>JABYQF010000006.1:1200000-1800000 GCA_022606195.1 Trametes polyzona
ACGACTTCCATTCAGTCCTCAATGCAGTTCCCGATTCCACCGGTCGAAATGCCTCTGGCCGCTTCGTCGTACAAGGAAGAAAACCTCCTCCGCAAGGACCACTTCGAAATCGGTACCACCGAGTCGCCATCTGGCCAGCGACGAGGCACGGTGTCTGGTATCAACCATAGCTTGCCTGGCTCGGTAGGCCGGAGCTTCATGCAGGACCGCCAGCACCGGCGACATGCTATCAGCGTGCTGCCATCCAGCAAGCCGAAGCAGGACGTCGTGCCTACGCCTACCGCGGCAGCGGCCCTCCCGCGCGTGCGGCGATCAGGCGCGCACTCGGACTCGCCCTCGACGTCAGGACAATCCGGTAACGAGAGCACGGCCTCCTCGCAAGGCACCGTCTCCGCCCTGGCTCGCAGTAAGTCCACGTCGTCTCCGGGCGCGAAGAAGGTGCCGCCGCCGCTCAAACGTACCTGGCACACTCCCCCCACGACCGGTCCTCCGACCGAGCCGCTTCCCTCGCCCCCCGCTAGCGCGTCTCTGCAGCCGCTGCTCCTGTCGTCCGGCACGCGCACTGGCGTCGCCTCGATTCCTTCTCCGCCTAGCCCGCAAAAGAGCTTACCGCCGCTGCCGCCTGGCGACGCCTCTGGCGCTCAGTCACCCACCAAGCCCGGCGGCGGCGCGCTGCCTTCACCCGCACGCAGCGAGCGAGCGAGCTCGCCTGCTCCGGTGCGCACGCCGATGCGGCAGGATGCGGTGAAGAAGGTGCTCGAGGACGAGAATGCGACGGCCGAGGAGCTTCGCGAGGCGCTGCGCACGCAGACGGCGAAGTACTCCAGGCTCATGGCGTATCTCCTCACGCTCACTGAGCGCCACGGGATAGAGAAGCACGAGTTCTTGCGAAGGATCGAGACGCTCGAGCAGGACGCGCGGCGACGCGAGCGCGAGCTGAAAGGACTCCGCTGGCTCGTCGCGAACGCGAGCCAGAGCGGAACGGCTGCTGCCGCCGCCGCTGCTGCGAGCGCAGGACTGGGACAGGGCGAGGGCGAAGTCCGTGTAGGGTCGCCGCCTGCACGTGCGGACAGCTCCACCATCCCAGGACGGGACCCGCCTCGCTCACGACAGCGCTCGTGCAGCGAGAGCGTCGTCAGCCCCAATTCCACGTCTACGCGGAGGATGGCCATCGTCGGGACCCCTGTGGGCGCGGGCGTGGGCGCCTTCGATTCCGTGCGGATGTCGATTGAGTCGCCCGCCGGGAGCACCGAAGAGGGCCTCTACGAGATGCAGACGGCGATCTCGGACTTGATCGCGCCGTTCGTGAGCCCGGCGACGAGCAGCGACAGCCCGCTTCAGCCTCAGCCTCATTCTCAGGCAGTGACGGACGAGCAGCGGAGCGACGTTGGAGCGAAGCGAGCGAGCCCGTCTCCCAGCGGGACGAGCTCGCGCTTACGGCGGTCCAACACGCTCCCGGACGCCCTGGCCTACTTCCCGGTAGGGTCAAGTTCGCAGAAGGGCCAGAAGCAGGCGCGGCGCACGAGCTCGCCCGTCCTGCCGCTCTCCTCCACCGCCAGGTCACCTGTCCACGTCAAGGCTAGCACGGTGGCTGCGAGAGTGGCCCGCCCAAGCGCGAAGGCTGCCGGGCTTGGCATTGGGATTGGCTTCGACATGCCGAACGATGTGGAGGAGCCTTCTCAGACTCGGTCTCCTGGCCCGGAGGGCGGCAGGAGCGATCGTGACCCCCATGCACGCTCGGACAGCTCGACGCTCTCTTCCCTCCCCTCGATTTCCACGCTCTCCTCGGCACTGTCGTCCATCCCGGAGACCCCGCGGACGGACGCGGACTTCCCGCTGCAAGTTACAGACCGAACTCGGTCGAGCGGTAAGGACTCGACGCAGACGAAGAACAACTCGGACTCAGAGAGCCATCGCCGGTCGCGGACGTTCTACCGCAGGCTCTCCGGGTCTTCGCTCTCTTCTTCGACATCGTCGTCCGCGATGGGCAGCACCAACAGCTACACGACAGGAAGCTCGCGCGTGAGCACGTCGCCGTCGATCGGGCAGGTGCTCGACCGAACCTCGCGCCAGCCCGAGATGGACGCCATCCTCCGAAAACTGCGCGCGTTCGGCCACCATGGTTCGCCGTGAGTGCGCGCGCTCGTCCTGGACTCTGAATGGACTTCTCTTTCTCGTTACTTCCGCGGAGGCGTTCCCTCCCCGCCAAGACACTCGTTCACGATCGTTTCACGGCTTATTCTCTACGTTATTCACTATCAGGTTCTGGTTCTAATGGCACCCCGCGGCTCGCAGCCCCCTCCTCCCTTATTCCTCCCCTCTGCCCTCTGGACACTCGCATCGCATCCTCTCTCCCTCTCCTCTCTCTCTCCATCCCACTCTGACGCGACGCCGCGGCGGTCGCCACCGTTGCACATTCACGCATGCGCACACGCGCACCCGCTCGCACGCACGATACCTCCTTGGCTTCGGCTTCGTAATTCTTGGACATAAGGCACCGCCGCCGGCACTACCACCGTATACTTGGGTTACAGCGCGCCCCGTCGCGTCGCGCACTTCGACGTTAATTCTCTCTCTCCCTCTCTCTTCTCTCTCCCTCCTCATCCTGAGCCTCCGTCATTCATCGTCTACCCGGATCCGACACGCTCCCTTGTCCTCGTCACATTCTGCATCTCTCATCCTCTCCTCTCGCATTCGCATTCGCGTTCGTTAGCTTTGTTCTTCGCACACATCCCCGCAACCCCCCTCCCCTACCATCGCCTCCACGCTCCCTTCCCCTCATCCAACTCCACCGCCGCCATCTCCTCCATGCACATTCCTAGGAGTCGTACGCGGTCTCCCCGCCTCTCACCTCACCTCCATCACCCTCCTCCCCCGCCTCTCACCTCACCTCCATCACCCTCCTCCCCCGTCTCCCCACCCCTCCGCATCCACCTCCAATCCCCTCACTCCCTCCACCCAGTCCGGGTCGCTCTCCATGGCTCCAGGGGTGTGTGTACGTTGTTGTGTCTACAGTTTCCGGCGCTCGTCTTCGTTCTCGCCCTCCTCTCGCATCGCGCATCCTGACCGTTCGTTAGACACAAGAACCTGTATCGTTTACTGTAACATAATCCTATGTCGTTCGAGCCTCGTGTGTGTCGTGCGTGCGTGCACGTGTCTGCGAACGCGCGTATTGATTTGCGTTTATGGTTGGATTCGATCGTCGTCGTTTGCATCGCAGGTAAGCGGTCGTGTGAGGGTTCTTGTACGTATGTCGAGGAAGAGCGATGATCACGACGTTGCATGCCGTGATTGTCCCCTTTTCTCTGCATTGGTCGCCTGCCTAGGAGGTCGACTGCACTTCTACGAGTTAGCATACTGAGGAAACTCGAAGGGAACATCGATGTACAGCGTACATATGCACTCCATCAGTCCACCACAACCAACGCACCAACGCCCGCCATGTACAACAACACGGTTGCTCTTACCGCAGCACCGACATCTCGCGATCACGCCGCAACGTACGCAGTGGTGGGATGGCGGTGATGCAGCGAATACGGCCTCGACGGACGGGCACGCACACAACGAATGTTTGGGCAGCATTTGATTGCAATACAAGTGACATGCACGACATAGTGTTACAATGCCCCCAGCAACCTCGACGCGGTGATGTAGTCGAGATACCAGCACTCCCCGGACCGGAAGCGCGCAGCACAAGGCGATGCGATGAGGATGGCACGTCTCTCCGGATGTCGAAGAGTCTGGCATGGTGGTTCATAGCGCGCCTCCGCTTAGAGTGGCATGACATCCTTATTTTGCAAGCCTAGCAGCCGGGTGGGCGATTACTCTGCAACGCGAAGGGCGCGATCAGGCACAGTCAGGCAGTAAACTGAAAAGAAGACACGCACTGGAACGAGCCCGCATTTTTCGGCGTTTGCGACGGAGTCTGCGAGACCTCTTTTTCTTCCACTTCTCTCTCATACTGCAGGGCGCACTGGTCAGCGAGTTGGGACCTCAGGACGAGGCGGAGGCGACGTACGTTGTTCGTGATGGAGTGGACTGCCGAACCTTCGATCGCGCAGGCGGTGGATATGGCAGGCTGGGGGAGCTGTACAGTTCTGCTGATGTAATGTTCTCACGATCCTCCCTCAAGTCTGCCTCGGCGCTTCGCACTTCTTTCTCCTCACGCTGGACTCTTCCGACGCGTCGCGATGGCGCAGCGACCCAAAGTTCCAACTGCTCTTCACTCTGAACTGACTGAGTACTCGTCGCTACTACGCGCGCTCCGGACTACCGACACTCTCGACTTGACCAAGCACCTTGCCGAACCGCCTCCTACCAGCCTTCAGGCCATATCTGATCTGGATGATATCTCCCTATCCGATGAGGATCTTTACGAGCCCATTGAGGAGCCTCCTGCGACTGAGTCTGTCTCTCATGAATTGACTTCCAACGTCGACTCTTCCGTTCGCTCTGGTCTGAGTAGTGCCCGACCTCGAAGAACCCGACGCTCTGGTAAGGCTAAGCAGCGGGATACTTGGACACGGTGGCCCCTTCTTGCAGGCGACGTTCTTGTTCCAGAGTGGGGTCTCTATGACGAAGTCCGCCAAGCCGCAGAGGAGGCTTTGGAGGTCACCAGCGGGCCATCTGCTGCCTCCCAACCCGACCTCGCCGAGGGTGGCACAGTCCACGACTCTCCGGCGAGCTCTGATTATGAGGAGATGGACGATGACCATCCTGTGTTATCCCCCATTGCTCTACGGGCTTTGACTGCGGACTCCTCTGCGTTTCTTACACGAATACTCGCTTTGCTGGCTGCTCACGTGCCCAATGCGGAGAAGAGCATGCAGAATCGGTTGAAGCCCATGAGCTGGGAAACTGTCATCGATGTCGCATCCACGCACGGTGTGATCACGGCTGAGTTAGTCTTCAATCACGTACCACCTACCGACTGATCTAATATCACGAATAGACTCGCAGAACATGTTCGTAGTCGGATGGCGGCCTTGTACCCACCCACCCAACCGAGTGGTAAGTCTCGCTAGTATTTCAACCTACCTGTCCTGATGAGTTCACAGTCACACATCGTGTCGCTCGGCTGGCTTCGACTAAGGGCCAACTATCGGCTCGGCTATCTGAGCTGGACAGCAGCCTGTTGGACCCGCCCGGCCAGGACTTTCAGGATAAACGTACGTTGGCATCTTATAATCGGTAGTCGCCTTCAGGCCGACATCATTTGTAGCGAAGCGCAGAGGTAAACGCAAGTCCGAGAAGCATGAAGCCTCCGCGGAGACCAGCCCTGGGGTCAAGAGGCAACGCTCAGAGGACGGCTGACGCTCGTTTGGCCCCGAGAAGTCCGACTCCTACCCTTGCAGTTCCATTAGCGTCTTCGATATGAACACGACCGTCGGCGGGCGTCCAGGAGACGCCATTTGAGCCGCAGTACATTCCGCGTCGCACCAGGATGTATATGAGACTTGGTAAGTGTACACAACCTCCTACAACTGCGTCTTCCGCGACGCATCGTTATGATGTTTGAGGCATTTGGCTTTAGTAAGGGCTTCCCTTACGGTGCAGAAACTCATCTCAGCTACCTTCGGGCGGTCTGCTTTGGCAGGCACGTCCGCTTTTTCTGAACTTCTCCATACTGGCTATGCTCGTCCCCCTGGCATGTCGCTTACGACGAACTAATAGATCTCCGCAATATGCCCGGCCGCACTTCCACCTCCCACCCGCGCCCTTTGCGATAACGGTTGTGCACGTCGTGGTACGACGAGATGGTACCGCGGTGAAAGGTGGGTTGCTAGGACGCATGGCGCTCTTTCTTGGACGGTTGCCAGTGGTACCTTTGCCGGCGCTACGCTCCCATGAGCATTTCGATGACGGGCGGCGATGATTGTGGAAATGAAGGAAATATGTATCGTAAGCAATGGCCCACCTTCAGCACTACATATATGCCATTCCCCTCGTAGCTTGCGGCGCTCGGTTTCTTGACATCTGCTGAGTGTGTCCCACATTGTGGTGCCTACGTCCGTAGCCATACGCGCCTGCGGCTCCCGCTGGCTCCGAAGATGGATGGTACTTCAGCGTGGTATAGTCCACGCAAAGTATGAACGACGTTTAGAGGTCGCACATCTCCCGTCATTCACATACTTTCCACTGCTGTGTGGGGGCGGGTCGATGCGACACGCTCGATAACGAAAGGTGGGTCTACAAGCACCCGGGACCCACAGACCAGTACAAGTTGCCAGAACCAGTGTCGTAAACATGTACGAGCCCACACATCCGTGTTACGACCATGAGCCCATTTATATATAGGGAGCGTCGGGGGCGCGTCGGGAGAGTGATTAATTTCCTCGGTTTCAGTGTTGCATTGCTGTGTTGTTGGCGACTCGGGAGATATGTACTTACGACGTACGGGCTGCATGGCCATATGGGTCCATTTGCCAATACGGACTGCCTCCGAGTATTTTGATGGTACGTCTCGACTCGCTCGCGCGTGGTGCATTCATATAGCAAGAGCGAGGAGGCTGTGCCTCGCCCAACTAGGGACATGCAGGAATAGATGGTAAGCAACCAGACGCTGCGTATCATATACGCACCCCTGTACACGCAACGCACGTACGGTCGCTCTCTCATGAATCGCGATCGACTACATATAACCATACGCCCAGCGCGCACCTGCCAAAGCCCACATGCCCAACAACACAAGCCCGTATGCCTACGGCAGCTCGCAGCCCGCAGCCCGCAGCGACGGCCTGACCGCGGAAAGCCAGTCCTTGACGGTATCAGGATCAAACGCCACCGCCCGCCGCTGGATCTGGCAGCGGGCGCGGCGCCGTGCGGCCGGGCCGCTTCCTCAGACCCGTCGGCATTTCGCCCTTTCACCCAGCCGACTCACCCAGCCGACGACTCCCCCCCTCGTGCTGGCTCGACATCGACAGCGTGCGAGCGTGCGGGGAAGGTGTTCTGTTCTGTGTTCTTTGGGGCGCGAAGGGGGTGGGGGCTTCGATGCCGCATGTCGCGGGCCCGGGGATTTGTCTGGATGCCAGTACTAGTGGCGCTAGCGCTGAGGCAACCACGCTCGCGCAGTCACCAGTGCACTTGCACACCAGCCGAGTAGTGTATGTGGGACGGATGGTTTCATGTGTGTTGTGTGGGTTCACTTAGCGTGATCTGTTAGGTAGTGGCGTCTGTCTTGGACTTTGGACTGAGGGAGGGGGTTGGCGCCGTCAATGCAGTGGGTGGACTCTGGAGGTGACAGGCGTCGGGATGTGCGGACGGACGGGGCGGCGCGGCGCAGCGCACCTGTGCACGTCGGCTATGCTCACGTCCTTGAATATGATCGCGGGGTGGAAACTTGAAGGCTGCGATTATTGGGCACATGTGTTCAGAGGCTCAGCGCCGCTATTCTCCGAGCCGGACGGCGCACGGCATGCCGAACCGGGTGCGGGGTATGAAATGCAAAAGGATACGTCGAGGCCAGACGGGCGGTTGATCGTCGTCGTTCGTCGCTCCTGGACGACGGCTGCGAGTGTGCGGTTGAGAAGCGTGGACTGTCCAACGTTCGCAGAGGTGCTCGGTATGCCCTAAGATAGAAGCCGGAGCACGCGGTCCTGTTCCTGGAGAGAGCATGTGAGTTGTGATGTGAGCGGACCGCGGGCGGCGTCAGGCCTTGGGGGGCCAGGCAAACGCTAACAATCAATATGGGCGAGGTCATCCAGAAGTCGCACTGCCGTATATGTACCGGGGCAGTGATGTCGTACTGAAGTGGTGCACCGTATCGATCTAGTGATGCATGGTGAGTAGCGTCGGCCGGGAGACGGTGGACGCACGTGTTCAATGTCCGCGAACTTGACGCCTCGAGCCGGTAAACGATCGGGTGGTTGGCGATCCCGGTGTCGATAGTCGAGACAGAAGGGGGTATGGCGGCAAGGGACGGATTGATCGCGTAGAGACATGGGCCTGAGATATACTGCTACGCTACATTCCTGCAACGCAGGGATCAGAGGGAGCGGACATTGCGACGCGGACGGCGTACACGACGTCGTTCGCTGCGACGTTTGTGCAAGTGACAGGGAGTACTGCAGGATATCCGGAGCTGCCAGATAGACGAGAACATGAGCGCGTTGGGGGGATGGCAGGCAAATAGAGCATATGGGTGGCAGTACGGAGACAGCAGCTCAGTCTAATCGGGGGCGCCCGCACGGCCGGGGTGATTTGATGGGACATTGACAAGACGCGGCGTGTTCGGGAGCTTCTCCGGGTGCATTGTGCGGGCAACAGATGAGGGCGTGGGGCTTGTGGGATACGCTGGCCATCGCAGGGCACCGTCAGGAAGCTGGCGAAGGAGCAGCGGGCGCAGTGGCGGGATGCCGTAAGGCCGAATGCGGCAGGGGGCCATACAGACGCAAACAGGGCGGACGCGGTGGACGTGGAGGCGCCCGCGTCGGACTCGGGCTGGGATGATGGTCGCAACACAGACGCAGGCGGCGTCAAGACATCGCTGATGGCCCATGTCGATATTACCTCCTCTCCCTCCCCTCCTTCGCTCCCTTCCTCCGCCTCTCTCTCTCGTCGCTCCCGACGTTCTCCCCGCCGCCGCCGACCGCCCCGTCGCCGCGCTAGGTAGCCCCGCTGCTCTCTCCGGAGGGCCCCCGTTCTATGTCCGCGTCCCCTTGCGCATCCCACCGCCCGCGCCCCGATGTTCTCTTCCATGTTCAATGTGCGCAGCAAGACCTTCAGCCAGAGCAAGAAGAAGTTCTCCACAATAACCGGCGTCCGACGAGTGCAGTCCCCGCCCTCGCCCGCCTCCTTCGTCTCGCCCGAGATTGTCGAGATCAATGAGCAGGGACCGTTCGGTGGGAGCTTTCTAGAAGACCGCGCGCCTTCATCAAGCTCTGAGCGCCCTGCTGCCCTCGCCGTCTCCGTTGCATCGCCCCAGCTCGAGCTCGAGTTCGACACCGGCGAGCCTCTCTTCCCCGGCATTCTCGCCCCGACACAGGCAGGCAGTCGTACACCACCTAGACGCAACGTCTCCCTACCCAACGGTGGCCGCAATGTCGCTGATGGGAATGGCTCTCGCGCGCGCGCGAGCCCAGAAGAGAACTCGATTCCGGAGGAGCCCTTGCAGGTGCGTCTTGAACCGCGCGGTATGTCGTGGTATGCTGACTCCAGGGCTAGCCGAACCGCCTGCAAGTCGATACCTCGGTGCAGAATGGACGCAGCTCCGAGGACGCGTCGGAAAATGTACGTCTCCGTACTTGTATGCGCCTATTCGCCTGCTGAGACGCGTCTTAGAGCGCGGTACCCTTCAGCAGAAAGCCCACGCCGTCCCCGATCAAGATACCCAACAATTCGACTAGCTCGAAGATCAAGGTGCAATCGGCCGCAGAGAACAGCGCTGACACGAACAAAAGTGCTCCTCCTCTGCTCCCCACCAAGAACAGCAGGCCCCCAAGCCCTTCCTCTGCCATAACAGATGACATCTCTTCGGCTGTGTCAGGGACGAGCATGGCGCGCGCCCTTGTCGCGACTTCGTTCGTATTGTCGAGCGAGTCCCGTGCAAGCAAGTACAAGTCTGGCATGACCCGTCAGGACTCGGCAACTCTTCCCCGCGGCGAACATCCGTTGATCAATTCGCCGTACACGCGCGAGCGCAGGGCGAGCAGCGGAGACCTAGGCAGCGCGCGATCCTCTTCGGTTCCCCCGGTTCCTCGCCTACCATCACGCGCGGAATTGGGTCTCAGTGTCGATGGCGCGGCGAGCCTTCAGAGCCAGCGCAACTCTGTCACTCTTGTGTTCGAGAGTGGTGAAGGTAACCAGGTGGTCGCTCCGCCGCAGCTCAGGCGACCACAAAGCACTGGACGGCTCCGAATGGAGCAAACGGCCAACATGCCTCCTATTTCTCCCATCTCCGAGGCATCCTCGCCCGCACCCTCCGTGCCGGAGACGCCAGGGCTAGCGCTGCAGGGTGCATCGAATGTTTCCAATGCCTCTAGCCGCTCGTTGGCCAACTCTCTCGCACAGCAACGCGGCCTCAATCTGTCTGAGGGCAATGCTAGCTCGTCATCCCTCGGCACAGATGCATCCACCCACGTCCGCGCCGCGACAGAGCCTAGCGGAGTGTTCAGCACTGCCTCGGAAAGGCGACCGTCCAACGCAACAAAGCCGAAGGGGGCGCTCGGTGCTGCGTTTGACAGAGGCAACTCCGCTATGCCGGGTACGATGCGGTCATCTGGTGCGTTTGTCGTGACGAATGGCCGTCTTGCCGTGACGCGCACGATGTCAGAGAGTGGTACCTCTCGCGGTCCGACGCCAGGGCCAGCCAGACCAGCGGTGCTGCTTCCCATAGGAGAGCGTCCATCCTCGGTTCTCGTCCCTCCTTCCCCGCAACCCTCCGTTGCGTCCAATGTTAACGCGTCGACTCCCACGTCGATGCGGGTCGGGCCGAATGGCGTGTCTGCCGTCGAAACGCCCGTCGAGTCTCCAGACCTCCTGGATAACTTCCCTTTACAAATCGCCCGGGAGCGATCGACTGGTCCCCCACCTCCTCTGCCCTTGGGACGTCGCTCGGAGGACAACAGTGCTATTCCTACTCCCTTGCAAAGCTCTAGCGGCGAGTCGATATCGGGAGTATCCATGAGCCGCCAGACGTTCCCGGAGACGCCGAACGCCTTCTCTCCTCTCTGGTCTGGTACCTTTGCCTCTCCTCCTCCAAATGGACCCCGCACCTCGCTCGATCAGAGTCTAGGACGAAATGGGAGCACTGTTCGGACCCGGGACCTCATCGATAAGACCCGCATCGCTTCGCGGGGACCGGCTGGCCGCGTATCGGGAACGATCTTCGCGAAACCGTCGAGTCGCTCTTCGCGCGTTCCGCCCACGCCTCCGCTCACGGGGGAGAGCGTGAATGGTGCGCAACCCGACAGTCCTGTCGTGGAGGAAGCGGCCTCTCTGCCCATCAAGCGCCTCACGGCGATCGAGGAGCAGGTTGCGTCGCGGAGCGTATCGCAGTATTCGACGATACCCGAGCCGCCTACCAGCGGGGCACAGTTCGGTGATACCTTCTATAAGCTTCAGCAGCAGCAGCAGCAACATCACCCGTTACAGCTCGTTGGCAAGCCTCGAGGGGGGAGGGAGAGGTCTGAATCCGTATCTGCTCATTCACGAGACGGGAGCGTTGCGCCGAGTCAGGTAGCAAGTCAGGCCCCGACGCAGATATCGTCGACTGGGTCCGCTGCTGCTGAGGCCAAGGCTGCAGAGGCATCGTCCCACCGGCGCATGCGCTCAGTCACGAATCCAGACGAACCGCTCGCATCTCCGCCGCCTTCTTATCCCGCTACGTTTGACCCTCCTCCGCCTCCTACTCCCCTTATGCTTCCGCGGGATACGACGGACTCGTCAGAGCAGTCGTATCGCTCGAGTTCGCAGTCTGACTCGACGCACCTCCGGGCACCATCGTCCCAGAGTTCGATACCCCAGAAGCGTTCGCTCTCGCCCTTCCCCTCACCACCTCCGTCCTCGGTCCCTCTTCCGCCATCGCCCAGTGCTAGCCGCTCACGGATGGATGCACACGCTTCGTCCATCAGTGTTGAGCAGCCGCCTCCTCCGTACATGGAGATGGCTCGCGGTGGAACGCCTCCCGCTCCTTCGGGCCCCGCGCCCCCTACTCCGCCTGCACAGTCCCCCGCACCAAACTCCAGGTTCGTCATCCCAGATCCTGCGCCCCCGAGCACCCCGCTGCGTGCAGCCTTCACCCCCGATTCGACTCCTGCAAAACGTCTTCCCCGCACACGTCCTCCGCTTCCCCATGGTCCCAGGGCGCCCAGCCACGGCTCCATCTCAGCACGCATGCGCGCAGGATCGGTGACTTCGATCAGCAGCGGTGTCGGCGGCCACAGCTCATCTCGGATGATGTCGATGGCGTCGCACTCGGCACCGCGCTTCCAGCCCGCTCGCGTCAACTTCCGCGGGCTGACGATGGAGGCCGCGCAGTGGACGCTGACGTCGCAGCAGCTCCAGCACATCGTCTCGACCGCCATCCGACAGTCCGCAGACGCGTCGGCGATCAGGATCCTCCCGCAGAACACTCTGGAGGACGAGCTGCCGAACGAGATGCAGCGGCTCGAGGCGCGCAGTGCGGAGCTCAAGACGAGCTACAAGCTGAGCGTGCGGCGCCGGAACGCGACCCTCGCGTCGCTGGCGCGGATCGCGGAGGGCACGGAGCACGTCGAGCCGGGCACCGCGACGCGCGTGGCGGAGGAGCTGAGCGACCTGAACGAGAGCCTGGACCAGATCGCAGAGGAGCTGTACACGGTCACGGACCAGCTCGGGCAGCTGGCGCGCCTGCGGGACCTGCACCAGCGCAGCGCGCTCGCGATGGCGCTCCGGAAGCTGAACACGAGCTTCCAGAAGCAGCTCGGGGAGGTGCAGCGCCTGCGGGAGATGGTCGAGGTGCTCGAGGCGGAGCGCGACGAGGCGTGGCAGGAAGCGCAGGAGGTCGCGCAGGAGTTTGACGACTTTACGGAGCGCATCATGCTCGACCCCGTCCCGTCCGCGTCGTCCCGCGATCGCGACCGCGATGGGAACCTGAGCCGCCGCTCGAGCCGCGTGATGATTGCGCGGAAGAACAGCCAGCGCGCGTCGAAGGCGGGGCTGCGCTCGTCGATGCATAGGCGCAGCCAGCGCTCGTCGACGGCGAGCAGCAATCGGTTCAGCGGGGCTGCGTCGCCCGGTGCGTGGCTCCCTCCAGGCAACTCCGACGACATCCCGCCCGTTCCGCCCATCCCCTCCCGTCGTGACCTCATCCGCTTCCCGTCTGGCGACCTGCCCACGCGAAGCTCCATCGGTACGTTTGTTATCTTCTCGTTGGTTGTGTGTGCGAGAGTTCCAACTGACAACTGACGGTCGTAACAGACTCGCCATCGTCGGAGCTTCGCGCGATGGTGCAGGCCCAGAAGGAGCTGTGCGAGATGCTGGGCATCTCCCTTGACGAGCTCAAGGTCACGCATCAGCCCTCGCGCCGGCAGTCGATGTCTGCCATCTCTGGCGCGAGGAGCCCGGCCTCCCCCACGCCGACGAGGCGCAACTCCGATATCGTTACGCCCAACCATCAACGCTCCTTTACAGTGTAGCTGATCGTGGGCCACGTAGTACGTACTCCCCTCACTCGTTGCTGCAAGTGGGACAATCGCTAACCGGGGGTGCCACGTACAGGCATGTATGACTTAACGCCTATTTATTCGTCTGGACGCTCGTTTGGCTCTCCCCCTCTCTCCCTCTAATCACGTACAGTACCGTGCACGTTCCTTTGCCTATTTACCCTACATCTGCACCACGCAAATACCTCGTCGCATATCGCATGTTCTCCGCATCGCCCGTCCCCGGACTGATGACAGATACCTCCTCCTCTTGTTGTATAGTCGCCCCCTGCTCTATCTGTCTGTGTCGCTGGCTGTATGCAGGGTCTGCTCTCGTACGTACGCCGTAGAATGTCATATGTTATGGATGTCCGCCTATCATCTCGTGTGCTGGACAATGCTTTCATGCCGGGTGGATGTTCGAAAGACACGGATGGTGGATGGTGGATGTTGCCCTGCCTGGACTTTCCATCACCCAGTAGTATTACAGCAATACAAGAGATATGATCTAAAGAGCTATCGGGGACTATGGAAACAGTGATACAGTCCGACCAAGCTGGTCCTGTAGCAGCCGCATCGTGCAGCGACACCCGACGAATTCATCATGTGGCTGGCGCGTCCATGAGGTCTTTGTATCGTTCTCTCTCCTGCGCCCACTGGTCTTCCGCGGTCTGCGACAGATCCAGCGCGGTATCGATCCAAGCGAGGCCCCAGGCCCCTCCACCAACTTTGGTGCCTCCAAGCACTTGCCGCTTCTCTCCATCGTTGGGCAACGCTTCCCAGCGAGCCCGTGTGGGCTGCGTGTCTGCCCGATCTACCAGTAACATTGAGCCACGATGTTGTCTCACTGTAGAGCAGAGTTACTCACAGAAGACGAGACCCGTCTGCGGCTCGTATATGCCCAGCGGGTACTTGCTCTCCACCGCGCGTCGCTTGCGTGCCGCATCGTCCTGCGGGGCCTCAGAGGCCGCGCGCTTCTCGCCCGCCTCGTTCTCGAGCACGTCCCCATAGATGCCCCCCGCGAGCTTCAGATTCTCCTGCCGGAGCCGCGCCCAGTCGCCCGTCGCCTCGAGCGTGCGCTCCGCGGCGACGTACATCCAGTTCTCCTCGTTCACGCCCTCGCGCGTCAAGTACGACTTGCGCACGGCGTTCAGGGGGCCGTCGCTGTACGGCCCCCAGCCGGACCCGCCGAAGATCGTCGTGGGCCCGCCGGCGCGGTACATCCCGAGGACGGCGCCGCTGCGGTCGCTCTTGCCTGCCTGGGCGGCGCTGCCGGCGCCCGCGGCGAGGGCGGCGGCTTCGTTCATGGCGGAGGGGTCTTGCAGCTCGCCGACGAGGTCGCCGGGCTTGAGGCCCTTTGCGGTGATCTCTTCCAGCGCCTTGTCTTCGTAGTAGTCGTCTACGACCCACCGACCGCCTAAGATATGTAGACTTAGCCGCGACCGTCATGGGCATGTTGTGAGTACGGTAGCTCACCAACAAGCATCTTTGCGCCGTGGAGCTTGTATGCGCTGCGCGCCGTTACGAGCGTTACGCTACGCGTCTTCAAGTGCGAGCCCAATTTCCCTTGCTCGATGAGGTACTCCTTCTCCCATTGCGTCGCGTTCTGCTTGAGCGCGAGCGGGTTACGGCGGAAGTAGTAGAGGGAGTCGCGGAACCCGGAGGTACGCGCTGCGTCGATCGCGAGCATATACTTGCGCTCAGGGTGTCGGTTTGGTAGGACAAACGTCTGCGCTTTGAATTTCCTCCCTGCGGCAGTTCAGCTCCAGCCCGATGGGATCCACAAGGAGTTACTACTCACCTCCGAGTAGGTCACCATTCTTGTCAATTTTGGTGTCGCCTTTCGGGTCGTCCTCCGTGACGTACTCGTCCCCGTCCATTATGTATATCTTGCCCTGTATGCGCTTAAAGGGCTTGCCTCCGCCCATGGGACCTTCACTTTCGTCCTGGATGAAACCCTCCGCGCCTTCAGGCAGCTCGGGCATCTCAACTTCCTCATCGGGACCGCGTTTGGGGAGCTTGATGGTGATTCCTCGTCCCCGTCCCCGTCCTCGACCGCGACCTCGCCCGCGGGTACGGGGAGTGCCCGCACCAGAACCCCGCGGTCTTCCCCGAGGCCGCCCCCGTGGACGCTTCACAGGCTGGGCATCCTCGATCTCATCGGCGTCGTCCCCGTCCTGCTCGCCCGCGTCCGGAGTTTCGGCCTGTACGCTCGGATCCCCGTCCTCGTCGTCTACATTGTCAACGTCCACGGGGTCCTCTTCGTCTTCTTCGCGTGGTGTTTGAGGGACCGAGGTGGACGTCGCTCGTGAAGGGCCAGCTGCCATGTCGTCCGTCTGCTCCCCGGCCTCTGTTTCCTCGCTGCGAACAGATACATCGTCTTCTTCTTCCTCGCGGAGAGCGGCTACACGGGTCCGTCGAGGCTTAATGATGATTTTCCCGCCCGATCGCCTAGACGGCGTGTTTGGTGCCATGATAAGAAACAATTGCTTTCAAGGGGTCAAGGGTAGCCAGTCGCGTCTGGCGAGTGAGGAGACTGCAGCACGGACTGTTGCGGCAGTGTCGAGGAGGGGCACACCGGGAAAGACGGAGGGAACGCGTTCGTGTCTGAGGCGCGTCGCGAGCGATGACCCGCGTCACGCTTCAGCGTGACTTAGCCACATTCGGGACATCGGCCTGCCCTGTAGGTTACTCTCACTTCTATACATATCGTACCGTATATATACAGAATACATACAGGTAGTATGATACTTTATGCTCAAACTGTAGTAGGTCTCAGCGAGTGTACACGTCAACTGTAAACTATACCTTGAGGAAAGTATCCGTGACCGTGACACCACCAAATTGGGAATCACCACGACACGGTCGCGCGCGAGCGCGTCTTATGCAGGCGCGACTTGACCGCAACCCCCACCTCCCACCCCCACTTCACGCCATGGCTGACGCCGTTGAGCCGCGTCGGTCACAGAGAGACAGGAAACAGGCTGCACACTTTGTCTCTGGTAAGAAACGCGCTTCCTCACGTGGGAATAGTTGGATCTAACCCACCCCAGTAAACAGCAGCTTATTGAAGAGGAAGCGATCCGACGCGACAACAGACGAGGAGAATGGCCAAGACGACGCGCGGAGTGATGCCTCGGATCCGAATTCAGCAGACGACGAAGCCGACGCTGAGGAGAAAGCCTACCGAGCACCTAAGCCACAAGCCAAGGGTGCTACGAGACGGAAGGCTAAAGCCGCCTCAGCACCCAAGAAACCTCGCGTGCCCAAGGCACCCACGCAGAAGCGGACGACTTCCAAGGCTCCCGGACCTCCCAAAGCGAGGAAAACTACGCGGAAGGGAAAGCAGGCAGAAACCGAGGGAGAGTTTGACGCAGAGAAGGTGGCGAAGGATAGCAAGATAGCGGGGGACAACGCGTTATTCAGTGCGTATTCATGTGCGGGATTGCATGAATGCTTTCTGACGCGACACGCGCAAAGACGGCCTCGTGAACCCCTCTGCCGCGCTGCAATCCATTGCTGAGGACTTCTTGGAGTCCCTCTCCCATACGCCTGGACCCAGCCTGGCCGAGCTAATCAACTGCATCCTGCGCTCATGCGGCTGCAACGACACGGTTGACGAGGATCGCGTCGTGGACTATGATGGGGTGGTCGACGCGTTGGATGACTTTACAGAAGCCTTGAAGAAAGTGAGTAGCCAGATTACACCTCACACGCAGCTGCTGAAGTGGCCTCTAGGATGATACCCCAATCTACCCCTTGACGTCCAAGCTTCCAGTGTTCAAGAAGTTCCGCAGATCTCTGTCCGAATTCCTTGAGCGCCTCATTATATCCTCTGCCGAACTCGGTTCCTTATATACCTCTGACCTCATGCCGACTCTCCAGACGTGGGTCATTGCCATGTCATCTTCGCAACTCCGGAGCTTCCGGCATACCGCCACGGTTATTGCGCTGGAAGTAGAAACCGCCTTGTGCGATGTGGCCGCCTCGGTCGAGAAGGAGGCAGAGGTCGTGAGCCGACAGCGAGAAGGGGAGCGAAAACGGAAAGCTGCTGGCAACAAGGGGAAGGCTGGCAATGCTCGCGAATCCGAACTGGAGAAGAAGGCTGCCGAGGTTCGCGATCGTCGCTCGAAGCTGGCTGAGTTCCTGAAGGAATTCGTGGACGGGTGAGTGTGTAATCGACCTGATACGAGCTGTGCTCAGCGCATATACACAGCGTATTCGTCCATCGGTATCGTGATCTCGATCCCAACATCCGTGCAGAGTGTGTCCGCGCAATGGGTCTCTGGTTCAAGAAGTACCCAGGACATTTCCTCGACGGCGCGTATCTCCGCTACGTTGGCTGGGTCCTCTCGGATGCACACACTCAGGTCCGCTTGGAGGCTGTGCGTGCGCTTGCGTTGGCGTATGAACAGACGGCATACATCGGCGCGGCAGCATTACAACACTTCACCGAACGCTTCAAGCCTCGATTGGTTGAGATGGCCGTCGGCGACATCGAACTGAGCGTGAGAGTCGCAGTCATTCATGTCCTGCAGACGATCGATGGGCACGGTCTCCTTGAGGACGAGCAGCGCCAACAACTCTGTTTGCTTGTCTTCGACGAGGAGGCCCGTGTGCGACGTGCGGTAAGCGGCTTTGTAAAGGGCGTCTGGGAAGAGACCGTCGACGAACGATTGGTGGGACGGCGGCCCTCGGATGCAGACAAGCGCAAAGCTGGCGTAAAGGCGTTGGGCATGCTGCTTGTGAACTGGGGCCGCGCCCTTGACAAGTCGCAGGGAGAGGGTGATGGCGACTCCGAAGACGGCATGGATCTGGGCGAAGGCTCATCCAAACGAGTCCGCGCGAAGGAGGTCGCTTCATTGGTTGGCACGAATCCCAAAGGGCGCACGGCACTTGTCGTGGAAGCTCTATGGGACGAAGTGGACCCTGTGCGCGATTGGGAGACACTCTTGGACGTGCTGCTTCTCGATCACTCTGCCGCGGGCGAAGACGGAGGGCGACCGTCTTCTCGGTCTACCGGGAAGCAAGCTGCTGGTAACTCGGCGGTGGACGAAGCTTGGCGCTTGGAAGAAGTGGAAGAGGCTATTCTCCTGGAACTCCTTGTTGCCTCCCTACGGAAAGCCCTCGCTGATGCCGCGAGCGCAAAGAAGGTGCGTTTCTCTCTCCACCGTATTCTCGGTGTGTGTTGACAGCGATTACAGCCTGATGAGGATACCACCTCTTCGGACATCACGCGGGCGTTGATCAAAGGACTCCCACAACTCTTCGTGAAACACCAGACAGACGAGAAGCGGATATCCGACGTCCTACTCATCCCACAGCTGATGAACCTGGACATGTACTTGGAAATGAGGATGATGACGGTGTGTGCCATACGAACCTTGAGTCGATGCGAGACTGAGCGGGACGCATGTCATACTCGCAGGCCTACTCCAGTTTGTGGGAGGACGTCACGAAGCAGTTCTTGTCGCACTCGTCGCCAGTAGTACTCGCCAACGCCGTCGCCGCTATCCGGCGAATGATGGACGCAACCAGCTTGTCCAAGACGAACAGCGCCAAAATCCTCGAGCTCGAGGACGAATTGTCAACCTCGTTGCGAGACGCCATCGCCGGTCGAGACGAAGTCGAGGTGGCTTCCTTCACCGAAGACGAAGTGCTCTCCCTCGGTGCCATCATCGCGCGCTTGGCTGCCCTCTCCGGGATTCGCGACATGACTGCATGGATGGAGGAAGACGAGGGCGGGAAGCAGAGCAGCGCATGGGACATCATCAGCGCGCTGGCCGAGCGCGGCCGGCTGGGCTACAAGGAAGAGGAGATGGTAGGAGCGCTTGCACACTCGATGACAAGGAGGGTTGTTGATGTTCGATGCGACAGATGGTGGATCGTGCGCTGCAAGTGTTGACCTTGCATATCATGTGGAAGGCGCGCAGTCTGCCTGCGGAGGCTGAGCTCTCGCCCGAGGAGATGCAGCTCCGGGACAAGCTGAAGGAGGAGCGGGATTCCCTCCTGGAGAAGCTCGTGGAGTTCGCCGTAGGCACACAGTCGAACACGATCGAGGGTGTTCGGCGGGCAGTAAGTCCCGTCCTCGTGGTACCCATACGCATGTACTGATACACTCGCAGGCGTTCCAAAATCTGCTCACCCTGCATATTCTCTTCTGTCCCTCAGAGACCACCGCGCCAGACGGCAGCAGGTTGCCCACGGCCTCTCTGCCATTGTCGCTTGACGACGAAGTGCAATATCGTTGCGCCGGCTTCGTGCAGGCCGAGATTGAGCGCTACGCAGAAGAGATAGCTGTGGCAGAGCCTGAAGAGGAACACAGCAGTGGCGATGATAGCGGTGATGATGAGGATGAGGAGCCCGAGGAACAACCGAAGGGGAAGAAGGGACGAGCTGGTAAGGGGAAGGCCGCAGCAAAGGCTGTTTCACCCAGTGAGTGCCGCCCAAGATTACTGCAATACGCACCACTGACTTTGACTCTCAGCTCCTCGTCCCGAATCTCGCTCGCAATTGGAGAAGGAGTATGTCTTCATCGGCGTTGTGACTACCTTCCTCCGAGCTATCCGTGCTGGCGTCATCCACTTCCGCCATTCCGCCACGCTCCTGGCCCACTATGGGCGACTGGGGCCAACGTTTGATCTGTGCACCAAGGTCATCGTCGAGATCCTCCGAGAGGAAGGTATGTATAAGGACAATGGCGAGGCTGTGGTAGCCATCATCTGTCAAGCCCTCCAAGAGGTGAGCACCATGCAACCCTTCTCGTATATGCCGGCCTGACAAGCTATCGTCAAGGCGTTCACCTTGTACCTCGACGCCGTTGTGAATACCGAGGAGCATGCAATCGCTTTAGGGAAGGCGCTGTCTGCTTGCCTCTTGATCCGTGGCGCGCAACTGTCAATCGTGCGACGGCTAGACAGCCGACACATCGTTGACATCCACACCACCTCGCTCAACTGGGTCGGTAAGCGACTGGCAACGTACGAGACGGCGAAAAACAAGAAGGCACGGAACAAGTGCATCATGTTCTTCCGTGTCCTCCTTCCGTTGCTCTCGTCCGTTGACAACCAGGACGCATTGAAGATGTGAGTACCATCTGCCCTTTGTCGTGGACAGTCTCACTCAACGGATGACGAGTAGCAAAGCGCATCTTGACAACATCATCGCTCAGGCGAAGGTAGAGATCTCGCCGACATCGAAGCCGTGGGAGCCTTATCGCGCGTACGAGAAGAGGCTAGCGACCGCCGCGTTGAAGGAGAAAGGTGCGTGTCCTTGGAGGTGGCGTATGGCTAGTGTGTTGAGCGTGCCACAACAGGTCCCGGTGGCAAAGGTCGGAGGCGAAAGAACGCGAAAAGCGCGGAAGTCATCACGACCGACGACGAAGGCGGCGAACTCAGCGGCGGGGAGGGCTTGGGTGCGCACCGTGAAGGCGAGGCGACAGATGGAGAAGGTGGCGCCACCGGAGACGAGAACGACGCACCAGCTGCCGTCCGCACACCTAAAGCGCGACCTAAACCGCGTCCAGTACGCAAAGCCGCGTCGCCACAGAAGGAGCCTGCGCAGTCATCATCGAAGACTCCGTCTCGCTCACCGTCGCCGACCCCGGCCAGGTCCTCTCGATCGCTGACGCCCCTCTCGTCTGTCCGAGACTCCGCCGCCCCCGAAGAACCCCAGCCCGACGAGACGCCCAAGGCGTCGCGCAAGCGCGCTCGTTCGGACGACGACGAGCCATCGGAGGGGGATACCCACGATACCACGATGAACGGCACCGAGGATGGTGAAGGCGCGTCGCCGGCGGGCGGCCCCTCCGCCTCGCAAGAGACGGAGGCGTCTGAGATCCAGATCCGCCGGAAACGCGTCCGTCATTGAGGATACCCCAGGAAACCGCGCCGTCTACCGTCACTGTATGCTTATTTGCGTTGCTCTATCGTCCGTCCTGTCATCTTGTTGCTCTCATGTTGTGTGCTATGTTTGTCGTGCCGAATGTCATGCATGATGTATTCACTTTTGACCAGGGTTGGAGCCATGCGGGGGTCAGACGGTTGGCATAGCTTTCTCCAACGATGAGAGACGCAACGGACCACACGTGAGTGTCCGACCGGTATAGCTCGGTAGCAGGGGATTGGGGGACCGCAGCGGGGGTTGGACTGATGAGCTCCTGGACCCCCACAAGCGGGCGGCTGTCGGGATCTCCGGGAAATGCCCCAGGCTACGGAAGGGTGCTCCGGGATGTTCGGAAACATCAGAACAGGAGCTCCTGGGAAGGTAGGAAGGCCCAGCCTCTGCCGCATGCGCACCCCAGAAAAACAACACGGTTCAAATCCGGCGGCATATCTGACCAACGGATACGATCGTCGTAGTCCGAAACGAGCAATGGCTCGAGCATGAGATCATTTAGTGTCAATTATTGAAGGGGTTATCTGGAGGGATCTGTCCCTCCCAATGCGTCAGACCTACTCTGATATTGAGGTGGCACAAGACAGTGGCGCGCCGCCCACACAGCCAAATAACGCCAAAGCCACCAGCAATCACACAGCGAGCGCTCAAGCACCTTTTGCATGCGACTCTGACTACCCATACTGGTTCCCTGGACGTACGACTTCGAGCGAAGGCCAGCCTGTCGCGGTGGAAAGTATGGCGCCTCCGCGCACTGTAGGATACAACACGCGTGGATAGGACGTCATGGCTTCCGGGAACACTGCCCTGAGAAGCCGTCGGACTTCAATCTCGGTGGCAATAACGCCAGCGCGGCGGAAGACAAGGGGTCGACTCCGACCGGGAGCTTCTCCCTGATCCCCGCCGCACTGCACCCGCTGGGGCACCATATGATACTCGGGTTTTTGATTATCGTCGTCGCCATCGCGAGAGGATTCGTCCCCTACTTTTGTCTTCGCCCTCCTCCAGGAGGCACGGGGCGCTGAGAATTTGCAACACGAGCTCGCGATCGATGCGCCCAATTGAAAGCCAGCCGGATGGAAAGAGGCACGCCTCACGCAGAGCACCAGAACGGGCGAATCCCTTGTTCCAGTCCACGCGGACGGGCGCGCTTTCCGTTCCGACGAGGCCCGAGGCTGGACCCTGTGAGGCGTATAAATAAAGGATTGCTAACGCAGTCCCTCCCTCATCACCCTCGCCCACTTCGCCCAAGCCTCTCTCGAGGAAACAACGGCGCGCGCCCTACCCCGGCGCGCGCGGCCCTCGCGAGGGCTGAACTCGTACGTATGATCATCGCTCCTCTACGCCGAGCACACCATAACATGTTCCCAGCATGCATATGGTTCCTCATGTGGCGCATAAGATGTACGTGTTTCCCTCTTTGTATGCACAATGACTCTGTTGACCAGACCGGCTGCCAGACTTGCAGACGCCTCCACCACCCCAGGAAACCGGCCCACACCGCGATGTGGGCAGCACCACCCGTTACTGTGTAACGTGAGTACGCGACCTCTCATGATCTCAGCTCTCCGACTAAGTCAACAAACCTCAGGAGCCTTTTACGGCAGCTCGTCAGGAGCAGGCTTTTGACCTTACGTCGAGGCCGATCCTCGACGATAACCCCCACCCCCTCACAAGTTAAAGTGTTTTCTGCCGCTTGCGCTGACACAAGCAGGTCACATCCCACTCCTTTCTGGCCAACGAGGTCCCAATGGACCGAATCCTCACGCCACCGCCCTCCTCAGGCGGTGGGCGTAGTAACATCCGCGCCGGGGTCTGCACCGCAGTCTCCGTGCGCGGATGGTCTGGCCGCACTGTCCTCGCGGACTGCGGCCAAAGGGGGCGACCCATCGCGGCGCCCCGGTCTGGCTGCCGCCCTGCCCAGGGCAATGCAGTCAAAGGGAGTGACGCTCAGCACTCCAGTCTGGCGGACGCCCTCAGCGACGCCCGCCAAAGGAGGCGATACCGCCTCGTTCTGGTCTTCTGGCGGTCCCACCGCCGGTCGACCAAGGATTCAAACCCCTCGGGACGCCGAAACGAGGGTAAGGACGCGCCTGCGGCGCCCTTCACCGCGGGGCAACTGCGAGGCGCAACGCCTGTGCACGTTGCCCGAAGGCAAATGGCATGGGGCGACTGAACACATCCTTCGGGATGGGCCTTGTGCCGGGTCAACACCGGCCTCTTCTCGAAGAGGCCGGGACCCTCGGGTATTCGCGGACCCGTTGGCGACTATGTGCGCCAACACCCTCCTTGACTCTCAGCTGGGGCGCGCCCCCTACCACGCCTGCGCGATTGCATTTGGTGAGTACGCTCATATCCTCTCTATAACTCGGCCGCTGATATTTAGTTGGCATAGAGTTGTCGCTTTGCAGGCCGCGCGCTGGACGTGCGCGTGGTACCACACCTCTGGGTTAGCCGTAGGACCAGTGAGTCCTACTGTATGATTTCTCGCACCACCAGCCACGGCGTTCCGCGCCATCCCCTACACAGCGCACATGGTAAAGGGTATACGGCTGGGGTGAAGTAACGATAGTGAAGAAGAGCGCCCCTCGGGGGACGAAGGTCTCGAGGAGTAGAAGGGCCCCGGGGATTGTTGTGCAGGCCTCTTCGTGGCCCCCGGGACTAGTACCCGCTTTGCGGCGGGGAAGCCAACTGCACACGACCTTTTGTATATACGTAGTATTGTAGTGCGTTTGTGGAATTTCAGCTCCGTCTCTCTCTGCCATCGTGCATGGTCTATACAATGGTCCTGTTATATCCTTCAAAGGGCTGTAAACTCCGTCACTGCTCGTCGCCCAAGCGGCCATGTTATTCGACGTCGAGTCGACTTGTTACGCCCGGCGTCTGCCGGTCTACCCTTATTCGTATTCGCGCTCGCATCGGTCATGACCCTAGCCTGCAGTCTGTGACACCTCCGGTCATCACTCTCATGGAATCCTATGGTATCGCGGCTCTATTACCCACCAGGAGACATCGTTCCGATCATCGGACTCACAGAGCAGGCACCACTTCCGACTTCGCGCGCGGCGAAGTGCTCGACGTTCTACTCGAATACGGTCTGCACTCGCGATCTAGGTCTACACTCAATTACAGTCAGCTTATCCGCGCGTGCCATGTGCATGAACCTCGGATGATGCGGCTGTTTAAGTACCGAGGTTCGCGAACAGGCTCCGTGGCCCCGAAATCCCCTCGCGGCCCGTTAGTTATAATGGACAGCATTCGACGTCGCCTGTCTGTGGAGACAAGTGTCGCCTTCAGATACGATGGCCTACCTCCGTACTCTCCTCGCAGTCATTGCGCTTCAAGGCGCGACGAGTCTCGGTACGTCTCACTCGTTCATAGAATCATCTTGCGCTTGTGGGTGTCGGCATCGCATTCATTCCTCCCCTCTAGCGTTCTCGGTTTCCTCTTCGCCCAACCAGGTTGTCAACGGCATTGGTGCAAGCGGCGCTTGGTGGCCAAACGATGTCTTCAAGTTTCCCGAGAACGCTCGCGAGCAGGTGGCGGAGCTACTGTTTGGTCCCTCTGGCGCAGGTCTTACGTCCTACCGATTCAACGTCGGTGGAGGTGGCGTAGGAGTGAGCAACCCAACGTACGTTCCTCACCCTGATCGCTCAGCTCTGACATCCTCATGCGCTCCACCCAGACGCGCGCCGCAGACATTCTATGTCTCTCCAGGTGTGTATAACTGGTCTGCGGACGCCGCCGGGGTGTACTTCCTCCAGAAAGCCGCGCAACACAACGTCCCTCAACTGACCGCCTTCGTCAATTCCGCGCCCACGACCATGACGACCAACGGCCGCTCCTGCGGGGGCAACCTCGTCGACGGCCAGATCCAGGCGTACGCGAAGTACCTCGCCGACGTCATCGCTCACTTCCGGGACGAAGGGATCCGGTTCACGCACGTATCGCCCATGAATGAGCCCGACGACGTACGTGACCCGTCTCGTGCACCCGCGCGCGGCCCGCACGGCTTACGGGCTCGGACCTTTTCTCCCTCACGCAGACGTTCGGCTCGTGCGGCCAGGAGGGCATGCAGGTGACCCCGCAACAGCGCGCGAACGTCGTGAACACGCTCCGGGCCGCGCTCGACGCAGCTGGGCTGCAGTCGGTCGGGATCATGGCCGACGAGTCGAGCAGCACGGGCAACTTCCTCCCTGAGGCGTCGCAGTGGATCCCGCAGGTGCGCAAGGGCGCGCTTGCGGCCGTCAGCCACCACCAGTATGGATTCAACAACGACCAGGCGGTCGCGCAGCTGGGCTCTGTTGGGCGAAACTTGAGTGGCGTTGAGACGTGGTTCACGGAGATATGCTGCTTCACTGCAGCGAGCGCGAGCCAGAAGAGCAACCCCGCTGCCCCACTCACGTATGGTGCAGCCTTCGAGTAAGTCATTGCAGTCCACCAGCTTGCGTGACACCGGCGATGAACTGGGATTCATCCACAGACCTACAATGGTGGGAGCGCTGCAGCTAGGCCAGCTGGTATACCAGAGCTTCACGCAAGCGTGAGTTGATTCGCAGTGTCTGACAAGAACACTGTTACTCACGCTCAGAGGCAGTCAAGACGCGCACTTCGACTTCTGGACAGCCTTGTCGAATGGTATTGGCTGCTCGCCCCTCAACAACCCGTCTTGCGCCACAACCCCCAATTCTAACGGCTGGAATGACGGCTTGGTGAGATCATACTCGTGTCCGGTACGCTATGCCGCGGCTCACCAGTAATATGCTCTAGATCTACTACGACCCTTCGTTCGCGTCCAACCACAACACCGCCCTCTACCAGACGAAGCGCCTCTTCCTCATGAAGCACTTCGCGAACTTCATCTGGCTCGGGTCGACGCGCTTCGGCGTGACGGGCCTCCCGTCGAACGTGCTCGGCATGGCGTTCAGGAACCCGAACTCACACTCGACCCCGGTCGGCAGCGCCCGCGCGTCGCTCATCCTGATGAACATGGGCAACAGCGCAGTCTCGGTCCAGCCCTCGCAGGCAAGCGGGCTGGGGACGTTCGTAGGGGGCGCGGTGACGAGCCCGAGCACGGATTGGCAGACGTTCGGGCCGTCGGGGCAGGTGTCGCTCCCTGCGCTGAGTATCACCACGCTGTTGTTCAATTAGCGCAGCGGGACTGTGACGGCTGGGAGATAGGTGCATACTTGTTGATCCGTGCCATGGTGGTCGTGATCGTATACACGCTGTGTGCTCGTCTAGTCGAAGTGATACGGAGGCGTGGACAAGCAGCATGGACGAATGACAATGCGCACCTACATGACATTTGTGATCGCAGCGAACAACGATGCGCACGGGTGGATATTCGTTACCATGCTTGAAGTGTAGACTTTGACAATGTGTTCGAACAAGGAGTATTCGTTGCCGTCGTATATGATGCGGGACCTGTCGATAAACGCGCGAGGCTTGTATTCTCAGCGTCCCTGAAAATCGTTGATTGCATCTGGATCTGAATGCTTGTCGCTTGCGCAGCACAATTAGACATTGAGCTTCCCGAGACCGAGCTTCGGGAAGAGCCTATCCAGGGTGCTCGCCTGCACGCCTCGAGCTCGAGGATCTCCAAACAGTTTGGTGCACGGTGGCAAGCACCTGGCAAGCACTATCTACGATGGCTTCGTAGAGCGTCATAGAAGCAGGTGGAGCGTAACGGGAATCTTCCGCAAGCATATGGAGGTTGGTCTTCAACAGTCACTCCTGGAGGTCGTGTTGGGAATAGTCAAGGGCACGATCGTATATATGCCAACGTCGAGGCAACTCGGTTGACCCCTGCAGGCAACACGTAAGGTTGAGCGCCTGTCTTGTGAGGCAATAGGGTTATGCGTACCGTTCGAATGCATTCATGCGCGGTGTCAAGACATCGCACGATTGCAATACCTACCGTAGACTTACCTTCGACAGGCTGGCGGCTTAAGTAACAATAGGTGGAGACGTGCATGGATCGGAGGAACACAACGACAGCGTATGGTACATGGTTGAGACAAGGGGGCAGCGACATGATATACACAATTCCGGGGACACTCTAGCGGCCGTACCTGCTCATCGTCAGTACCGTTGAGTATGATCGGCAAGGGGTTCATGACGTACTTCTGCAGCTCCCATTCTCTGTTGTCTAGCGGGCAAACGTTACGGGTCTTAAGCCAGCGCGAGATGCAGTGGAAATGGAAGGCATGCTGCGGAAGGCGTGGATTAGATCAATATGCAGAGGCGTTGATAAGACTGGGCACTCACGTTACAGATACCCCATGCGGCGTTGCACTCCTCGCTGGTGGCGGAGACTTGGTTTGCCTGGCAATCAATGCCTAAACGGAGCACGTACAGTGAGTACATGAAAAGCTCCAAAGATGGCGACTATACGTACAAAGATCCATGATATGGTTCCTGCAGATCGCGCAGTTCTCGACGACGATGTCTATGCAGGCGTATAAGCGTTGCCACTCGCGCTCGATCCCGTTGAGCACATACCCCACGCCCAAAGAGCGACAGCGTTCCACTATAGCCACAACGTATGAAGAGCACAAATTAGCAATCCCAGAAGAAAGCGGCTGATATTGGGTGCACATACCTTCTTGACCTCGAATCGCTTCTTCTCGATCTTGCCGTCGTCCTTGGTCTTGCCCTTGGACTCAGTCGCGGGGGGATCAATATCCATCGCAGAGTCGGCCATGTCTGTGTCGTGAACGGTTCAGGAGGTGGTATCTGGTCGTGCCACCGAGTCCGAGGAGAGTCGGATGCCGCGATGGAGGGAGGCAACCCGCACGCACAGTAAGCGCGTCCACTTACACCGCCGTCACACCGTGTCGTCACGGGTGACTGACTGTGACGGTACCCGCCATCAGCACCGAGCACGGCATCCGTTGTGCAAGTCGCCCGCGACGACGACGCCTGGTACTCTTTCTGTGGTGCCTTGTCTTGCGCGATTCTCGGATTCTGAGGCAACCTTGTACTGCGACACAACAATCTTAAGCCATGACGGAGACAAACCAAGAGCTCACGCAGCAGTTCTACGCTCGTTTTCAGGCTGGAATCTCCGGTCGGCACCCATCTCTTGTCTGGTCTCGCCTGGGTCTGAACTGCGGTAATCTCAGGCGTCTTGAGCGAGCTAGAGTCCTTGAAGGACGGATCTGCTACTACCGAGGCGGTGGAAAAGCTTGCATTGGATGTATCAAAGCTCAGGAAGGATCTCACGGATGCGATCGCGTACCTCCCTAGCTATGACCAACGTCAATGTGACAATGTGAGTATCGCGCAGTCGGTTGCATAGCGACTCAGCGGCGCTCATGGAGGGAACCTCAGCGGTTGAAGGACGTGGAGGCACAACTAGAGTCTCTGCGTGCTTCGACGGCCCCGAAGTCAAAGTTCGCGTTCAAGAGGAAAGCAACAAAGCCTTCTCCTTCAACACCTACAGTGCAGGCCCAATCAGCTGCCAACGCTCCTCCGCCTGTATCTCAGGGCTCTCTTTATACTCCAGGACTGTCGCTCTCAGGACACTCCCATGAATACCTCACCGTCGCCTCGCTTTCCTCGCCTTGGTCTGCTGCATCGGATTTAACAATATCGGACCTAGATCGCTGCGTAGTCAACTTAGTTGCCTCCCAGGCGAATCCGGACGCCCCTGCCGATCTCACCTTCAACGCTCTGCATGTTCGAAACGTCACCAATTCTGTCCTGTTGCTGCCCGTTATCCCCGGCAGCGCGCTTCTGCACGACATGAAAAACTGTGTGATAGCATTGGGCAGTCGGCAGGTAATAGCACAAACCTATAGGAGCATACCTGCCACGATCTGACTGCAGACCGATGCGGTTTTTTAACGACAGTTCCGGATGCACACATCTTCAGCGGTGGATGTCTACATCTCCATCGCATCGAACCCCATCATCGAGCATTGCTCCTCCATCCGGTTCGCAGACTATCCACCCCGCCTCAAACCCGCGTCTGCGAGTTCGAACAGTGCGCAGGTGAGCGCCGTCCGGTCGGATGTGGCGTTTGTTGGACAGCGCTGATGAGCCACCCGGTCACTGTAGGAATTCAAGAGCAACTACCTGGCTGTGCAGGACTTTTCCCATATCCGCGCCACGCCGTCGCCGAACTGGCGGGCTCTTCCCGAGGACGCGCAGGTGTCGGACGACCAATGGCCGCTCTCTCGTGTCGGCGTGGAGGATGTCCTCGAGAGGCTGCTGCCCTCTACATAACTCACCCATTTGCTATAGATAGTACCACATCCTGGCGCTCTATATCCAACAGCGGCAGGGGTTATGGCGCGCATTTACAGTACAGTCAGTACGTGTGATACTGGTCTGGGCAGAAAAGGCAGCTTCATGGCATTTTCTCAGCGTTGCCGTGCCCGTCCCGTTCCCTCTCTTGACCAAACACATACAGTAACTTTTCCTTAAAGCTTCGTTTCCGAGAGCCTTTCGGTTGCCAGGGGATATCACAACCTCATGCTCTCCGGCTTCCCCGTACGCAACGACACCAAAATGCATGCGCCTCGTAGCTAAACGCCAACTCCACATATGTATCAAATGTACTTGACTAGCACAGCCCCCGTGTAGATGATCAGGACATGTAGGGGTGAGATTGTGTTGATGCAGTGCCTTCATCCCGAATTCATACAGAGTACATGATGATGGAGCCGCGCAACGGAACGGCGCGCGCTCTCGATTCCGTCATGTCGCGGCGGCGTGAGATGCCCTCGGACGGCCAGAAGCGTCTGCGCTCGCGTGCCTTGCGGCCGCAAGCGTTGTGGCACTGGGACGCGAGGAGGCGGTGCCGCTGCATCGTCTTTGTCTTTCCCCTCCCTCCCTCCGGTCGCTCGCCGTACTCGTAGTACGCACAGTCGCTTTCCCGTCTTTCGTCTTTCGCCTGTGGTCTTGCTGCTCTGCTGTGATCCATCCCTCGTTTCGCAAACAATTGCTCGCATCGACTGCGACGCTGCCTCTGGAACCCGACGCTAACCCCACGCCGCGCACCGCACGCGGACTGACAGATTCGACGTCGAAATCCCCTGACTTTGTACGAGTGGTCCTGCTGGTCAATTGCGAGGCTGATGCGCTGACGGCCAGTCGTACAGCAGCGCTGAACCACATACACATCCATCTCGTTGCCACAACATGTCTGGAGTGGACGACCTGTGCGGATGCCTCGCCGTCTGCTGCACTTGCTGCTGTGCGTATGCATACCCGCCGGTGGCTCTCCCTCGCTCAGTCCTCCCCGAGCGGCGATGTCCAACGTACTGACTCTCCGCACACAGGCGTCGGCTGCAACGAAGCATCCGGTCTCTTCTGTTTCTACAGTGCGTCCGCCCCCGTAATCCCCACCATCCGATACTAACCCCTCCTCCCTCCTCATCCTCCCCCCTCCCCCTCCCCCACAATTAACATGTAGAATCCTGCAACTGCTGCTCCCGCCGACGCATGAACGACAACGAGTTCGAGCAGACCGTCGAGGAGCTCTACACCCCCGGCAAAGACGGCATCGGCGCCGCGCACGCCGCACACGTCCTCGAGCTCGAGCCGCTCGGCTCGAGCACGACCGTCCGCGACCGGGACGGGCCCGTGAACGCGCAGCCGGCCGCGCGCCCGTCCATGGAGGCGCGCCGCCCGCGGCGCTCCGCCGACGGCGACGCCCCCAACCCCAACCCCAACTCAAACGCAAACGCAAACGCGGAGGGGGAGAGGGTCCCTGGGGAGCCGCGCTCGGAGCGGCGCGATCGCACGCGCGAGTGGGTGCACGCGCATAGCAAGTCGGAGCCTGGCGTGGGCGGGTTGGGCGAAGGCGGCGGCTCGGGCGGCAGACCGCGCGAGAGGTCGCGCTCGCGGCCGCGCAGCAAGAGCCACGCCGAGGGTGCGATGGGCGGCGCGCAGCAGCAACCACACATACAGCAGCAGCCTCCGGTGCCGCGGGCCGCCGGCGGGTCGATGCGTGAGCGGGAGCGGGAGCGCGGCGAACGGCCGAGCGACGCGGAGGCGTACGCGCACGCGTGGAAGCGGTCGCAGGACGAGCCGCGCGAGCCGGCGGAGGGCGCGGGCGCGGGCGTGCAGAGGGAGGAGAGCAGCAAGAGGGCTGACAGTTGGGTGCGGGAGCGGCATCGGGACCAGGAGGAGTACGAGCGCCGGGCGACGAACTCGCCGCCACGCCTCGATATTCCTGCCAGTCTGCGTCCGGGGAGGCCGTCGTCGTGGGGCCCGTTGCAGCCTGAGCCGCTGGCGGCTGAGGAGCGTGGGTCGCCCAAGTAGCTCCGTTGAGGGGTGTGGTGGAGGTGGTTGTCGGAGGCGTAAAGGACAGTCGTTTGGACTCTGCTGGTACGGTTTGGTTTGCGTGCATCTGCTGTCGTTGTATAGTCCTACAGTCGTTTTCAGGGTTTACGTCGCTCTCTCCTAGTAGCATTCCTTTTCTGGTCGCACATATGAAAACACATTCACGTCACACTGGCTGATGCAATTCCCGCATCGCGACGGTATGATGCATTTCTTGAGCTGAGATACCCCGTATAAAGCCCTCACCTCATGTCCTCGTAGTCCAACAAGCCGCAGGGGAGCATCCGCCATGCACGTTCATTGCTGCTCCTCTCGCACCTTCTTTCGGAGCACTTCCACCAGTCTTGCAGCCAGGCCCTCGGTCAGCTGCAGGACGCCGTCCGAGGTGCAGAGACGATATGAGGGCATGGCCTGGTACGTCTCCGCAAGTATCTGTCTCTCGTTAGCAAAGTGGCATGTTGCGGAAAGTGAAGGATGGGACTAACTTCGCCGTTCTCGACCCGTACGGACGCGATGATGTCGTCTGGGTCGCCGATGCGGCCTAACGCGGGGATGTTCCTGTTGTCTGTTACACACATGTAGGGTACGCATGTACATGCATCGTTGACAAGGCATGAAAGAGAAGACATAAGTACACGGACGGGCGAACGAAAACAACGCGCGGACGTACCGTGGATGTGCATCCAGCCTTCCCGCGTCTGGATCGCGCCGTTCTTTTGCACTTCGTCCACGCCGTCACGGAGCGCAGATTGGATCGCGCCGTGCAGCACTTCACGGAAGCGTTCTGTTACAACACCACATAAGTTCAAACACCTGCCATGTCAAGTAGCCCCGTGCAGTACAGGAGTTGCTAGCAGGCACGAGGTACGCACCGTTCTCGACGAAGTCGTTCAACCCCGCTCCCTCGCCCGACCCGCTGGCGGGTAACCACCCAACGACCGCACATGAGAGCACAGACGGAGGCGGGTCAGGCAGGAACGACACGGCGAAGACGGGCGTTGAGGAGGATATGGACGTGGGCGCGGGGAAGAGGTGGTAGAAGAGGTCTGGCCTGTCCGGGTCGGGGAAGGACTGCACCGCTGTCCCGGGAGGTGAGGAGTATGTGCGCGTCGCTCGGAGACATGTACGAGAGAGAGCGGGTCGTGAGCTGAGGTACAGAGACCGAGTGAATGCTTGAAGGTGAGGGAGGCTTGCTGTCCGGGTGAGTTTGAGGACGGGGGTATGGGGGCTGCATTGGCGTATTGGATGACGGGCTGCGGGCCTGAGGGCAGAGACAGCGCGAGCTGCAAGCATTATGGCGGTTTCTATAGAATACTTTATAGTCGGCCGAACGGTTTCAAGGAATCGTGGTGCAGGCAGCGCGGCCTACAAGCTACAGCGAAAGGGAGGAAACTCCTGCCACGTGACTTGCGCGACGCGCTATGACGCGCACTTCTCGTTCCGCCCACAGTTGTGCTTGTTTGCTTTTCCAAACTATGCATGTCATTGGAGCTTTGGACTGTCGTGCCTCGGATCTCCCTCCGGCATTGTCAGAACTGCGTCAACCCGGACGCATGATGCCACAGTCACTAGGAGACTCAAGCAAGAAATCTCCCCACGCAGGACGTGGTGCACGCCACATTGTTCTATCGACAGCAAAATATACATCATGCACGCAAAAATTGCAAGTGGGTGCTTGAATGCTCCACCTGGGACTAACAGACACTGGGTTAATCGTCCGATTCTCTTTCATACCCAACAGACAACCTACCAGTAGTAAGCTAACAGGTATCTCTTCATCGCACGATCGCGGGGGTATTACGGCCCAAAAGGCCTCGTCCGCTACGACCCGTTCGATTTGTCCGACATTGGCTGCTGCGGTGCCGGCTGCGACTCGACTTTCGGTGCTGACCCGTTCTTCGGCGCAAAGTCGTCCTCGTCGAAAGAATTCCCACAACACTTGGTACAACATCCCGCCTGCCTGTTGCTCCCGCCCGAGCCGTACGATTCTGCGTAGCGATGTCAGCCCCGTGCACTTTCGCGGTAAGTGAATGCATGGTGAAGGGCAGCGTACTCGTGTAACACCAGGTCTCGAATGCCTCGGTGCACGCAATGCCTGTAGGATAGAAGTGCTTTGAGGGCCTGGCCTTAGAATTTCGGGGGAGGCTTCACTTACAGCAACAACCGCAACAGCCTGCGCAGAATTCATCGCCGGTGGAAGCCATACTCTCTGGCCGGTGGTTGTTCCAGTAGGGGTACACAAATAGGCGCAATAGTAGTGTAGGAGGCCGGCAAGGTAGCAAAAGAGAGGTAGCTTGTACGGGCGAAGGGGAAGGACTTTATGAAGGAGCCAGCCGCCCGGGGTTCTAGTATTTGTGGCGCTGCCCTGAGTGACGAACCGCCCCAGTTGCTGTCAGTCGGAATCCGGGGAAGACGGAACTCTAACCGCAGTGTGATAGCACGTGGGAAGGCATGATCGAGCGTAATGGATGCTCGATCGGTGTTGATATCCTCACTCACTCTCGATCGCAAGCGTAGTACTACTGGTAGATAGTACCAGACAGCCGTAGGACCCAGCAGTCGCGGTGCGTATGTCGACCACACCTCGAAGCACGGAGAGGAATGGCGGATGGCAAGACTTGTTTCTCTAATGGGCGGTAAACCGACGATCGCCCCGTAGAACCAAGGAGGGTACCCCAACAAAATATGGGTTCAAGCGGTTCCGCATGAGCGTTAGAGAATATCCGAACTCGCATACACAGTTCCGTCATCAGTATACCCATCCAGCGCCTTCACCTTATTGGAAGCAAGCCAGATGACCAAATCGAGTTCGGTACGGCCATCGCGAGAAGATACATGCTCGAGTTGACGTCACGCATTTGCGCGCGTACTATACATCAGTATGACGGAAAACCAGAGTCTTTTTGGGAGTGGCGGTAAGTATAGCGCTGTCACTCAAATAGTCGCGGATGTAATGGATCCATCGCTCCAGCCCCTTCGTCAAACGTGCCTGACGAACTGCGTCCACATGGCGTGCGGGGTCTGACATTTCGGAGGCAGTGGCAGACTCTGCGAATATATCACGTCGATGTGACCATCCATATAGCGTAGAACAATGGGTGAGTCTACTCAAATCTACACATACAGCATATAGTGAGTAAAGGACATGCAATGACATCACACGTCGACTTACCATGGTAGGAACGGAGCCCGCAAACATGTCTCAGGGCATATTCCGGGCGTCCGCCGCCAGCCATGATCACTAGGGAAGCGTGGGGAGCGGCTCAAGTACACGAGTAGCCTCCCCTTCTCCGATGGCTCGTCTTCTCGTGTTCCTACGCGGACCTCTCGTCGGGAAATGGGAAGGGCACGACGAGGAGACGCCCGGACGCGCAGCGTGCCCCGCGAACGCGGTCACATGTTGATACACGAGCGCGGGATGGCCTGCCCTGAAGCGACTGTTGAACGGCGAATCGAACACAACGTCTCCAGCGCCCGTCCATCAGCGCGTCCGTGCCCCGTCGAAAGCACCTTTTCTCCGTCTCCCCCTGGCCCTCGGCCCCTCGAGTTCCTCAAGATCGCCCCGCGTCGCCGTCCTCCGTCCTCCTGCTGCAACCTATCCCTGCCGACAAATATTCTGAGCTGTGATACTCGGGCACTCTGTTCTGGGCCATGTTTTGACTTGACTCTGCTACATGACAAGTTATACCTCGACCAATCCCTCGAGCGGGGAGCCAAGGTCGCCGCTCTTTGGGACGGCGACCTTCTCTACCCTGTCTCAAACGCAAACACCCTACTCTTCCTCCAGACTCTCTTCCGAACGTTCAGGTGTGTTGCCGTCCGATTAGTCGTGCTGCCTCGAGGCATCCGTGCCGCACTACTCTTCGCTAACCCCGCCATCACCCTTCAGTAACCCCAATCGGTTCCAACTACGACAGCACAGAGGTCTCTTCGCCACGTCAAATGCGGAGGATACTCGTGTCCCCCTCTCCGTCGTCAAGGGACTCTGACACCTACACCTATTCCGATGAAAACTCGATGGACGACGCAGCCGAGGTGGAGGCCGCCCTCAGCATGGTCGACGACGAAATCGCCAACACCGAAGACGCGCTGACAGAGTGGTCCCGAGGGTCCTCCTCCGTGGTGACTTCCTCGTCGTACACCGGCCAGTACAGCGCAACGACATCCGCGACGCCTGCCACCTACCTCTCCGGTGAGTATCGGTCGATCGCGGACACGCTACTCGACAGGGAGCGCAGAGTCTTGAGCACCATCTCGGAGCACACCGAGAACCCGTCTCGACCAAACTCGTTCGCGCAGTCCGGGAGCGGTCAAGGCAGCAGGCCGGTCACGCAGTACTCCAACCCTGGGGAAAACCGGCGGTCGGCTAACCTTGATGGTCGTGTATCCCCCACTCTCCCCTCCTTCCACGCTCGTGCCGCTACCGATCCCAGCGGTACACCCGGCGCCAACACCCCAGGAAGGGCTGTGAACGTACCCGGCCGTCGCGCCGGAGAACTCATCGCGTTTTTCGAGGAGAAGCAGACCGCGTCTGGCCGGGATTCTCCGCGACTCTATGGTCATACGCGCACGCTGTCTGCCCCCATGGGCCCGCGTTCTCCTGCACCTCGGTCCCCAAGTCCCTACACAACAACTATGAGTCAGTCTATGTCCACCTTCGGGCACACGGCTAGCACCACGGGGTACGGGTACGGCAGCACCACCGGCTATGGGACTTCTACCTATGGCTATGGCTCGCGGCCCTCTTCGCCTACTAAGAGCAGGGCGGGTTCCTCCGTATCGTCCTCGGGACCCATCCCTAGCTCGTCCTACCTGATGTCACCACCGCCCCGTGGCACGCCCTCCCTATCCTCCGACTCCCGCTTCTTTCCCTCCACCAGTGGCACGTTCACTCAGACCCGTAGCGGCCCGAGCACTTTCACGGCAACAGGCCCTACAACGACCGGGACTTACACCAACACCAACACGTTCTCCAGCTCCGGCTTCACGACAACCGCCACCCCGACCGCATCCTCGCTGCGCAGGCCGCAGACGTCGCCGCGGTCGCCACTGACCTCGGTCAGGAACATCGTCGCCGCGTGGAAGGAACGCACGCCATCTCTCGGAAAGTCTGTCCGGTCGAACAACACGTCGCCCTCGCCCACTCAGGGCGAAGGACTCTTCAGCCTGCGTAGGCGGGCGGAGCGCGGTAATGCGCGCCTGAGAGACCGTGCTTTCAGTGGACTGGACGAGAGCGGCCGGCGTGTCGAGGGCGGTGGGTACGACGGGGAGATGAGCACCAGCGGCGACGCGAGCTTGAGCGCAAGCGGTGTTCTGCCCCCCGCATTCGACCTCTCTGAGCTTGGCCAGTACGCAGGCGCTAGTGACGCCCAGGAGGTGAGTGGCTCAGATCTTATCTTCTCTCATCCCCCAACATAAGCGCGCGGTACTGACATCCTCGTTTGCAGCCGCTCAGAATCGGACTGCTATGGTACCTCAACGTACACGCCCCGCCACCATACAGGTGGCAAAGGTGCCAGGCGCTGCTGTACCCGCACATGCTCCTCCTCTCGTGGATCGCACCCGGGGGAGGCAGAGGCATCGTCACCCTCGACCTGCTCAACTGCATTGAAGTCCGCTCGGTGCCCTCGCCCCTCCATCCCACCGCGCAAGATGACGTTGGCACGATCGCGGCGCGCATGCAAAGCGAGACGCCTGGCTCGAGCGGCCAAGTCGGTGAACTGGGCTTGATGGAGACGTTGTGCCCGTTCCAGCTGCTTTATGGCGATGGCATTGAGCGACTCGGTGCTGAGAGCGCCCGTGAACGCGTACGATGGGTCAGCGCAATCTGGTACGTGCATTAACATTGTGCACACTATGACAAGCCGCTCATGAGGGTGCTTCTAGGGAGGTATTGGATCGCGCGGTGACTATCCCGGACCGGTCGAGCACTCGCTCTCCCACAGGCTCGATCCGCACCATTCGTTCCATGTCAAGCACGGCAACGTCTCAGTCTGGATCCGCCTCTGGGTCGGCTTCGACGGTTTACGTGCCCCCTCTCGACGAGCTCACCGAGATCCAGTCTCTTTCCGGCTCCAGCTCCCTCTCGCGCCGCCCGTCTCTCGCGACTGCTCATCGGCGTGCTACGGACGATGCTGCCGTGTCCTCTGAAGGGTACCTCTACCCCGGAGATCCGCGCGTCATCGCTCCGAGTCGAAGCAGTTCTCTCCGTCGTACGAGCTCCCTCACTGATCTGGACGAGGAGTTCGCGTCAGCTGTGCGGAGAGCCCGTGAAGGTCGTCCTGGTCTGGGCTTCGGTCTCTCGCTGGTCAGCGGTGCTCCTGTAGGGGATGCTTCGCCCGTCACTATCTCCAGCGGCCCGAGGCTGGGCGGACCGGTATACATGTCGCCCCCGCCGAGTGTTGGTCGGGGTTCGGACAGGAGGAGCAGGGGCTCGGAGACGTCTAGTGCAGTCTCGGACGATGCGTTCTTCAGTGCCGGCACGGGGTCGGGGTCTGCAACTCGTACCCCCACCTCTAGCTTCTACTCGTCGTCGTCTTTCACCCGCGCGCTCACCGGCACGGACACAAGGACCGGGACTGGTACGGGCACTGGGCTTGTCACCGACGAGACTATCGAGCTCTTGTCTGGGACTGGTACCAACATTGTTCCCTCGACGCTCTCGTACCGCGGGACGACCTCTGCCTCTATGCTCGGCGATTCGCACGACTCCGACACGCTCACCGATGGTCTGTACAGCTCGACCTCGCCTTCGCGCAGCGGCCTGACGCGTTCTGGGGGCATGCGCCGCCGGACCCCGCGCGGCTCGCGCTCGTACACCACTTCGTCCTCGTCCCACCCCAGCGACTCGGACGAGGTGTCTGACAAGGAGAACTCTGCAAGCTACTCTGGCACGTACTCCGGGACTTACTCGGGGGCGTACACGTACACGTCGGATACGTACGGGAGCGGGTCGCTTACGGGCGGCTTGAGTACCCTGGAGAGCTACTCGCGCACCACGGCGACGACCCCTACCGTGGACACCCGCAGTCGCTCTGTCACGCCAACGCGTACCTCGCTGTCGTACACGCGTTCGATCACGGACGAGCCGACGACGGAGAGCGAGACTGAGGGCATGACAGACAGTTCGACGTACTACTCTGCCCGGACCCCGGTTCCGAAGTCGCCTTCCACGGCGTCGTTCAAGAGTCTGTCGACGATCCCGTCACTGTCGGACTACGAGACCGCGCTCATCTGCGACACGGAGTACGAGACCGCGGAGAGATGCCCGAGCGAGCGTGCAGAGTCGGAGTACAAGACCGTGCCGCTGTGCACGACCCCGCCCCCGGAGACGGAGTACATCACCGCGGAGGTGTGCCCCTCGGACGTGTCGACGGACTTCAAGACTGCGGAGTGCAGGTGTAAGGAGAAGGAGCGCGTCGTGGACTCGGACGAGATCAGCATCAACCCGCCCTCGGAGATCCCGACTATCCCCTCGTCGGCGCCCTCGCCCATCTCCAGGGAGATCGAGCTGGAGGATGTTGAGCCGGAATTGGAGCTGGAGGACGTTGAGCCTGAGCCCGAGGTGGACATGGACCCTGCCGACGTGCCTCTCCCGCCGTCGTCGTACAGCCCTAGCGAGCCGTCGGACCACACGCCTACGGAGCGCGCGCCGTCGCCGCCCCCTCTTTCCCCCTCGACCCCGACGGAGCCATCGCTAGAGCTGACCGCTTCGTCGCCGATGCAGCGTATCGCCACCCCGTCCTCGCTCGAGCTCACCAGTACGGAGGAGTCGACGACGGAGTCGATCCCAGGGCCGTCTCCTATCCCGCCCCTGTCCGACTTGGAGCTCAGCATCTCGCTCACGATCTCTAGCCCGACGGAATCGTCTGTCACGCCGACGCCGTCCAGCCAGCTCACGCCGACCGTGCCCTCGACGGTCGAGCAGCCTACCTCTGTGTCGAGCCCTGCGATCCCCGAGTCTCAATGGGGCGCGGAGTCAGACGAGTCGTACGAGTCCTCTATGCTGCGTGCGTCGCCGTCGATGGCGTCGATGGCGCTCCCCGAAGGCCCGGACACGTCGTTCGAGACGTCGTTCCTGCGGCCCAGCGGGACGCCCGAGTCGTCCGAGGAGTCGATGCTCTCGCCCATCACGGAAGTGAGCCCGTCGTCGCCGATCTCGCAGTCGTCGGAGCCCTCGCCCGAGTCGACGCCGACGCAGTCGACGATCTCGCTCCTCCAGACCGTGGCGTCGCCGTCGCCGCTGCCGACGGACCTGCCGCGCGCGGTGACGCTGACGAGGACGCCGTCGAGTGTCTCGAGCGTGTCGAGTGTGTCGATGAGCTCGTCGAGGATCGCGCCGTCCGAGTTTGAGCTGGACGTGTCTACGGAGCCGTCGTTGCTCTCGGTTCCCACGAGCGAGAGGACGATGCGCCCGTCTCAGCCCCCGCCGAAGGACCGTGATTCGGTGAGTCTTCCGGGTTGGCCTGATTTGCTAATTGTGACAGTTGCTGATATTTGTGAATAGGTCTCTCCTTTGATGATCCCTCTGCCGCCGTCCCCAGCGCCTCCTACACCGTCGGCGTCGTTCGAAGTCAGCCTCACGACCCCAAGGGGCAACGTCCCTTCGATCACGTCGACCATTGAGACGGTACCCTCGGATGCACCGAGTCATATCCTCACGCACGACGTAAACCGCCTGCTTCAGTACTTGAACGACGTCAACGATGCTCGGGGCGCAGAAACGAGGGAGATTGCGGACAACATTCAGGACATCAAGAACACGCTGGAAGACCTCGAGGACCTCTTGAGACAGAGGACGATGCCGGACATCCCGCCCCCGGTTCCGCGCAAGGATATCTCGGTCGGCGGGAGCAGCGTGATATCCTCAGACAGGATGTCTCGCTCCGAGCGCTCGACGCCCGTAAGGGGTATCCCCCGCGAGGGACCGAGGATCGTGCGCGCCATCTCACTCTCGCCGCCGCCTATTCGCATCCCGTCCCCGGACTCGATGAGCGAGACGATGTCGTTCCTCTCCTCGCACCACTCCGACGACCTGAGCCTGATGGAGTCCGAGACGTATCCGATCGGGGAGCCTGCCTCGCCTTCGTGGCCGTCGTCTTCGCCTGTTTCTTCCCCGGAGAGCTCGGAGACGTCTTCCCCGACGTCTGCGCCTCCTACGTCGGCCACGCCGTCCCAGCTGTCTGACATTGGGTTGGCCATCCCGCAAACGCGCAGTCTCACCCCGACGCCCCCGCCCCTCTCGTCTTCGCCCTCTCCGTCCTCCCTATCAAGCGATACTGCGAGGCCCGTCCCGCAGATCACCCTAGGACAGCTGCGCGATGGTTTGGACGCCATCCGGCAGCAGATCGCGGACATGTTGGAGGGACAGAACGCTGCGAACCGTCGTCTCGCGGAGCTGCAGGACCGTTCGCTTGGTGGCCCTCCGATGCCGGTTCCAGCACCGGCACCACCTCCTGACCGGTTTGACGAGTTCTCGGATAGGCTGCGGGCAATCGAGGACAACCTCGGGCGTCTCCTGGACCGCGCTCGTCGAGCTGCGCCTCCTCCGGAAGATGAAGGCTCTGCCGTCGACTCTGTCGGATCCTCTACTTTGAGGCGTCTCTTGAACCAAGCTCGGGAGGATGCGGAGGCTCGCAGCGCAGACCAGCCAACCATCTATGCGCCCACCGCTCATGCCCCCGGGACGACGTTCGACCAGGAGCTCATGGATATCCTCATTTCTGGGCCGCCACCTGCGCCGCCGCCGGTACAAGCACCTCCTGCTTTGACTCCGCTCATCTACCGCCCCGGTCCGAGGCCTCGTCCCCGTAGTGCCAGTCCCACCTTTGAGAGTTTGCCGGAGCGCCCTGGTACTTTCCCGCCGACGCAACCAACCATCCCAGCGGAATCAAGGACATACCCTTACCGTCCTGCGCGCCCTTCCCGGATTACACGAGACCCTGGGACTCGGCGTCCGCCTCCCGTCGTTCCCCGCACAGACGATGGGATGGCGCCTTCAGAAGTCGACAGCGTAGCTGGTCCTATCCCAGTTGTTCCTCCTCCAAATGCTCCTGCGGAGCCACGACCTGTAAGCGGTGATGATATCAACTTCGACCAGCGTGTCCGACAGCTGCGTCAGCAGCGCCGGCCCGGCACTGATGGCTGGGTCTATACTGAGACGGTCTGTTGTCGGAGACGCGTCGTCGTCGCATGTTCGCTGACATTCCTCCATAGGACGCTCCGACCAGACCCCAGACGGCACCGGCGCCGGTCGATACGGGCCCCGCTGAACCGCAAACATGGTACCCGCCTGCAGAGGGCCAACAGCAACAGGGAGAGGCCCCTGTGCCCCCTCCGGGAATGACGTTCCCGCCGCCACCTCCTCAACCCATTCCCGTGGTTGCAGGACCAGTGAGTGATTTAACGGTGTCTATCCGACTCGCCGATCTCCTAACGTGCCGTCAGACTGTCGTCCAGCTTCCCTCCACGTTCAGCGACATCCTTGATTTGCTTCGGGTAGGCTCATGTCTTTCCGTGCTTGATGCTAGGGCTCACACAAAAGACAGGATAACCGCTCGGGTCAGCTCGCTGGACTGGAGCAGCAGAGCGAGATCATCGGGTACTTGCGTAACCTCAACCAGTGGCTCGAACGGGACGTGCACGACCGTCATGCCGAGATCCAGAGCGTGGCGGCTCGTCTAGAGCGGACACGAGACGAAGTGATGCCTCTCTTGAATCAAATCGCGAACGCTTTACAACGTCAGGGTGAGTGGTATCCGCGCCTCAATTAGAGAAGATCTAGATCTGACCGCATTGTTAGGGCCTCCGATGCCCCAGCAGATGCCAGGAGGCACGACCATTGTGCCTCCCACAGTCATTCCGCCCCCTGGGTTCGTGCCAACAGACCGACCGGTACAATGGCCTCAGGAGACTACGCCAGAAGTGGACGTCATTCCGCCTCCTCCGCAGACATTCTATCCGGTGGGGCCTCAACCCCCCGTCATCCCTCCTGGTACCCGCCCCTATCCAATTCCCCAGCCGGCCCAGCCATCCCAGCCAGCTCGCCGCGTAGACGATGATTTCCCGGATGTGGTGCCACCAAGGCCGACGGATTACAGCGACTCTAGTTCCCCGACTCGCAGTAGCGGCAGGTCCGAGACGGAATACCATGTTGTCCCAGGGCCAGGTGCAACTTTACCGATTCCGCCACCGGGACCGCCTATGCCTGGGGCTGGGTTTGGTCAGCAGCCCATCACAATCATTCCACCTCCTGAGCAACATCCTACAGTTGTCGTGGCTCCTTCAGGGGGAGAGCCTGGGGGAGAGCCATCCTCACCGAGCTCGGAGCCCTCTCACCACACTCCGCACCCTGAAGAACACTACGGAGATCCTCATAGGGACCCCTCTAGGGAGTCGCACCACCCGGATGTCACCGAACCAGATGCTGGGCACGGACGCAGAACCCCTTCGGCGGGACGGCCCTCCCGACCGGCGTCGCCTAGGTCGTATCATGAAGCTCCCTCGGGTGGCCCTGCTGGTCCCCCGCAACAAATCATCATCGGTCCCCAAGCACCCGGGGCACAGGAACACCCCCAACCCACCCAAGCACCCGCTCCCATCATAGTCCAACCGTCCCCTCCCCTTCAAGGCATGCCGTATCCTGGTATGGTGGCCCCGGGCGTGCCATATCCCCCTCAAATGCAAGGACCTGGGCAACCAACGACGGTAGTCCTACAAGGGCCGGGTTCGCGTTCAAGTTCCCCCGCTCGTTCCTCAAGTCCCCGTGAGCATCGTGATTATTCTCGCGATCATTCTCGCTCGCCATCGCAGCCAATCGTGATCCAGGTGCCGTCGCGGCAAGCGAGTAGGCGATCACACAGGACGAGCCCATCCTCTGGCACTGCGGTCGCACCATCCATGCCCGCACAGCCGGGGACGACTGTGGTAGTACCGCCAACGACTCATACGGGAGCTATTCCACAAGTGGTGATGCCGGGCCCACCCGCATCCGGTCCTCACATGGATCCTTCCCACATGCCTCCTGAACCTATCATCGTGCATCCCAGCAGCAGGGGACACTCGCGTGGATATCACGATGACTACGACCGCCCACACTCTCGTGACAGACGCAGACCCCACGTGCTCCATAGGTCTCCATCTCGGTCTAGGTCTGAGTCACCATATTCTGACGAGGGTGACCCTCGTGGACGACGCCATCATCGCAGACGCAGATCCATGTCCCCTGGATACTATGCAGAAGAGGACTATCATCGCCACCGTAGGGAACACCCTCACAGAGTGTGGTCTCCCAGGCACCGCATGTACTACTCCCCTGACAGTCCTCGACGCTCTCCTGGTGGCGGTGAGTATTACCCGCGGTTCCGCCGGTACTACTCCCCTCGGGGCCGTCCCTATGAGGCTCTCAGTGACCGCGACCGCGACCGGCATAGGAGGCATTCGCCGGAAAGAGAGCGTGGGCGGCCTTACAGAGACTCTAGGAGTCCTCCGTACCACGAGGAAGGAAGGCCTCACAGTAGGCCTCGTAGTCCGCCTCACCACCCAGCCTATGGAGAGACAGGTCCAGACCCGAGATCTCACTACGGTGGAAGTATTCCTCGCTCGCCGACTCACCGACCAAGCCATCCGGGCTCCCGTGAAAGGGTTGCTACTCACAGCCCGCCGTTCGAAGAGCGCGAACTGCCTGAACATGAAGGGGCTCTCACTCCAGGAACGACCCTGCGCCGTTTCCCGTCAGGACGGAGCGGCCGACCAGCCGGCCATCCTCCGACCACTCTGGAAGTGTCACCAGAGGATGAACATGCAGACTTCCGCCGCAGTCCCCCCGCCTCTGGTACGTTCTACCGCGTCGCGAATTGCACGAGATACTGACAGGATGATCATAGAATATGAACACGATAGTATGTGACGACTTAGGTAGTCATGCTGTGCGTTAGCTGATCAGGTTTTCTCTCTGTAGTCCATGGTACTCCCCCGCGAACTGCCCCTCGTGAGTCATTTGTTAATTGGCATTGGCGTGGTTGCTGACTGCTCTCAGATTACATGATGCCGCCCACAGCTGGTACCCACCAGACCCTCCAAGACCAATTAAGGAGGGATCCAGGAGATGTGATTATCCCTGTGGTGGGGCCAGAGCCAGCTGCGGATACCCGCCCCGTAGCCGTCACTGTACCTAGTGTTGCTCCCGAGCAAGACTTCCCACCACACGCTCCTACCGGTGCACCCCCGCCAACGGAGCGCCCTCTGTCCCCTGTGCACACCATTCACCCGGAGCATGTGGACCTCGCAGTTCCGCCGCCCCACGTCCCTCGCGTTCCTTCCGGCCCCGGGGACCTCCAGCCGCAGCATGATTACGAGGAGGCTCGGGAGCAGTTCGAGAACCTGCAGAAACAGGCAGCAAACCTGCTGGACGAGCTGCAGGAGGAGGAGATGAAGCGCGACGAGACCTTCAAGGCGAACGAGGCGGAGCGCGTTCAGGAGTTCATGCACAACGAGGCGCAGCGCAATGAGGAGGCTCAAGCGCGCCGCGACGCTATCTGGGACGAATTAGAGCATCGCCTCAACGCCCTGCCCGCGGCGACCGAAGGTGCGTTGCCAGTGCCCCCTCCTGGGGCATCGGTGTACGGCGACAAGGCACCCTCGCCGGAACCAGAAGCGGAGGGAGCACCTCCGCCGCCTCCGCCTGAGGCACCCCCCCAGATCGTGGTCCCGGCGCCTAGCATTGACACAGATGCCCTGGCTCAGTCGATGCTCGAGGCAGCGACCCGGCATGCAGACGACCTGCGTCAAGTCGTCGACCGCGAGCGCGAAGAACTTCAGCGCGCCCGCGAAGAAGCTCAAGCGGAGCGCGAGCGGGCCGCTGCGGAAGCTGCTGCGGAACGTGAGCACATGCACGAGCAGTACAAGGCGCACATCCGCGCCTTGGAGGCCGAACTTGAGGCCGTCCGAAAGGAGCTCGAGGACGAGAAGATGGCTCGGGAGGCAGAAGAGGCTGAGCGGCGGGAGACCGAACGGGCGGAGATGCTTGAGCGCGACGAGGCGATGCGCGCCCAGCTGAGCGACATCACGAACCTCGTCTCAGAGCAGCGTGACGAGCTCACGCGGAAGCGCGAGCTGTCGGACCAGCGCTGGGAACACAAGCAGAACCGCTGGGAGCAGAAGGACGCGGAAGATGCACAGACCCGGAACATGCTTCAGCAGATCTTGGAGGGCCAGGCGGCGATGTTGGCGGCCCAGGAGCAATCCAAGGCTGATCTCATGGATGAGATGCGAGCAAGTGAGTATCTTCTCCTGAGCTCGACGGGATTCCCGCTGACTTATGCGCTGTAGACCAACGTGCTGCGTTGGATGCCATCGAGCAACAGCGAGCAGCGTACGAGGGAACGATTCGCGATATGGCTGAGGGTGAGTGCGCCTCGCTGACGTGTGTGCGACCATTGCTGACGCTGTACTCTAGCTTGGCGTGCCGATTGTGAGCAACGCAAGCAAGAGACTATTGAAGCCGTCAAGGCTACGGCCAATGAGCAAGTCCCTTACAACGTTCAGGGCGTGAGTGTCAGGTCATCCCATATAGCGCGCCTCATATATTGACGCCCATTCGTTAGTACCTCGATGAGTTCAGTCGGTCGCTGGCCACTGAGGTGCGCATGCTGCTGAGCGAAGTGGGCAAGCTGCGCGAAGACAAGCGTAACCTCGAGTAGTGAGTAAACCCGATGCACAGTCGCCGGAATGATTCTGACTGTATGACAGCCAAATCGGGGAGCTTCTTCAGTTCAAGTCCAAGTATGGTCCTGGTGGCGAGTTCGACCCTAGCTGGTAAGTTTGTATGAAGTGCGGCCAATCATGCGAGATGCTGACCGTCCCGCAGGAAACCCGCCATGACCTGCGTTCCTACGGACGCTGCGCAGCAACCCGAGCCTGCGCCCGCACCTGAGCCCGAACCGGAGGTGCCACAGCAAGCACCTAGTGCATGGAGGTCGATTCATACTCGGGGCTCCCGGCGCTCTAGGAGGACCCAGGCAGCGGCGCCGCCGCCGCCCCCTCCGGAGCCTGCCCCGCAGACGCAATCCTGGGCGACCTGGATGCGTACGTACCCATTCATGAACTGCTTGAGGACTACGCTGACAATCGTCATTTCACAGCGAACCCGGCGTTCCAGCCCTCACCCCCGCCGCAGCAGGTCGAGCACCTTCTTGCGCCCCCTCAGGGCAGCCCGGGTCTGTTCGGCCCCCGCTCCCCCCGCGACTCTCTGCACCGTTGAACGGTTGTGGCGGACATTGACTGTACTTCTACTGAGTGACTCGAGATACGACCTGACGACGTGTACGACGCGCTGCTGCCATCATCACCTGCTTACATTTATTCGATCCCTGACGACCCCCTCATGCCACGCTTTTACGGAGTTCTTGTGCAACATGCTCTCTTTGCTTCATATACCTTCATGTATGTCGTTACTACCACTAGCATATGGATCATTCCTTCTCGCTTCTCAGTGCGCAGCCGGATGTGTACGAAAGCAATCAGACGAAGCAAGGACGGTGAAATCTGGCTAAGCTCACGAAGGCTGCTCGATAGGTACATCGCGGTCACCTAGAGCACGCGGGGGGAGGGGGGGTCGACAGCGTGCGTGTTAGATCCTATCTGGATTCCCGGAATGTTGGAGCTAATGAAGGGGTGTCCCATATTTAGTGATGTCTGTGTCCGAGCTGATTATTAGTTAATGACGCAGGACCGGCGCGTACACCCTTACCTATGGGAGGTACATATGTACATATGTTGCGTGACGTCATTGTGTATCATCACCATACACCAGCATACACCGCTCGATACCGCGTATAACACGACCATACATCGTCCTGAGCGCTGAGCGTCCAGCCACAGCAACCAAGCCTATGAGTACACTACCCGTACACTCTGCAGACCCCCTGGGCAACTTGGACCTCTGTGGCACTATCAGCATCGTCTGTGACAGTACTGCCAATCCATAAGCCTCCCCTGGATCCCATCAGTCGAACGGCACAGGCCGTATCCCCGGACCCGACAAGACCGCCCCTGGCACGCGCCTCTTCTCCTCCGCCTCCTTCGCGGCCGCAAACACGCTCGGGACCGGGATCCCGCAGCAGTCGCCCCAGCCGTTCTCGCGCTGGCCCACGCCGCCGCGGTCGCCCATCGCGTGCGCGTGGCCCCAGTGCGCGTCGTCCTGCCCGGGCGCGCCCGCGGGCGGGTCGGGCAGGGGCCCGTCCCAGGCGAGGACGGAGCCGAAGAGGAAGTGCTGCATGACGGGGAGCTTCCCGAGCACTTCCGCGAGGTACATCTTGAGGAGGCCCGCGTTGACCTTGTCCCAGGTCTTGACCTGCGCGAGGCGGTGAGTGAGAGTTTGCATGGTAATACCGTACGTCGGAGGTACGTACTGCGGAGATGTCGTCCAGCATGGGCGAATGCCATCGCAGGGACGCTGTCTTGACCTGCGTCGCCCGTGAATGAGTGTTCCGGAACGAGATCGTAAGCCTCCTACCGAGTTGATGAACTTGATGCAAGCGAGGTACATGTAGTGCTTCGAGAACTCTTCGACCGTGTCGGCGTCGTGTATTGACTTTGGGCGGATGTACTTGTGCCCTGAGGATGCATTGATTAGAGCAGACTGAGGATAAGGAAACCGTTAGGAACGCACCTCGCAGTTGCGCGGCACCCCACAAGAAAGGCAGGAAATGGTAGTCATCCAAGCCCCAGACGCCATGCGACCCCGCCGGTTCAAGCCAGTATGTTGACTGCAATACACGCATGACCTCAATATATCTAGAGCACGAACCAGCGTGAGCAACTAAATACGCATGGCAAACCAAATTCCTTACCTCCAGAAGACTTTGATCACTAGCGCGACATGGTCGCTCTCCTGGAATACACCTAGCTTCTCCAAGCAGATCCTGTAAACGTACCTGTCAGCACTGTGCGCACGCACTCATAAGCGGGCCCACGTACATCCAGCACAGGAAGTTGAGCTCCATGCCGCTTCCATAGTCAATCCGCGTCCGGTTGCCCCATGACTCGTCGAAGTACACGCTTACTTCCGGAATCGCCGCTTCAGGGAGGCCGGGTATTGTGCGGTGCAGCTCGGGCGCGATCTAGCGGTACGAACACTTAGCAACCCATATATGGCCTTCAACGGTCCATGTACCACACGCCCGGGATGGGTAGAAATGGGAGGAGGAACATGGGAGATGTGGGAGCATGGGCCACCGGGACGTACCTCCGAGACCTTGTCGTAGAACGTCCTGAACGCAGGGTTGCCAAAGCGCGATGCCTTATTATCCACAGGTGGGATCCCCTGCGCGGTCTCCGCGACCCGTTCAAGTACGTCGAGCACGGCTTGCACGGCCTAGAGCGCAAAGCATGCACGGGTGAGCAGGGCTGAAGCGGGCACGTCCGCCCCGGGGCAGACTTACGCACAGGAGAGATCGCGCAGTCGTCCGTGAGCTTCACGCCGACGACACACTCGTTCAGAGAGGTGATGTACGACACGATCGCGTCGTGCGTCCGGGACTGCTGGAACGCCTCGAGCTGCTCCTTTGTCAGGATCACCTTGCGCGGTGGGAAGAAGCCCGAGGTCTCCGATGCAGGAGCGGCCGGCGCAGAGTCGGCATGCGCCGGGTGTTCGTGGTCCGTATGATTCGCAACAGTGTCTGACATGGTGATGGTAGAGGAGGTGGTGGTGGTGGTCGATGAGCAAGACTCTGAGCTACCGCCACAGTCTAGAGGCGCGTAGGCGCCCAAGAGTGAATGTGATCGGCCACGCGGGCGCCTGCTGAACTTGTTTTCGTTCGCGCCTGCCTGCTCGAGCCCTGTGGCTGTCTCCGCTCTCCTTCTTGCTCTGTTCCTGGCCCGTTCCTATCTAGCTCTATCTGTGGTCTGAGGGTATACGATACTGTCTGTGAAGATGCCGACACCGACGGCGGTCCTGCAGGAGTCGCTGGAGAAGCACAATGCGGCGTTCGAGTCCCTCTTGAAGCTCATCCCGGCGAAGTACTACCTTGTGCCGGACGACGCCGACGAGCAGGTACACATACCAACGTGTGTATCATGACGTGGCTTGCTTATCATGGGTGTGTATACGCGCGTGTGCTGTAGATTGCGTCCAAGTACATGAAGAACAGCAAGAAACAGAAGGCTCCCAAGCAGGCCATCAAGGAGGCCTCCAAAAAGGCCAAGAAGGAGAAGGTATGCTCTTCTGCTAACAAGCACAAAGACCCATGATTTGGAACACCAACTCAACAGCTTGACCCCGCGAACCACAAAACGGTGCTCGACATCCAAAACGAGGCGCTCGCCGCGCGCGAAGAGGGCCCAAAGAAGCCCGCAAAGGGCAAGCGCAAAGCACGCGCAGACGAGCCCAATTCGGACTCGGAATCGGACGCCATGCACCTCGACGCGCCCATGTCCGACTCCGACGACGCCGGTTCGGACGCGGGCGAGGGGATGGCGGTGGATACAGACAGGCCGCCGGTGCCCATGCCGGAGAGCGGGGGCATCCAGGCGCTGCGCGAGAAGCTGCACGCGCGGATGGCGCAGCTGCGGAACAAGGGCAAGGGGCGGCCGGACGGCGCGGGCGCGGGCGGGGGTGGCGAGCCGGGGAGCAGGGACGAGTTGCTGGAGGAGCGGAGAAGGCAGCGCGCGGCGATGCGCGAGCGGCGGCGGAAGGAGACGAAGGAGAAGATCAAGCGGGAGGAGGAGCGGAGGGGGAAGGGCAAGGACAAGGGCAAGGAGAAACAGCAGCAGCAGCAGAAGGGTGCCACGACCAAGGTGCGTCCTCCCTCTCGTCTCGAGTTCGTCGTATGCGTGTGCTGAGCGGGACTGCAGACCCAGCTCTTGGTACCAGAAAGCAACGACAAGTCGGGGCCTCCCCCAGGGCAAGACCCGGCCTCCAAGTTCACTTCCGTCACCTTCTCCGCGCTCGCCTCGAGCTCCTCCACCCACAAACACAAAAAGAACCTGCCGACGACCGCGTCGAACCCCGCGCAGGCGCTCTCGCAGCTCGCCGCGCACAAAGAGAAGCTCGCGGCGCTGCCAGAGGAAGAGCGTGCAGCGCGCGCCGAGCGCGAGAAGTGGGAGAAGGCGAGCGCGCGCGTCGAGGGCGTGAAGGTGCACGACGACGAGGCGCGCCTGAAGAAGGCCGTCAAGCGCAAGGAGAAGGCGAAGCTCAAGAGCAAGAAGGCCTGGTACGTTCCTCGCCCACACGTCCTTTTTCCCGTGCAGCGCGGTTTGCTTACCGCAGTGTCAACTTCACAGGGACGAGCGAAAGGAGCAGGTGGCGACGACGATGGCGGCGCGGCAGAAGAAGCGCGCGGACAACCTCGCAGCGCGGGCAGAGCGCAGGAACGACAAGCGGAAAGGGCTCAAGACGAAGCCGAAGGACAAGGGCCGGCCAGGTTTCGAGGGCAAGTCCTTTGGCAAGGGCAAGGGCAAGGACAAGGGGAAGGCAGGTGGGAAGAAGTAGTGTCCGTACCGTCCGACTTGCTGTCTATACTCTATGCTCTTTTGTTCTATCCCATTCCCGTCGCGGACTCGCACATGCATTTCCGACGTCGATGTAAGTGAGCCTTGAGATAGGGTCATCTAGGGATCATATTCTCCACCATCCGCCCATACTCGTTCCACCCGCCCACCCACAGCCTGAACCACACCGGCGCGAAGAACAGCCCGTACGCGACGCCCGCTCCGACCTGCGGCCACGTATGGTGTCCAAGCCATATCCTTGACACCGCGATCGTGCTCGCGAGCGGTACGACCACGAGCGGGGGCAGCACACGCGAGAGCGCAGGCGACGCGGGGAACGACGGGTGCAAGGGCAGGTACGCGCACGCAAGTGAGATGTACGCTGCGTAGTACGTGATCACCGCCGAGTGCGTGCTCGGCATCCTGCCACAGCCCTCGTCAGCGAAACCCTTCCACCTACATCACACAGAGAGGAAGAGAAGAGAGGCGGAGGCGCACCCATACGTCTTCTTGCGCCGGCCGTCGACGACGACGACGGGGCGCGGCTGGCGCAGGCAGCGCTTCAGGACCTTGACGGTGAGCGAGCAGAGCAGCGCGCCGGCGACGAAGTAGGCGACGCCCGCGGAGCGCGTGTACAGCAGCACGCTCGCGGTCAGCGTGGTCACTATCGCGTTCGTCTACGAAATTAGCGGGGTGGGTGCGGGTGCTAGGAAGCTGGGCGCGAGGACGGACGTGCCTTTTCGAGGGCATACAGCCACCATGGTAGGCCGTGGAACGCGCCTTGTCCTTCACCCATCTCCGCCTTGAGAGCTCGACGTCGCGGTCCTTCAGAGCGTTCACAACGCGTTTCGCTGGCTTGTGGGTATATCCGAGCGGTGCTGGCCTCGCTGGCCTGCAATGAAGGTACGGACAGAACGCGGTCGAAGATGAGCTATTTGCGCACGCGATGCGCGCTCTTAGTACCTGGTACAGGTTCGCGCGCTTCTGTCAGTGAGTGACATCACCCGGCTATGTGCATCCTATGTGTCTTGCAACTTCTTGGATTGACTGGATGTGGCACAGACATCGCTCTATGTGCAATATGCGTACAGCACGGAAAAGAGTGGTATATCCCATTCACACCATTATAACGTAGCTATGCCTCCCACCTCAACCTCACCTCACAAGCTATCATGTAGTATTCAAACATCACACCCACCACACGTCTGCCACCCCCGCAAAACAGCACGCAGTACCGCGTTCACTACCCCTTCACGATCCCCACAGTGACCTCCGCCTCGCCCTCGCCCCCCTCCCCGCCCCGCGTCCCGAAATGCAGCGCGTGCACGCACCGCTCCCACGCCCACCGCGTCAGCCTCAGCACCTCCCCGTCCTCGAGGTCGTGCCGCACGTGCAGCTCGAGCGTGACCACGAGCGACTGCGCGGGGCCCTGCGCCTTGCCCGCCGCCGCCGCGGCGCCCGGCGCCGCGGTCGCGTACGGCGACACGCCGTCGCCCTCGGGCAGCGCGAGGCTCGGCGTGAGCTGCCAGATGTGCGGCGCGGGCAGGTGGAGGACTTGCGGGTGGCGTTCGATCTGCGTGTGGAGAGGAGAAATGGGGAAGGGGGTGTCAGTGTCAGTGGGAGGCACGGAGGAGGTTTGGGGGGACGCACCTCGCGCATTGCGCGCAGGAAGGCCTCCATCCGCCCGCCAGCGAGTCCCCGTGCCGGGGACGTCTGGAGGAGGACGGCACCGAGCGCCACCGCGGCGCGGTACGCCAGTTTGAAGGTGACAATTGTCTCAGCGGCAGCGAGAATCAGGTCGATCGGCCGATGCTGTCGTCTGCCACACACACACGCATACACACGTCAGTTCGGCGCAGTCGACGGTAAGAGAAGGACGAATGACGCACGGGGGCGCGAATGCGGCTGTCAAGAGAACAGATGATGTGAAGAGTATAGGAGCAAGTGAGTACGGGTTGGTCAAGACGTTGTTGAGCAAAGGAGGGTATGCGAGTGAAGATGCGCGGTATCGGGAACGGGCCGGGAGCAGGGATGCTAGGGAGGGGATGTGGTTGCCCGCCGCTGTGCGATGCCATGTCAGTCCCTCGCATTGCCTCAGAAGAGCCCCGTACGCACTGTTGACGAGTTTGGAGTGGTTATGGAATACGGTAGCAGTGGTCAGAAGCGAAACGAAGGCGATAAATAGTAGGCGAACAGGGAACTCGATCCTGCCCGGACCTCAGCGCAAATACTACTCGCAGGGTACTTGCCACGCACCCGAGCACGGAGGACACTTCGTCGCCATGATGGTGATGGTGTCCCTCCCCAGACGATAAGAGCAAGTGCTCGACCGTCTCTTTGCAGACGTACACGGACGTGAAGATCAGGTACACCGACTGTGCAAACGTCATGACCGTCTCTATCCGCACGTTCCTGCGTCCCCCAAGTCAGCCATCAGCACGCCACACGCGAAACATCACTGAAACGCGTACCCATACGGACGGCGCGTCTCCGCGCGCATGTCAGGGCGCGCGAGGCGGTTTGGCAGGATGTGTCCCAGCGCGACGCCGATCGCGTCAAAGACGACCCAATATCCCAGCCCTGTGCACGACAGGGATCCTACCTGCTGGCCGGTTATCCAGAGCCACGCGCCCAGCACGAATTGGCCGACGGCAGCGCATACAGCAGCAGTGGAAGTATTCGGCGGCGCGTGTATCTTGCCTATCGGGCTCTTCGCACGCGCCTTCAAGGCAAGGCCCGATATCGACTGCTCGTTCTCCACCTTCTCGCCGTTGAGCGAGGTGCTGCTCGGGAACGGCGATATGGGTGCCCACGGGCTCATGGGCATCGGTGTGGGTTGAGTATGCAGCTCGCTCGAGTCGTTCTGCGCACCAGGCTCAAGGAAGGAGAAGAAGTTGTGGGAGAGGGAGTGTTTGTGGTGGTGGCCGCGTCGCGAGGCCGAGCCGGACGACGACGGCTTCATGGGGGACATGGGATGTTGTCCCGACGAGGGCGGGCGCCCGCCGAATGTGAACCCTTCGCGGAACGCACGCTGACCAGGTCCGGGCGACGCGCTGGGGATGGGTATGCCCTCGTCGGAAGCCTGGGGTGCGCCGAAGTCAAGCTCTTGCGCGCCATCCTCCGCGATGCTGGTGGACGGGAGCGAGCCGGGGCGAGGAAAGTAGATCGACAGATTGCGAGAGTGCAGGCGCGAATGCCTGCGATTGTGCGCTGGGGGCTGGGAGATCTTGATCCCGTTCTCGGGCGGAGACGAGCTGGGCTGGTGCAGCTCCGGGGCGGTGGACGAGGATGAGAGCTTGTGAGGGGGCGGGACGGTCAGCTGGTTGGAGGGAAACGAAGACGCAAGTGGCGAGGGCGTAATGGGGGAGAACGGGCCCGACACCGAACGCGTGCGCGAGTGCGTGTGCGGTGAGGGCAGCGAAAACGACTGGCGCATGGCGGGAGCTTGATGTCGACCACTGGGAGGAGGATATGTGGGTGCGGCGCCGTTCAGCGGGGGCTGCCTAGGTATCGAGAAGCTGGTGCGGTATGGACCGGCCGAGGCTGGTTGTCCCGGAAAGGACTGCGACATGGGTATGGATGGCGTAGAGGTGACGCGGGTGCGAACAGGCGGGGCGCCGAGCCCGCTGTTCTCCTCCGGCGTAGAGCCATTGAGCGTGAATCCCTGCGATAGCGGCGCGGTCGCTGGTGGCGATTGGGGGGTGGGGAAGTGGAGCACGTTGTCTTCGTCCTCGTCCTTGCTCGACTTTCTCCTATGCATGGTCCCGTTGACGGGCAGTCCGGCAGCGAGCGCCATGACGTTCGGTCAAAGGTCTCCGTCTATGTCGAAGACAACACGGCGCAACGGACTTGAGCACCGTGTACGAATACCAGAGTACGTGAGACACACCTGCAGAAACTCCTAGTCACTGCGCCGGTACCTCTTCTCCTTCTGACACCACAGACTACTGATTGGGTCCAACAGGACACGCGAATCAGGCAAGCAAATGAGAAGACACGCGCAGGGTCCAGTAGGGCTTTGAGCACCGTACCCGCTGGAGAGCGGAACTGTACGACGTACCCGCAGCAGCTGATGGCGCACCAAATCCGAAAGACGACGTCCCAGAGAGTCGCCTACAAGAACCGCGAGAACACGATAGGGCGGAAGCAGGTGCTCGTCGACGAGCTCCGTCCAACTGTTCGCGCCAACTGGGTGTCCACCGTGGGCGTCTATTACCCCGGCTTTGATCGCCATATGGCCCGCGGCCGGATGCAGTAATCCTGCTTTGTCGGGTCTCGCTCGCACAACTGTTACTACACCATTCTTGCGCACATCTCTACCTGTGTGATCATTGGGCTCCTGGGGTTTCTCTGTGTCGTGACAGGAGGGGACTGAGCGCTGCATTCGCACGTGTTACATCCTTATAATCTTGCTACTTCTGCTGAAAGACCATCTGCACGAGCCTATGGAGCGGCATATAATACTTCCTCAATAATATCGCTGAGCATCGCGACTAGGACGTTCAGCTTCCCCTGAGGTATAATAGCTACGGGTAACAGAAAGCCTTGAGAGAATCTAGCCCGGCTGCGTGACCATACTTTTTGAATCTATCGACGAAGGGCCATCGGCTCCAAGGACTCGATATTGTAACAACCAAAGGTCAATACACGGGTTGAATGGTGCTCGAAGCCAAACACTCTTCTGCATGAGCCCATTCCCTTCGGGTACACACAGGTAGCATGGAGCGTGCAGATCCGCCCGGTAAGCATGGGGGCCATCCTTCCCTTATGAGGTTGGGGTGGTATTGGGTGACTCCACCACCATGACATGTTGCACCATCGTCGTTGTACTTATTGTAGCGGTCTTTTCCGTGCATTTTCACGTATGGCCGTTTGGTTTGTCCGGATAGCAGCGGCATAGTAGGCACAAAGGCGTACGCGGCAGACGTACTACCCGTCGGGACTCGGGATACAGCAAGCGGCGACTGGTAGTATTCGAGCCGCGCGCCGCGCCGACCCAGCAAGCGCCCATTGTTCTTTCTGTGACGCTGGCTCTGTCACGCATCACAAGTTGCAATGGCACGCCGCAGTTGGCCCGACGTTCCTCTGTGGCAACGCTCTCCGCTGTGATGGCCCAAGTATGCACTCTCCCCCACCGAGAGACGACATAGGACGTTGTGCCCATGGTGCACGATCTCAGCTGCACTGCCCACGGGAAAAACCACTGATGGCTCCTCACGGATGTCAGTACTGCTAGAACGTGGGCGCTGAGTACTTGCTGAACGAGTCGGAGATGACCTTTTTACCTTGACCAATGGCCCGCAGAGCCGTGCATCAACATCAAAGTCGGCCACGGCGGCGGTCTGAAAAACTTAGAACGGACTGGCAAGTCTCATTGTGCCGATGGCCCAGCCCCGTTGGGTTCAAGATCTCGATAAGTCCCGTACCATAGCATCCCGCGTATTGATATGGGCATCGGAATGTAGGCATGCCTTTTTACTCGAGACACCCACTCACATAATACACAGAGGCATAGTAGAGCATCAGAAAACATTTCTTGCCACACCTCCGGAGTGGCCAGGACCGATGCGCAATGAGCATACACAAAGCGTACACATCCAACCCACGGTCCAAGCTGCCGTGTAATAAGGTATAAGAGGGCCTCCGGAATCGCAAGGGATACCCCAGCCGCCAGCTCCTCACTAACACAGGTGCACCGACAACATGAGCAGCCTACTCACCAAGATGTTCAAGCCCAACAGCCAGCACCCGCTGGCCATCGTGCAGTACGAGCGCGCAGGGTACAGCGTCGGACGCGAGGAAGAGCTGCACTGGGCGATCGTCGCCGTGACCTCGCACAAGGACGAAGGTAACATCAAGGGACCCGTGTGGCAAGTGATGGACCTCCACTGGAACGATGGCAGACCTGTCGAGTGGCGGCAGCATCATGCGGATATCGGTTTGAACAAGACGATGAAGTGCCTCGGTGGCGTATACATCGGTGAGATCGCCCGGAAGGACGTCGACAAGCTGTCGCAGGTACGTGGGCATGCTCAGCCGGTCGCGGAGCGTGCCATGATTCGGACGAGGATCGAGCGGCTGACCCTCCCTCACAGATTATAGTCGAGCAGGCGCAGCCCATCCCGAAGTTCCGCGGCTGGAACTGCAGGGACTGGGTAATGGAGGTGATTAGGGGAATCCTCATCCCGCACGGATGGGCGGTCGAGGGGATCACGTTGCAACAGTCGCTGTTGCCCTCCATGAGGGTTGCCGCAAGAGCGTCCGTGGACGCGCGTGAGGAATACAACAGGCCGATGCCCATTCTGGTCGATCTGCAGCCCTGAGTGGGCTCCGGTCGCGTTTGATCGGCGTGTTCAACCGCTGCTATCTTTGCAGGCTTGACGTCCGAGTTCTGAAATTACGATAGAAAGACTATCAGTGCTCGTGAGGCCAAAGGAAGCAATATATAGCAAGTCGTAGAAATGCTATGAATCGGTCAGCCAAAGTCTAGTCACGGTATATGAAGGGCACATTCGTTTGCGCGCCGAAGCGGCTGGGGTCACGCGAGCACGGGAAGGGGACAGATCTCCCCGCGTTCAAAGTCCCTGCCGCGACGGAACAGTTGGGAAGCTGTCGTGATTATGTAGGTTCCCACAAATGCAGCAGTGGAGGGGGTGCGTAGCGCGGACCCAATAGGAGCGGTGATTGATCAGTTACCACGCCTAAACCATCGCCCGGAGTTCGCGAGTGGGTTGCAAGACCCGGTACCACGATTTTCGAGAAGGACATTTTCCTTGGACCTGGACAATCATAGTCATGAGTATTCATGAAAATATAGTATGCACAGATACCAGATATCCGATGTGGACAGGGCTAGAGCTGTCTCCGCTGCCGAGCGGCATAGAGCCGCAGTATAGTATACGTTGTTGGGCAAGTTATCGTCTAGATGAACGAGTGCGTGGACTCTGGAGTGTCAGAGTGTCCTCCACCAATGTGACGCTTCTACTGCACAGCATTCAGTTCGTCTGAAACGAGGAACATGTGAGAGTACGGTGCTCACTCATTATCATCTAGAAGGCCCCGGTCATGTATCTCGAGATCTCATAGTCGACATTTTAGGAATTGAATTGCTCGCGTCCTACTATGTCTTTCATTGCCTCGTTCCACGCTGGATCCTTCTTCGGCAGCCCAGGATACCAGAGCGCCTTGACGAGCTCTCAATGCTCGGGGTACCAGCCAGACTCCTCCCAATCGATGATAGCAACAATTTGGTCGCCGTCGACTCTGATATTACGCGGAGCGAGGTCCCCATGCGTGAACACGATGCGGCGGTTGCCGCGCATACGCCGTCCGATTTCGAGCAGATCATCCTCGCCCACGAACAGTCGCCCTGTCTCGATGAGGCGGTCGTTGAATGCGGCCTCATTGACAAATGGCCCAATTGGTCCCGTGGGTGGCGGTGATGCGGCTATCTATTAGCGCTTTGTCGAACAGCGAGTAGACCGCGCCCGGAGGTACGCAGGGTGGCGGCTGGAGTTCGCGTAGTTAGCGAACGTAGTCCCGTAACTGAGCGAGGATGCGAGCGCGGCTGTCGGCAGAGAGCTTCGCCCAAACACAATGAAGGTCGGTCCCGGGCTCTTTTTCCATGAGCAGCTATGTGTGGCCAAAGGCAGTGTCAGAAGCGAAGACTCGGGGCACAGGGATGGTAGTATGGTTGCGGATGTAGCGCAGGGTGTCTGCCTCGGTGCTGGCACCAGTCTCTCCTATTTTGAGTACGAGCCCGAGGGGAAGGAACGTCAGTTTGGACCCACAGAAAGGCTTCGCGAAACAGCCCCGAATTGCCAAGAAGGCTTTGCATATGCAGGCGAAGAGCATCTGGGTATAGCAGAGGGAGATTAATGCTAACGCTACGATGTGAGTGCAGGGTAAGTAGGTACGAGTAAACAAGCCACCGATTCAAGTTTATCTTGTATGTAAAGCCGGCGCTACTCTTCGTATGAGCGCCTATCCCGACGTGGGTCAGCTTGGACCAAGTCCAAGCTCTTCTCACTGACAAATGGTTGTTCAATCACGAAACACGCACGGCAAAACTTATCAAAACATTCGTCAATTCATTCAGTCCAGGGGCGTCTCTATCGTATGCAGAGAGGGATACAGCGGATGGAGGTGGGTAACAGTGCTAATGAGGTGATAATGTTACACGTGTGGGTGGTTGTGTTTGTATGTAATCGTCGCGGCCGTAAACGCGTCAGTAAGCCGAAGGTCGAAAGGTACTAGTAGAAGTAGCACGGCCGTGGAGTTATACTTCGCTATCTCGTAACAAGGTGGGTGGTGGTGGTGGTGGTGGTCTCGCCATGCCGGTGAATGTTGGGGGTGGGGATGAGGGAATCAGGGGAGGTGCAGAGAGGTATCCAAATGCTACAGTATCCAAAAAGAGAGAATAAGGCGAGAGACAGAGAGAATGGAATGGGAAAAGGAAGAGGAACGGGATGGAGAACGCGCTTAGTCGCTCATCCACTCCCCGCCGCTCGCGAGCTGCGCAAACACGCCGCGACGCTCCATGAGCTGCTCGTACGTGCCCTGCTCGGCGACGACGCCGTCGTGCACGACGATGATGCGGTCGCACATGCGCATCATCTGCAGCTTGTGCGTCACCACGACCGTCGTCCGCCCGACCTTGGCCGCCTTGAGCGTCTCCATCACCGCCGCCTGGTTCGCCGCGTCAAGCGCGGACGTGCACTCGTCCAGGATCAGGATCCGCGCCGGGCGCGCCAGTGCGCGCGCGATCTGCAGCCGCTGCGCCTGCCCGCCCGAGATCATCGACGCGTTCTCGCCGACGGGCGTGTCGTAGCCCTGCGGGAGCGACTGCACGAAGTCGTGCACGTTGGCGGCCATGGCGGCGCGCTGGATGTCCGCCATCGAGAGCGTCTTGTTGCCGTACGCGATGTTCTCGGCGATGGACGCGTCGAACAGGTTTGGCTGCTGGCTGACGACCGAGACGTGGTCGCGCAGATGGTGAACCTCGGTCGAGCGGAGAGCGTGGGGGCCGATGGTGATGCATCCGGACGAAGGCTCGTACAGGCGTTGGAGGAGAGCGGCCATGGTCGACTTGCCGCAACCGGAGGAGCCGACGATAGCGACACATTCGCCCTCGGTGATGTCGACGGTGAGGTCCTTGAGAATGGGGACGTCGGGGCGCTCGGGGTATGAAAATGAAACATTGCTGAACGAGACCGCGCCAGCGATCTCGGGACGGAGAACACCTCGGGACTCGTCCGTGAGGGTGGAGAGCCTCAGGAGGCGATGGAAGTCGCGCGTCGCATTGACGGCCTTGGCGATGCGGTGAGCTGGAAGTAGCGTTAGTCTATGCACGGTGTTGCTACGATGAGGATATACGTACTGAAAGCCATGAGCTGGGAACCGATGGAGACAGAGAAGACCACGAGCTGGAGAGTTTGGATCATCTGCAGGTACGAGTACGTGCCGTTGGCGATGAGGACCGCGCCAACGTAAAACAGCAGCGCCTCGGCGAGGTAAATAAGCGCGCTGGCAACACCGTACGTGCACCCCTCGACGAACGCGCCGCGGACGCCGGTGGTAAGGGCAGAGTCGACCGCGTCCTCGTACTTCTCCCGGAACGCGTCCTCGAAGCCCATGGAGCGGATGGCTCGCACATTAGAGATCGCCTGCAATCCCGCCGTCAGAAAACTGTGTCCAAATGTTGTGGTGAAGGCTTGCACTCACGTCGTAGTACTGCTTCGCGACCTCCTCGCGCGCCCGCTTGTTCCTCATCTCGCACTTCGCAACGAGGCTCGACTGGAGCGCCATCGTCGCCGCAAACACGGGCGCGATCGCGAAGCCCACAAGCGTAAGCTGCCAGCCGCGCACGAGCGCCCAGATGAGGCCGACGCCGAGCATCGCGATGACGACGAGCGCCTGGCAGAGCACGGTCGCGAGCAGCGCGCGCGCGTCGTCGCCGTCCTTGACGAGGACCTGCACGAGCCGCGCGGGGCTGTTCTCGCTCTTGTCGAACCACTTCTTGTCCTGCGCGAGCACGCGCGCGAAGCACGTCTGCCGGAGGCGTGTCACCCAGTCGATCGCCACGTTCTCCATCACGAGCACCTTCAGGCCGAGCAGGAGGCCGTCGGCGGCAGCGATCGCGAGCACGATCCCCCCGTAGGCGTTGATGACGGACACGTTGCGCGCGCCGTTCGAGACTTCGAAGAAGAGCCGGGAGAGGAGGAAGGAGAAGAGGGGCGTCATCGCCCCGCTCGCGAGGCAGATGGCGAGCCCGAGGAAGAGCACGAACTTGCCCGGGATCGTCGGGAAGATGTCGCGGACGAGTCTGAAGAAGGGTACGACCGCGTCCGGCGCGGGCACAGGCCCGTCGTTCTCGGTCGCCGAGGGAATTGACTTCTCGACGATGACGGTAGAGAGCGTCGCGCCGCGGCGAGTGACGCGGCGCTGCTCCTGCAGGCGACGCTGGGTTGCGGAGGTCGCGCTACGTTGCATGGCCGCCTTCTCAGCCTCGAAGCTGTCGTCGTCCTCGATCATGCTCACGGGCCACTTCTTCGGGGAAGGGTGGATGCACAGCGTGGGGCTCGACGGCGTGAACTGCAGGCTCAGCCTGTTGTTGCTCGCCGCCGTCGCGAGAGGTTGGGGGAGAGCCACGGGCGGGATGTCGATGTGCAGCGTCTTGCGCCGAATCTTCTTGATCTCGGTGTCGTTCGGTGCGACCTGGGGGAAGGCGTCCGCGGGGACGAAGCGGCTGATCCGGTGTTGCGTCTGGCGGCGAGCAGCCACAGGCGCAGCAGGCTCATCCTTGGTGAGCTCCGCAATGGCGTCGAGCATCCAGTGGCCGAAGGTGAGGGGACGGAAGGTGGAAGGCGCTAGGCTGTGGTGCTTGAGCGCGCGCGCGTCCAAGCCCGCTGCCGCAAGCTCTTCCTGCTTCTCCTCGTCCTGGCGCTCGAGGATAGCCTCTACGGGAACATCCTCGGTTTCCTCGTCGAGGATCTCCTTCTCCCTGAAGCCGCCCTCCGCGGTCTGGGTACGTGCCATCCTGCGGAATTCGCTGTCGAAGCCCTCGAGCTCGTGTCGGAACCCCTGCTCTACCAAGCAGCCGTCCTTGAGCACGTGCACGAAGTCGTCGGACTCGATCTGGGAAAGGTCGTGGGTGATGACGATCGTCGTCATATTCCGGCGCCAGCGCTTGATGGCCTCGAAGACGAGGATTCGAGAGGTCGCGTCCAGCGCGGACGTCGCCTCGTCTACACATATCGGTCAGTACGCAATCCCTCGAAGGCGGTGAACTGAGCACATACCAAGGATAAGGACGGTAGGGTTGCGCAAGAGCGCGCGTGCGATCGCGAGCCTCTGTTTCTGCCCCCCAGACAGATTCGCGCCGTTGGTGCCCAGTTGCGTGTCGTACCCGTCGGGAAGGTCGCGCACGAACTCGTGCATGAGTGCCGCGCGGCAGACCTCGATCACCTCCTGGCGTGTCACGTCCTGCGGCTTGCGCTTGCTGCCGGGGCCCGCAAGACCCATCGCGACGTTGTCATGAACACTCATGTCGAACAGGATGCAGTTCTGGGAGACGGCGGCGATGTGCGCGCGCGTGTACTCCTCATCGAGGTAACACAACTCCTGGTCGTCCAGAAAAATTGAGCCCGCCCGCGGAGTGTACATGCGCAGGAGCAGCTGTGCGAGCGTCGACTTGCCGGAGCCGGATCCTCCGACGATGAAGGACGTCTCGCCTGGAGGGAGGAAGATGGAGATGTCTTGGAGGACGGGGATGGTCGGGCGCGAGGGATACGCGAAGGTCACCTCGGAGAGCTCAAAGTGGCCGCGGCAGTGAGGAGGCCTGATCTTCCTGAACATGGATGGGCGACGCGACTTCGCGATCGGGGAGAGCATGGAGGTGCCGTACGGTACAGGTTCTTTTGACTCCGACTGTGCAAGCGTCAGGAGTGCAACCATAGCGAACTTGCCCTTCGTGAGAATGATGAGCTGGGGGATGCACATCTGCAGGTTGCTCGTCGCAATGAGGCAAGCCCAGAACACAGACATGACCGTGCCGGGGGAGATGGAACCGTCGCGGACGAGCTTCGCACCAAACCAGAACGCTTGGACGAACATCGCCATCATCACGAACTGCGACGCGCCGGAGCTTACACCCCAGACAGCGTGGCACTTGACGGCGGCACGGCGGACCTTCTCGACTATGTCGTTGAGTTGCTCCTGTTCGTGGATCTCGGCGTTGAAGGCTTTCACGGTCGCAATGGCAGCGACTGCACGGTCAATGAGGGTAGCTGCAGACGCGCTATGAACGCGCTCGGCAGCTAAACGGGGACCTACGAAGCCCTGGGATAGCGCTTGGATGACCATGAGCACCGGGACGCCGGAGAGGATGACCAGGGTGAGGGACCAAGACCAGACAAACGCGAGCACAAGGCACGTGACGAAGGTGGTGGTATACTGGATGACCATCCCTGCAGCGAGGGAGGAGGCCATGCGAACCTCGTCGGTTTCCCTGAGACGCGTCAATGTCAAGTACAAACACAGAGGACAAGTGACTTACCGGGCAAAGTTCGCCATCATGCCACCAGCGCCGACAGGACCGTCGCTCTCGACGGCCTGTACTGACTCCTCGGAACCCATCTTGGTGTCAAACCAGACCATGTCTTTGCGGGTCACCGCGGCGTATATCCGCTTGCGGACGGCAACCAAGTTGCGCTCACCGGTCCAGATCCAGAGACTCGACGTGACGGAGCTGATAGCGAGGGCAGCTACGGCGAGGCCGACGAGTTCGAGAGCTGCGAGGCCTACACCGTGGAGGAGCTGGTGTTTCGCATCTTGGGAGGGATTGGGACCGGTCGGAAACGCAGCAAAAGAGTCAAAGGAGCGACCGATGACATAGGTCATGAATGGCGCGACCCCGCCGGCAAAGACAGAGGTGAGGATGGCGGGGAGGATGAGAACGAAGAAGTCACGGCGAGAAAGGAGGGAAAAGAGCAGCCGGAGGGAGGGCTGTGGTGGTGGGCATTCCGGGATAGCCGTCGTGGGCTCGACCGGAGAAACGTGGAGGGTGGTAGCGGAACGGGGGGTGGGGGGGAGGTTGAGGGAAGATGCGTCGGGGGTCATGCTAGTCGTTGAGGTCGTCATGTCGGTGTCGACGGCGAGGTCCGTCGGGCGACGCATCTTGGATGCAGGTGTGGAAGACGAAGGGAAAGAGGGAGGGATGGGGAAGGGGGGGACGCCATCGCAGGCGGGCCATGGCTTTTGTCAATTGTTGCACGCACAATCGTCTTTCGCCCGAGCCGCACACAATAACAATACCGCACTTAGGCGCCCGTCATTGTCTCCCCGCCCTTTCCCACGCCTTCACAATAGTCCCCATCGGGCGCGCGCTTCCCGATCAGGTCCCATCACTCCCTTCCCACGCCCCGCACGAGCGCCTACAGCCAGCATATGTACCGTTTCGCGCCGCCTGCGTCGAGTAGATCCTCAGGCTCTTCGTCCTCGCAATCGTTGACTTTGTCCCCCGTCCATCAGCGACCAGCCAGATTTTCCGGTTTGGGGCGTAGCTCTCCCCATATACGTCAGATTGTGCTCTCCGCGATCTCGGTTCACTTCAAGTTTTCGGTACATCGATGATGCGGCGAGTTACTAGTAGAGGCTGGCTTGCAAGCCTAACGCTGTGCCCGCGCTCGAGCAAGGCCTTCAACCCGGACTGTTTCACGTCGCGCTAGTTGCGCTCACTGCTGTTAGACAGATAGCCAACACCCCCCTAGTCGTGCATTCCCGAAGCATCCTCGCTTCGCCGCTCGAGCCAGCTATAAAATATTGTATCTTCGCTGGGCATATCGATAACGGATGGAGGGCGCGCCTCGCAGCGCACGCGTAGTAACCCCTTCCGAGATCTTCGCCGGGTACGCCATTGGCCAGCCTGAGGTCAGCGCGAGTGTATGACGAACATCAAAATCGCCTATTGCGCATGCTACGCATCGAGAGTTTGTTTGTTTGAATCCTCGTTTATTGCCCTCGAGGGCCGAGCCCTATGGTAGGCGATACAGTGCAGGTCACTACGGGGGAGGGGGCAAGGGGGTAGGCGGCCGTAAGCAGGGCTGAGAGAGAAGAATGCGACGACATAGCGTCGTTGCGGCACAGTAGTATGAGTAGAGACGAGACCGAGACCAGGAGCCAGAGAGCCGAGACTGTAACAGAAAAGAAAAGAGACAATAGACCGCCGTGAGCACTACGAAATGGGAGACCAAGTAAGGGTGGGGGACTCGCTGCACCCACCGCGCTGGCCGCGGACGGCAGGGCACCGGGATTCAAACCTCTCGCACTTGTAGACGGTGCAAGCACACGCCGGGCTTTCGGCCTCTTGCTACGAGAGGGGTACGCCCGCTGGGCAGACACCACAGCGTCGTCAGAACTCCCCCGGCCCCGCGCGTAGGTTACGGGTGCAAAGCCCCTAGCTATCGTGAGAATAAAAGGAAATCTAAGGAGAGAGAAGGGAGGAGAGGGAGCGACGGGTAGCCGCTAGGTGTCGTCTGCACCGTCGTCGCTGTCGGGATAGCCTGACCGTTCGCCGACGAGGGCCCCAACTACCGAGCGCAGTCGCCCCTTCGCGTTGACGTACGTGAAGAGGGGGCGAAGGGTCTCTCTGGAGTGGAGAGTGTGGCCAGCGTCCGACCGGAGAAGCCGAGGGGCTGGAAGTGCACAGCGCGGTGGAGCGCATATGTCGGGCAGGGGAGGAGGAAGTGGGTGACATTTTCAGGCTCCGTGCCGCAGGTGGGGCAGGTCGCTGTGGCTGTCTTGCCGATCCGCGCCAGGTAATTCTGCAGAGGGATGTGAGCAGTGCGGAACTGCACCAGGAGGTTCGCATGCCGCCGGGGGAGGTGGGCCACTAGCTCGCCATACCTAGTGCTTCGACCGCATGGCCTTGTCAATCTCCGCTAGCCTGACTCCGCGCACCAAAGCGCGCCAGCGGGTCGCTGCCCGCTTGTCGAGTTCCTGCTTGAAGTTCTGCCGCGCCCGTGAGGCGCTGAGCGGAAGTGGCTTGCGAAGCGACCGCGGGAGGGCCGCCGCCTCCTTGGCGGCTTCGTCGCGCCGAGAGTGAGCATGTAGAAAGTCAAAACACACTCTTCGGGAGTGGCTTGCTAACAGGCCACGAACTTTGGCGCGAGGATTGGTATAGTATTCGGCAGGTAGCGTATCGGGACTCTATCCGACTTCAGGTATGCTGCCGCGGCGCTCAGGTCAGCAGGTTGGCAACTTTGTTCGCCTGTAGAATAAAGGATAAATGAGCGTCTGAGACATCAGCCATGGTAGCAGCTGATGGAGCCAGCCATGGTTTGGCCATGTCCCACCGAGGGCCGGGGGTCGGTATCAATGGAACACGTAAGACAAACCCTCAGGATTGGGGGTATGCAATGCATGGATTGAGATACACGAGATTGCGATCGAGATTGATAATGGTTGGGATACCAGGAGTCCTCGCAGCCATGGCCCGGGGCACGAGCCGTGGCGAGCCGTCAAACGATCTTAATGTGACACGGTCACAGAAAGAACGACGGGCGCTTGGATCCTGGCCAGCTTGGCGCGGCGCGAACAATGGTTGCCTTCCACCAACTTGACTCCTACCTTCATCGCCTCGGCCACGCGTCGTCCTCCAGGCCTTTAGCCATACCTTAGCCACTGCACAGAAACGTATATATACGACGAGAAGATGGCAGTTGTGATCGCAAGCTCACACTGCAGTTCAAGGATGTCCTCAGCTGAGCGGATGCGCACCCCACCTCCTGCTGACCAGCAGGGGGAGTCGGGCGTTGATGCGAACGAGACTTCCGCGACTGAGATGAGCTTTGGTACGCTCAACACCCACATTCCCTCTCCTATTCGCCCTCCCACCCATCGAACTAACCGGCGTGTTGCGATAGAGGGCACGAAAGAAGCCCAGAACTTCATCGAGGATCCCACATTCACCGAGAGCTACCTCAGTCGATGCGAGGACACGATTGTTCAACGCCTCGAGGCGGATTTGAAGGCGCCGGAACGCGTCGAGACAATCTCGAACGCCACGACGATCGAGAAGGTCATGTACCACCCGTTGGCAGATCTCTTGACCGCCATCAGCAAAGAGATATTCAGTGAGGGAGATCTTTTTGCGTTCCTATGCATCATGCTTACGCCTGCGGCCCCCAGAATTGCTCTCGTCGACGGTCAAGAAGAGCCTCCCCATTGCTCACGCGATCGTCTTCATTGATCAGCACGACACCCCTCCCTCTCATTTTCCAGTGGGGGGTCCCAAAGATAAACCCGATCTCGTTGGTGCATCTGTTACCAACAAAGCCCTCGATAAGTCCAAGCCGAAGGGGCAGAATGGCAAGGTGTATCAGAAGATGCCGTACCACCGCCTGGAGACCGTCGTCGAGGCGAAGCCCAAATACAAGACTGGAGGGCCACAATGCGCAACCTACCTCTACCACCTCCAACAGGCGCGCCCAGATCGGCCCGGGGTGTACGGGCTGTACGTCAGGCCGAAGTTCTACCAGATCTTCTACAGCAGTCCCATCGGTGTCAAGGCCTCGGCACGCATACCGTGGTACGAATCCAAGGCCACGCTCAACCTCGGCTCGCTCTACGACTACGTGTACTCCCTGTACGACCCTCCCAAGGATCTCTTCCTGTACGATCCCTCCGTCAAGTGGTTGGAGCCTCCGAAACAATATCTGGGACCACCGACTTGGACCATCACCATCGGTGGCAAGGTGTATCGAGGTGCGGCGATCGACTTCATCGGAAACGCCTGGGGAAGACGCACGACCGTGTTCCGAGTGGAAAGGGATGGCTTCCCTCCCATCGTCATCAAGGAGAGCTATGTCGAGAGCGGCCGACGCTACGAAGAATCCGCGTTGCTGAGCCATGCCCATGCACCGGGCTTTTTACCTGGTGTGGCGCGTATCGTCAGCGCCGAAGACGTGCAGCTGGACGGCCGCACGATTGCCTTCGAGGACCCTAGCTCTCAGGTAACGAAGACAAAGCGGCGTATTGTCCTGGCCGATACTGGAGTCGATCTGGAGCAGGCGGAAAGCGTTAACGACTTACTGAAGACGTTCTATGACGTTCTCGAGGGTGCGCATATCTATGCTCGAGCTCAGCTAGGATACTGATGTATGCCGCAGTTCATCGGACGCTTGCGCGAGAGCGGCACATCTTGCACCGCGATATGAGTGTATTCAATATTCTCATGTATCCCACGCATGCGACGTGTATCGGCGCGCGTTGGCAGGACTGCCCGCCGCTCATCGACGACATATTGAGCGGATACAAACCGTGAGTGTGATGCTGTTTTCGACGAATGCGGTTGCTCACCTCCCTATAGAGAGGCTGGCAGTGAACGGACTGCCCGATGCTTACTCATCGACTTCGACCATTCTGCGAAGCTCGTGGATGACGACGATGTAGACGGAGACACTGCTCTACGCCATAGAACGGTGAGCCCATCCCACCTTGGCAATCTGGCCGTTGTTGACCTTTTCGTCAGGGTACCCCCATGTATATCGCTCGCGCCGTCTCCGCGTGCCGTGTTCCGGAGACTTGGGAGTCTTCATGCACGGCGACTGCGTTCGCATATGCCAAGATGCCGCTTATGTGCGAGGAAGCCAAATCATTGTACGTGAAGGTGCATGGGGAAGACCGCTACACGAGGTACAACGATACCAGGGAGACATGCCATGGTGGTATAAGGCCCGCGGAAGAGGAGGCAATGCTAGATGCCGTCCTTGTCCCTGTGGAGTTCTATCACCGGTGGGAGTACGATGCCGAGTCTGTCTTTTGGACTATGTACTCCGTCCTACTCCGCGTACTGCCTGAAGGGACCACCGTCCAAGATGACGAAGTACACGAAGCCATGGTTAACGACTGGAAATCACTGCGCGACCACACCATTCCCGACAAGCCGAACCGGAGGAAACCAGATTCAAGAAACGCCATCATCGAAGCTCGCCTCCCTGACTTCGTCGCCGCATTCATGCCTGAGATGCGGGATGTGGCTTTGATGCTCTGGCGGATCGCTAAGCAAGTTTGGCCCACATACGCCCAGATGTCCCCGCTACCTCCATACGAGGATCACCTTCACGAGGCAATGCAGCGCCTTCTCCTCGACTACCTTGTCACACACCGCGACCGGGACATCCCGCTCCAACCGGGGGTATTGCGCAATACGGGCGGCAAGGTCGAGGAGGGCGGCCGCGAGCACGGGATGTTCGGTGCCAACCTGAGGAGCACTACCGGACAGGCCGGCGGCACTGCATCCGAGTTCAAGAAGGCCACTACGCAGGGCAGTGCCTCGAGGACGAGCACGAAGCGGCGCACCCGGGAAGACGAGGAAGACTCTCCGCAGGCGGCGAAGAAGGCCCGGATCCAGCCCGAACACGTTGCAAAGTCTATTCGTCCTCGTGACCGCCGCCTACGCAGGCGGGACCCTCCTGTACTCAAGGGAGAGTGGAAGTGGCCCGCCGAGCCTGCGGGAGAGTAGCCTCCGTCGGTCGCTGATGCCGGCGACGAGGCTAGTGCCTGAATGCCCCCGACCGTTCCCCACCGGCTCCTTGCTTCCTACTCATCGTCACGGACCACGTTTACCACGGAATTATCGACGCACCGCGTGCTTACCAGCCGGTCTTGTACCACATATCCCTCTGTTTTCCTCATATCTCCACTCGCATCGTGTCTCCCGCCCCCTGCTCCTCGGAATTACGGTTTGTGATCGTTTCCCTCATCTTGTACACTATTTGGTTGCTTGCACAATATGACGCATAGTTGTCACGGACCTCGGTGTGAGAACGACCGTAGGCACGCTTGTCCGGTGCTGCCGGTAGGAGGCGATGGTCGCGGATCGTGTCGCATGAGCTGACGAGAATACCTCCACGCCGAGGACAACCTCTGAGTCGATGAAAGAACGGCTACAAATGTCTGGTTTACATAGCATTCCTTCATACTCCGAGTACAACCCGACCCGTCTCTCAACAGCTTCAATTTCAGTTCGATGGGCTCCCCGCCGCGCGCACGTACGCTTTTTCGTGGCGTGTCCAGCGCTTGATGGCTCTTACTACAAACGCGTTAGTGATCGCTACTAGCGTGCCCAGGAGTCCTGCTGGAAGTAGAATCATGACGTGAAGCACGCTGCTGCGAAACGCTCGCGCGTGCCTTGCAGAGTACTGTACATGATTTAAGGGCAGCTAGCGCGGCGAAAGGCCCTCCAGCCCGTACTTATTGTTTCGCACTATGCCGCCGGTGGGCGACCTGGGCGTGCAGTACACAGATTTCTCATGCGCGGACTCACCTGCCACATACGCCCACCGCGTACAAGTCAGATCCGCAGGCTGTCGAGCCCCTAGCCTAGTATACCATTCGTAGTACCAACCCAAAACCTATCCCAAGTCCAATATTACAACACGGTCATCACGCCTGCCACGACGCCCACGACGAAACACAGCACGATCGAAACGTCCGGCACACCCATCCCCAGCGCGCCATTCGACCCCGACCCCGACCCCGACCCCGAGCCGCTCGCATTCGGCGCTGGCGGGTTGATGGTCTTCGTGCCGTTCGCATAGTCGATGCCCGGGTTCGTGCTCCACGGGTTCGGCTTGCCCTGCGCGGTGAGGTTCACGGGCGCGGGGAGCGCCTGGGCGGTGAGCGAGCCGTCGACGCCCGGCGCGACGAAGACGGGCCCGCCCCCAGGGCTGATGCCCGAGGCGTTCGGCGCGGTGAAGGGCTGGTAAAGCGCGACGTTGAGCGGGCCCGGGATCGTGCCCGTCAGGTTGAGTAGCGCTGTTTACGCAGGGCGGTGAGGTCAACGCCGGGAAGGACAAAGAGGTGAAGGGGAACTTGGAGACGCACGGATGTCGCTCGAGTTGCCGGAGATGCCGTTGTTCTTCCAGCCGGTCGCGTTCGCGACGAATGCGAAGACGTTGTTGAGCGTCGTGTTCGTGTCCCCGCGGCCGAGCGCGCCGAGGCCCCAGTTAGCTTCGACGGTGGAGAGCGCGGAGTAGTGCGTGTAGAACGTCGAGTCCGTCGTGCCGCGCAGCGCCTTCGGGACGCCGTCGCCGAGCGCGAGGGTGTAGATGCGGTTGTTAATCGTGTACGCTGTTGGACGATAGGCGCGAACGGTCAGCATGCCTGTAGGCTATGAAAGATGATAACGAAGAAGTGGGATCGTACTCTCGGTTTCATCGAAGGTAAGGAGGATGACGGTGCGGTTGGTGTTGAAATGGGGGTCCTTCAGCAGAGGAATGAGCCAGTAGTTGAGCCAGTCTCCGACGAAGTCGATCGTGGTATCGTGTCCCTATAAACAAACCTGTGAACGATTTGCTTAAACGCCGCACGAGAGGAAGACATACGTCGTTGACCAAGTTGGGGGTGATGAAGTTCCATTGCGGTATGGTATCCGCCTTCACATCGTTAGCAAAGTCGTTGACTGAGAACGGAGAATGTCCCCTGTCAGCGTGGCCCCAGTCAATGCGAAACTCCTGGTATACTACTCACAGTTGCGGATGCGCAGAGCGCGCTCGGTTACGTTCGCAACGGAGTCGAAGACGATCAGTCCATTGTGCTTCCGCACGTAGTACGTATATTGGCCCTGATTCGCTAGAAGAGAGCAGTGTCTGTTAGGTTCGCCTGCCATGTACGGAACCATACTGAACCATACTGAGATAGTTCTCTTGGGTGAAATTGAACCCCTGGTACAGAAGATCAGGAAAGGCACGGATGGGTTAGCTGTCCCAGTGTCGGCTTACCGTGAAGCCATCGTAAGGCATATTCTCCTGGTCTGTTCGGACGTAAACATTGTGACCCCTGCCTGGTAGGGACGGCGTTCACTTACATGATGCCCATGAGATGTTTTTGGCCTCTAAGAGGTCAACAACGGTGGAGATGTTCTGCGGGATATGGTCTACGGGCATCCACGAATCGTTAGCGTTCCAACACGAGCACAATCGCGACGGCTATTGTGACGTACAGAAATTATCGTCCGCCGCGCCGAAGAAGTCTCCGCCGACGGCGGCAATGTAATTGGGTTCCGAGGGGTGCGTGACAGCATAGAACTGGTCAAAGAGGACGCCCTCCTTGCTCAGGGCCTGGAACACCGGTGAGGATGCGGCTGTTTCGACTACAAGACTGAGGATCAACGATGCGTTTGTCGCCTCCACCGAGTCACAGCCACTCACAGTCGGTGTTTTCGATCCAAATCTGGATGAATCGGTCAAACGACTTGCCCTTGACGAGCGGGGAATTGGCAATCGTGCCGTTCGTCTGCCCTGTGTAGTTCGCAGACGAGGACTCGGGCGACGCGGCAGGCGGCGCGAAGCTCTGTGCTATCGCAGCAAACGCGGGGGTGGCAACCGCGAGGGCGGACGCGAAGGCGAGCACCGACGGCGAGAACCTGAGCTGCGTGAACATAATCGCTGCCAGTACTTGCCCCGAGGGAGACCGAGCGAGAGGCGTGGACGCGTCGAGTGCAGGGAAGGCACACGCGCTCTCACGCCCATTGCGCCGACGCTTTTAAGTATGCCGGGCTGCCATCCGAGTTCCGAACGCAACCGTGGAGAGCAGGAACCGTGGAGAGCAGGAGGCCCGCCTGCCAACGTTCGAAGTGCGTATCGAATTTGTCTGTGGCTTCCGGAAGCCGATGAAGTGCCTGGAGGGCAAACCGTGCCCGTGCAGGCGGATGGAGGCTATTGCAGCGCGAGGTCGCGGACGATTCGCGTCCAGCCCGGGCGAGCTTGATTGATGGTGGCCGTCGTGTGCCAGGTTCTGCGCCGGAGGAACCGCGGGCGACCGTCACCGCGCGGGGCGGCATGTGCTCGCGCACGAACGTGCGTGCGTTTGACATGGAAGCAGCCGCGTATCTTGGGCGGAGGCGCGCTGCGCTGCAATGACGGGATGGGCGCGAGCGACGGCGCGACGGCATGGCACGTTCTACACCGCAAGTCGTCGTGTTCCTGCAGCGCGCGGGTACGACGCCACTGTCCTCCGAGTCGATCGTTGTCCAAGTTGTGTGATCAATCTAGCGCGATCGGTATCTGGTAGCTCGCGCGACCGAGCAGTCGACACAACAGTACAGTTATTCTTATAACAGGGATAGCACTCTGCGCTCCAGCCCGCTCGTCTGTGGCGCGCTAGATAGCGCGTCACGTTCGTTGTATGTCGTAGTCGGCTGCCCAATCCCAAGACACGTATATCAAGCCATGCCTGACAGGAGAAGCGTAGCAGGTGGCCATGTTTGAGTTCTAATGATTCTTCGCCCGGGCGCACTGATCGAGCATGTATTGCGGGATGTCGAACTTTGCACTCTCCGACGGGAGGACGTTCACTTGGAACAACAATCCGGCGGCCTGCCACGATCCGCACCAGAACCAATCAGCATGCAGCCATTTCGCGTGCACTCGAAGCATTGCACGGAAGCGGACGCGCTGCTCACCATGTGCCACTGGATATGACAGTGGAAGGCCCAGAAGCCCGGGTTGTCCGCGACGAAGCGCAGGATGGTGTAGGTGTACGCGGGGATTACGAGGGTGTCGCGCCTGCATTAGGCAAGGTTTGTGAGCACCGGCATGTTATTCTGAGTGGGGGAAGCGGGCCCGGGGACCACGCGGGGAGAGGAGACGGAGGCGGAGCTTACAACATCGGCGCCTTGTTGTCAAGAGCCTGGTGCTGGTAACGTCCCGCGCCGCTGCCGACGATCCAAAACTACCAGCGCACAAGCCCCGCTGTCAGCATGTAGTGTTCTCGCGGGTGCGAGATGAGTCGAAGCGCACCTTGTGACCGTGCAGGTGGAAGGGGTGGTCGCCGTCGTCGAGGTTGTCGATGATGAACTCTACGACGTGCTGCTCGTCGACTGTGGTGATGAGCTGCGAGTCTGAATACGTCGCCGAGCCGTCCGAAGTCTTGTTCCCGAGATGGGCGAAGAGGCTCGACGTCCCCTGCAAGGGTTCCCATGACTGCATGTTCGAGTATCTCGTCAGATACATGCTGTCAGGTGGCTGGACTCTCGCATACTGACCGTACTGTTGATGAACGAGAGGAACTGCGAGAGGTAGTTTGGCCCGCCCGCGTACTGCATTGAGATCGTGAAGTATACGCTGCTGCACTGGAAGTCAGAAGCTGAACGTGAAAACAGTAGACTCAACTTACAATGTAGCGTCAGGAGCGGGACCGCCCCCGACAGGCACGAGATCATCCGTGTCGAGGTCCCCGGGCGATCCATCAGGCAGACTGGGTGGGTTGTCCAAGAGTACCACGTCGGGGAGCACATTGTCGTCTACTCCGTAACGCAGCACCCCGCGGATTTCCGTTTGCACCCCCGGGTTGTCATACTACTACCCAGTGAGCACTAGCCTTGCCTGAACCTTCCGTTCGCAAGGCAAGACGACCCACCGTGAACGCATCCTGGTCCAACGCCGCACGCATCCAATACGCGCCCGCGCTCCCATTCGTCGTCAACAGCACGCTATACCGCTGCGCGACCGCCACGGACACGGCGGAGACCACGACGGGCTGCACCGCGGTGCCATCCGCCTCGACGACGGTGAGCGTGTGGCCGTCGACGGAGAAGCGCATCGCGACGAACGAGCCTGTGTTGATAAGCCGGAGGCGGTACGTCTTGTTCGGGGCGAGCGTCGCGTTGAAGAACGTGCCGTTCGACGAGCCGTACTGCCCGATGCCGTTGATCGTACCTCCGTCGGGGACGGGCTCGTTGCCGGGCGTGCCCTCCAGTCCGCCGGGCTGCGAGAGCGGGGGAATGTCAGCATACGGAGGGAGAGGCGGAGGGAGGGGGATGACGTACGGTGAAGTAGAGGTTAAGGAGGTCGGACGAGAAGCCATGGTATAGGTCCGCCATCTGAATAGCGAGGTCGCCGTCATATGCGGGCACGGACTCGTTTTTCCCATGCACGATCACTGTTTGCGCGGGCGCGAACGTGAGTAGGGGCGGTGAAACCTCGAAGCACAAGGTCCTGCTCACAGGCTCCTGTGATCCCGTCGGTGTATTGCGTACCGGCGTCTATGGTATCGGTTAGCATTGGATCGGTATAGGCACTTGAGAACGTCACTGACGAGCGTGCCACCAGGTGGAGCCTACCCATCCGTCGAACTGAATATATTCAATAGAGGTGGTGATGACCAGGACCGAATGTGGCTCACTGTGAAATTGTAGACCATGGATTCGCCAGGGGGAATACCGCACTTCAAGGGAGCGTACCATCAATCGGCGCATACCCACATAGTGTCGCAAACAAGGATCCATACCTGAGTGATCGCTGCGGTACCATCATAGAAGTTCGTGTTTCGTCTACACACGTCGTGAGGAAGAGGATTACTTGAGTATGCGTGACTACTTACTGGAATAAACCATGCCAATGAATCGCTCTATGTCATACTTCAGCTCGGCCCAGCAGAGGCGGCCGTGGAACAGTACACTCACGTCGCGTTCGAAAGCTTGTTCGTGACATTGACTACGATGCGGTCGCCCGTGTTCGTTTCAATTGTAGGTCCAGGGAACTGCCCTTCAGTGGGGGAGACATCAGGAAAACCAGCACTCGGGCGAAAATGCCGCACACAACACCTCACCATTGACTACGAGCATGCGCTTCTCGATGCCGTCCGGCGCGCCTCTGCGCTCTTCGACGACAAAGTCGAAGGTCCGCGTCGTGGGCGCCGTGTTCGCCAGGTCCATAGATAGGAATGCCGCGCTCGAGTCTGGGGTGCCGACCGTAGCGAGGTTGCTCGGGATGCCATCGTCACTAGAACTCGAGGTGGTAGAGGCAGATGTAGAGTCGTGGTCATGGTCGTGCCGCAGTCCGAGTCCAAGGCCCAGCCCGAGTGCAAGTCCGAGCACTACAACCGTGCCCGCGATGACACCGAGGACGAGCAGCGGGCGACGCGGGGTGGACGCTGGCGCCCGTCTCGATGTGGTCGAATGTTGCAGCAGCTCGTCATGTCCAGCGGCGGGCGGTACCTCCTTGTGCTCTGGCGAGCTCGTTCCCGAGGCGGACATCCTGCAAGCTCCGAGGCGAGGGGCGAGAGAAGCTTCCCTGCGCCCGCCGCGGTGCATTGACGAGGCATTTAGTAGTATCAGCGCGTCTCGTCCTCCTTCTAGTCAATGTGGGCCCGGTCTTCCGGGGCGATCAGGCGCATTTGAGGGGATCGAGCGTCCAGGCACAGAAGGTGGTATTTTCGTAGATGGGTAGTTGGCAGCGTAGCATGTGCAACGGGAGAAGCCTGTCGTGGGCGCACGAACGTGCGTCCTACGGGCGGCCGCAGATATCGCTCTTCTGTTGGATTGAGGTCGCGTGCCGTATTGTACTCTCTACTGTCCTGCGTTGGGCTATCTGGGCTTCCCAGCTCTCTAAGTGCGGGTCTGTGATGACGAAATCGTATGCACCACGTCCAGGCTAGACTGCATACATCGAGTTCTGGCAGGAGAGAGATGGCATTAGGAGGTCATAGCATCAACGACTGGCTGACGTTAAATGCCGTATGAAAAAGCTCACCTCTCGTTGCGTCAACAACACCTGAGCTTTGGGATTCGCAGAAGTGTCAATGTTCCAACTTACCTGCTTGTCGAAAGCGGGTCATGAACATATTCGCAGTACTTACGCTTGTAGTCCTGCTGTAGGGATCTGAGTCGGTTGTGGTTATTTGGGATATTAGTATTTCTGACACCGATGTACTGGATTCCCCGAGGCATCAGGACCCAGGAAAATACCCCAAGAGCTCATATGCCCAAAATTTTGCGAAATTCTCCCTTTTCGGGGGTCAAATCTGAGTCGATTTTCGGGGATTTTCATGAGAGTCGCGGCCGGCTACGCCGGATTCGGGGGTTCATGGCATGTAACATCCGGTTCTCTACACAGGCTACGATTTCGGTGAGAGCCTGGCAAATATGGTCGGCGACAAGTGCTTGCCTAGTGAATGATTACAAGTGTGCTCATGATATTAGAATTCATTGGGGTTGACGGTATACAAGAATTACAACGAAGTGGGGTGAAAACTAATAGTCTGATGGATGCGTGCTACGGACGGTTGCTTCAATAGTTTGCCGAGCATTGGCCCCTTAGTAGACATACCGCGAAAGGCCCGCACCGGAGCGCGCCCTCCGGCTCCAGACGTCGGGCGATCTCCAACAAGGCATACCAGGCCGCAAACGCGTGATCATTGGTCAGGCCGGCCATTCGGCCCCTCGACCCCCATTTTCGGGGCCCCAACAGATGATACCTGCCCCGGCGGGGCGCCATTTCGGGATATTGCCTCGGCCTCCCAGACCCCTGTTTTCGGGGATTTGCACCCAACTTCCGGGTATTTTGGCTGCCCGATTCGGGGATTTTTGCACATGAGCTCTTGGTGTATATTCCTGGGTCCTGAGGCATCGGCCTTCAATGTTGCTTATAAGAGTTACTGTCAACAGTGAGCGATTCCGGTAAGTCTGTGCGCTCTGGCCGCGTAAGACCGCATAGCATTCACGGAGTATTCTGGCCGTCATGTCATCACAAAGCTGGCCTGAAAGCGAGTCGCACAGAAACCGAGTTACTCGTGCGCATGTCCGTCCCGGACGTCACTCGTATGAACACACATACCCACCGCTCATGTTCACCGCAGGTCATGCACGATAACCTCGCGCGGCCCATGCCTCTGCAATGCGGCGGATGAGGATGTACCCACACGGAGCTACGGATCACACCGCGCATGATTGCGTAGCGGCGGACGGGGCGGTGAATGCCAGGGTAATCAGTGCGCGTTGGCTACAAAGCACAGACTGATGAGGTACTTCAACCTGAGCGTCGATGTTGTAGAGGGCGCAAAGTACGAGTCCCCGTAGACAACAGAGACGTTGAATGAGGGATGATACATGCCTGGTCGAGGCACTGGGAGAGAATCTTCCTCAATGATCGCTGGCAACATCCGCGGAGTCCAACGGGAGATCATCGGAGCTACAAATGTGAAGGAAGGGGCAAAGGCGGAAATAAGCCCGCTCAGCAGCCGAGGGGCCGACTTTCGAGCTCCGACGCGAGACAGGTTGTAGACGGCCTCGGCGTCGCTCTCACACTGCTTGCACACTGCCATACCAACGGCGCTGCGACGCTCGTCCTTCCTCTCCCTCTTTTCTCTCTTTCTACCACCTCAGGAAGCTTCCTAATACGCCAGGGGGAGCAGCTCGGTGCTGCAGCACACCACGCCCACCATGAATCGGCAGTCGACGATGCAAGCGCAGCTCGAGTCTGTCACCGACCTCGCGACGCTCTCGCCAGTCTCAGAGGACATCATCGTGTCATGCATCCGCGAGCGGTTCATGAACGACAACATCTACACCGCGGTTGGGACCTCTGCCCTCGTCGCGGTGAACCCGCACAAGTACGTGCCAAGTAATTCGGACGCCGTCTTGCACAAGTACGCCGCCGAATACCGCGACACCTCGCCCGACAAGGTCCGCCTACCGCCCCACATCTTCCAGCTCGCCAACAATGCGTACTACCACATGCGGAGGACGGCACAAGACCAGTCGATACTCTTCACGTACGTCTCTCTCTCCATTCTTGCAGAGTTGTGCACGGAGTCTCGATCAAACACCTCAATCCGGCGGTTGGCCCGGTGAGGTGTACCGTTGCTGGGGGATAGCTGTCTGGCAGAATCCCGCTACATACGGCCATATTGGAGGTTGTTCCAATTGTGGAGCGACGATTTACCCACCGCACATGGTTATTTCCGTGCGCCGAGACCGTTGCGGTGCCCAAGATTATCCCCTACTCCCGTGCCTCCCCATGCACTCTCCATGCGCTGTTCCTGAAATGTTCGATGATGTCTCACTCGTCATGCTTGCAGTGGCGAAACGGGCAGCGGCAAGTCCGAGAATCGCAGACTAGCCATCAAGACGCTCCTCGAGCTTAGTGTCAGCCAGCCCGGCAAGAAAGGCTCGAAGCTCGGCCACCAGGTTCCTGCGGCGGAGTTTGTCCTCGAGACGTTCGGCAACTCTCGAACGCTGTTCAACCCCAATGCGTCGCACTTTGGCAAGTACACCGAGCTGCAGTTCACGGAGCGCGGCCGCATATGTGGTGTCAAGACGCTCGACTATTACCTGGAGCGGAATCGTGTTGCGGGTGCCCCCTCGGGCGAGCGGAACTTCCACATATTCTATTACCTTGTCGCCGGCGCGTCTCCAGAGGAGCGGCAACACATGCACCTTTCGGAGAAGACTCAGTACAGGTATCTCGGTGCGCGGGTGCCAGCTGGCGCACGGGGCCCGAACAACCCGGACGAGGACTCGGTTCGCTTCGATCAGCTGAAGGTCGCTCTCAAGAACGTCGGCTTCTCGAAGAGGCACGTCGCCCAGACATGTCAACTTATTGCCGCTATCCTCCATCTCGGTAACCTTGAGTTCACGATCGACCGCCATCGGAACGAGGACGCCGCCGTTGTCCGGAACCTTGACGTCCTCGAGATCGTCTCCGAGTTCCTCGGTGTCCAGTCGGCCGCGCTCGAGGCCACGCTGTCGTACAAGACCAAGCTGGTGAAGAAGGAGCTGTGCACAGTATTCCTCGACCCCGATGGTGCTTCCGACAACAGGGACGAGCTCGCTAAGACTCTGTACTCGCTCCTCTTCGCATGGCTGAATGAACACATCAACCAGCGTCTGTGCCGTGACGACTTCGCGACTTTCATCGGTCTCTTCGATCTCCCCGGTCCCCAGAACATGACCAGCCGTCCGAACTCGCTCGACCAGTTCTGCGTGAACTTCGCCAACGAGCGTCTGCTCAACTTCATCCAGAAGAGGCTCTTCGAGGCGCACGTCCAGGAGTACAACAACGAGGGCATCTCTCGCTTCGTCCCCCATGTCCCTTACTTCGACAACTCGGAATGTCTGCGCCTGCTTCAGCACCGCCCTGGTGGCCTCATCCACATCATGGACGACCAGGCCCGTAGGATGCCGCGCAAGACCGACCACACTATGGTGGAGGCGTTCGTCAAGCGCTGGGGCAACCACTCCTCGTTCAAGTCGGGCGGTATTGACCGCCAGGGCTTCCCGACGTTCACTGTCAACCACTACAGTGGCCCTGTCACCTACTCGGCGAGCGGCTTCCTAGAGAAGAACCTGGACGCCATCAACCCCGACTTCGTCTCCCTGTTGCGGGGATCCAGTGCGGGCACCAGCGACGCCCCTGCCGCCGATGGTACGGGCTCCATGAACCCCTTCGTCCGTGGTCTCTTCTCCGCGAAGGCGATTGCGACTCAGGCGCACCCGCGCAACGAGGACACAATCGTCTCCGCGCAGCAGCCTGTCAAGCCCATGCGTGCTCCCTCGACACGCCGCAAGAACACCATCAAGCGGATGCCCACTCTCCGGGAGGGCGATGGCGACGAGAAGGACCGTGAGGAGGACGAAGGCCCGTCAACCGGCGGCGCGCCGTGCGTCGCGGGCGAGTTCCGACAGGCCCTCGACGTGCTGTTCGAGACGCTCGAGGACACACAGTCGTGGTATGTGTTCTGCATCAACCCGAACGACTCCCAGCTCCCGAACCAGATGGAGGGCCGCTCTGTCAAGGCGCAGGTGCGCAGCGTCGGGCTGTCGGAGATCGCGCGCCGGAACGTGAACGTGTTCGAGGCGATGATGACGCCGGATGAGTTCACGCAACGGTATCAGGGTCTCTTGCAGTCCGTTGGCGTTACGGAAGGGCACTCGAGGGCGCAGGTCGAGCAGGCAAGGACTGCGTTGGGACTGCAGGAACGCGACATCGTGCTCGGCATGTCGATGGTATGTTCTGTTGATTCTAGCTTTGCACCTCATGCTCACTGTATGTTCTAGGTGTTCCTCTCGCAAGCCGCGTTCCACCGGCTCGAAGATGACCTCCGCTCCAAGGACACGGAGGAACAGAAGCGCAACCGCATGCGCGACGCTGAGGCCGAAGCCGGCCTCGACCCTCGCAACCTGGGCGACCCCTACGCTCCCTACCAGGTGCCCGGTGCTGAGTCGCCGTACGCGGGTGACTTTGGCGATCCCTTCGCTACTTCCAGCCAGGCGCTGCCGCTCGTTCAACACGCCTCTCCTTTCCAGCGCGCAGACATGTACGATGAATACGATGAGCGCAAGTCCTTCCGCAGTGACGACTTCGACGGGCGCAGCGCCTACACCAGCCAACGCGACGATGCGTCGATGTCGAACTTCGGAACAGAGTCGTACGCCCCATCGCGCAACATGTTCCAGAATGCCGACGGGAAGGGTCTCTTGGACAAGGAGGCGATCGCTGGCGAGATCCAGGAAGGCGAGACTACCGAAGTCATCAAGGAGTCCTCTGCTCGTCGCCGTTGGGTCCTGTTATGCTGGATGCTCACCTGGTTCATCCCCAACTTCGCCCTCGCGAAGATCGGTCGCATGAAGCGCGAGGACGTCCGGCAGGCGTGGCGCGAGAAGCTAGCCATCAACATGATCATCTGGTTTGTCTGTGCATGCGCGATTTTCGTCATCGCCATCATCTCGCCCCTCATTTGTCCCACGGAGCACATCTTCAACAGCCAGGAGCTCGCGGAGCACTCGTTCGAGAACAACCCGAACAACGTCTACACGTCCATCCGCGGTGAGGTGTTCGACCTTACTCGGATTGCGGCAGACCACGTTCGTACGGTCAAGGTCATCCCTTCGAAGTCGATCCTCAAGTATGGCGGTAGCTCGGCAGACAACATCTTCCCGGTCCAGGTAAGACCGTCACTAGCTAACATCCCGAGCCGTACTGAATCGTCCGTCATAGGTCAGCGCGCTCTGCAATGGTATTGACGGCAACGTCAGCCCGTACGTCGTTCTGAGCTCTAGCAACAACACGGACGTCAACGCTCAGTACCACGACTTCCGTTCCTGGACTACCGACCCCCGTCCGGACTGGTACTTTGAGTCGATGACCCAGATGCGCTGGACCGCCCGTGTCGGTTACGTGGCTTACAGCTCAAAGCAGCTCAGGAGCATGGCCGCCGCTGGCAACTCGGTTGGCATCTACCGCGGATTCGTCTATGACTTCACGACGTACACGAGCAGTCCTCCGGCTGTCGCTACGCTCCCGAACAATGCCGTCGCTCCTGGGGACATCAACACGCAGTTCATGCACCAGTCCGTCATCGATGTCTTCCGCCACAGCGCCGGTTCGGACGTCACGAAGCAGTTCGACAGTCTGAAGCTTGACGCGGACGTCTTGGACAGGCAGCGTGTTTGCATGCGTAACCTCTTCATGATCGGCAAGCTCGACACGCGTAACTCTCCTCAGTGTCTCTTCGCGACGTACATCCTGCTCGCGCTCTCGATCATGATGGTCAGCGTCATCGGCTTCAAGTTCATTGCCTCGCTCAACTTCAGCGCTGCCCGTGCGCCCGAGGACCACGACAAGTTCGTCATTTGCCAGGTGCCGTGTTACACGGAAGGCCACGCGTCCCTCAAGAAGACGATCGACTCGCTGGCGCAGATGAAGTACGACGACAAGCGCAAGCTGTTGTTCATCATCTGTGACGGTATGGTCGTCGGTTCCGGTAACGACCAGCCCACGCCTCGTATCGTGCTTGATGTCCTTGGTGCGAGCCCCAATGTGGATGCGGAGCCGCTGAGCTTCCTGTCCCTCGGCGAGGGCGCGAAGCAGCACAACATGGGCAAGGTCTTCTCGGGTCTGTATGAGTGCGCCGGTCACGTCGTCCCGTACATCGTCGTCGTCAAGTGCGGCAAGCCTGGAGAGAAGTCGCGCCCTGGTAACCGTGGTAAGCGTGACTCGCAGATGGTTCTGATGCATTTCTTGAACAAGGTACGTGCGACTGGTGTCTCGCGGTTTATTGTGTGCTAACGAAGATCGTGCTAGGTTCACTACAACACTCCGATGAACCCGCTTGAGCTGGAGATCTACCACCAGATCAAGAACGTCATCGGCGTGAACCCGACCTTCTACGAGTACGTGTTCATGGTGGATGCCGATACCACCGTCGCCCCGCTCTCCCTGAACCGTCTGGTATCTGCGTAAGTGCCTCGTAATTCGCATTTAGACGCAGTGTCTAACGTCTTTGCTTCTCTAGTATGATCCACGACAAGAAGCTCCTTGGTGTTTGCGGTGAAACTGAACTGGCGAACGCGAAGCAATCGATCATCACGATGATGCAGGTCTACGAGTACTTCATCTCTCACCACATGGCGAAAGCGTTCGAGTCCCTCTTCGGTTCCGTCACTTGTTTGCCCGGTTGTTTCACGCTCTACCGTCTCCGCACCCCGGATACCCACAAGCCTCTGTTCATCAGCAACTCGATCATCGAGGACTACTCGGAGAACCGCGTCGATACCCTGCACATGAAGAACCTGCTGCATCTCGGAGAAGATCGTTACCTCACGACGCTGCTGCTCAAGCACTTCACGAACTACAAGACCCAGTTCGTGCGGGACGCCCATGCGTACACCGTTGCTCCCGATGACTGGCAAGTTCTGCTCTCCCAGCGTCGTCGTTGGATCAACTCGACGGTGCACAATTTGGCGGAACTTATCTTCCTGGATCAACTTTGCGGTTTCTGCTGCTTCTCCATGCGTTTCGTGGTCATGATCGATCTCCTGTCTACCATCATCCAGCCTGTCACCGTGGCCTACGTGAGTATCGCTCATGCTTTCACGTGAACCCTGCTAACTCCCATGATGTAGATCGTCTACCTCATCTACCTCGCGGCCGGCGCCCACTCTCACATTCCGACCCTCTCGATCGTCTTGATCGCCGCGGTGTACGGTATCCAAGCGTTGGTGTTCATCTTGCGTCGCAAGTGGGACATGGTTGGCTGGATGATCTTCTACATACTCGCCATCCCCGCGTTCTCGTTCTTCCTGCCCCTCTACTCCTTCTGGCGTATGGACGACTTCTCCTGGGGTCAGACGCGTGTCGTCTTGGGTGAAGCCGGTAAGAAAATCATTGTGCACGTGAGTGTTTGCCCTTCCTCTGTGATACGCCCTGTTCTGATCAATTGTTACAGGATGAGGGCAAGTTCGATCCTCGTTCAATTCCTCTCAAGTCGTGGACCGACTACGTACGTCGAACAGCTTACGTGGTCGCGGCTGAGTCGGTACTGATCCATCTTGCAGGAAAACGAGCTTTGGGACAAGGAGTCCAACCACAGCATCGGGTCCTGGGTGCCGCCTACCAAGATGCGCAACGAAGGCTACGCCGAGTCTGCGACCGCCTCCATGTACGGTCGCGAGACGGTCTACGAACCCGCAATGTCCCGCGCGTACTCGCCGTCGCCGTCGCAGATGCAGATGTACCCCCCACCTGGGTATCAGTCCGGACGCAACACTCCGTTGTCGCACGTCATGATGCCGGGCGTTCTGCACCAACCGATGCCCTCACGGCCCGCAAGCAACTACCTGGACGTCCAAATTCCCACGACGCGGAGTCCAGAGGACCAAGACTTCATCGGCGGGCCGAGCGACGCCGAGATCGAGCGTGCCGTAGACGAGCATCTGCGCAACGCCGATCTGACAACGGTCACGAAAAGGGAGATCCGCCGACGGCTTGAAGAGCAGTTCGGCATGGACCTCTCGGCGCGGAAGCGGGTGATCAACGACGCCATCGACCGCGTCCTCCTCGCGCGCGCAGGTTGAACGTCATGGTACTGCCTTGCCCCTCACGTTCCGTAGACGCTGTTCGTGTCATGTTGTGTGCGGTCCGGACGCGTGCGTCCGAGCTCGGACAGACAGACAGACGCTGCTAGTTACGCCTCCCCCACGTCTTCGTACACTTCCCCCTCCTCGCTCCCCCTATTACTACTACTACTATCACTCTCCGTCTCTCTTCTAGGATTCATCGCAGTACGGACATCTCGGACTCCCTCTCGTCGTCGCATCTGGCATTCCCTCGCTCGTATAATCCCCAGTCAGCCTGAGCCCCGCCGCCGCTGCCGCACCGGCACTCTCCCCACCACCACCACCATCACCACACATGTACTTTGCTACGCCCGTATCACCTATAGTAGAGCATGTTCGCGTCGCGGCTAGTTCGGACGGACGTGAATTGATTTTCTGAATAAGCACCCATGTCGATCCAAGCGAAGCGACGAAGGCAGTAGTGGGTGCTATGATAGCGGTCTCGCCGCCGCCCGTAGGTATGTTTGTGTGTCGTACGGGCGAGCTGTACACGATGCGGGCGTTCCCCGGCGAAATGCATGCACGTCACAGCGTGAAGGTCTTAGGTGCGTGCGCGTATGTGCACGACCGGAAGACTCTGGAATGCCTCGCGGAGGCCTGGCGCCGCGTTCGCGAGATGGTAATGATGAGCTCGGAGGCCGATGGGTGGGTCCCCACCAGAGGTCGCTCCGAGCGGCGGCATATGATTCTCGTCGACCGCGCGGCGTACAGCAGGTGCCAATTGTAAACACGTTGGGGATCATACTACTAGTAGTAGCACGTATCACGGCGCCAGTGAAGAAGCAGATGCCTTGCTGCGACCTGTCACGGACGTCCGGCGTGGTGTTACATCATAATACTCTGCTGAAGCGGCCGATGGTAGGGCTCGGGAGCTTGTGAACGTACTGTACTCATATTCTGGTCGGGGACTGACTCGGGGCGTCCTCGTTACCCGTTCGAAGAGTCGGGGCTCGGTACATTGAATGTACGTTCGCTGTTTGACTACTGCACCAGCACCGTCGTGGCGAATCACCAACGATAATCTCACCGAGCCATCCGGGCGCCGCGTGTTCGATACGGACTCGAAGCGGATGGGGTGGGATGGTACGACTCGCCCTACCCCAACGCATACTCGGCCTGTGATTCTTCGGCGCCGTCAATCAGGGCCGATGTCCATTGAAGAAGAGGTGGTGGAAGCGCGGGAATGGAAGGAAGACGACATACATGTTGTGGCAATCACCGGCTTCATGTGCGCTATCTGGCAGATTCCGAGGACGCGCCCGCGCGTTGAGGTTCATTGCGGGGAGAACGCTCAGGCACTAGGTGCGTAAAGGCGTCGTAGTCACTGGTGCGAGTGGTACGACCTGGTACGACGCGTCCGCGCCCTAGTACATCATCATGAGTAGCTGGCCTGTGATTCTGTCGCCAAGAAGCCTCGCGTTAGGGCGGTGCTACTTAGAATACAGTTCTAAAGCGCGGGAATGAATGCCATACCGGGATCGCAGCGCTATCTTCTGGCAGTGTGCCTCATGGGAGAAGTGGAGGACGTGTGCCACGCGTGCACCGGTCATTGGATGAACGACGCCGAGGTACTAGCGCGATGGCGCCGCAGACGGGACGCCCGTGAGCGTGCACAGTTGTCATTCATGAGGCGTTCCATCCTCAGATTTCGAGTACGTCCTGCGATAAGCAGATACATCAGCCCGCGACCAGAGTGAGGATATGCTCGACCATGGAGAAGACGGATTAACCTGTCGAGACGGCATACCTGCTGTTTCCTTCGCTCGACGCCGGTGTTCGGGGCCTACTCCTCTTGATCTCGTCGGCGCATACGGACCATGGACTCGCAGGCACATATGCACAATCTCTGAGAGAAGCCGTCAGTCGTTGGGCGTCACCGCACCGCCGCGAAGACAGGTCGTACCGAACTCTGCCACGGGAGGACCCCAGTGCTTCTCAATCGCAGCAAACCTGCGCCAGAAGATCTGCACACGAGCATCGTGCATGACATTTTATCAAGGAGAAACCTTATATCGCTCGCTCGAGGAGGGGGGCATATGATATCGCGGCGGTCGACGCAGTGAGCGAGGCTCTCGTCGTACGACCTCGTGAGCAGCAACTTGTTAGTGGGAGCGTTAGGGTTCTTGACAGGGAGTAGGCATGAGTACAGGACAGGATTACTGCCTCGGTGACCGAGTGGTCGATTCGATGTCGACGAAGATGCGCGGCTGTACAAAGAAAGCTGTATACAATGACGTTCAAATTCGAGCACGCGACGCGTGAATAGCCTCCGTTTGTTGGAACAAAGTGCGGCTGCCGGGCCCCGAGGATATCGCCTCAGCAGGATGACCGCAGTGGAAGTAGCAAAAGCGGCGGGAGCTGTTCGAAATTCGTGAACGTGGAGATGCGACGAGAGAACGTGGACTACACACCACTTGCGAATAACAAACATTCTTCTCGGCGATGTCTGTCCACACACGCAGACTGGCCGCGCCGTATGCCGCCGGCCCCGGAAGTATCATGGTCACCGAATTTGCAGTTGGCATTCAAATCATGGCGGCACCACAGGTCGGATTTGTTGTCTGACGGTCCTCGACGTTCGAATTCCTCGCCAGGTCGCCGCTGTATCGGATGGCTATTCCACTCATACGCATCCGCCAACGTATCGCCATCTTCCGCCGTACACTCACACACGTATTCAAAACAGATTCTCAGGCTCAGGCTCGGGCTCGGATATGAGGGGAGGCGGTGGGTGGCATGTCAACAAGACAGCGGATATGTGTGTGTACACGCACCAAGCAGTGCTGCGGGCCTGGCCGTTGCCCAAGCGGCGGATACCCAACCGGGCGCGGACGAGAGGGCCGGGGCGGGCGGCAGGGGGGCAACGTCAAGGAGGGCTTGTGTGTCCCCTCGGCTGACGGCATCGATCCGATCCAGATCTCGATCGCATTATCTCGTTAGTGTCAACCACCTTTCACTCATCGACGAGGCTGTACCGTATTAGTAGTCAGTACTAAGTATTTGCCGACGCTCGCGATTCGCGATGCACGCCGCACAGTGAGACCTCTTCGGTCTGACTGCGAGTCTGTGACTGGCATGCCCGACACCGGCGGTCGGGTCGAGTCGAGTTGAGGATGATCGATGCTGTAACCTACATACTATCGTGCAGGGGGGACTGTCAGCCTGTGTAAGTATTAGAGGCTAGGGAGACTGCGCGCGCGCAATCGACGTCCCTCAGGACTGGTGTACCGTACCTGCCGCCGGATACGTACACTCGAGGCTCGAGCGACGAGCCGACTGTCGCATCGCGTACAGGACCGTGTGTGATGCGCAATACGCACGTATCCGCAAGCCCTGGGTGATCTGGCGTCGACTTTGATTGCACGGCCTGCAATTGCGAGGTGCGGTTCAGCGTGGACGACGCGTCGCCATCCCACACATGCAGAAGGCATGCATGCCATCGCCTACGTCCATGCTGCATTGTTCAACTCAACTGCCGGGGCGGTTTCAGAGCGTGTGAATCGCGAGGCTTCGACGTTTGCGGCGTCGCGCAGACGATGATGAGCATTGACGAGGCACAAACAATATGAATGCAAGCAACGCTGCAACGCGTGTTCGGAGGGGCATTACCGTGCTGACTGGTCACTGGCGGTCGTCCGAGCGCCAAGAAAACCGTCCACTGCGAGTCCACCGCGATGGAACCGCATATAGTAACCCTTGGTCAGTCATGGAATTATACAGCGGTGCCCGCTCTTGTTCTTGATGCCCGGCGCCGCCGCGGCGGCGGCGGCGGGTCGACTACGGTATAGCCTGAGGGCATGAACCATTCGGCGTTCCTGCATTCCTGCATTCCTCGTTGGGCGTTGCCATTGGTGTGCCCCGTCGGCAGTGCGGGAATGCGGGAGTGCGGGAGGAGAATCAAGGGGGAAAAGAACAGAAGAAAAAGAAGAAAAGGAAAGTGTCCAGGGGAGCTGGAGACCGGAAGTGTAAGCCCTCTCGGATCGGAGATCGCAGCGGCAAGTGTCGAGAGGCCCGAGGCTGGAGAGTGCTGCGTACGTCCTCGGCAAGCGGCCGTCCTAATAAGCCCCGCTGACGCATCCGCCCACCGTATCCCGACTTTCGCGGAAATCACGCTTTGGACCAATGGGAGCGGGAGGTTCTTCGGTTCAATCAGGGGGGAGGCTGGCTGCCCAGGGGGCGAGAGGACAGCTGACCGGGGTGCCTGCGAGTTGGGCGTCGACGATTCTGCTAGGTTCGTTCGGGTGCCCGCGTAGATCGTGGGCGTATACAATACTCGGAGCCGTCGAGAAGGTTCAAGCAGAGGTGAATGTCGCTGCGCGGGCGCCTGACTGTGCGGATGCGGGGCAGGGAGGGGAGGTCAGCACGGCGCGTAAGCGGATAAAGGGCCCCGGTATCACATGCGATCAGGAGCATTGACCGCGCCGGATGGCGTAAGGGACTGGCGTTCGGGAAGGGATGGTGCGCGCCAGTCGAACCGCTCGCGATCGTGGAGACTCGAGAGCGCTCCCGGGAGCCCACTCGCAGCCTGCGCACGCGCGCGGCGGCACGGCCGGAGGGTGGGGGGCCTGGGGCAAAGGCGCAACGCGAATTGAGTTTCGCGAAGGGGGACCGGGGGTGCTTATGTCGCGCCAGAGGTGTTATGTTATCCGCGCGTCCGCGTCCGCGTCGACGCCCCCCGCGCCCGTCTCAATCCCCGTTCTCCGATCGCTCGTCCCGCCGGCTGCCCAGGCCTGCAGACTTATATACCGCCCTCGGCCAGCCGCTCTTCGACTGCCCCAGCCTAGTGTCTCTACTTAGCCCCCTCCCTAATCGTCCCGCCCTTTCTCTCTCTCTCTGCCTCCCAACCTCGCCCATCCCCCTATTGCACTTTTGCCTGCCCTGCCCTGCCTGCCTGCCGAGCTCTAGCCGACTACCACTACTAGACGACGACAACGACCTTTCCGCGACCCGTCTATCCAACGATGGCGGACCCCGCACAATTCGACTCGCTCGAGGGCCGGGACAACGTCCCTGAGCTCCCGACCGCAACGCAAATCGCCGCCGCATACGGCAACGCCGCGGTGCACAACGCCTCGCACCCCCACTCGCACCACTCGCACTCGAACCACTCGAGCCCGGCGGAGCAGCACCAGCGCTCGCCCATTATTCCCTCCGATGCGCCGTCGGCGTACACGCAGGGGCACGGGCTGGCGCGGACCAAGTCGTCCGCGTCGCACGTCGACATCGGGCACTTTGACCCGGAGGGCGTCGAGCAGCTCCGGCGGACGATGTCGATCCAGTCGCAGCAGGAGCAGCTGAAGCGGTCCGCGACGCGGCACACGACGCGGTCCGAGGCCGCGCAGGGCGAGAAGGAGCAGCAGCACGGCGACCAGCGCTCGCACGCGGAGTCGTCCGCCGAGTCTGACCTCACCCTCAGTGGGCCGATCGACGGCTCTGGGTTCGACTTTGAGAAGGCGTTGCGGAACGTCATCAAGAAGTGCGTCATCGTCCTTCTTCTTCTCCGTGTCTGCTGCTTCTGGAATCTGCCCCGGCCGTGCGCGCGCTAACGCTCCGTTCTCGCCGGCGCCACAGGCTGAACGAGTCCGACATCAAGCGCAGAGAGCTCGGCGTCGTCTTCCAGGACCTCCGCGTCGTCGGCGTCGGCGCCGCCGCCTCGTACCAGCCCACGTTCGGCTCGACGCTCAACCCGTTGAACGCGCTCAAGGGCATCCAGGAGAAGCTGCACCCCGCCACCCGCGACATCCTCACCGGCTTCGATGGCGTCGTCCGCCCAGGCGAGATGCTCCGTACGTCCCTTTCCCCTTCCCCCTATCCCGTGTACCGCACCGCTCACCCGCGCTCGGCAGTCGTGCTCGGGCGCCCCGGCTCGGGCTGCAGCACGCTGCTCAAGACGCTCGCGAACCAGCGCCAGGAGTACCACGCCGTCGAGGGCGAGGTCTGGTACGACTCCCTCACGCCCGACCAGGTCGAGAAGCACTACCGCGGCGACGTCCAGTACTGCCCCGAGGACGACGTCCACTTCCCCACCCTCACCGTCGACCAGACCCTCCGCTTCGCCGCGACGACGCGCACGCCCCGCACCCGCGTCGACCAGATCTCGCGCGAGGACCACGTGTCCAAGACTGTCGAGGTCCTCGAGACTGTGTTTGGTCTGAGGCATGTGAAGGACACGCTTGTCGGTGATGCGTCGATCCGTGGTGTGTCTGGAGGTGAGAAGAAGCGTGTGTCGATTGCGGAGGCGCTCGCTGCACGCAGCTTGCTTAACTCCTGGGACAACTCCACCCGTGGTCTCGAGTACGTATTTTTCCCCTGAATTACTTGACCGGATCACTTACGCTGGTGCAGTGCGTCTACGGCGCTCGAGTTCGTCCAAGCTCTCCGCATTGCGACGGACATTGCGCGGCAGTCGACCATCGTCGCCATCTACCAGGCCGGCGAGTCGCTCTACCAGCACTTTGACAAGGTCTGCGTCATCTACGAGGGCCGCCAAGTCTACTTCGGGCCTGCGGACAAGGCGCGCCAGTACTTCATCGACATGGGCTACGAGCCCGCCAACCGCCAGACCACAGCAGATTTCCTCGTCGCAGGTACGCCACAGACGCCCTACCAGATGCATGAGTACTTCAAGCTGACACAAAAAAATCCGCAGTGACCGACCCGAACGGACGCATCGTGCGCCAAGGGTACGAGCAGCGCGTCCCGCGCACCGCGGACGAGTTCGCCGAGTACTTCCGGCGGTCCGAGTTCGCGCGGATGAACCTCGAGGACATGGAGGCGTACCGCGCCGCGTTCGTCGGCAAGCCCGAGCGCGTCGACGCCTACCGCCAGAGCGTCAAGGCCGAGCACGCCCGGCACGCGAACAAGAAGAGCCCGTACATCGTGAGCATCCCGATGCAGGCGCGCGCGCTCATGCGCCGCCGCGTGCAGATCATCCGCGGCGGGATCGCCGCGCAGGTCATCCAGCTCTCGTCCTTCATCCTCCAGGCGATCATCATGGGCACCGTCTTCCTCCGGCTGAAGAACCAGACGGACACGTTCTTCTCCAGGGGCGGTGTCCTCTTCTTCTCGCTCCTGTTCTCCGCGCTGTCGACGATGGCGGAGATTCCCGCGCTGTTTGGGCAGCGGCCGATCGTGCACCGCCAGTCGCGCGCGGCGATGTACCACCCGTTCGTGGAGGGCCTCGCGCTCACGCTCGTCGACGTCCCGATCACGTTCATCACCATGGTCGTCTTCGGCATCCTCATCTACTTCCTCGTCGGCCTCCAGCAGAGCGCGTCCCAGTTTTTGTGAGTATCCCCGTCCCTTTCGATTTCATGAAGCCGCACGCTGACGGGCGGTTGGCTTAATAGCGTCTTCTTGCTGTTCATCTTCACGATGACTATCACGATGAAGGCTTGGTTCCGCGCGCTCGCGGCGCTGTTCAAAAGCGCCGCGCCCGCACAAGCCATCGCCGGTCTCACCACCCTCATCCTCGTCCTCTACACTGGCTACAGTATCCCGCAGCCGTACATGATCGGCGCGCTCCGCTGGATTACCTGGATAAACGTGCGTCTTCCCCCCCTCCATCTCCTATAGCGGATCTCACTGACATGCGTATGGGTTTCGCATGTAGCCGCTGCGGTACGGTTTCGAGGCGTTGATGGTGAACGAGTTCCACACGGTGCACGCGGACTGCTCGGTGCTCGTCCCGCAGGGCCCTGGGTACGAGGGCGTCACGCTTGCGAACCAGGTGTGCACGACCGTCGGGTCTGTCCCCGGACAGCTCACGGTCTCCGGCAATAACTACCTCAGCCTTTCGTACGGGTACACCTACAGCCACCTCTGGCGGGTAAGCAACGTCTCTCCGCGAGTTGCAGTCGTATCGGTGCTGACCACGACGCATAGAACTTCGGCGCTCTCTGCGCGTTCGGCGCGGGCTTCATCACGATCCTGCTCATCCTGACGGAGAACAACACGAGCCTGGCGGGCGAGTCGTCCGTCATGCTCTTCAAGCGCGGCACCAAGTCCGCCGCGGTCAAGGACGCCAGCGCCGCCTCCGACGAGGAGAAGGGCGCCTCCGCCGCCGCCGCCGCCGCCGCGGCCCCGTCCGACGGGCTGGACGTGAAGGAGATGAAGGAGGCGACGCCGGAGGTGAAGGACGTGTTCTCGTTCCAGCACCTGAACTACGTCGTGCCCGTCGGCGGCGGCAAGACGCGCAAGCTGCTCGACGACGTGTCGGGGTACGTGCCGCCCGGGAAGCTCACCGCGCTCATGGGCGAGTCCGGCGCGGGGAAGACGACGCTCCTGAACGTGCTCGCGGAGCGCACGATCGGCGGGACGGTCACCGGCGAGCGGCTGATGAACGGACAGCCGCTGCCGGCGGACTTCCAGGCACACACGTACGTTTGTGTTTTGTCCTTATGGGTTGTTTGGGATTGTGGGCGCTGATGGGTCGTTTGTGTCATGTGGACAGTGGGTATTGTCAGCAGATGGACACGCACTTGCCCACGGCTAGTGTGCGCGAGGCGCTCCTGTTCTCGGCTTGCCTCCGTCAGCCCCAGTCGGTTCCTCTCGAGGAGAAGAAGGCCTAGTAAGTCCATTGCCTGATTGCTCTAGGAGGATGCCCGCTGACCTGATGGCAACAGCGTTGAGAAGGTGCTCAAGATGTGCGGCCTCGAGGCCTACGGCGACGCCATCGTCGGCTCGCTCGGCGTCGAGCACCGGAAGCGCACGACGATTGCCGTCGAGCTCGTCGCGAAGCCGTCCCTGATCTTCCTCGACGAGCCGACGTCCGGGCTCGACTCGCAGAGCGCGTGGGCGATCACGTCCTTCCTGCGCGACCTCGCGGACAGCGGCCAGGCGATCGTCTGCACGATCCACCAGCCGTCGGCGGAGCTCTTCCAGGTGTTCGACAGGCTGCTCCTGCTCCGCAAGGGCGGCCAGACGGTCTACTTCGGCGATATCGGGCACCGCGCGACGACGCTCATCAACTACTTTGAGCGCACGGGCGCGCGCAAGTGCGAGGACCACGAGAACCCGTACGTCCTCTTTCTCCCCTCATACAAGTCGTTGTTCACGGGATACTGACGTGATGTGGCTATGCAGGGCCGAGTACATCCTGGACGCCATAGGTGCGGGCGCGACCGCGACGACGGACATCGACTGGCACGACGCGTGGAAGAAGTCGCCCGAGGCGGCGCAGACGTACGAGCAGCTCGAGCGGATCAACGCCGAGGGCCGAAACAAGCCCCCGGTGCAGGCGACGCTCACGAACACGTTCCCGACGTCGTGGGGGTACCAGCTCATGATGCTCTTCCGGCGCGACGCCGAGGCGCACTGGCGCGACCCGACGTACCTCATCGCGAAGGTCGCGCTGAACATCGCGTCGGCGCTGCTCATTGGCTTCACGTTCTTCAAGGCCAAGACGACTATCCAGGGTACCCAGAACCACCTCTTCGTGAGTGGCATTTCGGCCTTTTCGCTCTGTTTAGCATCATCTAATCGTCTCTCGTACCGTAGGCTATCTTCATGTCCACGATCATCAGTGTCCCGCTCTCGAACCAGCTCCAAGTCGCGTTCATCAACATGCGCAACGTCTACGAAGTGCGCGAGCGGCACAGCCGCATGTACAGCTGGACCGCGCTCGTGACGTCGCAGATCCTGATCGAGATCCCGTGGAACATCCTCGGCTCGTCGCTCTACTTCCTCTGCTGGTACTGGACCGTCGGCTTCCCGACCGACCGCGCCGGGTTCACGTACTTCATCATGGGCGTCTGGCTCCCGCTGTACTACACCACGATCGGCCAGGCCGTAGCGGCCATGTCGCCGAACGCGGAGATCGCGGCGCTGCTGTTCAGCTTCCTGTTCTCGTTCGTGCTGACCTTGTGAGTACATCCTTCAAGGCCGTGACGTCGGGATGGAGTGCTCACTTTCTTTGTAGCAACGGTGTCTTGCAGCCGTACAGGCAGCTCGGCTGGTGGCAGTGGATGTACCGCGTGTCTCCTTACACCTACCTCATCGAGGCGCTTCTCGGGCAAGGTACGCAGCTCCCCCCCATATAACAGTGGGCCTAAATGCTAACGGCATGCGTGTGCGCAGCTCTCGGAAAGTTGCCGATCAGGTGCTCCGACGTCGAGCTCGTCACGATCCAGCCGCCGTCCGGACAGACGTGCTCGCAGTACATGGGCAACTACCTCTCCTTCGCGGGCGGGTACCTCACCAACCCGGACGCGTCGAGCGACTGCCAGTACTGCTCCTTCGAGACCACGGACGCCTTCCTCGGCACCAGCTTCAACATCTTCTACTCGCACCACTGGAGAGACCTTGGGATCTTCGTCGCGTTCATTTGCTTCAACGTGAGTCTCCCTCCCTCCCTCCCCCTCCCCTTTTGTTGCCCAGAAAGGATAAGACGCTGACGGATGGGCTGGGGAATAAACAGGTCTTCGCCATCTACTCGTTCACGTACCTCTTCCGCGTCCGCAGCGGCAGCCTCCTCGGCTCGCTGAAGAGCCGCATCGCCGCGCGCCGCGCGAAGTCGTCATAATCTCCTCCTCGCATCTATGCACAGACGGACACCTAATGCCTCTCGTTCACGTCTCACCACGCTCCTGCTCCTCGTTTCTCATTCCTCATTTCCTCATCTCCTCATCCGTGCTAGACCCTACCTGCATCACGCCGTGCTCCTAGAGTAGACTCCTAAGCAATCCACATCCGCTAGTTTTGCATCGCCCTTGCCGTCTCCGTCTTATGCATCCATCCATCAATCGACGAAAGCGAAGAAGAACAAGGGGTTGGACGTTCGGTTCGGAAGAAAGATCTCCTGCGTCTCGTCGTCAACGTTTATCTCTCTGTCGCGATGTCTTTGTACGATCTACGATACTACAGTATATGGTCCTCGTCCTGGTCGCTTAGAGATGTATTATGGACTCGTCTCGCTCCCGTTGGTCTTCAATATCATTTTACTTTTAATCTCCCTATACCTCAGATGGCCGTCCCGTGGCGTGCGTACAAGAAGTCTGCGGCTGTTACTATCAGTGCACCGGTAATGCAATCGCAACAGTAGTGCAACTTCTCGTATTACTGGCTCCGCTGCCACCGTAAAATTGCCGGGATTTTTTTGTCGTATAGCGCCTTGTATGACCAAGTGGAGTGACAAGTTTCATGTGGATCCGTGCAGGACTGCTCGAGATAGTTGAGTAAGAGACGTCTCTGGGACGCTCCTTCCTGAACTGATGGGGCTCGGCTCATTTTCCCTCAACACGTACCGTGCTGATACTTTGCACAAACATCATACCTTGCCGCCCCATACTACATCTGTGTTCCCGAGGCAATCCAAGACGGGCTACGTGAATGGGGAGAGAAACACATATGTACGCCTCGAGAGCGTGACATTGCGCCACCGTTTACCTTCGGAGTTCCAAATTGGGCTCTTTCCGGAGTGCGTCTGGCCGCGCGCAGACGCTACGCTGCCGGGCGGAGCGTGAATCTACCATGTTAGCGCTGGTGATCATTGTGTGACACGGGCGCCTAGAGCGGTTGCATTACTGTTGCGATCGCTATTCACGACTTGCTGAGGCTGTTTCGCGATGTTCCACTTCATAAAAAAATCAGAGTGGTGCCCAAGACGTACTGGAAGGCGTTGCAAAAATTACGAAGTGATGGGGTGTAGTAAGAGCACAGAAATCGAGCTCAAAATCAAAGAGTTGCATTACCGGTGCACTGATAGTACAGACTCGCAATGATTATTCAGATTACCGAGAAACCCGAGCCCAACGAGGCCGATACCTCCGCGCCGCCCAGTCGTACTTTACACGACCTTCGTGGCCGTCCAGAACGCGGCGTGGTACACATAACCCAGCATGCTCTGCGCGTTGTTCGTGTACGTCGTATCGATAGTGCGCTCGTTCTGTATCGATACGGGCGAGGTTTAGATAGCGCCCCAAGTACCACGACGATTGGAAGCACGACTCACGGAGATCTCGAAGCCGATCTTGCGCGCAAGGGCCTTGACCTCTTCGAGCGTCAGCTCGACGGACGGATCGTTTGACGTGTTGTTCTCCCAATGCCAGAGCAGGGGACCTGTCGGCAATGTCAGAGGAAAGGTGATATGCACGGCGATGGCGGCTCGTACCCAAGTTGATCCAGACTCCGCCGGGCGCGAGAATGCGATGGATGATGCGGAGGTAGTTCACAATGTTCTTCGACTGGCGGTCGCGAGCGCGGAAGTTAGTAACGTTGGGGAGTGCGGAAACACGCAGGTGTACTGACGGTGTCGATGAAGAAACATGTCAGGACGGCGTCCCATTGTCCAGCTTGCGGCTCGGAGTCATCCGCTTCTTCCGACCCATAGATCTCCTCGAAGTCGCCTTTTCGCATGGGAGAGGCATCATCAGCAAATTGATACTCACGAATGCGCACGAGAGAGATGCTCACCCGCGACAAGAGAAAAGTCGGAATTGGGTGGAAGAGAAGAGGGCAGGACGTCGGGTATGCGGATACCCCGCAAAAGGCCCTCGTTGGTCGCAATGTTCGAGAAGGAGTGGACATAAGGGTAGATGGTATGCTTCTCTATCTCGTGCGTCCTTAATCATAGCGGTGTCTCGTCACCAAGGCGTTCTCCCGCAACGGAAGAAGGCCTACCTGTTGAGCATATAAAAGGAAGCGAGGAGCATATAATGGGAGAACTCGTTTCCTTGACATGCGAACCCTACGGAGGTATCAGAAGCGGGCTAATGACGTGTTTCCGACCGCGTACCTAATTTTGCGACATCCCAAGCCAGTCGCCCAAGACCTGCTCCGGGAACCAGTACACGGAAATTGCCTCTATCCACTTGCTTTCGTCAAGCAGTAACAATGCTCGTACATTGTGTACTTACCTCTCTTGCTCGGGAATATCAGAGAAGTGCTGGAGCAGCGCCTCCTTCATAGGCTCGTAGCAGGCATCTCTCTCCGCCTTACCCTGGGCGGAAGACGACGTCAACGATTGTCGGAGTGGGACACTCCTTACGACGGGGTACCTCCACGCTCCAGTCGCGCACGAGCTGTTTTAACGTACTGCGCAGCTTATCCATGTCGTGTTCTGTGGGCTTGTATCGCCGCTTCCTATCTCGACCGGTGCTCTTGCTCATAGGACCGCCATGTGGGGTGTCATGCGAGTGGGTGTGTGACCCATGCCCATGGTCGTGGGTATGACTGTGGGAGTGTCCTGCACATCTAATGAGCACGGGGCGCTGGGAGGAAAATGATGTAGCTGTCCACCATGCGAACGTTGCCGCCCATCCTCAACATGCTCGGGGGATTTTTCACCGTCGACTTCCGGTTCTTGATCTTCTTCTTCGTCCATATCGTGCCCGAATATCTCGGGATTCGCAATAAGCTGGTTCAGAAACTCCGCGTTCGCCATAATGGCTTGATCCGTCGCGGAGATCCGGTCTTTGTACCCGATCGATTCTAGAAGCTCTCTATCTTCGATGGGAATGATGTATATGTCTTTTCTACGACGATTGTTTGCGTTCAGCTGAATGTACATGTACGTCGCTTGCATTCAGTGGTCCGGTCGCAGCGCAAAACAAGAGGAGCTCGAGCGATGACTCTTACAGCGTACGGCGCATATTGCTGGAAGGTCGCAATGACGTTGGCAAAATGCACACGTTCTTCCTCGATCTCAGCCTGAGTGAACGGCATGTTGGCGTTGAGTCGTGGTTGGGTGGCCGGTCGTGACGGCGGTGAATGACTGGTACCGAAGCCACTGGCAGGCTCAAGTTTGGTAACTTGTTGTACCGCCCACGTGGCTGCCAAACAAACCCAGTAAGGCAATTTTGACACCAACTTGCAGAGGTCGGTAAGCACATCTGTTCCACGAGTAGGCGTCCGCGACACCTCGCGTGCATCATTCGACTATCTCAACGCATATCTGGTCATAATCATTGTATGCCTTTCTACCGGGGAAGTACTGAAAAACCTCCATACCCACAATCCAAACTCGGGAACAGAATAATGCTCTATCTGAGTCGGAATATTGTGTTACAAGCGACCCCGAAAATAAGACCTAGTACTTGCAAAAGACCGCTTCTTCGTAAGCCTTCACCATCGCATGCGGAGCCTCCGGGCCAAAGGCCCCCTCAAGGTTCTTCAGAGTGAGTGCAGAGAACCTCTTCGACCGCGCAAACATCGTCTCCTCCCACGCCGCTATAGCCGCCTCCCTCTCCTCCTTCCCAGCGCCTTTTGAGATCGACTCGGCGAGAGCGAGCCCCAGCTCCAGCCCCTCAAGCAGGGCGAGGTTAGCGCCGGCGCCAGCAAAGGGGCTCATCAGGTGGGCCGCCTCTCCGAGCGCGGTGACGCCGGGCTTGTGCTCCCAGCGGTGGCCGACGACGAGGTGGTAGAGGGGACGATGGTAGATCGCGTTCTCGTCCGCGAGCTGGATGAACTTGCGGATCCACGGCGCCCAGTCCGAGTAGATCTCGAGCAGCACCTTCTTCGCCTCCTTCGGGTCGCTCGGGAGGGTCCAGTCGAGGCTGTCGCGGTGCCAGGCGTAGCATCGGATGCGGCCGCTGCCGTTGCGCTGGATGGCGCAGGCCTTCCCCTCTTGCGCCACATAGCAGCTCCCCACGCCCATACCCTCGACGATATCGCGGTTCTCGGGGAGAGCGGCAACCTCGGGGGTGATAGAGATCTCTGCACCGTTGATACCGTGATAGATGGGCACCGCGGAGGAAAGGAGGGGTCGAACGCGGGAATTGGCACCGTCCGCGCCGACGACGAGGTCCGCTACGACAACGACGCCGTTCTCGAACGTCAGCTCGTGCTGGCCGCCTTCAAGCGGACGGGCGGAAACGAGGGTATGCCCCCATTGAACCGCCTCCTTCGGCACGGCGTCGATCATGATCTCGCGCAGGACACGGCGGTCGATCTCTGGGCGGGCGTGCACAAGGTCGTCGTCGTTCGGGTCGCCGCCAGGCTCGTAGAACACGGGGACGCCGTCCTTGCCGCAGACCTTCGTCTCCTCGGCGTCGCGCCGCGAGTTTTTTTTGAAAGCGTCCTCCAGGCCGTTCTCGCGCAGGGCACGCTGGCCGGACTCCCACGCGAGGTCGAGCATACCGCCGAGGTACGCGCGGGACTTGCTGCTGAGCTCGCGCTCGTACACGGTGGCGGGGATGCCGCGCTTGTGGAGGGTGAGGAGGAGGGCAAGTCCAGCGGGGCCACCGCCGACGATCGCGATGCGAGGATAAGTCTGAGAAGCCATAGTCCGATAAGACAAACAGAAGACGAGTAGCCGTAGGTTGTAGGACCGCTGTGTCTGAAGGTACCAGTTCCACCGTCCACCTTTTATATATTCGCCTCCTCTGCGTGTCGGCCGATAGAAGACTCCAGCGGGAGTCGCTTGACTCCAGGGAACCGGAAACCTTGGGAGGATTACGCGTACCCGCAACCATATCGAGCTCTGCGGCGGGAGTCATCGTAACCCCATCGGGACAGCGTGGAACGTCGATGTCACGCCGCACACACTGCACGTAGGGTTCTCCCGACCAGCGCCGCAGATCGCACGGCAGCCGCCGCACAGGTCTCCTGTAGCCTTGATCAGCAGGAAGCCTTACTGAATGGCGCGCTTTCTCACGGGAGGGACAATCGGACCACGGTGTCCACGTTTGCAGGAATACGTAGTGAGAACGTCGAGGCTCGGAGGCGATGTTTCGTGCCTTGTTTCTTGTATTCTTCTGCTATCTCAGCACTCGCGCTGGCCGTGGCGGTCGGATGCGCAGTGTCCAGTGGCCCCGTCGAGATGGCCAGAATCGCATGCGTTTGAGCCGTGGAGGGTACGTCGTACCAGCGTAGAAGCCGGTACATCCGAGATAGCCTATGCGTATACTGATGCGCATCTACCCAAAAAGTGTCGCATACCGAGACGGTATCAGCCGATGTCCACGGAGTCGAGTGTAAATCGGACACACCGTGGGCAACGCGGCGATTTGGGGAGACATGCGATTCATATGGCGGGATCGCAGTCCCGAGATGTAATATGAATCTCGCTAGAATGACTTGGTTCTCCATCTATCCGTACTGTATAGCCAGACCTGGCCGAGGGTCCAAGAGTGATTAACAGCTGAAACGCCCACGACGGACGAGGACTTACGGCATTGGCCCACGACTCTCTTCCTTACTGACACCGCAGCGGCAATACATAGACACACGAACACACCCCAATATGCAAAGGTAAAGAAAAAGGCGGATGCTTTCTCATTCCATGATCTAAAAAACATCATGCAAACGCTGCCTCCGAAGCACTCGACAGCTCGCTGAACCCATAGTCCTCGCCCTTCACAAACGCGCGCGTGCACTGCGCCATGGTCACCGAACTGCGAAAGCATCACCACATCAGCAACTGCACGAGAATACCGCAACAGGATAGGGAAGGTGACGGTGACTCACGCTCGAGAGATAGGGTCGGTCTGGTAGAAGTTCTCGATGGGCTTCTTCAGAGGCTCGCCGGTGACCTTCGCGTTCGCAGTGCCGTTGATGAGCGCCTTGAGGCCGGTGAGCGCAACGTCCGTAGACGTCGGCTCGAGGGTGTCGTAGCGGATAAGCGTCGGCGAGATCTCCCACATACGATCCCGGAGACTGAGGATGTCGTCGTAAGGCAATGGCGAGCCGACGACCTCCGACAGTGCACTACGCCGAAGGTCAGTACAGAATATTAATGAGCAGGTGTATAACCGCAACGTACCGGATGATCTTCCAGTCCTCACGCGAGGCGCCAGGAGGAGGAACAGCGGCACGGCCAAGCTGTGCCCGACCCTCGGTGTTCACCCACGTCATGCCCTTCTCGGTGTATGCAGAACCGGGAAGGACAACATCGGCGAGCTGAGCGCCGAGGTCACCGTGGTGACCCTGGTAGACGACGAAGGCATCCTGGGGGATGTCCTTGGGGTTGACCTCGTCGGCGTTAAGGAGGTAAATGAACTTCGGCTTCGCCGAGGACGCCTTCTTGGAAGGAACGAAGCCAATGTCATACGCAGCGGCGCGGGAAGCGACCTGTACACAACTATGAGTACGGCTGGAACGCGTTAAGATCGACCACACATACCCGCTGGAGGACACTGAAGCCGTTCCACTCGGGCGTAACAAGCTTCTCCTTGTTCGCCTCGACGTACTTCGCAAGGGCGTTATAGACAGCAGCACCGTCAGGGTGCTCGACCAACGAGCTGCCGACGATGATCAACGGCCGCTTCGCCTCCTTGAACTTCTTCGCGAAATCGCTCTTGCCAGCGACGAAGTCCGCGACCGCCTTCGCGTCCGCGCCGAGGTAGTCGTAGCCGTACGTCGTGTCCACACGCTCACCGATGAGGCCGACCTCAAGCGTGGTGTGCAGCCAGCTCTTCCGGATACGCGAGTTGAGCACCGCTGCCTCGTGCCGGGGGTTGGTGCCAACGAGGAGGATAGCATCCGCCTGCTCAACGCCGGGGAGCGTGGAGTTAAAGAGGTAGTTCGACCGCACGTCCACGGCGTGGACGGGGGCAGCATGTCCGCCGACATGGTCGAGAGCGGTGTTGTCGGAGCCCAGGCGGTTGATGAGGTCCTTGAGGGCGACAAGCGACTCGGTGTCGGCGAGGTGACCGGCAATAGCCTTGATCTCGTCGCCCTTTGCACCAGAGCGAGCGAGACCGTCGGCAACAGCGGAGAGTGCCTCTTCCCAGGGAACAGTGACAAACCGGTCACCCTGCTTGACGAGGGGAACAGTCAGGCGCTGGAAGCGAAGGCCGTCGTATGCGTAGCGAGTCTTGTCACTGATCCACTCCTCGTTGACGTCGTCGTTCGGCCGAGGCTGCACACGCATCACCGTGGTGCCTCGGGAGTCAACGCGGATATTTGAGCCAACAGCATCGAGGACGTCAACGGAGTCGGTGTGCTTGAGTTCCCATGGACGTGCGTGGAATGCGTAGGGCTTGCTCGTGAGAGCACCAACGGGGCAAAGGTCGACAACGTTGCCGGAGAGCTCAGAGTTCATCGTCTTCGCGACGTAGGTGCCGATCTGCATGTCGTTGCCACGTCCAGTCGTACCGAGCTCCTCCACTCCCGCAACTTCGTTGGCGAACCGCACGCACCGTGTGCACTGAATGCAACGGTTCATCGAGGTCTTCACGAGAGGGCCGAGGTCCTTGTCCTCGACGGCACGCTTCCCAGCAATCTCGTGGAAGCGTGTCCGGTCCGCGCCGTAACGCATTGACTGGTCTTGAAGGTCGCACTCACCACCCTGATCACAGATAGGGCAGTCGAGCGGGTGGTTGGACAGCAGGAACTCCATGACGCCCTCACTGCTCGGGTGTGAGCACGCATGCCTTCCGTTGATACAGAAGAAATACTGGACTCACCGAGCCTCATGAACCAAAGGAGTGTTCGTCCATACTTTCGCGCCAGGCATAGCAGGCATGGCACTGAAATGAGGTCAGCTCAAGCCGACGCCACGGGCGAAAGGACGGCACTCACCAAGAGGCAACAGGTTTTGGGGATCGCTCAACCTCAACCAGACACATACTGTGAAAGGCTTGAGCTTGACTGACCTTGGGACAGGGAGTACAGCTTGAAAACTCACCGGCAGTTACCAGCGATAGCTAGTCGGTCATGGTAACAAAATCTGCGAGCACGTTAGAAGGGGATCCTTTTGGATGAAGAGCGGTAGCTGACCTTGGTATTGTTGCACCCGCGGCTTCACAAGCCTGAATGAGTGCAGAACCTACAGCAGCACCGTCAGACGACGCTCCACCAACCCAAAGAACCGCATTAGACGCGTACCTTGAGGGACCGTCACTTCCTTCCCGTCGACGGTCAAGGTGATATCCGCCTTCTTCGCCGACGTCGAAGAAAACGTCCTGCGACCTACACACATCCAGACACACAAGGTAAGACACCGCTCGACAGCCCAGAGGAGAGAGACGTCGCGCACTTGAGCGGGTGGACGAGGGTGCTACGACGACCTTGGCGAGCACGCCCGCCGACGAGGGCTTCGATGCCGACGAAACGAGCCGCAGCATGGCTTGCGCCGGGGGAGAGCGGGAGCGGATTAGAAGGGTATGACGGTAGAGTGGATGGGGCGCACGTCGGCGGCGAGGTGCTCAGCGACGAGGAGAGGGTGAAAGACGCCGTGCTCGTCGCCCAACGCGATGACCAAACTCCGGCTTTGGCCGAGATGCAACCGCGCGGTGCTGATTGGCCGACACATTATCCCCGCTTCTATTGGCTTGCCTGCACAGGGCCGCGGCCCGTCCGTCCCTCGACTAGACTTGGGGCTGTCGATCCACCATCCCTCTGAAGCGGAAGGTAATAAAGCAATGCATAGCAACTATCGACGTATGATACATTGCTACAAATACAACATGTCCGCAGCACCAAGCCAGAAAGAAAGAGAAAAAACAACAAAAAGCACGCAGGAGGACACCAGAGAAACAACAGCGACAAAAGGACTACGGCACGAACACCACGAGCAGCACGTTCACCACCAGCTTCTCGATCTCGCCCAGCGCGGACACGAACGGCACCCGCTCCTTCGCGATGACCCCGGGGAAGGTGACGATATCGGACACGATCACAATGTCCGTGTCGTTGATCGGCACCGCACCGCTCTTCAGCACACGGTGTCGTAGGTCGTCCACCTCGTCCTCGCCCGGTTCTGACGCGGAGCTGAAGGGCCCGCGGATGGGTGGTAGGCGAGCACCGCTAAGCACAGAGAGAGGCTGACGGGCAACGGAGGCGGTGGGACTCTCCGCGGCCTCGTTCGCGAACTCGACTGTTTGGTCGACGGCCCAGATGTAGCCGCCCGCGGTCCAACGGAGCTCGGGAGCCAGCTTGTAGAGCTTCAATGCGTGATAGAGTATGGAGTCGCCGCCCTTGAGCTGTCAAGAGCGTTAGAAACATACGCAAGGCCGAATCGGAGACACGCGACTCACACTAGGCACCAGAGACTCCGCCAGGACCTCTCCGGGGTTCACACCATACTCCCCCGTCAAGTAAAACGCAATGCGCCTCCCGCGCGACATGTTCAGCACCGGCGAGAGCAAGTCGAGGAACTGGTCGCTCGGGTTGATCAGCGGGTCCGGCTGCACGCCCGCGGGCCCAAACGACTTGACCTGCACCGCGTACGAGATCGTGACGCGGCACCCGCTCCGCACCGGCTGGATCTCGTAGTCGCAGTCGGACAGGAACGCGGCCCACTCGAGGTCGCCGCCCTTGCCGCCCCTCCCGATGAACTTCTCCTCCATCCCATCCAGGCTGCGCACCACGAGCGAGCCGCCGCGGAAGCGCACGGGGAGCGTGACGAGCACCGTCGCGACGCGGTTGTCCAGCGGGCGCGACTGGATCGTGATCCCGTTCCCTTTTGGCCAGATCTCGAGCTTGTCCCGCACCGCGGTGAGGTAGTGCCCGACGGGGAGCGCGGGGAAGAGCGTATTCCGCACGGCCTCGAGGATGGGGTGGTTCGCGAGCTCGAGCGTTGCGGTCAGCGGGAGCGCGGGCGGGTAGAACAGTGTCTCGTTTTCGGCGTAGCCACTAGCTGATGGATGCGGCAGGCACGCTGCGATGAGCACGTCGAGCGCGGGGGGCATATCGACATCGACATCGATGGGAAAGTCGAGCGAATGGCTGATGCCGCTCTGATTATCCACAGCCAGGGGTCAGCACCGGTGCTCGGGCGCAGGGAATAGAGGGCTGCGACGTACCTGCGACCTGAAGAATAATGTGAGGTGGTTCGGATCCATAGGTACTCGTCCTCCGATGGCGAAAGGGCGGGATTTCGAGTTGACGAGCGCAGCGAGCGCGGCACGATAGGCGGCCTGGCTATCATATTCTGGGTCGGAGCCGCGCCGTCGGGGCTTGCTCGGCGAGAAGGGCGTCTTGCCAGACATCGGGTGCTCGACTTCAAACTCGGATACGCTCTGTGTGCGGGGGACGGGGAGGTCGGGGTAGCGGCTCGGTGTCGGCGAGGACATGTTTGATATCGTCGAGAGCGGCATTGTTGTCGCAGCTTGGAACCGCCGTCCAGCAATCGTTGTGTCGCAGAAAGGGCTGAATAGGCGGGGCGGGGGTGAATGCGGAGGAGACAAAGAGGCCCAAGGGTCGATCAAGAGCGAGAGCGGGAGGGCTTGCAGCAAAGGGCTCCGGATAATAATCCGCCGCAAAGCGAAGGTAGCGCGGCTGGGCCGTGGTATCAGAGCGTCTGCCCTCGGGCGTGCGGGTCTTATGACGACAGGCCGTCGAGCATAAAAAGTGCGCGATCATATCTTCTCGAACACGCCCGTGCAGCGTGTTTTCTCAGATGGGACATCACCACCCGGAACATTCAGTCCAGCTGGCCAGTGGCACGCCCGACTCGGTGCCAGGCGTGATCGCGAGATAGCAGATGCGCGCGGGTGCTGGGAGGCTGCAGGAGCTTGGAGTCGCAGGCTGTGTGTGGCCACTGGCCACGGACTCAATCGCCCAGACCCTGGCGCAGGCAGAGGCCCCGAGTCTCCCATCCCGGTCGTACCTGGCGGGCAGTCAGCATGCAGCCTGCGTACGTCCGCATAACGAGAGCATGTCGCTTACCGCCGCGCGCAAATCACCCCCGACGCCCTCCTTCGCGAATTCTCACAGACCAGAGCTGAGCGGGCCTGGCCCCCGCGCCGGTCCTCAGAAGGGCAGCGCTCCTCATCCACGCTCAGGCCACCCAGGTCCCAGGGATCCGGAAGGCCCAAGGGCGGCAGCAGCCCCAGGCGCAGGTGGCCAGCTGCGTTCGCGCGACGGCCACGCGGCAGAGGCGTGTTTGCGTAGAAGCCCGTGGTTCCCATGCCGTTCAGCCTCGCTCGTTCCGCCGGGGAAAGTCCTTTGGGCAGCCATCTTCCGGGAGAAGATTGCCAGATACTGCTCCGATGTGGCGGGTGAGCTTTGGCCACAGATACATATCGATATATGTGGATGTGGCGGGCGAGGCCCGTGGATAGATGGTACTAGGATATCCAGAGGATATCCTCTGTCCGGCTTCGTGGGGCTATGCCTGTCCAAGTGGTCCAACTAGCTTATGGGGCAGACCAACACCGGCGCAGCACGACGGGGGGTCAGCAGAGATCTCATGGCGGAGTCGTGGAGGGTACCTGCGCATACGTCTGAACAGCGTCCAAGTTCACCTAGCTCAGAAGCCATCGAACCATAAACCAAGATCGAGCGCCCGCGGGCCTTCTCCCCTGCTTCTGCCCGGCTTCGCAGCCAAACGCTCCGAGCGTTTTCAGGCGATCTACGCGACCTCGAACAGCACCTGGGGCCCCGCAGCGGCAGCGGCTCGGCCGCGTCCTGAAGCTTGCGCACTTACGTATGCTACTACGCCCGGCGCCGGCGTAGCGCATGCAGTCGACGACCCGAACTGTGCATGAGATTACGAAGAGGGCTCTACGAGTATTTACGGCGACGCCACGCGCTGCTGCAGAGAGCTGGTAGTACATCCGGTGCCTATGCTAATTCTAAGTATGTGTGGAAACGTCCCGCAGTGGCGGACCCCAGGAAGCAACATGGAAGGACGGACGGATAGACGGACGGAACCCGGCGGCTGACCACCCGCACGATGCGATACGTCAAGGGTGATTGTGGTCGAGGAGTGAGAGATGAATTATCTCGATGCGAGGATATGGGACCCTTGAACCCGCAGCCCGAGGCTTGTAGGGAAGAGAGGCACTGTGAAAGGTGGTTATGATGGAGAGCCAACGCTACCTTAGAGCGAGAAGCTCATCGCGTCCCGGTCGTCCGCCCACAGCCGGGCGTACTCGAGACACAACCTATACACATACGCTGTGGGGAAACGGCGAGGCACGTCAGCGGATATCCACAGATGAACGGCGCGAGGCGGCATAGGCATAGAAGGAGAAGGGTGGGCGAGCTAGTTAGATGGGCGAATCAGGGTACGCACCTTCCATATCCACCCGCCGCACGACGGTGCGCTTCCACTGCTTGCCTGCGCGCGCTATCCGCCGCAGCCTCCGGTCGCCGTCCACGGGCTTGCGCCGTTCGGGCGGCATAGACAAGGAGGTCGAGTTCGCAGCGCGAAGCGTCGACTCCGTGCCGCCGGAGAAGAACGCGTGGATGTTGTAGATCTCGGAGTACGTCTGTGAAAGGGGGATATAGTGCAACCTGCGGCACGGCAGGCATGTCAGATAACTGTGCGCGCACGGTCACAAGGGATCAGGCCAAGACGCACCAAGGCTGGATCCAGTCCGAGAAGAACTCCCGGTAGACGGTCGCCTTCATCACAGCGCTGTCCGATTCCATGAACGAGAAGAACCGGCCCGAGTAACCCATGCCGTCGAGGTCCACGATGTACTTGTGCTTCCAGTGGTCGCCGAGGTTGACGCCCCCGTCGTCGACGCGGTGCAGCTGCGCAAACGTCTCGTGCCCGCCGGGAAAGTTCTCCGCGCCGACGACCTTCACGAAGGCGACGTCCATGACCTCATCGTTGAGCGCCGCCGCGGGAACGTCCGCATAGATGTAATTCGTGGACCCGGGAGGATCGGCGAAGACCACCGTGCGGTTAGCCGAGGACCGGTCGCTAGCGAGACGCACAAATCTGGAACGGAAGCGAGCTCGCATGAGGACACCCCAAGAAGCGTGGCAAGCCACGCACCTATGACGCTGATATTGGGCGGCGAAGCCGGGAGGCGAGCTGCCTCCGCCCGTGGACGCCCCTCGCCAAAACACCTTGTCGCTCTTTTCTTCCCAGGGCGTCTCCATGTCATCGACGGGTTTCAACTGCAGGTTGACAGAGTCCCACCCGTACGTATACCGCCGGGTCTGGGCGTAATAGTAGTGGCTCGGTATCCGGATATCCATGTAACCCGATGCCTTCGCGGGTGAGAAGATGGGGAAGACGGCCGGGATGGTTCGCCAGTCGGAGAAGAAGTGCCCTTGAATGTAGTGTGCCCACGGGTTGGTGCAGAACGAGTAGTTGCCGGCCGTGCCGCGGGCGAACGAGAACTCTTCGCTTCGAGCGGAGAGCTGGCTGGTTTTGTGCGTCGACGACGCGCGGAAAGAGCTAAATAGTCGACGGGCCGCAGTGCCAGGCTCACATGTCCTCCGGAATGCCTCCCAGACGTTGCCCTCCCCGTGCCAGTCTGGGTGGTGTATACCGCTGAGCTCATTGCGGACGGCATCTACGCAGGGTAAGCAAAAGTATGGGCCGTCGACGCAACCTGCCGCTCACCAATATTTGATTGCATCGTCAGGTTAGAGCCTACTCTGCGCTCCCACGGAACGAGAATCCGTCCCTCGGCCATGCCATTTACAGGGAATTGGAGGTCGGGTAACTAACATCCCGTCAGCAACTACTTCTACACTATGTCAAGCTGCGGTCACTGCATACCTGGTCCTGGAACTTCTCGATCATAGACAGGAAGCCCTTCGCGCGCGCGCTCACGTCTTCCGACTCGTGCCCATCCAGGATATTCACTGCCGTCGCGTTCCCCGACCGTACGCGAACCACATCGACGAACGGCAAGTGGCCGGCCTAGCACAGGTGAGGGACGTGTTGCCGCGCATATATGCCATGAACGCTCACCAGACTAGCGCGCCACCGCAGCTGCTCACCGGGGAGCTCCCAGAAAGGCGCGAGGTCTTCATCAATATTGTCGTACTCGTCAATCATAAGCACGCCGTTATCCCGCGCAAACCTCCACCAGCGATCGAAGCCGCGGGGCGGTTTTCGGTGGTAGCGCCTTTCATACTCCTTCACCGCATCCTCCAGCGTCTTGCTCTGTCTGGATAGGACGTCCCTGAACTTCGCTTCGGCCTCTGCCATGAGTTTGGGTATCGGGTGCTCCTTGATGGTTGGTCTCGCGTTTCCTCGGGTGAATGGCAGATATCGGGAGGTAGACGCGACTAGAGAGTTGTCGGGAAAGTTGTCTGCATGCTGCTTACGCGCCGCCCAAAGCCCTCCCTGCATAAATACGATAACGACGGCCGTGAGGAAGAGAAGGCCCTTCTTCTGGCCCGAGAGGCCCTCGTACATGGTCGGTTCTCCGCCGGTCGTGAGTGTTGGGTGATGAGAGTGGGAGCTGCCGGTCTGCCAGCCTCTGAGTCTGGGTCCACAGCAGTCGTCTCGGGGTAAACGAGTGGACGGGTTGAGCGGAGTGAGGGGGGACGAGCAGGCCAGGAACAAGAACGAGTTGGCGCTGCTGGCCGCCGAGCGCTGCTTTCCGCCGCGCTGGATCAATGGCCTTCCTTTCTGGGCGATGAGTTAAGTATGTGTATCGGGATATCCAGACTGCTTACGTCAGCGAGTGCGCGTCTGCTGTGCTACGGCGCGGGCGCCTGTGTCCGGGTGAGGGGAGGTGCAGAGACTGCGGCGGTACGCTGAGCACTCCCTCAGCTTTGCACTACTTCACTCCCTGCCTCTGCCACCATGAGCTCCCCGATATACCCCAACCATGGCTCTGCACTTGCTGGTCCAAGCAGCTCCAGGTCTGCGCACGCATACTACCGCCCAGCGACTATTGCCGAGCTGGCCGCCCAAGCCCAGGAGAACCTCTGGAATCCCAGCCTCGGTCTCAAGCATTGGTTACGCACCGCAGAGAAGGCCCGGAGGACGGCCGAGAGCCTCGTCCGCGCACACGACTATGAAGGCGCCTTCGTTGAGTATGCGAAGGCCGCCACGATTGTGCTCGAGAAACTCCCCACCCATCCGGAGTACCAGACGCTGCTCAATGCTGATCAGCGAAGTAACCTTGGCATGGTGAGCTCCCCTCTCCGAGATCTGTCTGTCACTGTTGTTGGATGGTTCTACTGTGTGACCGGCAGAGGTCTGTGGATCGCGACTCATTGCCAGTGCACCGTTGCACGGGGATTCCGGTCGTGCATATTGGTCACTGGACTCCTCCGGTGCACGACCAACCTATCGTCGATGCGCCGGTTGTGTCCAGTGCGCTACCCCTAGACCAATGTGTTCCGGACTGCATACGATGTTCTCATCTGTACTCTGGGCTATCGCGCTGAGCCTACACCTCGGATCTCGTCACCTTCCCGCCACATTTGGTAGGTCCATGGCCCGGGTTGTACCGCCCAACCGGAGGCAGTTCCGGCCATCGTAGCAACTTATGGTCAGTCTCTTAGGTGTGCGATCCCCGTGTCATCCCATTTGGAACATATGTCTCTCTGAGGGAGGCTAAAGACGATAACTGTTCACAAGTCCGACTGGCATCTGGGGACAGCAGTGGCGTAGTATGCACGTACGCAAGCGTGCGTTGCCTCCATGTGTGCTCTTTTGGGTATTGCCCTGCTATCTATCTGCACCATTGACTAGCTGGCCTCTGAGACTGTGTTCATATGCGATTCCACTCGTTACTCACACGACATCTATCTCTAGAACGGACAAGATATCCTAGACAGCCTCAGTCAATTGAAACCTATTCTCGTCGACCGCTATGAACAGTGGCAGTCAAGCCAACGAACGACACCCGGCTCCAGCAGGGCGTCGTCAACTGACCCCGGACTCAGCCGGGAAGAGATCGCAAGGCGCCGGAGAGAAGAACAGGAAGAAGAGCGGGCACGAGAGGCGCGGGAAGCAGCGCGAAGGGAGGAAGTGTGGAAGCAGGAGGAATATCTCAGACGCCAGACGGAGGATCGGGAACGACAGGCTCGCGCTGAACTTGCCTGGCGGCATTCTGGGGAGTCGAGGAGAGAGGACGTTGGGGCGAGGCGCGCCTCGGATGCTGAGCGGGCCACGATGGCGGAGAGGCAACGGAGGGAGGATGAGCAGAGGCGCGCCCAAGCGGACGATGCAAGAAGGGAGGACGAACGGTCGAGACGGAGAGCTGCAGACGAGCGCCGTTACCAAGAGCAAGAAGGCATCTTCTACCGCCAGCAGGAGGCAGAGGCAGCAGCGAGGTCGGCGCGACGGGATATCGCGAGACTCACACCTTCGCCAGCTGGCGGCTCGCCATATCCCCCTCCTGCCTCTAACGGGGCCAATGGATCCAGTGCTGCAGTGCATGCCCCACAACCGTCGCGGCCTCCACCACCTTCGCAGCAGTCCTCGTTCACGGATCCTTATGGCACGGGCAGTACCATACCAATCATGCCGCTTGAGAGTCCGAACAAGTTTGATGACGACTCGTCATCTACTGACGCTGAAAGCAGCGACCATAAATCCTCGTCGAGGTCGCAGCGGAACGATCAGACCCCCAAAGGCAAGCCGATTGTGCCTAGGTATGGCCACATATTGTATTGTCCATTGTCCGTCGCTTGAATGTTGACCTCCACTTGCTTTAAAGCGCCATGCCACCACCTCTCTTGACAACCACCTCCCCAGCACCACCAGAAATGGGCAGCATACGCTATCCGTCCCTCATGTCCAACCACCAGCTGAAGCAGGGCTACGCACCGTCGCTTCAGTCGATGTTCGCCAAGACCCACATATCCGAGACTCCAAAGACCGACGCATCGCTCTTGTTCGAGTCAAAGCAGTCATCGTCGACCAACGGGCTCTACGCCAACATCTCGCCACAACCACCTGCACCCATGGCCCCCGTCATCCCACCGTACCCCACAACCATGCCCGTGCCGGACCCGCACCGCCCGCCACCCAGCGCATATAGCCACCAGTACACCCAATCCCACTCCAGCATGCGCGGTCCATCCCCTAGCGGCTCGCGGACGTCGCCCTACCCCTCCCCCGTCAAAGAAACTTCACACCGGCCCACCGCATCGACATCGAGCACGAGCGTGAGCGCGTCGCGGATCGTCCCGGGGAACTCGCGCGACGCGCAGGTGCGCGAGCTGCGGACGATCAAGCTCCCGCGCGAGTGCCTCTCGCGCTTCCTGTCCATCGCGCGGCTGAACACGGTGCAGAACCGGGAGACGTGCGGGCTGCTGCTGGGCAAGGACCGCGGGAGCAAGTACGTCGTCACCACGCTCCTCATCCCGAAGCAGCACTCGACGAGCGACACGTGCATGATGGACGAGGAGGAGCTCGTGCTGCAATTCACGGAGGAGCGGCACTTGATCACGCTCGGATGGGTGCGTCCAGTTCGGTTCTTGCCTTGGTTTGGGATCGTCAAAGGCGGTGAGGATGCAACGAGTGCTGACTTTGAACCCCTCGTTTCTGTCGCAGATACACACGCACCCTACGCAGTCGTGTACGTCTTCCGTCTCCGATCGCAGATCCGCGGTCCGCGGGCAGGACGATCCTCACTAACACGCCCTTCCTTCCATATCGCAGGCTTCATGTCCTCGGTCGATCTCCACACCCATTCAGGGTTCCAGCGGATGCTCCCCGAATCCTTCGCAGTCGTCTGCGCGCCCTCGTCCACCCCCCAGTAAGTGCTCGACATCATCGCCCTCATCCTTCCTCCTACTTCCTTCTTCCTCGCGCACACACACGCTAACCCTGCGTCGTGCCGTATCGTAGGTTTGGCATCTTCCGGCTCACCGACCCCGGCGGGCTGCAGACCATCCTCGAGTGCAACGCCAAGGAGGCGTTCCACCCGCACCCCGAAGTGCCCATCTACACCGTACGTGCTCTCTGCGTGTTCGTGTCATCCCGCGTCGCGTGGCTCTGACGATACGCGTTTCGTATTGCGGCGTGCAGGACTGCGACAACTGCCACGTCCAGATGAAAGACATGCCGCTCGAGATCGTCGACCTGCGATAAACCGCGACCCCGGCGTGCAAAGCTCGTCCTTGTCTCTCTCTCGCCCGCGCGCCCGCATGTCTTCCCTTCTGATTTTACAAGTCCTCTTCCGCGTCATCTGTTCACTCAAAGTTGTAAGCCAGACTGTATGCTACTCGACTCGACTCACTTTTGTATGTTATGTACCGACATCACTAGCGCATCGCCCACCCCGCATCCCGTCCCGTCCCGTCCGAGCGGCGCAGCGTACGTTAATCGGGGCTCACCGGAGGAAACCGAATCGCAGGGCTATCGTGCGCGCTCGGACGGCACTGAGGATTGTATAGTAGTACTTCCACTTCAGCATTCGGCATTCATCTGAATCGGCTGCTCGGTCGCGAGCGTCGTTTCGTTGGGCATCCGTACATTAGTACATCCATTACGCTCGTATACAAGAATACAATCAGTCGTTCCAGTCGTATCAAAGCATCACCAAGCCAAGCAAGCAAGCAACAGACGTGGATCGTAGTAGATATATGGGGCACTCCTGGCTCTAAGTCAAGATTCACACCGCGACCTTCTCGTCGGACCCGCGGTGGCTCTCGTCCACGCCGCCGCGCACGCCATTGCGGAGCGCGCGCTTCTCCCTGCGGAGGCGCTCGCTCTCGTGTATGCCGAACCCGTGGCGGAAGATGAGGCGGACCTCCTCGAGGCTGAGGCCCGCGGTCTCGGGGAAGCAGAAGACGCAGAAGAGCCAGCCGAGGAGGCAGAGGCCGGCGTAGAAGCCGAACGCGCCCGCGGGCGTGATGCGGTCCATGAGCGAGAGGTATGTCGCGCCGATGAGCAGATTCCCCGCCCAGTTCGTTGTTGTCGCAAGCGAGGTGCCGATCCCACGTACTGGTTCGTTCAGCGTTGATTGAGCGGTCGGACATAGGGGGGAGAGGGCAACTGACCTTCCAGCCCGAAGAGCTCGCCCTGCTGCCAGGGCACGTTCCCGAGGCCGGTCGCGTACGATGCGACGTACACGATCATCGCGACGAGCACAATCGCAGACCAAGTCGTCGAGTACTGCGTCCCATCCACGAGGTCGCCTCCAGTCTTCTTCGTTAAGACTACACGCCCGTACACCGCGGTCAGTCAGCCGTCTGCTTGTGTAGGTCGATTGACACGTACAGTGGAAGGCGACGCTGGCGAGGGTGAGGCCGACAATCATGCCCGGGGCAGACCAGATCATTATCTTGCGCCGGCCGATGTTGTCGATGTACTTGAGCGCGATGAGCGTGAAGACGAAGTTCGTGCCCGAGACGATGAGTCCGACTGCCGTCGGCTGATCGAAGCCGATCTCCTTGAACAGTGTGGCTGGAGTCCCCCGTCATTCAGCACTTTGTCTGTGCGGATACATCCGCGTCGCATGAATTGTGTGCTTACCGCTGTAGTACATAAGCTGTACAACGTATACATGTTAGCTGCACAGTATAAGATGTACAAATGGACGTTACGTACGGTATTGAAACCACAGAGCTGCTGGAAGGCTTGCATACCGCATCCGACGACTAGGTAACAACAGTAAGCCTTGGTTTGTCAATACACATACTGCGAAAGCGCAGCTCACTGAGCGCCCTCCGGTTGATGGGGTCCGTAAGAATGAGCTGGAAGCGTTGCAGGAGCGTCGTGGAGTTCGTGATCTCGACGCTTTGCTTCACCGCCGCTACCAGAGACCGGACCTAGCAATCACCAATCTCGGTGAGTACGGAATCTATGAGTACCAAAGGAAGAAGAACGACACGGACATACCTTCAGGTCGACCTGCTCTGGGGTGGCGTGCGCATATATCTTCGCCATAGTCCCACGCGCAGCTTCCACGTTATCCCTGCGGATCATGATACGCGCTACACAGTATGCAAACCCAAATTAGCCTCCTCCGACAACGGACACACAACATACGCATCACGCAAACACAAACACGTACGCGACTCAGGAAGGAAGAACAGGAACACGGCCTGCGCGGCGGCGGGCACCGCGCCGAGGCCGACCATCCAGCGCCATCCGCCATGGACGTTCGCGAATGCGGCGTCGATGCCGTACGCGACGACCTGGCCGCCGGTGATCATGACGACATTCACGACGACCATCCGGCCGCGCAGGCGTGTCGGGGAGAGCTCTTGGATGTACAACGGCGCGACGCAGGCGGCGACTCCCACGCCGATTCCGATGAGGAAGCGACATCCGATCTAAGGCAGGAAAGATATTAGTATGGGCTCGTAGATGTATTGCAAGTGGGAAAAAGGGACTGACCATGGCCCAGACGGTATGGCTGACTGCTTGCCCTATGGCACCACCAATGAAGATGACGTCCGCGATCCCGAGTACCGGTCTTCGGCCGAGAAAGTCGCTCAGCATGCCCGCGACGAGGCCTCCGAGGAGGGCGCCGAGGGTGGTAGCAGAGGTAATAAGTTCCTAGATCGCGCATGAAGCCATCACCGAGGACGAGGGAGCGGAGTAAACGCACTTTCTGGCCGGAGGAAAGCTCCGCGGGGCCCAAGTCCCCGCCAATAGTTACCAGCGCGCCGGAGATCACACCAGTGTCATAACCTATGCCAGAATGAGTGATACTGACTCCAAGAGCGTGACAGCAGCGTTTCCGCACACACCGAAGAGCAAGCCGGAGATACTCGCGCATGCGACGAGGAGCCACACGAACCAGGTCGTCCGCTCCTCGCCCTCCGCGACGACGAGAGCCTCTGATATCTCTCCGGACGCGACGGCGGCAGTGATGCCGTCGACGTCTTCGTAGCTGATATCCAAAATCGCATGAGCACCTCCGAGAATACGCCCGCTTCTTACAAGCGGGCCAAAGAAAGAACAGGGTCGGAGACACTCACATTTGGGCATCCCGCGCCTTCTCGGAGCTGTTCGATGCGCTATCCATGACTTGCCGACTGTCCTTTCTGTCCTTCCGCCACCGAGAGTGGGGCACCGAAGGTCGAAGTGGGCGAGTCGCGAAGTGCGGGGTGCGTACGGTTGAGTCGGCGTCGGTGTCGAGCTCGGAGGAGGACAGGGCGAGGCAGAAGGGATAAATACGAGAGGACGACCCCAGACGGACCCGACCGCGTGCGTGAAGGGTTGATCAGAAGATGGAGAAGCGTTTTCCCCGGACGGCCGGCAGGCACCTCCCAGCACTCTCCTTCGAGCTCGACGTCGGTCACAACGATTACCCGCTCGCGTGGCCGCCACGCTCGAGGCGTCGCTCGTCGTTCAGACACTCATCGTCGTCGTCGATCGCTCCTTTCCCGGATGCTGTCTTGCGCTCATCTTCATATTCGCTGCCTCTCCGTGTTCTACGCACCGAAATGCCACAAATCCAATCCGACGACGGATACCGGGCCGAAGCAACTTTTCTTTGACTGCGAAGCCGTCATGCTGTGCGCTGCGACAGTCACAAGACCAGTCGTGGAGAACAAGTGAGCGACGGGGAAAACGTTATCGTGGCCATACGACGGGGATGCTCGATGCCCGGGTGGAGGAGAGCGCATCCCGTGCTGATCGAGCGCAAGAGGTGACGCGCCCGCTGCCATATCCGTACTCCCTCCAACGGCCTTTCGCACATCCTGTGTGGAAGAGTTGAGACGGCGCGGGGAGCCGCGAGACTGAGGTCGGGTTGCGATACGAGCGAGGAGGGTTGGTCGTTGGGTCGCCACTGCGCGACTGAGAACTGGGAAGATGGGGGAGGAAGAGAGCTGCAGCGATTCATTCAAATGGCGAGACGTCGCCGTTTTGTACATGTTGGAACCGCTGCCGTGCTCTAGGTCGGGGCGTACGTCCGATCGCGACACGGCGTCCAAGTCAGTAGGTAGACGAAGCAGAGAACGTGACATGTTGACATGCAAGTGCGCCACCTTCACTTCACAGACGTCCAGCTTCACTCTGGGGGATTGTCTCGGCGGCAGGTGGTTTCGCCTCGACATGCCTCCTGTTTAGTATTGACCTTCGCATCCCGTGGCTTATCAACAGCGACAGGTCGCGTCCCCAGCATTGCGCCTTTCGCCTCTTCGCTATAGGTGAGTATCGCACCAGGCATGAGCGAGCGAGACAGAAAGTCGAATCTGAGAACGGAATGTGAAGAGACACGAAGTGGTTTTGAGGCAGCGTTTCGTCCAAGCGTACGTTGAGAAGCTGTCGACACCTGTCAATGAACACGCGCGCTGTCGATCCTGGGCTTGCGGTTCCTGCGTCTAGACTTTTCTATGTACCACACCTGTCAACCACCCAATCTTGGCTTCGTTGACTACAGTGCTCCACTCGACTACGTCGTGATCGCGGAAATCAGTGCATCGAGGGAACATAATGCTATCGTGGATGAATCTGTGCGAACCCCCATTTGACTCCGAGCCTAGGGAAGCTTGAGACTGTTTCACCATGTTATAGTATGTCAGTATGCACATCCTCGATCAACGATCAACCCTCGACGAGTTGCTTAGAGGAACCATGCATAAACACAGATAATGATACATACTGCTGCTCGGGGTTTGGGACGGCGGCTGGCAGCTTCTCGTGAGGGCTGGCGGGCTAGCACACTCTGGAGCTGCAGACGATGGTGAACTAACTATACTGACCGTTACCCTTGATCGATCAAGGGTTTCTAGGAAGAGGCTGACACTGGGCTGACACCACCTGGGCACCGTTATAATCCGCGTTCGAGCTCCCTAGCTCCTCAGCCATTTGCTCTTCGCTGCTACCACCTTAGCTCGCGAAGATCTACCGACAGCTCTCAGTCACATACCCGCACGATGGCCCCTATAACTCTAGCAACCTCGCCCAACAGCGACAAATCTCCCTTCTCGACCACCTTCGTCGACGTCTTTGTGTACCTCCCGGTCTTCCAGGTCCCGTTTTTCCTCGGCATGGTCGCCTTCGTTCTTCGATATCTCGGCTCGCGTGTTTCAACCATTGACGCCGCTCAGGCTAAGTCGACGCTCACCGTCGACATCGAACTTCAAGCTCAAGCACCTGGAGTTGTGCTCTTGCGGCGCTCACGCTTCTGGTGGTTCCGCTCGCTCTTCAGGCAACTGAGGTCTAGGTCTCACGATACTTGGCTCTACTACACATCGGCGCTTAGGCTCTTGAGAAGAGACGGTCCACCTGAGTCTCTTCCTTTGCCCGTGCTAACCCATCGTGCCTCGTCTTCCTTCACTGTGACCTCGTTCTTCCGCAAGCTTCTCGGTCGCATACGCATCCCATCTAGTCGCACCCGTATCCCTGTTGGTCGTACCCACAGCCTGCCGGAGTATGGCGTAAAGGTCAGCCTCCCGTGTTCCTCCCACTTATTCACTACCAGCTCACACCTCCTAGTCTATCCGCCCCGAGTTGTCCTACCCAGCTGTCTGGGCCTCCCCTGGTGTCGTGTTCCTCGTCGCGAGGGCGAACTTCAAGTTTGCTCCAGCGGAGACGCATCACCACCAAGAGACCCCTTACCTGCAGACACAGACCTCGACAACTCCGACACAACTCAGACCTATCTCCATCTCCCTCGGGTACACCCCTACCTGCGCACCATCCGGGATTACCCCAGCCGGGGTCGGCTGAACGCTAGTCCAACGCCTGGCAGCACACCACCGATAGCTGCCTCCGACGATCCCAATGATCGTCACTCGAGCCCGAACGAGCCTAACCTGTATCATTGATACCGATCGATGCTCTCATTCCTAACCTGGACGCGGCCCGCGCCTCTCTCGTTTCCTTTGAGAGGTACTCCTGCTGCAACCGCCTCTCCTTACACAAGACAACGATTGCTTCGGCCATGACTCAGGACGCTTGATCTCTGCGTACTGAACCTCGTAGTCGAAGTCACGAGTGGAACCGAAGACAACAGTACGACATCGCGACCTTACAGCGATCGATTGTGCAAGTTCACGTCGATCGCAGAGGTGCTTGCACAACTCCCGGGAGTCCTACCTCAAGAGGTCGAGTCGTTGGCCCTTCCGTTCGCGCGGAGTCCGGCCAGGCCTTCAACTACCCTCTTCGTCCCGCTGCACCCCTCGCACCGTCGTCTTTCCCTCTCATCTTCTGTCTACCCCTCGTCTCCTGTTCGCCAGCGTATTTCTCCATCTCGGCTCGACTGCCGATATCCTCGCCTGCCTACGGCCTTAAGTCTCGAGTCTCGAGTCTCTGTCTGTATTCAGCGAGCACAAGCCCAGTCCTCATTTGCGAGGCCCTCGCCATTCCTTCATCCTCTCCTTTCTCCATTCCTTTCATATTCACTACACTTCTCTATATTATTCTGCATGGTAGACAGTCTTACCTACTTCGTCGACCGCGCCGGGTGGCGCCCCGCACTCGACTCCGCCCTCGACCCCAGCGGCTGCCTCACCTGTATACCCATCCCGTCACTTTCATTCTGGCGCACTCGCTATACCGCCTCCTAGCCCCAGTACGATAGGGTCATGTGATCGTACTTCCAGCGGTACCGGGCGCGTGTTTACATATTTACTGCATGCTCCCCGCCTCCGTATAATGTGAAACCGTATAATGTGAATGAGGCCCCGTCTTCGTTCTCTCATCCGTGGAACGGTATGGGTGTCCCCGGCTAGCACTTGGTCCCATTGGAAATGCGACGGCACCAACCTGTGATGCCTCCGGTCCGAGTGGTTGGCGATAACGCTCTCATAGTCGAGGTCCTTTGGTCGGGCCCGCGTGATGATATTATGTATGTCCAGACAACCGAACGAACGCGTATCGTAGATTAAATACTAGTGAGTGACCTTCGGTCAAGAAGTTGCGGGCAACTCTAGTAGTACAAGCATACGCTCACCTCAGAGAGCGAATAACATCACATAGTCGGATACCTAGAGGACTACCCAGTGGCTCATCCAGTGCCCATCCATACCGGCCAGACCGAGTGACGCCGTGCTACAGGCTGTCACAGCATGTCACACCGCGCTTCTTGACTTTGTAGTGCAAGCGCCCGTCAGTTCGCTCATCGCGGTCCACCACCTCGTCCAGCATCAATCCTCTTACCCCACGCTCCCTACTCCGACTGCTGCAAAATGGTATGCATTGCACTCAATTAATGTGAAATTGAACTAAGTACGTGTGTCACGTAGGCTCGTAATGAGGAGAAGGCGCAGTCCATGCTCTACCGGTTCCGAGAGGCGCAAGCCGCCGAGCTCGGGCTGGGGACGCGGAGCGACCGCAGGCCGCGCATGGCGAGCGCGTGCAAGAGCCTGCGCGAGTGCGAGCGGTGGCGAGGAGAGATCCTACGCGAGATTAGTCGGAAGGTGTCCAAAATCCAGGATGGTGCGTCACCCGTCCCCTTCGCTCCGTTCGCTTTCCCTCCATCTCTCTCCACGAGCGACTGAGATGGATGTTCTGACAATGCGTTGGCCGCTATGCAGCCGGCCTGACGGACTACGAGGTGCGCGACCTGAACGACGAGATCAACCGACTCCTGCGCGAGAAGCGGCACTGGGAGAACCAGATCGTCGCGCTCGGCGGCGCGAACTACCGGCGCAATGTCGCGATGCTCGACGACGATGGGAAGGAGGTGCCGGGCACGAAGGGCTACAAGTACTTTGGGCGCGCGAAGGAGCTGCCCGGGGTGAAGGAGCTCTTCATGAGCAAGAAGACGGAGGAGGACGAGGAGAACAAGGTGCACAGCTACTACAAGAAGTTCACGAACCAGGGTCCGGGGTACTTTGGCGACCTCGACGAGGCGGACGGGGCGTTGCTCGAGTATGAGGCGAAGGCGGAGGAAGAGGGTACGCCTGCTCATATTTGCATGTTGGTTGGAGGTGTGCTCACGCGAGGCGCTCCACGGTAGAATGGGAAGACGCGTACAACCACATCCGAACCGTCCTCGGGCTCTCAACAGACGAACCCATCCCGCCCATCCCCCGCCCCGTCAAGCCCCTCTCCGTCCTCCTCACAGAAGCGAGCCAAGCCGGGCCCCCAGACGCAAAACGCAAAGCGCCAGACGGGGACACCGACGGCGACGTCGACATGTCCGCCCCCTCCACCGCCCCCGCAGAGGTCTCCAAACGCCCTCGCAAAGACGGCGCCGACGCGTCGTCGACAGCGACGTCGGCGCCGGGCGCGGACATGTCCTCGGACGCGGCGATGCTCGCGCACGCCACGCGCACGGCGGCGTACATCCCCGTGCTGTCCCCCGAGATCCTCATGCCGCCAAAGCTGCCCACTCGGGAGGAGATGGAGCAGTTCCTGCTGGAGCTGAGGAAGAAGGCGCTGGTCGAGGAGTACTTCGGCGACGAGCAGAAGTGATCGTTCGTCTGCGCCGTGTTGGTTCCGTTGTGCTCTTCTGCTCTACATGTTTGTACTCTAGTCGTGCATCTATAGGACTGTTTATCCTTGTCAGAATCACTGGTTGCCCTGTGAAGTGCTCGGTCGGAAGTGCCAGGTGGATGCAAGCTTCGACCTGGAGGCAGTCAAAAAGGCTGGACGTTAAGGGGTTTGAACCCTTGACCTCACGCATGCAAAGCGTGCGCGCTACCACTGTGCCAAACGCCCATGCCAATGACGTAAATCAACAGTTCTGATTGGTGACATTGCTAGCAATCGCCGACAACTGGTACAAGGATGTGCACTCCGAGTCAGTACAACTCCTTGTTCTTGCTCTGGGTAACCGACATACTATTCCCCGGATTCCCGATGCTGTCCGATCCCGTAAGCACGGTGAGTAAGCGCTCTCGGCACATCGGCCGTTCACCCTTGACCGGTCAATCATTGACTTGTCGTGGTTGACCGTTGTCTTGACCTTCTGATTGACCGGTCATTGACCCCGTCAAGGCCAACGCTGGCTCTGCCATCGCAGGCATAAGCAAGGGAAAGGAGGGCAAGCGAATTCAGTCGACACCCTCTTAACCCATACCCCCCATAACCCATAACCTGTGATAACCCATAGGATTTGGGCTCTCCCGAGTCGGGACAGGGGGAAATCGACCCCATAACCCATACATCCTCCGATACCCCATAACCCATACCTTTTTGGCGGCAAAAACCCATAGGTTAGGCTCACTTTGGAGATCAATTTGGGGACCTCAATGTAGCAATCGCGCCTTTTCTACCTCCATTTTCGATGACAACTGGTTTCGGCTCATATCAGGAGGGCATAGAGGTGATTGGCAGCCAATATGAACCAGCTCTGGCTATCCACCCACATTAGCGCCTGACCAAGCGCCCGCGAGTGCGCTAGGCGCCCGTGAGCGCTTACTCCGCTAGCCCATAACCTTCAAAAACCCATACCTTAGGACCCTTCCCGATAGGTATGGGTTAAGAGGGTGTCGACTGTACATCGCAATGACAACAGTACTAGTGATATTGCTAACCGTAGAAGATATGCTATATAGAAGAGAAAACCAAGCGCAGGCAACATAGTAACGTACAGCTCTCAAAACCGTCCAAACCTCTACAACTATCCCTCCAGCGCCGCAACAATCCCATACGCCGCCGCAGCCGCCGCGCCACCGACCAACAGCGTACTGAACGCGCCCCAGATGTACCCGCCTGCGCCCGCGCCCGCACCGGTGACCCGAGCCTTCACCGCGCCGAAGATGAGGAGGACTATGCCAGTGACGATGCACGAGTAGATGAGGGCGATGTGCGCGACGGGCTCGAAGAAGTAAGGCAGGAGCGGGATGAGGCCGCCGACGAGGTAGCCCATGCCGATCGTGAACGCGGACGCGTACATGCGCGCGGTCGACACGTCCTCGAGGCCCTCGCCGAACTTGAGCAGGAACGCGGTGAGGCCGACGTCCCGCGACCACCGCAGCTCGCCGCCCTCCTCCGCGGTGAGCGTCGCGTCGCTCGCGGTGCTTGCGCGGGCTGCCCGGGAGCCGCTGCTCGACTCCGCCTCGTCTGACGGGCCGTTGCTAAACTCGACGTCGCGGAGGCAGGAGGCGACCTGCCGCGACACTTTCTCATCGACGCCGACGGGACCGAGGACGGCGTGTACTTCGCGCTCCATCTCGCCGTCGCATGAGCGGAGTACGCGGGCGGAGGTGACTTTCCGGAGGTAGCGGTAGTGGTCGCGCTCAGCTTGGGTCGCGAGGAAGCCGCCGATGCCCATGGAAATGGCACCTGCGATGAGCTCCGCGATACCGCCGAGGATAACGAGCTTCGACTCGCCGAGGGAGGAGAGACCCGCGGTGAGCGCGAAAGGCACCGTCAAGCCGTCCGAGAGGCCAATCACACTGCAGGTTTTGCAAGGTCAGCGGTCTGTCGGACATGACGGGTGCAGGAGACGCCAGGGACCATATGATCGGCACGCAGCAAACTTTCTCTTGCGCAAGTGAGGAGACGGGGGGTCTTCAATTGGCCAAGCCGTAGAAAGTCAAGATAACGGCATGCCAGGTATGTGCAGGGCGCGTCAAAGGGGATAAATCTTCTGTGCCGCAGCAAGCAGGGCTGAAGATTCCTGCGACGAGGACATCTACCTCGCATTGCAGGAGAACATTCCTATGCAGGATAAAATCCGAGGAGCACGGTATGGGGAATGCTCATGGGTAGAGAATGCAATTGAGAAGACGCGAGAATGGCCAAGCAAACCTGGCCCAACCACCCTCGCGCCTTCAATGCCAGGACTGTCCACAGAGCGAAGACTCACACATCGCGGACCACGTCAGGATCAATGAGGGTGCGCTCATCGTCACCCTTGAGCTCTTTGCAACACACGCCAGAGCGTGTTGGCTCATGCCGGTCGCATTTTGCAGGGAGCTGAGCAGGTTGAGAACCAACGGATTGGTTGATGGACCAGACGGGCGGCTTGTTGGTGGTGAGTGTGTCGGAGCCGCGGCGGTGAGGGAGAGGAACAGAGGGAGCTGCTGGAGACTGTCCGGACATGTCTGGAGGTGAGGGAGGGTGTGAGGGGTGTGTGTGAGGGAGAGCACGACGGTGGCGGTCGACTTATTTCCTCCATTGGAGCTCCGGACGTCCTAACGTAAGCGCTCTCTCATTGGTCAAGACGCGTGCGGGGTGCATTGCCGCCGGCCCGATAAAGACGGTGCCGTGCTATAAATGTGGCACTCGTCTGCCATGAGTCCCTCTCGTCCACCAATCCTCCATATGTACGAGTCCACTGCTTGCATACCAACCACCGATGAAGGCTGGGTATTTCTAAGACCGCATGCCCCGAATCTCTTCCCCCATTCCCCCTTCTGGGTACTGATTTGCCATGACGCGGTTCATGTGCTCAAATATCCGACTCTTCTGAAGTTCTACCGCCCTCTGCAGACGGCACTGTAATTGGGGCTGACTACAGCATGTTGCTGAGCCTGCGTGTCGATTAGAACCTGCCTGGGGCTACGTCATCGGGCATTTGGCACAGTGGTAGCGCGCACGCTTCGCATGCGTGAGGTCCAGGGTTCAATCCCCTGAATGTCCATGGCTTTTTGTCTCCCATCTCATGGGGAATATGACGCTCCCACCGAAGCTGCAGGAGAAGAAATCTGAGTACGACTTTCGTGCACAGTGACCACCGGCGACCTATGGTTATTGCGAGTTTCACGGCGCTTGTCGCAGGCGCGAATTCAAGATTTTTCGCACATCTCCCACTCTGCGAGAGCCTCAACTTCGAACATCGATATCTCGCTCTTCTCTAAACGTTTCGCCTTGAACTCTTCTGTTTTGGACTCTGGGAGCTTGCGCGCAGGGCACTGTACTGTTTTTAGCCCGAAAGCACCGACCCGACTGAACCACTCCTCGACAACGGCTCTGGTGCACTCGAACATAAACCACGTTGGACCAGCACATCCGGGATGGATGGGAGGGCCCTTGGAGGGTTGCTGGGGATGTTACGGAGGGCATAGGCACGTTGGGGTGGACCTTGGCAAGGTTAGCATGTCTCATACACCTGCTACCCTCTTCTCAGCGTAGTTGGGATACTCTATTCTCATCCTCCTCTCGCCTTCTGCTATGTATCGAGGGTGGATTGGCCTTGTGTGATATGTATATATGTAATACCATCAATATTCCACCGTTACAGCCCCTCCATCGATGTGTTCGGAGCGATCCTATGCTGCCACCATCGGCGCTCAGTATGACTGCCTGAGCAGTAGGACAAGGTGCCGCACCGTGCACGTACTGTGCAAATATCATGGTGCACATAACGTACTGATGCACGGCAGCCAAAGAAAGGTCTCAGACTAGGGTGTGATATAGTAGTAACGCCAACATACTCTGGGTCGGATGCGGGCACAGGATGTCACCGGCAATGCACATGTTATAATCCATTGGGATGATTACCGCTAGCTATACCTATTGTGTTCCCTCCGTAACGCCCACTACGACCCTCCGAGGGCGTTTCCATCCGCCCCAGACGTACGCGTCCAACATGGTTCGTGTTTGAGTGCCGAAGACGGCTGTCGGGGAGAGGTTCGGTCGTATGTCTTCGGGCTGAAACCGGTACCGTGCCCTGCGCGCAGGCCCCCAGAGTCGAAAACAGAAGAGATCGAGGCGGAATGAAGAGAATTGAGCGAGATATCAATGTTCGAAGTGGACGCTCTCGCAGAGTGGGAGGTGTGCGAAAAATCTTGAATTCGCGCCTGCGACAAGCGCCGTGAAACTCGCAATAAGCGTGTGAGAAGCGCAGCAAGCGCATGTGCCATGCTATGACGTGCACCGCCGCGGCGGTGAGCTCGGGCGAGCCGGTCTCGCGGCTTCTCGCGGCCAGTGCCACAGGCTACAGCTGCACGACAGCCTTCTGTCTTGTCTCCCTTCGTCCTTGTTCACTGCCCCCTCGCCCGCCGCGGCTTGTCTGCTTCTGTACTTATTCTCCACGTTCGTCGTCTGCGCTCGTCTCTCCCGCTGTCCTCCGCATCTCTTGCTACGATCTCGCTTTGAACCCTTACGACACCCATCGCTACTCCCACCATGAGTACCCGTCCGCCCCCACTCCGAGGTCAGTACATATGCCGATCGCGCCTGCTCCAGTGCACGCCGGAAACGCGTGTAGCATGCATCATAAGCTGACTGTCACCTCGCGCAGCGGAGGACCGCCCTCCTGCGTACAGAATGGTCACCCGTGTGTATAGCAGCAGTCTACGACCTGTAGTCATAGTCAGTGAGTGTCTCGTGTATACGTTGGCGTCGCGGCTTGCATATACTGACAGTAATCAAGTCGGATGCTTGGTTGCGATTTGGAGTCTGATACTGTAAGTCCGAGAGCCATATGTCGAAGTCCCCGACCTTACCATGGGTTGTGGTCATCTGCAGAGCCGTAGGTCACCTCCCCATATCCCTCGCATGAACCCGCGACTGAGGTAGCACCTAGATCCCTAGCTTCCAAGACATCAACGAAGACAAAGCAAGTGAGTAGCTCTCGACCTATACATCATCGGGTATATATCAATGATGACCGCGCCACTCCAGATGGACAGCCCAAATTCGCGGTCTTTGACATTGTCCTAGGAACAATATACGCCGCAGCATGTGCTATCGAGGTGTTCGGTATCGTTGCCGCGTTGATGGTACGTTTCACAGTTGAATACCAACAGTCAGCGGCCCATGCTAACGTACCGGTACATAGCAACGGCTGGCATTAGTGCGGATATACGCGATGCTTTCGCTAGTAGGCTCTCTCGCCGTAGTGGCAGCGGGCTTCCTGCGAGTCGTGATTCATTTCGCCTTCAAGGTACGCGGCTGAATCAAAGATGCTGTGGCGGGAGGCTCACTGGACATGGTGTGGATTAGAGCGGTCTGATTGACGAGTGCAAAAAGATTGCGACCGGGGAAGGCATTGACATCGTACGCATAGCATTTACGCTAATTGTTGACTTTCGCTCACAGCCGAACAGAGATTCGGCATCTGGTTCCACCACTTCAAGGAGAAGCTCACCCCCGAGGAGGCTCAGAATTGTGCGTGTTTGCACATGCACATTATTGGGAACGTTCTCCATCTGACCGCAACCATGTAGTCTGCAATAGTGCATGGAACCGCGACTCCCTGCGAGAAATCCTCTTCCTCATCTTCGAGATCAGTACGTATCTCAACTCCATAGGCTCAATATGTCACCCTGACCATCTCCCACCGCAGTCTTCTCGATCTTCTTCACGCTGATCGCGTTCGCATACTACCAACAAGTCCTCGACCCCACCTCCGCCGCGAACGTCTCGCGCACACCCGCGCCCGCCGCCGAGGGCTACCCAGACCACTACAACCGCCCGTACGACTCGGACCCGTACGCGACCCCGTACGGCGCCGCGCCCAGCTACCAGGCGTACGCCCCGCCGCCCGGCCCGCCTCCGCCGGCAGCCGGGTACGGCGTGGGCATGGGCATGGACATGGACATGGGCAAGGACAGCAAGGACGCGAAGGACCGGGACGACGCGAGCGAGGTCACGAAGTTCGACGACCCGTTCGCGGACTTTGACGCGCCCAGCATGCCGCAGAAGCAGCCCGAGGCGCATACCGCCCCGACGCACTGAGTTCGCGGGTGAGGGTCGTTGAGTGGGCCTGGGCCGGAGGAGTCGTTGCGTTCGCTGGGCGGTAATGCGGATTCTTGTGTGGTGTGTATGATGTGCTGATGTTGACCTGCAGAGTGTTTGAACGGACGGTCTTGCTAGATCTACGACGTTGTATGATTGAATGCACCTGGACACTGACTATGCATGCCTCGATACTTGATTTGCACGTGGGATGCCGCAGAAGTTGTGACGTTTCGAATGCCTACCTTCTTCTGTGGTGCTGTCGAGCGCTGAACCTGCCATGTACAGGTAGCCAGCTAGGCCCGCAACGCCAGTGAGAGTGCCGGCGATGTCACACGCGCTTAGATGCCATATATCATAGAGTGGCAGAGGCCGGACACGCCTCCGCTACGTAGAAAAAGGGTAATATGTCCCGGTCTCCCCTGCTTCATGCCATAACCACCCTACTTCAGCCATCAAGCAACGTCCGCCTTGCCTGTCTCGCGACCCACATGAATACCGCCGCCTTCAAGTATTACCACCTCCGCCCCTCACCACCACCACCTCCGTGCCACTCAGGGGTGGGGACGGGCCTACGCGTGATGGAGAGAACGGCGTCAGCATCGGTCCCGTCCCACTCCACGCCTGATAGAGACAAGACTCGGACCGGCACCCACATAGCCGAGCTCGCAGTCCCGCTCGTAAGCATCCAGAGCCTTGCGGAAGTCCAAGGGGGAACACTCCCCCAGGATGCAGGTCAAGTAGATACGATACGGCAGAGGGTTCCCGCAGACGCAGTGCAGGTCGGCTTCGTTCTTGCAGTCGTCGACCCCGGCGTTGGCCTGGAGGCACTTCTCGCCGCACGCTGGACATTGCGTTGTCAGTCAGGCGTTGTCAGTGGCTGTCTTCTTGGGGAGCGTGGGGAGGGAGGGGAGGGGGACAGGGACGACGTACGAGGGAGGTCGAGGCCTGGGACGTCGGTGGATGCCGCGATGGTGGAGGCGGCGAATGCGAGGAAGGAGAGGAGGGCGAAGGTGCGCATTCTGCAGTTGTTATCCTGGCTGACTGTATGCTTAGAGAGGGGGTTGCGAATGTTGAGGTGCGCCTTCGCACCCCTCCTTATAAATGAGTGACGAGCGGTCCGCGGTCCACAACCTGGTACGTGTCACACTCGTAGTCGCGTTGGTCGGCTGAAGGTAGAACGATGTCGGCACCGTCCCTAAAGGCCTGAATGCTCATGCCCGCTTGCTCGTCATCGCTCTGAATGTCTGTCAAGCGCAGGAGGCCGACACAGTGCACTCGAACGCCGCCCGGTTGCCGGTTCTCGTTCGCCAACTCGCAGGCAGTCGAGTATTCCTTGACCCCGACGCTGGCGTATGATCCTGCTACAGTTTTTGGTAAATACCGCTGCCAGGATCCTCGGTGAGTCTCCTCTGGTGCGGCGTCGGGCGTTGGCATGCGTCAGGATAAAGCGTTTCGGAGTGGAGGCTTGTACCGCTTGATCGCATGTTTCGACAGTAATCCGCTGACACCGTACAGACGGCCGAACCGAGTCAAGAACACGAGCGGGCGACAGTGCGAACCTATCACTCGCCACTTCCGCCGCCGCAGGTTCGGTTGTCTCCAATCGATGTGGTGGCGAACTGGCGGACTGACGGGCATTGAGGAAAAGCTGTTCCACAACACGAAGTGGGTGCGAAGAAAACTTCAGGGAAACACCGGCAGCGTTATCATACTGCCACTTTAGCAAAGCTAAAAGAGCTCCTACCGTGGCCGTGCCATCCATCGTGTAGTAGGTCCGCTCGCTTGGGCGCGCTCTCTGTTATAGGATCGTTTACGAGAGACCTCTCAGATCGCCGGGTGCACAGAGGTTTAGAGAACATTCATCAAAGGTGTATATGTTTGCGGTAAGCAGCATACGTGATACCCTGGCCTCCTTGACCGGTGTGGTCCTGGCCTGAGAAACGATGACTGACTGTGCTCTGCGTAGGAAGGCTTTGCGTGTCCGAAACTCCACCGGTCTTGTTCTACCATCATAGCCTCAACTACTGTAGGCTCGAGAATAGCACAGTCAATGATGTCGATATGGCACCACAACGTTCACCCCCGCGCACGAACACTGGCTACACACGACTTCCAGCCCGACACGAATCATCTCCACCCCGTCTGTCATCTCAACAGTACCCCATCATAGCCGAACCCAACTCGCACGCCCATTGGGATTAGTTAGGTCCTAGACGGCAGCAACGGATCGCCTAGCGGCAGGTCAGTACTACCGCCTATTTCCTCCGTCAAAGCATAGCGCCGCACGTACCTAATATCCTGCGCAAAGGGCACGTAGGTCCCGTATGCCAGCGACGACATCGGGCGCACTGCAGATCTGCTGCATGCAATCGTCCAATATCTCATAGATGTTCGATTGCTGTGCACAGAAGCATGCGAAGTCACTGCCATCCTTGCACCCCAACTGAAGGGCGAGCTCCCCGAGACACTGGGTGGCACACGCTGGGGGCGTCGTCAAATCCTCAGTGAGCTGCCGGTACGTTGAGCCACTGTGGACGTACGTGACATGGGTGCCTGAGCGCAGGAGGCGGCGGAGACGGCAGTCGCGACGAACGCGAGGAGGGGGATGTAGGCGAAGGTACGCATGCCGAATCTGTGAGGGATATCGAGAGGATATATAGCGGGGCTTTGGTGACTATGCGAGTCTGAGGTATGGCTTTGCTGTGGTGTGTCCTTTTAACTTCTCCTATAGGCGGCCTCGGTCTGGTACCGAGCAAATAACCTGTGGCCGCAATTATACCTCAATGCAGGGATCCCGCTGTCGACGCGGAGAATCATGCACCGTCCCGGACATCCACGTTTGGCGGTTCACGATGGTACGAACACGTTTGATGTATGATTGTCAGTGTACGGTTCTGACATGCACGCCAGACGATCGCTCTGCCGGACCAGGTCAGTCCGCTATCGGTTTCTGTTTCCAGGTGACAGTTCAGTTCTACCCTCTCGACACTATGGGGTCCCACATATGCTCTTCTGCCAAGGTGGCTCAACTCGGTACGCTCGCCGCCGCCACCTCCGAGGATATATGGAGTACCGGATGCATCGAGCATGGTATGCAGTCAGGTGTGAAGACATTTTGTCCGAACATGAATCGGAAATGTGGCCCACTACCAGGTCGACGAGCGAAGCAAAACGGGAGAGCGCCCGTTCGCAGCTCTGTGAAGTGCCCGCATCGCAAGACATTCGATCGTGCGTGAGGATGGCGCTCGACATGGGCGCACGTCGGATCCGCGGGGGACCAGCACTAAGACCCAAGGCCTAAGGGCGCATCCGAACCTGACATATCTGACAGAACGTCTACAATTGAGTCAGCTCATGCATGTCCTGACAGTGAACTCGGTAAGCAGCTTCCAACCCGACGTATGTTGTCTTCAAAGAATTCACTTGCAATGTTTCTCTGCACTACAGGCCGGTCAATTGTGCACGACTGCGCTCGTCATTCGACTCGTGCACGATACTCTGGATATACCGGCTATAATATGCAAGACTACATCAGACTCCGCATAAGCATTCGACCGATGTCGAATGCTTATGCGGTGTCTCCGAACGCATCAACATTCGCCTCCTTCACGACCTCTCATCCACACTCTCATTCGGCCTCGGAGACAGAGCTCGCCTGGGCGACAAGGTTGGTTGCGGTTATCGTGATCCCCTATTGTCAGTCATGCCATCAGCGGCAATTTGGACAACGAGTCTCCAGGTTCAACGTACGTCGGCTTTACATATCTCCACCAAAGCCTTTCTGATGTTTCCAAGCATGTCGACGTGGCATGCATCTTCAATGCAGTTATCGAAGCCCTTGAGAACGACTTGACTACCACAAACGCACGCTTCGTCGGACAAGTTGCACGATCCGTTCAGGCCCTCTACCGCGGCCTCCGTCAGGCAGGTCACAGCACATCCTGTCGTCGAAGGGTAAGGTCACCTTTGACGTTTAAGCCATGGCTCGCACGTACCCGGCAAACACGAGAACGTGTCTGTGCATCTCGGTACTATAGCCGTGGCGGCGGCGGCAGCAGCAGACATCACCAAGGCAAGGATGAAGGTGCGCATCGTATGGTGGGTGTTCAGAGCGGTTGCAGTTTGGTATGGAGGGTACTGATGTCCAGCCGTACCAGTTCTCAGCGAAAAACGCAAACATAATATAGGAGTACGGGGGATGACGTCGTCATCGTCTATGACCACACTCAACGCCTCTTAGGTGGTCAACCCTGGTGGCCGCTGCCGCACCCGAGGGCAGCGGTAAAACGCCATCAATACACTCGAGGAGCATATACCCGAATTTACTCGAGCAAGAACGTCGATTGCTTGTACCTCCCAGGAAAAAGGAGGGGGTTGGAGCTACGGTACGGCACCTAGTACTTCTACCCTGCTGCTATTCGGTCGTGACTGCACGGTGCGTCATCAACCTATTCACTTGTGGTCAGGATTCGAGGCTCTCAAGATCTCGTGCCAACGGCGAGCTAAAGTGTGATGGCATACAGGGTGCGTCGGTGGCTGCGCTGCAGGGGCCGGATCAAGTAGACAGCACGGCGCAAGTTGCACAGGACGTCGCCGACGAGGAGGCTCCGGGTAAATAGCTGCTATGTCAGTGAACCTAGGGCTCGGAAGCTACCAGGAACTGCCACTCAGTCGTCGGAAATTCGGTACGAAATACACGTCGCCCGTTCCAGGTGAGTAGAACTCGATACTCCAGAGCGGCGTGGGTATACAGTAGCATAACCACACGTTCCCCTAGGTGTTGGTGATACCCGATGTTTCGACTCCGGTCATAGTCCGTATGGAGGTCGTGGGTCCGACCTCGGCCGCGGGCCTACTCTGGTGCGCTGATGTGTTAGACAGGCGGGCCCCACGGCATCGTTAGACGGATGACCACACTAGCTTTGCGGCCTCTCCCCATAATCAGCGACTCTGGCGCCCTAGACCGATCCTCAGCCGAAAGGCCGTGGTGCAGCCACGAACAACCTACACTGCGCTAACCGCGCGCGAGCACCTCCCGTGCCGACCAGCGGATCGTGGAATGAATGAAGAGTCCCCAGCGCCATGTTATTGTCCAGCCGGCGTATCACGACGGAGGGCGCCAACTTGCAGCGGTGCTATCTCTGGCGCGTTACACTGCAAGGCTGGTCGAGCATACCGCCTGACAAGGGTCAAGAAGCTTGACAAAAATGCTGAGGTCTGGGGCGGTCAGTTCTCAGTTTTCAGTTCTCAGTTCTCTGTGTTCCGCGCATCGCTGACGCCCCTACCAGGTCGCGTGAGGCGTCCACCCTGTTGAGCGCGCCAGTGGCGATCCTATCCTGTCGACAGCCCCGCGATCGCGCAGCAGGATGACTGGCAGCTTGCACAGGTCCCACGTACCTCACCTGCCCCCGAATGAAAGATGTTCTTCTGCGATGCCGTCGCGCGTGCGGTGCCACGAGTCTTGGGCACACGCTGCACTGCCGCCGACATACAAGTTGGCGTATGTGCGTCTTTACTTGCGATTCGTTCCTCAACTTGATTTGGATGCTGATCTCTAACGGACGTAGGTGGGATAGGTTCCGGACGCCCGCGGCCGGCTTGACTGGAAGGCGAACACCGGTGGAAGTTCCTCCAGCTCACGTCCGGCTCAAGTCGGATGCGCAGCCGCAGCCGCTGGGTCTACAGCTCAGGAGAGCTCGAGTCTGTACTCGGCCATGCACCACACTGGGAAGCTCTACGAGGGGCGCTGGCAGCATACCAACTTCAGTCTGCTTCTGCCTATCCAAGCAGAGGTAGCGAGTCACCGCAGCAAGCCCAAACGCCTGATTTCGACGGGCCATACACGGTCGCTCTACTGCCCGGGCGTACGATCGCACAGGTCGAAGGGCGAACAGCAACAGTCGAAGTCGAAGGCGAAGGTGGGTAAATGCGCCGCCGGCCCATATAGCGGTGCCTCAGGTTCCTCCTTGGCGCGGCGGCGTCCATCTCGGCCCCCTTCCCCCTTCCCCCCTCATGTCCTCCTGTCCCTCCCAAGCCTCATCGAAGCCACAGACGCGGATTCCCGCTGTACCGCTGCCACACGCGCGCGAGAACGATCATGTTTGGGGCGGACGCCTCTCCGCACATCTATCGTTCGGTGCGTCCGGGTGATGGCTTCCATGCCGCGGCCTGTAAGTTGTAAGTATACGCATCCCCAAGCTCCCGTCTGACCACTGCCAGTGCTGTGTTCGTTCGACACGGCGGATGACAGACGGGCCTTCCCGGAGCCAGAGCCAGATTCTGTGCGTCGGCTTCAGCCGTCGTTCGTGCGCATGTGCCACCTGTGTCGTGGAGACCGGAGTCCCTCCGCAGACTCTCCTCCTTCCGTCTCTCGTAAGACTAGTAGTAGTACGAAGCTCTTGCGATTGGACGTCCATCATCGCCATCGTGACCGTGCACCAGCGCCCGCCGCCGAGTCGACGACCACAGGCTCCGCGGATCTCTGGGCTAGCTTTGGGAAGACGAACGCGCATGTACTTCAACTTACGTGCGCACGTCGGGTGATGAGTATCAGTATCACGTCGAACAGATCCCGAGGCTCAGTCCAACAGAAATCAGGGGAGGGGGGCTGGTCGGGGAGAAGACGATGGATGCGTACGGATCCTGAGCGTGTCGAACTCTATAGCTTGAACTAGTCGGTAGCGGTCTCTCCATTCCCGGTCGTGTAGACCGCGGAGTTGGGTTGCTCCATCCCCAGATCCTGATCCCTCTGCGAGTGTTATCGAATGCACAGACAGCTTGGCTTGCTCGAGGCTCGAGGCTCGAGCAGTCACTGAATTTGATACGGCCCCAGGGGCATTCGGGGTTCTGACGGGGACCGAGATGAGCACCATCGCTGGGTTGAAGGTTCGCCGCGGGCCCAGCCGAAGTCGCAGCACATGGAAGATCCCTGCTTCCCTTGATTCCAAGACTTCCAGCAGCCCCACGCTATCGCCGGGGTCCGCTTGTCACAACCTCCGTTCTTCCGACTCGTCTTCGTCGGCCTCCGAGTCGTCGGGTCGGGGCTCACGCGCGGAAGGAGGGGCAGGGGTTGTAGGGTAGGTTAGGTATATTGCAGACTAGGGGGATAGGGGGATATGCCGACGGATGCTACACGAACGAACCAAGCGATAAACACACACGGAAGCACGAGCACGAGTACGACCGGAAACAGCAGCGACAGTGAGAGAGTGAGTGAAAGACAGTACACACACACACCCGCACCTGCGGCGGGAGAGCAAGGGGGAGGAGAGGGAAACCCAAAACTAGCGACCAGGCCGACTAAAGTGCGGATATAGAGGGTTGGCGGTGGGGAATAGCGAACTATATAAGTTTAGCGCGTGCCAAAGAGTTCGTGCCATCCAAGGATCGTGGGTGGGAGACGAGTGGCAGAGGGGAACGCGGGGAACCGGGGGGACGCGATCGGGGTTCAGAGCACGAAGGCGGCGGCGCCGACAGCGGCGAGGGCTGCGAGCGCGTTCGCGCCGCGCGCCGACGCAGCGTTGCTGGTCTGCGAGGGCGCGGTGGAGGTGGTGGAGCTGGGGGCCTCGGTGCTGGACCCGGAGCTGGCGGGCGCGGTGGCCGAGGGGGCGGGCGCGCTGAGAGTTACACCCTGCGGAGATATCACAGAGGTCAACACTCGCGCGTGTCGATATGGGAAAGGGTACTCACGACAGCCGCGCACGCGCCCTGGGCGGCGGACTCGGCCTGCTGGAGGTCACTGCCTGAGCAGGACGAGGTGATGCAGGTGGTGGTCGAGCTGATGAAAGCCTGGTTGTGGCAGAGGCAGTTGTCGTCGACCGGGTCGCAGTTGCCGAAGTCAGCGCTGGCAATGCAGGGCAGGGCACAAGCTGGGGTATTCAGCAGCGTGAGCATCAACTGTAGGGAACACGGAGGGCGCGCAGGGTACGCACCGGGGTACTGGGGCGCCTGCCTGCGCTGGACCTGGGCGGCCGAAGCGGTGGAGAGGGCGGCAGCGAGGGCGAGGATGGCGAAGCAGCGCATGGCGAATGTGTGCGGATGCGGTGGGCGCGAGTGCGGACAACGGCGGGCGGAGGAGGAGGGGCGGAGGGGCGCTGAAGAAACTCGGGTGAGTTGCTGGAGGACGGGGCGGACAAGGGAGGCTTTATACCGCGCGCGCTGGGAGGGCTTCCCAAACATCGCCCAATGGCCCTTGTGGGAGATCAACAAACGACCGGCCCAAAGCAGGCACCAGTCGGCGGCGCGTCCGCATGCGAGCTGCTTCTCTTGCTCTAGCCGCGTCCCTGATCTCTTGTCCATCTCACTCGCGCACACCGCGCACACACACGCGCACGCATCAGCGCAAGTGAGCGCGAAACGGGCACTGGCACAATAGGACCAGGACGGACACAAAGGCGGCCTGAGCTCGGCGGACTGCCATAAGCGAGGGTGAAAGGGAGTGCCATTGTCGGCCGCGTGCGCAAACACCTTCGCGGACGCAAACAACGCCTGCCATTTCTGCCCAGGCACCCCGCCCCTTCCCATCACCGGTCCGCCCCGGCTTCCCCACGCGCCCACAATTCCTCCCCGCCCAGACTCCCGGCCGGCCCCTTGCCGTTTCGGGCGGCCACACGCCGAGGAACTAGCAAGCACCGGAGCAGCCACCGAACCTTATTCTCTCCCGCCACCGCGCGTAAACAACCGCAAAGTCCCCGAGTCGCTGCCCGGCTGTTGTGCGGTTCCCGAAAAGCTCAAGCTCACCGACCCCGACATCCTCAAGACATGGTGCGTCGCCGTTCTGCTCGCTATGCTCGTTGTGCGCAGTGCTGACAGTGCGCCAGGCCCCCTCCGCTAAGACCACCAAAAAGGTGCGCATATTGACCGCACGTATCAGGACGTAACCTCATCATATCCGTGCTCTCTTGTCTCTGCCTTGGAACGCCCTCTGCCGACTGCTCGCATCCTCTGCTCTGCTCCTCCCTGCGGCTCTGTACATAGACCGGCAAGACGCGCTCGGCCCTCCAAGATGTCGTGACGCGCGAATACACCATCCACCTCCACAAGCGCGTCCACGGCCGTTCCTTCAAGAAGCGCGCCCCCTGGGCCGTCAAGTCCGTCGTCGACTTTGCGCAGAAGGCGATGGGCACCTCGGATGTCCGCATCGACCCCAAGCTCAACCAGGCTCTCTGGGCGCAGGGCATCAAGTCCGTCCCCCACCGGATACGCGTGAAGCTTGAGCGTGCGTGCTATTTTCTTCTTACCTCCGGCACATGAACTCGCGGAGATGGAACATGTGGGAACTCATGCCTTTGATATGGGGTATCCAGGCAAGCGCAATGACGAGGAGAACGCGAAGGAGAAGCTCTACACGTACGCGACCTACGTCCCTGTAGAGTCCTTCAAGGTGCGTTACAGGCCACACTCTTGTGCTCTCTCCTGTACTTACGCCAACCGTCTCCTGCAGGGCCTCGAGACTGTTGTCGTTGACGCGGAGTAAACGGCCGTCTTTTTTCATTCGCTTTGTGTCGATACTCCTCCCGGTCGAGGTGGCGCCCGGGTCGGAGGGAAGGGAGGGATCGGCCCTGGGGCTGTCTGTCCTCTGTATTATGCCTTGCCATGCACCCACACGTACGTACGCTCCGCACCACGCGCTACTGCCCCCATATGCTATGTCGAGCGACCAAAAACGCATCTCCGTCTTTGCTGTGTGTATCATAAACCCAGGTCTCCCTCGGGACGCTGTTCGTCGGGAAGATGTTGGCAGGTATGTCTCTTGATACGCCGAGTTGCCGCGATCCTACGCCACAGTCTTTCCACATTATCCTGTAAGTTCTATGCTTCGGACGGACGCCGAGGTATCGCGACTCCATCGCGACGAGGGCTGTCTGCGTGCGATGATCACAAGAGAGCAGTACTAACGATGCGTGGACCTATGTACATACTATTGCGTTCTATGAATATGTGCCCGAAACCTCCAAATCCCTCGTCGTCGTCGTGCCCGCGATACACCCTTCCATCGCAAGCCGTAACGGCATCCCGCTTCCCCTCCAGGCCGAAGTCGAGGACCACAGGAGAGAGCTCATTCGCGTCTCTGACTCCGAGGGGAGGCTTGTTCCCCGGCTCAGACAAACAAGAGGCTGCGGTCGTGGCGGACCCGGACGGCGTCCGGGCGCGAAGACTTGTTCGGCATGCGCTCCCAGATGGGGTCCACGTCCGGCCCGTCGAGGTCGCCCGCGCCGTCCCAGCCCCAGCACCACACTGTGGTAGAGATCGGGCGTCGCGTCAGTCCTCGTGTACGTCGCAACTCAAACCTTTCAAGAAATTGGGGAATGATGGAGGGAAAGGGGGGAAGGGGGGAAGGGGGGAAGGGGGGAAGGGGGGAAGGGGGAATGATGGAGGGAAAGGGGGAAGGGGGAAAGGGGGAAAGACGCACCGTACTCGGGGCCGGGCTGGAAGTCGAGCGGCTCGCCCTCCTCCTCGGTGAAGAGGCGGTCGTGGGGCCCGAACCAGGCGCGGTCCTGCGGGTCCGTGCGCGGGTTGTCGGGCAGGCCGCCGAGGCGGACGTACCCCCGGATCGCGGTCAGGTTCCGGCGGGCGGGGTGGATGATGTCCCATACGCGCTGTGAACGATCCGAAAACTCCGTCAGTACCACACATATGGGAGACAGGTAGGAAAGAGAAACAGGAGGGGGAGGAGAGGGAAAGACGTACGTGATCGTACGCGAGCTTGACGCGGGGGACCATGAGGATGCGGCCGTAGCCGGCCTCCCAGTAGTCGTTGCAAATGAGCGAGCACTCGCTCGCGGAGCACTCGCCCTCGGTGATGCGCGCCATCCGGAAGCGGACGTGCGGCGGCGAGTAAAACGGCGCGGGGTCGAGCACGGCGATGCCGTTCCAGCAGGACTGCACCTGGATCGGGAGGTGCTGCATGAAGCGCTCCTGCGAGGGCCCGTGCTGGAAGATGGACTCGAAGGGCGCGTTCTCGAGCGCGGTGCCGTTGATGTCCCGCGCGACCCAGTTGTCGTAGAACACCGGCGATCCCTGCCGCGGATCGACATCAGCGGATATAGCAGTGAGAAACTGAGGAGAAGGTTGCGTACGAGTTCTTCGTGGTACATGTAGTCTGCCGCGCAGGTGATGCCCGCATTGTTCCTCCGACTTTGCCAGATGAGCTCGAGGAGGTCGTCCACGCATGGCAGGATGTCGTTCATGAAGATAATCGAGTCAAAGTACTCGTTCTCCGCGTCCCGCAGCTCGTGCAGCGGTACAAATGCCGCGTTCCGGACCTCCGCCAGGTACTCGATACGATGGTTGAACGCGCCGCGAGTGCGCATCGACGTGCGGATAGTGACACGCATGCCGACGCTACGGCAGAGCGCGTCGAAAATGCGGAGGAGCGCCTTCGTCTGGTCCGTCGACCCGTTCTCGTAGATGGACACATATACGTTGTGGTAGCCGAGGATTGCGGCGACGCGGAAGAGCGTCGCGAACAGGTCCGGGATGATGTCGAACGAGTTGTACAGGTTGATCGCGAAGAAGTATTTGTGCGAGTCGGGCCCGAACCGCCGCGAGGCCGGCACGTAGTCTCCGTCGACATTGCTCCCCAGCCCGAGCGCGTCGAGCCAGGACGAGGATGCGGGGGATTGGTGGCCGATGAGGGACGCGTACCGCTCGAGTGCTTGCTCCTTGTACATGGGTTGTGCGGGTCGGGTGCACTCTTTTGTGTAGTGCGGCGAGAGGTGGGTGATGAGTTCGAGCACACGTCGTCTTTGCTCAATCGTTGGCAGTGTTAGCGGCGTCCTTGCAGGCGTCCGTGAAGACGGGAGCACCGGCGCATGACGGCCTCTCCATGCCGATGTTGATGACTGCGAACTTGTCAGTACGAGTGCACGAATTCATCGTCACAGGAGCGGGATGCAGAGCCCTTAGGTCGTTATTGGCTGCGTGCGGTGTTTGTGTCTCATCATCGAAAGCATACGCCTATACCAGCACCTGCCTCGTCGGGGGCCCATGGTGGCAGCATGTCCCAACACTTATGGTCTCGGCACGCGTAGTGACCTATTCACCTTGTGCCCAGGACATGCCAAAGGCATGACGCCCATGTGCATGCCAGTGCATCAAGAGTGAACGCTGCACGTCGTTCTTCAACCACCCGAGGCGGACGGACGCCTCGGCATACCACACCACATAACGTCTGTATCACCGACCCCACGCGTTATGTGATTCCGGAGTCCCACCATGAACGCAGTGTTGCAGCGGCCGAGCCCCGCTGGTGCATCGTAGATTTGATTGACGGCAGTATTGCTGTGTCGAAAGACCGAGGCCGAGCCGAGCGCGGTGACACCACAAGCACGCATGGCGACGAGAAAAGCGGCGTACTGAAGCGCCTTCCACAAGCAGGGTACGGGGACGGATGTACTCACCGTTGAGAACATTTTGGAGATAAACAGGCCAACTACGATCCCGACGGAGAGGGCGACCCATGTCGGGATGCGTTGGAGGGGGTGTTTACTCCTGGGCTGCATTGCGCGCAAGCGGATCCTGAGCTGACGATAAGAGACCATCGCGGTACTATGTAGAAACGATGAATACGACGTACCTCTCGAAGACTTCCTGTTCAGCGTGTGTTCCGACGCGCTACCTCCGCCGTGACTGTCCTGCGCGCGGTGGAGGCTTCTTCCGGATGGGCGCGACCTGTGCGCGTCTGTGTGGTGCGCTCGTCTAGACCAGATTAAGAGAAAATAAAGATAGTGCGGCCGGTAGGGTATACGAGCGCGGGGCGAGACGGAGGAGGAGGAGGTGGAGGGGAGAAAGAAAGAGCCAAGCGGGAGCTGCCAGAGAGCAAAGTGGCGGAGACGCCCATTTTGGCTCATTATGGGAGGGACGAATTCGCTGCCACCTTGATCGTCGACCACGACCTCCTCTCTCTCCGAGCTCCCCTCCCGCTCCTTTCCCCCCGCCGCCGTCCAGCCCCTTCTCGTCGCCGTCTGCGGTGAGTAGCTTGCGGATGCAACGCCGCGCAGGCAAGGCAGTCGCCCACATCTCGATACCCCCCACGCCCGGCCACATGGGCGCCGATCCCGAAAAGACCCCCTCCCGCCTGCACCAGAAGAGCCTCGGGGTCACGAACAGGATATGGCTCATCCTCGCCGCCTTTGTTGCCCTTATTGTATTCACTCGCTCTATACTCCCTACCGAAACCTCTAATCCTCGGCACCGGCTCCTCCACACCGACCTCAAGCCGAAGAACTACCTCAACGTCTCGGAGGACGCCAACCCGTTCCCCTTCTGCCCCGCCTTGGGCCCTGGTGACGAGCTCGCGTCAAAATATGACCCCATTGCGCTCTCGCAGACCCGCTTCCACACCGGAAGTGGTGCGCGCATACAGCGCGTTATCAACAAGGCCCTCGCCGGCCTTCCTGTAACTATCAGCGTCATTGGAGGTTCAGGTGAGCAGTACGCGCTATATGTCATTTTTGCGCAGTGTAGCGCTTCCGCACCTCCGTTTCCTCGCCTGAGAATGCCCGACCGAGCCGTGTGGTGATAGCGGCGTTGGGGCAGCATGTGTGGTGGAGATGCTTCACGTCAACCATTTGGTATATCCAGCGGCATTCTTGAAACAACTCACGGCCAGGGGAGTTTGGGCGACGTTCCTTGCTCCCCTCTCCCATACATGTCCTCCGAGTTGCTTCTTTCAGACTGTACCTGATGGCATGACGTTCGGAGGGTCGCTTTGTCCCCGCCCTCCAGACGCCTTACGTGGTCTTCATATCCGTTGAGTTTACACGGCCTACGCGTTATAATTGTCTCTCCACTCCCTTCGAACTTGCGTGTATGCTGACACTGTAATGCAGTATCCGCATGCCACGGTGCTGGCGATGACCCCCTTGCACCCAACTGTTATCCTGCACGGTTCTTCAACTGGTGGAATGGCGTCTTCCCTCACCCTGCTTCTGAACTCACGAACGGCGCCATGCGACGAACGAGCTCCTCGTACTTCTCCTTCTGCAATGCCCATCATATCCCCGATATTACAGACTTGGTGATCATTGAACTGGACGTTGATGACGCAAAGTGCGTTGCAGCAATGCCCCATACACTCCTGGCAACTATTGACTGACGAATCGCATAGCACGGAGGCTTCCATGGATGAATTCGAGCTCCTGGTCCGGTCGATCCTCCTCCGGCCTGACTCTCCGGCGGTCCTCATTTTGGGACACTTCAGCCCCCAAATTGCGCAGACGAAGGGATTTGCTGGTGCAGACCACTGGCACAGTCTCGTCGCGCAATTCTACGACGTTCCGCATGTCAGGTATGCCAGTCTCTCCCTTTTGTTCGCATGTGGCACTCAACCGTAGCGCAGCATTAAGCCCATCCTGTACCCACGGTACATGGAGAAGCCTTCTTCTATCAATAAGTACTTCACCGATCCAGTCTTGGCCAACGCCGCCGGACACGAAGTTATCGCAGACGTCCTCATTTCCTACTTCCAGTCGCAAGTTTGCAATGCGTGGGCTGCTGTTACAGGTCATTCTTCGGAGGCCATTCCTTCCGCTGCGGCGCCTGTCTATGCCGATGGTCAGGCAAAGCAGCCGACGGATGCGCGCGGGCTCTTCGGAGGGGTCGCGCAACGCAAGGGCGCGGCTGCAGGCGCAGTCGCAGAAGACAAGGACGGCGCCGCCGGGAACCTCCCGCCTGTAGTCGACCGGGACTCCACCGGTCGCCCGCCCGTCCTCGCAGCACAAGACCCCCGCTTGCGCGTACCCCCGGTGCGCATTAACAGCAGGCCAGCCGACCTAGAGACCGCACCCTTCGAAGAGGTCGCGCCGTACTGCGTCTCGGCGAACGACCTCGTGAACCCGCTCCCACTGTCGATGTTCGCCGGCTCGGGCTGGGCGGCGTACCACCCGCCTCCGGGCTCGGCAGAGCTGTCCTCGCACGCGCACTACTTCTACTCGGCGCTGCCCACGAGCAAGTTCCGCGTGAACATCCAGGTCGGTGCGGGCGACGTCGGGGTGTACTACGTCCGTGAGCCCGCGGCGCAGGTCGGCGACGGGAGCGCGGTCGAGTGCTGGGTGGACGATAACTACCCTGGCGCGGTTGTCATCGAGAACGCGGGTCCGGTGGGCGAACCGACGCCTTCGTGAGTGTTTCTTTCTATCATTGCTTGGTGTGCGGTGGTAGGGTGACATGCTTACACGTACATGTTCTCGCTGTAGGCTGAAGATGATCGACCACCGCGTTGCGCGCGGGACGCACTACGTCGAGTGCCAGCTGTTGGGCGAGGAGGACGACCGGAACGTGCCGCCATTCAAGATCATCGGCATCTTCTCGACGTGAGCGCGCGCTTTCTCAGCTGGGCTTTCTGGGTAGGGATCGGACCGTGGGGGCGTCGTGTCGCACGTGGTGCGTGGTAGTATGTACTGCTCACCATAGCGTTGGCACGTCGACGGTCGTGTGCATAATGGTAGCATAAACGATAGATCTTAGCGGTAATGGACAGACCTAGAGCTTCAGATTTACCACCGCCGAGTTTCCTCAAGGTAGAGTCAAGACAGACCTCCTTCTCTTTCCTGCCCCGTCTCTTTTATGCGCGATTGCGCCTACGAAGATCGAAACCGCTCGACACCGACGCCTGCTCCCTTGCTACTCAAGTAAAGACACTGCAGTGACCCACGACATACACATACATCTTTGAAGTTACAACGCCTTGCTCATTCCCTCCGTGCGCACCCGCCCCAAGAGGTATGTGCACATGCATATATGCGGGGGGATGTCACGACTCACACGACCGCCGTAGTCCGGCCTCGTTAACACCAGTTGGGTGAGCGGGACGTACGATTGAAGTGAGCCCATAGTGATATTAACCGTCGTCCACAGTACGGGAAATTCCACATGGAGATGTTCTTCTGGCACAGCGCCCACTGGGCCCTCTTCAACAACTGGGACCTCCTCAACCGCGCAAGCGGCGTCTACGCCCGCTTCCTCCCCTCCACCCTCGCCCGCGCGCAGACACAACAGGGCTTCCCCACCGGCGCGCGCTGGCCGAAGATGACCGACCCGAGCGGGCGCATGGCCCCGGGCGAGATCAACGAGCTGCTCCTCTGGGAGCAGCCGCACCCGCTCGTCTTCGCCGAGTACCAGTACCGCGCGACCGCGGACTGGATGGCCGCGTGCGCGCGCCGGAACGCGTCCACGGGCGTCTTCGACCTGGGCCCGCCGCTGTACGTGGTGGGCGAGGACACGCGCCCGAACGCGACGCGTAACCCCGCGTTCGAGCTCGTGTACTGGCGCTTCGGGCTGGCCGCCGCGAGTACCTGGTTGGAGAGGCTCGGGGAGGAGGTGCCCGCGGCGTGTACGGAGGTCAAGGAGAACCTCGCACCCCTCCCGATCCAGGACGGCCTGTACGCGATGTATGAGGGGATCCCGAGCGACTTCTGGGACACGCCGGCGTTCACGAACGACCACCCGGCGCTGGTGGGTCTGTACGGCTGGCTGCCGATGACGGCGAACGTGAGCTTGGACATCGCCAAAGCGACCGCAGAGAAGGTGTGGACCAGTTGACACATCAATCATCTCTGGGGGTCAGCACCCGTCTCGTCCGGCGCATATGGCGGTCGTGGGCTTAACGATGCTCGTATGTGCAGGTGGGACTTCCCGATGCTCGCGATGTCGGCGGCGCGCAACGGGGAGACGGAGAAGGCCATAGATTGGCTACTACACCTGCTGTTCGAGTTCAACGACGTCGGGATGCCCTCACGTGGGTTCCGTGTCCCGACGCCGTACTTCCCGGCCTCTGGTGCACTCTTGTACGCAGCGGCGATGATGGCTGAAGGGTGGGACGGAAGTGAGGGTCATGCTCCAGGGTTCCCCAAGGATGGGTGGGAGGTAGTCTCCCGCCTCGTTCACCCGGAGGAGATACTGCGAGAGGATTATCCGCCTTTGAAATTCCTCTGCGCGGGAGTCAGTGGACCCGCTCAAGACATCGACGAAGCCATAGTTCGACCAGAAGTCCTCCCAGACCCGGCGCGACTCCTGCAGTATCGCGCTAGCGTTCGATATACCCCCCAAACCTGCAGTCGAATACGCGATCGCGAGGGAGAACGACTGTAGGCTGTGGCTGGGGATGATCTCGTAGCGGTGCGCATCGGGCGAAACACGGGTGATGGAGAAATCGTTTCCACCACCGACGGAAGTGAAGAATGTCGACGCGTCCATCGTATGGGCGACCTCTGCCTTGACGCCTTTCCCTAGGCCATCGCCCGTGCTCAGAACAGTTGTATGCTTGCCCGTTGCGTTCCAGTATCCGACGAAAGGGGCCTCGAACCATTCGGTTCCGTCGTTCCACGGGAAGTCGAGGAAGAGCCTTAGGCGGCGTCGCTCCAGGAGCGGGGACGTGATTCTGACGGCGATGGTGTCGCTTTCCTGCGCCGCGACGGTCTGCACGACCACGTCCTCGCCGTCCCATCGGAACGTGCTCCTCAGCGTGCCCGTCCACAGGTCCAGCACCTGCTTCTTCGCCTCCAGTGCGTCCTCTGTCACGTTCTCCGGCTTTGGCTGCTCGTCAAAGAACAGCAGTCCGACCCTGCCCAGGTTCACGCGGTTTTGGTTCGCGGTAAGCCACTGCTCGACCGGCGCGGGGCCGCCGAACTCGTATTGCACCCCGTCCCAGACGACGCCGCGGTACGCGGCGACATCCGCCGGGGTCGTGCCCGCGGGGAGCGAGTCGTTCTTCCAGCCCCAGTCGGACATCGTCGCGAAGGGCAGGAAGGTCTGCAGCCCGGTGATGTCTGCGCCGAAGGCGAAGTGCCCGTTCCTGACCTGCATGGGCGTGCTGGGGCTGGAGGCGTTCCGTGTGGGGTTGAAGCGCGAAACAAGGGCGTACCGGTCGATCTTAGCATGCGCAGTGCCGCAAATCGATGAGAGGAAGAGTGCAGCGCATAGCGTCGTGACTGAGAGGCGAGCTTGGAATAAGATACTTAGCATGGCGGGGAGGCAATGTAGTGCAAGAAGGGCTGGAGAGCCGATGTGGGGGGAGTGCTCTTCATGCACGGCCTTTTGACGGGGGTTGCGCGCCGTCGAAGCCCTTCCTGTGCCGTCAACGTCGATTCAACCGCTGCTTCTTCCTGGTCATACGATGATATTGGCTGATCTGTCGCACTCCAGCTGACATTTCGCGGACCGAGGCAGCTGAGTTGACTACGGCGAGAAGTGTAAGCAAGGTTTGCGGGCGTGTCCTGCTTTGCGATGGAAATGTATCTCGGACCGATCTATATGAATTGGTTGCCGCATAGGTGCAAGCGAGGCTGCTGTACCAGACTACCAGACGGTGCGATGGAGGCGAGTCGGCAATGCGTGTTGTTCCGGCTCTTGATCTATGCGGTACGGGAAATACGCTCAGTGTCTGATTCATTGCATGAGGCTCTCTCACGAAATTTCGTCGCTAGACGTGGAGTATGCGCATGTGGCGACGCTCTTGAAGCTCGACATACACGTAGTCAACCGGGAGAGCGACGAACGGTCGCCGATAGACCGACAGCCGTCTTCCGGTTGAGACATATACTCGCTTTTCCCATCAATCGACACCTCCGCCACCTACAGCACGAAGAGGGGGGATTCGAACTCTGCTCTACAGAAGCGCAAGTTGGATCGTGTCCAGAAGGCGCCCGTCGACCAGTGCCGTAATGTTGGACCTTGGTGGGTGACTGTGGGTGAATGGCCCGCACTCCGCGAAGCGCACTGGTTGCGCGTGCCGCCGGCGTTGATCAGCGGACATAGACACCACCCGACTGCGGTGACGCTGTTCTCTGCTTAATGGTCAGGTCAGTTTGAGCGTTGTGGTAGTACGACGAACGTGGGAATCGGTATAGTAGTATGTACTTTGGCTCGGAGTCGACGCGGCATCCACCTGGCGTTGGCTACTACGCACTGTCTCCAGTCTCTGGTGGCATGCCGCGCTTGTAGAAATCATAGTCTGTCGCCCGCGAAGTCATGTATCGCCCAGGTGCGCTGGATTCAAGCTATGGCTGTCGTGTTCCTCTGATAGTCACAGCATTTCAGGGCAGTCCCTTGGGTTATCCGCGACTTTCCGTGTTGGTGATGTATTGCCGACGCTCGTCGCGCACAGAGCCACGGACAGTGTGTGAGGGCGAGTAGGACGAGCGCGTGGGAGGATCAACATGCATTGTTCGAGGAGAGGCATTGACAATGACCGGGCCAGGGAGTCTGAGTAGCCGGTGAAAGAGAGTTGCTGAGTAAGAACATTTCTTCCGCAATGGGCGCGCGATCCGTCGATGACCTCACTAAGCTCGTTCCTTTCCCCGAACCTTCGCAGTATGTCCCGGTCCAGACGGTGGAAAGCCAGCGAAGAGCGCAGTATATAAACCCTTCCACGCCATGGTCCAACTCTCCAGCATACCCCGCTACTCGACCACATCCGACTATCCCACGAACTCCACCTAACACATCCCAATGGCCCCTGTAAAGAACGGACGCGTCCTCTTTAACGAGGTCCCCACTGGTTCGTATCCTCGCAGCTCATTAGATGTTCTGCTGCTCACTGCATCGACGCAGGTTACCCGGAACCGGGAAAGACTACTGTCTACGACGAGTCTGAGTCGATTGATCCCGACACCGTCCCTCTCAATGGCGGTTTCCTTGTCAAGACCCTCGTGCTCTCTGTTGACCCCTACCTCCGGGGCAGGATGCGCGACGCAAACGTCAAGAGCTACTCTGTACGAGATTTGTTTACTCCATGATCATCTCATCCTGGCTGACCATCCGGTTGCTTTGTAGCCCCCCTTCTTGCTTCACGAACCGTACGTTTGATCTAGAGGCCTTGTCACACGACATGTTGATCCAACGCCTTTTTCAGCATTGAGAACTTTGGCGTCGGTGTCGTCGTGCGGTCCGAGAACCCAGAGTTGAAGGCCGGTGACCACATCTATGGCATCTTCAGTACGTTGTACAATTGCTCACATGCATGATGGCAATATTGACCACGGTATCATGCAGAGTTCAAGAAGTATTTCGTGGCCAACGATGCCAAGCAGTACAAGGTGCTCGAGAACAAGGAGGGTCTTCCCTGGTCCGTCTACGTCGGCGTCTGTGGTATGCCCGGTACGTACACTATCTCCTCGTCTTTGACAACCGTGGGACGCTAACACACCATATAGGCGAGACGGCCGACTACGCCTGGCAGGAGTTCTCCAAGGCGAAGCCGGTACGCTGAATCTTCTTGATTCCAGCTTCTCAGCAGAGTGCTAACCATGTGTCGGCATATAGGGGGAGGTTGCCTTCGTCTCTGCTGCTTCAGGTACGCAATGCGAACTACGGATGACGCAGCTCACTGAGACGATCCCTCGCTCTAGGCCCCGTCGGAGCGTACGTGTCACTACGCTGGGTAGTCATCGAGGACTCCTAGGCTAACTCCTTATTCAGTACCGTCGTTCAGCTTGCAAAGGCTCAGGGCCTCAAGGTGATCGCATCGGCCGGGTCCGACGAGAAGGTCGCGTTCGTCCGCTCTATCGGCGCCGATGTCGCGTTCAATTACAAGACGGTGGACACGCGGAAGGTCCTTGAGAAGGAGGGACCTATTGACGTGTACGTTCGTAGGATAACGCGAGATGGCCTGTTGTCTGACCGGGCCTCACAGCTACTGGGATAACGTTGGCGGCGAGACTCTTGAGGCCGCATTGGAGTACGCCAACAAGTTCGCTCGCTTCATCGTACGTCCTGCGCCCGACCCGTATACCTTCACATACTCATTTTCCCTTGTCCCATCTGACATAGGAATGCGGCATGATCTCTCAATACAACACGGCACCGTACCCGGTCAAGAACCTCATGAAGATCGTCTCGCAGGAGCTCTCCGTGCACGGCTTCATCGTCGGCTCGCTCCGGCACAAATACGTGGCCGAGTTTTACAAGTCCTTCCCCGCGCGCGTCGCGAGCGGCGAGATCAAGTACAAGGAGCACCGCGTCAACGGGCTCGAGAAGGCCGGCGAGGCCATCCTCGACGTCCTCAAGGGCGGCAACTTTGGCAAGAGCGTCATCATCGTCGCGGACGAGTGAACGTGCGACGCAATGCTGCAAGTTATGCGAAGGAGGGTTCATATGGTAGTAGAGTTGAAGTTCAACGTCTTGTATTACAGTGACGGCCAAAAGTCATGTGCCACCCCCTTGTCGGCTTGATGATTGCCAAATTCCCTGTAATTTACAAACACTACATACATGCTCTATATGCACATGTAGAGTCACCCCAATGTGCTACATGATGCAATCACTCCCATGGAAGTTCAGTCTAATTTCTGGGAGATATCTGAGCAACAAGTCTAACACCACTTAAATGGGACCGCAAAAATCCGGTCAATTTAACTATATTTCACACATTCCCTGTGGAACCACAGGGGTTATGGGCATGGCAGTGTTATACAATGGAAGGGTCATGCATCATGTCTGATATGCTCTAGAGCTCTAGGGGATATAACCCACGAGGATGTTTTTATAGATACTACATTGATTACGGGATTCTACAAGGGATAACTGCTTCAAGCCTGCTCAACCACAGATGAACGTGATACCATCTATAGCATCAGGAGAAGTACTTAACAGACATGACCAAAATGGGATGGTTGCATATTGCGTTGCAGAGATAATGGAGTGAAAAGTATATTTTTGGCCCACTTTGGTGCATTCAGAAGCATCTTTACAAGGCTGGACCTAAGTGCCATGTGGCGCCTGATAGTTATACAGTAGTACGGAAGGGGTCCTATATTATACTGGGCTTTACGGATGATGACCATGTCTCCTTTCAAAGTTGTGCTCCAGGAAGCTCAAAAATGGGGTTGGTCATATTGCATCAGAAATGTTTTCTTCATTTGTACTACAACTAGGCAGCAAATAGGAGTGAATGTACCCTGGATAAGTGCATCATAGGGGACTCTGTAGATATGCCCTACACCAATGCAAGGTACCATTCTTATTGGGGATTGAGCTGCATTTTGCATAAATTAGTAATATGACCAACCTCATTTTTAGGCTTCCTGGAGCACAACTTTGAAAGGAGACACGGTCATCATCCGTAAAGCCCAGTATAATATAGGACCCCTTCCGTACTACTGTATAACTATCAGGCGCCACATGGCACTTAGGTCCAGCCTTGTAAAGATGCTTCTGAATGCGCCAAAGTGGGCCAAAAATATACTTTTCACTCCATTATCTCTGCAACGCAATATGCAACCATCCCATTTTGGTCATGTCTGTTAAGTACTTCTCCTGATGCTATAGATGGTATCACGTTCATCTGTGGTTGAGCAGGCTTGAAGCAGTTATCCCTTGTAGAATCCCGTAATCAATGTAGTATCTATAAAAACATCCTCGTGGGTTATATCCCCTAGAGCTCTAGAGCATATCAGACATGATGCATGACCCTTCCATTGTATAACACTGCCATGCCCATAACCCCTGTGGTTCCACAGGGAATGTGTGAAATATAGTTAAATTGACCGGATTTTTGCGGTCCCATTTAAGTGGTGTTAGACTTGTTGCTCAGATATCTCCCAGAAATTAGACTGAACTTCCATGGGAGTGATTGCATCATGTAGCACATTGGGGTGACTCTACATGTGCATATAGAGCATGTATGTAGTGTTTGTAAATTACAGGGAATTTGGCAATCATCAAGCCGACAAGGGGGTGGCACATGACTTTTGGCCGTCACTGTATCATACACCACGGCACGGACTATGAATCATCTTCCCGAACTCATCATCACACGTCGTACATCAGCCCTCCCACTGCGTCATTCGCGTAAGATGTACCATCTATTGTTTGACGGTTGACTCGTCGAACGTCTCTATTCTCTTTCTATCATCTTGTCGCCACACCCTTCAGGCAAGGCACACAACTCCTATCACCTTTCGAGATGTACAAAAATAATGGACATTCAGGGGATTGAACCCTGGACCTCACGCATGCGAAGCGTGCGCGCTACCACTGTGCCAAATGCCCCTATTGTCGTCGTTCCTCTCACACGATATCATCCGCACAATGCACCTGCAAAGGAGCAATTGCTTTCGCCGATCGTCTGTGCTTTACGCTCTCCCGTCCTCCCGCCCTCCTCACACACCATGGCTGCCTCAAAATCTGCCGCTGCGGCACCCGCATCCGCCTCATCCGAGTCTACAAAGAAGGCCGCCGCGCCATCGAACGGCGCACCGGCGCAGCGCGCGCAGAGCAGCCGGAAAGGCAAGCGCGCCTGGCGGAAAAATGTCGATATCGAGCAGGTGGAGGTCGGCCTCGAGGGGCTGCGCGCGGAGGAGCGGACGACTGGGTGCGTAACGTTCTAATGGATGCGTTTGTGTGTGGGAGGTGCTTATAGGGAGTTGGGATGTAGGACGTACCTGCAAAAGAAGAAGGACGAGGAGCTGTTCCAGGTCGACGTCCAGGGCGACGACCAGAGTACGTCTCTGCGCACTTTCATGTTCGCGAAAAGAGCGAAACTGATATTGGATGTGTGCTGCTGTCCTGCTGTGTGAGCAGTCCGGAAAACGCTGCCCAAGTTCTCCGAGCGCGTGCTGACCTCGACGAAAATCCTCTCCGAACGCTCCGCCGTCCCCGCCGTGTTCTCGCGCCCCACGTCCTCGAAGCCGGAGAAGCGCAAGGCCGTGTCTCACGAAGACAAGAGCAGGCTGCTCCGCATGGGCAAGAAGCTCAGGAAGGGCCCGTTCAATGCGTACATTGACCCGAATCAGGTCGGCGAGGGGAGCGCGATGCTCGAGCTGAGCGAGGCGGCGAAAAAGGCGGGAGAGTACGACGTTTGGGCGGAAGAGGCACCTGAGAAGGTACCAGTTAAGGTGCGTACTAGTCACTAGCTCGCCTACGCGGACGGATTGTGCTCATGAGATACCCGATTGTCCAGGCACCGCAAACAGACAACCCTCGCTCTCACATCGCCCTTCCGGCAGTTCCTTCCCCTCATGAAGGGCAGTCGTATAACCCACCGCTTACGGCACATCAGCAACTACTACGGGCGGCACATGAGAAGGAGGAACAGAAGCTGAAGAGCATGGAGGAGCTGGAGGCGTTGAAGGCGAAGCTGGACCAGGCGCGTGCAGTAGCGAATGCGGAAGCGGCGGCGGCACAGGGCTCTGCTCCTGGCATGAAGGTGGACGAGCCGGCGGAGGCTCAGGAGGACGCGGAAGCGGCGGACGGCTCAGAGCCGCTGCCTCCGAAGAAGATGCCTGGGCGGAAGACAAAACAGCAGCGCAAGAAAGCCGAACGGCTACGAGCAGAGGTGAGGATGCTGCCGTTCCTATTGTGACTACAGTTGTTGATATAGCGGTGACTACTACAGAAACGTGCGCTTGCAGAGAAGGCAGCGCGGAGACGTATGCTCGCGACCGTTGACTCGGCGAAGGCTCTCCGGAGAGCAATCGCCCGGAATTTGGCTACGCGGGAGCGGCTCCGCGCCCAGAGACAAGCTGCCTTGCAAGAGAAGCTCAAGCAAGGCTTGGCGGGGCAAAGAATCGGCAAGCACGTCGTGCCAGAAGGCGCCATCGACGTTCAGCTGGGCGAGGAGCTCAGCGAGAGCTTGCGTGGTCTGAAGGTGAGCTCTGCGGTTTTGGATGTAGTCGAGGATGAGGTATTGATCCCCACTCGTTAGCCCGAGGGCAACTTGTTCCGGGACCGCTTCATCAACATGCAGCATCGTGCGCTCATCGAGCCGCATGCTCCCAATCCGTACGTACCTCGTCTTGTCTCCAGTAGACCCGATGCTAACCCATTGTGCGTGTTTAGGGCAAAGAAGCCGAGGCGGAAGACAAAAGAGTACGAAAAGCACTCGTACAAGCGGTTCGATCGGGACTACTGAGCTCGTCGCATGCCACATCGTCGGCGTGCCATACTATCCCGGTGTTCATTGCCATCTCATCTATCTGTGGGCTATTCGGATGTCGCTCTTTGATTGTCACTGCATCGCTCCCATCGCGGAGCTCACATGCTCGCGGTGTTTCAATACCTACACTTAACCATCTCAAGCTATCGACGGCCGTGCGGCCGCTAACGTCAAGTGTCAACTATGTCCTGAGGTATCAGTAAAGCAAAGTTGCTCGACCAAAATATTCATTTCGCTTGTGGTATCGAGCTAAGCCATGTAAAGGCCCAAGTCGCCGGCGCAGTGACTGTGCGAAGGCCCGATCTCTGGGGACAGCATAGCCCCCTGCTGCACCACGGTCATAATACGCAGAGGAAGGTGACGAGAGCAGCATGGTGACGACACGAATACGCCGGCTCCCACCACGAGCATCTCGCCGCGAAGCTACGGCGGACGTCCCACAGAACCCAAACGCAGATTCTGCGGATGACGCAGCCGCAGAATGCGCGCCCTCCCCTCGGCCTTCCCAAGGGCTGTCGAGTGTGAGACCGGGGATCAAGGGTGCCATACGACGTCGGCGCCAGCGGGTGGCCAGCAGGTGTCCTGGGACCGCCCAGCAGTCGGCGGTCGGGCATTGCCAGCGAGGAGAGGGGGAGGGGAGGGTTCGGGACATGGACTTTCGGATGGTGGCGTCGAGCGCGAAGGCGATAGCAGGACCTCGTGGCGAGGACGGCCACACGGCAGAAGACGTGCACGAAAACATCCGAGGCTCTATGTGCCCAGGTGTGGCGTAGATGCATACCAGCTGAAGCCAGATACAGGGCCAGAAGTGAGGCTGAGAACGAGAACCGTCCGGGTGGTTGCTGCAGGTGGCGCCGCCGGACTGACCGGGACGTGCTGCCACTTAGCCGACGTCGAATAGGTCAGGCAGGGTGGTGGGGTGGTATCTGGCTCCCCATATCTTCGGCGCATCGGTTGACACGAGGAGGGATTTGCGGTAGCAGCTTTCGTTCTGCGGTCGCGAGCAACGGCATGTAGACTTCCAGACAGGAGAGAGAAGAGACGAAGCTACCTCAGGGTCATCTATTAGTCCACTGTCGGAGCTAGTCACTCGATGATGCGTAGAGGTCGGAGGATTTGCTAATGGGAGAAGCCCAGCAATCGCGTTTGTTGATGAGTTCTCCGAAACTAGAAACGCAAATGGCTAGCCATAGATTCAGCATAGCTAGTACCGAGCGCTCTACAGTCAAGCTCGGCCAAGCGAGTCACCAGATAAGCCGGATATCAGAGAGGGTCCTGGGGGAGTGCAGTGGGGACAATCATACACCACAACGGTGGCCATCGACATATGACGACGCGGAGTCCAAAGGCATGGGCGTTCAGTAGCACGTCTCGATTAGGCAGGAGGCTGGTCTGAGCCGCGGCTCGGCAAACGCCGGGTACTGTGCAGTACCAGCCAGCCACCCGGCCTCCCTCTATCGGGAATATACTCGACAGCGGCGGCCCACAGCAAGTTCAAGATCAAGGTATGTGGAATTTATGCCAGTTCGTTGGGCATACACTCACTGAACGTTTCGTTCTTCAGGCAGTCTCCCTTGTAGCCATCAAGAGTGAGTGTCCGGTCAGCTTTGGCCAACTGTGCGATTTCCGGGAGAAAAGGGAGAAGTGGTGGGACATGGCGAAATCAAGGGACGGCAGCGGCCTTGGAATCTCGGATGGTCAGGCGGGGGCAGGGACGGAATCGCACAGAAGGCAGGTCTATTGAAACCACCGCTAAACGTACGTTGTCTCGCAGCCCAGCAATGGCCCAACGCGTCACTCTCCGCAAGCGCAACCCCTACAACACCACTTCCAACCGTCGTCGGGTTGTGAAGACGCCCGGTGGCAAGCTTGTCTACCACCACATCAAAAAGCTCGCCACCGCGCCCAAGTGCGGAGACTGCGGTATTGCGCTTCCTGGTGTACGTCCTGACCCCCTACGAATTCAAGGTACGGAGGCTGAAGTTGGTGTTTAGGTCCCTGCCCTCCGTCCCCGCCAGTACGCGACCATCTCGAAGACGAAGAAGACTGTTCGCCGGGCGTACGGTGGCTCACGATGCGGAGACTGCGTCAAGTCCCGGTACGTCCTACTTCGTACATGCGACCCTTGAATCCCACTGAGCTGTCCATAGCATCCTCCGGGCATTCCTTGTTGAGGAGGCGAAGATCGTCAAGAAGGTGATCAAGTCGCAGGAGAAGGCTGGCCGCAAGTAAACGTCTGGAGTGTTTGTGCGCGGCTTTGTATTCTTCTATGTTACGACGGACGGGGCAGGCGGGGCTGCCCTTGCCTGCGACTTACCTACCTCATCCTGCCACGACGCCATGCCATCGCTCGCTTTCCCTCATGCATGTGTACTGCTTATCTCGCAAACAAAACATGACCGATGAGGTCGGTATGCGGTCCCATGGTTGCACTGTGTCGTATCCGAGTGAGAACGTTTGGTATGCCTCTGCGTTCATTGCGCCGTGGACGGTCTGTGTGCCAAATTACTGTCCACGATTCGCCCGTGACGCGCTGCGCTGACCGTTCGGTCAACGATCGCAAGTGATGGTTATTGGTGGTGGGCTAACAGCATACACGTTACTCCGCATGCCTGAAACAGTCAGCACGGTCGCTTGCGCTTTCCCTCTGTACTACTACCGCTAAACACACCGACATGGCCACCCGGTTGAGCTCGAAAGAACACTACTCAGACTTGCTGGACAAGTACGATACCTGGCTGTTCGACTGCGACGGTGTCCTGTGGTCTGGAGACAAGCTAATCGATGGCGCGACCGAAGTCCTCCAGCTGCTCCGACACCATAGTGTGTACAGGCCACCATAGCGGATGTACTAGCACTGACCGGTCCCGACGATAGAGAAGTCCGTGCTGTTCGTTACGAATAATGCGACGAAGTCGCGCGTGAACTACAAGAAAAAGTTCGACTCGCTCGGTGTCGAGGCGCATGTAGTACGTCCGCTTAGAGAGTTCATAGAGATGCTGGCTGACGGATATCGTTCGTTGTCTAGGATGAGATTTACGGCTCTGCCTATGCCGCCGCGGTGTACATCTCGTCGGTGATGAAGATGCCCAAGGACAAGAAGGTATACGTGATCGGTATGGCCGGGCTCGAGGAGGAACTCCGTGAAGAGGGCATCTCCTACATCGGTGGAACGGTAGGCCTTGTCACGACCCCCACACCTGTCCTCACGCCGCTAACGCGCACACCACAGGACCCAGAGGACAACACGCTCGCATCGTTCTCGCTCGCGAACTGGACGCCAGACCCCGCAGTAGGCGCGGTCCTATGCGGGCTGGACACGTCCGTGAACTACACGAAACTCTCGAAGGCGTTCAACTACATCCTCCGGAACGACGGCTGCGTGTTCCTCGCGACGAACGAGGACAGCACGTACCCCACCGCGGAGGGCCTCCTGCCCGGGGCGGGCGCGATCAGCGCGCCGCTGCGGTATGCGCTCGGGCGCGACCCGGTCGCGATCGGGAAGCCAAAGGGGACGATGCTGGACTGCATCAAGGCAAAGTGCGCTCGAGTCTTCTCTTTCTTTCCGCCGTTTCGTCTTCCGGAAGATGCTAACGGATGGATGGGGTGGTGGTGGGCGCGGATGGCAGGCACGATTTCGATCCGAAGCGCACGATCATGGTCGGAGACAGGCTCAACACCGACATCGAGTTCGGCAAGGCGGGCGGCCTGGCCACGCTTCTGGTGCTCACTGGTGCGTCGTGGTTCCTCCAGGCTGCGTGCATGCGGTATATCGATTTCACCGGGCTTCCGTCGACGTCGCAGGTATCACGAAGGAGAGCGAGTTGTCAGGCCCCAATGCTTCGCCGACCGTCCCGGACTACGTCACGAATTCGATCGGGGACTTGCGAGCACTGTCTTCCTGACCGACTGGTGTCGTGTTCGATGACAAGATAGAAATGGCAGATTAGAATACCGGCGGCGACGGTACGGATGCAGTTATTAGAAGTGTTGTAGGAGATAGAGTCCGTATACAGCCGGGAGTTATCATGACTTCTTCGTCTTCGCGGTGGGCGTTGGCGTTGACGACTGTGCTTGCTGCTGCGCCTGCCTGTCGACCTGCGCGATTGCGAGGGTCGCGCTGGTCACGAGGGCGACGAGCGAACCCACGATGTATCCGCCCACTGCGCCGAAGACTGGCGTTAATGGCCACGCCTTGGTCGAGACGTGAGTACATTTTGCCACAGAGCGACAGAAACGGGTATTCAGGGCGCGCACCTGCCATGGACGTTCCCAGTCAAGTCCAATGGGTATCGCGCCCGCCCAACAGCCCATCAGAGCTCCGACGGCAGGATAAACCAGCGCCCTCTCTATCGGTGTGCGTGGTCTACGGAACAATGGTCAGCCATTGTGTATCTTTGGAACCTGTGGACTGTGGACGCATACGAGAGTTCTGCAAACAGGCGAACCCATGTGAACCACGACACTATTGACGGGCTGTCCGACCCCAATGCGGGTAAGCCCAAGGTGTAGGCGGGCGGGAAGACCGTCAGGATAGCTAGAAGTAGGCTCATCAGGTATGTGTGCAGTAGATGCCTGGAAGGTGGCCGGTTCTGTCAATATGTCGTGCAATACCGCGACACAGACATCGTACCTAACTAACGGCGCCCCGAAGAGCACGACTATTACATGGAATGCGGCGGACGCAGCCAGCGTCATTGCCGCCGCCTTCCCAAGTTCCTGCGCAAGATGGCCTATTAATCGTAGCCGCATACGCGCCTGGCAGCATAGACGTACCGGGACGCGCTGGCTACCCCGCTCTTTCCGCTCAAGCTTGCGCTGCGTGGCCTCTGCGCTAGCGGACTGCCCTCCGCCCTGACCACTCGCCTGCGTGCGCGATTCTTGCGCCCATGTTTTCATCCAACTCGCCCACCAGCCCTGCAGGATGAGCGTTCCGCCGCATATCCATGCTACCGTGCGCGCTGGGTTCTCCGTCAGCACGTCCACAACATCTCGGCGGGGTCTATCTCCCGCGGTCAAAGCTGAGAGGCCCTTTGAAAGCAACGCGGTGGGCGTGGTTGGAAGCAAGAGGGTGCTGAACGCGAGAAGGGAGGTATGCACGCCAACTATAGAGGTGTACCGCGCGAAGGGGAAGAACGCGTCCATGTCTCCCGACGGGTCCGGCTGATTCCTTGTTGCTGTGGAGCCAGCTGCATGCGCTTTTGCTTTACGAGCAGGCATGCTGAACTGGCGAGCTGAGTTGTTCGAGCGATGTGGTGGTCGAAGATAGAGACGCGACGGAGAGTAATCGCGTAATGAGCGCCTTACACCTTCGATCTCTACCACCGCCATCTAGCGACACTCGTCCTGAGCTGCTACTCTGGACCATATGTCTACCCTATGTTGTCTGTGAACCGACTTCTTAAGCTTCATAAACCGTTGATTTTGGTGCATGTCAGTACACCTCGTGAGTGACCGCTGCGAGTTCATGGAGAACATAAGAGATTCAGACAGGTAGTACAGTGACAAGCCAATCATATCCCAGACGGTTCCCATTAACTTAGGCCTCGTCGTCGTCAATTTCGTGGTATCGAGAGCTCATGAAACAACGGATGGCTGACTAGTTCATTAGACAGACTTCTATGCACTCGTACCTGCATTGGGCCATCGTATGGTGTTCCAAGAACGCCGTTGATCAACGGAAGGTCCCCAATGAACGGAGCTCGGAAGTAGTGCTAATGCAACCGACTCTCATAAGGCAAGGGGACCCCAGCAAGCGAGCGTAGGTTCTCATCCAGACGCTGTACTTTCCGGCTAGTGTGCTACCGACTGCTACTGCACAATGATCGTCCCGTGGTCCGGAGTTATTCATGGCTAACTTCTGTCATGGGTCAATGTTTCTCCCAGCTCCTAGCCTGTGCGCGGCCCTTTCTCGAGGAACGCGTTTTCGCAGCCATGGCCAAGGCCGTTCAACCCAAGCACCGCAGGTGGGTCGTTGGTATCGAGCTCACGGATGATGTCACCGTATACTGAAAGCGGTTTATCGCTTGAAACATTTCTGAGCGCCATACTGTGCATCCGTAAGTCGATCGCCGCTCCCTTGCCGCTGTATTCATTCATTGATTCTTGGTGCGCCTCTAGCGAAGATCCTCTTATTGTGTTGTAATACACCTTTCAGCGCCCATCGTATGCTGTTCCTGGCACCTTTGGCCGCGGGACGTCAGGAAGGGCGCGACCCACAGGCTGGCACACCTCGAGGCCTGCGCTTCGCCGCACGGCCAGGTTCCATCTTCGTTCCATTTCCTGGGTCAGCTGGCGAGCGCTCCGTTCTTCCCTCGGAGGTGTTCTGTCCACCGGTTTTCCTCGCGGCGGAATACAAGCGTGCCATCCGGATGACGCTGCATCGGGACCCTGTTTCCCTTTTGTGGCTTCTGCGTACCGATCGCAAAGGCTCCTAGTCGCGACTCGCTCTGCTTCCCCGGCATCGTGGAGAGCACGTTGGTGATACCCATCTTATCACCTCTTGACGGGCGTCCACAGGTCCAACACTAAAGGGAATCGTCAGCACAAAACCGTCACGTAGACGCACGGTATGGACTGTGAGGTGCTGCGTATACCGAACGAAAGGTATTGCATAGATGCATATCGATATATTACATTTCAGAACTGATCCCTCCATCGTGATGCGTGTATCTAGCTTCTCGGAAGTACTTCTCTGCTTTGGATCTGATTGGCGACGCCGCTGGCTCCTACGTTTTCTCAACTCCTGCATCGGAATTCTAGAAGATCGCTTGGGAGTTGTGTGTCGTCGGGGGCTATAACAAATCTCGGGCAGCATCGGCCAGCTTTCGCGTCTACTTCTCGCTGCCTGTGCTCTCCAGCCTTTCGCAGTCGGCGCGATACGCTGCCGGTTGGTCCCAGGTGATGAAACGCATGCGGAAGCCGACGTCGTGCCATCTGACTGTGTAGTCTGCTTCCGCCTTCTTGCCCGTCATCTTCAGCTCTTCCTGCTTGTACGCCTCCAGCTCGTCGTCTTCGTATAGTTCTTGTAGCGCAAGGTCGTCCAGGTGGGCAAGCTGCGCCTCACCCTGAATAAACTCCAGCATGTGCATGGACGCGCGGCGCATCTGCGCAATCAGGTCCTGCAACCCCGTGGAGAGCGTCACTTGCGCTATCGTTCTTGCTTCGACGGACATCGCCGACAGGAAAGCTCCGTGCTGAGACGCTAGGTAGGACGTGGGGTACTGCGCCTCACACGCCCGCTGCTTTGCTTGTGTTCCAGCCGCAGATGCAGCAGCCGGCGGCGCGCCAGGTTCGAGCGTTGGCGCCTTCGCCCGCAATGACTGGTCGGCATCGAGCGCAAGAGCGTCAAACTTTCCGAGTTTGTCCACGTCGCTGAGCTGTTGTGAGTCAGAAATACGGTGAGCGAGAGGCCATGGTCGCTCAAAGGGTCAATGCCGGAGACACTGACGCTTTGTAGGTTGGCAACAACGATGGCAGATTGGAGCTGGTGCAGGTCGAAGTATTCTGCCGTTGACTCAATGGTTTCGTCTGTAAGACGCCTCGCCGAGGGATTCAACGCTTCCCAGGCCCGGATGAATGGATTGTTGCTGTTCGTCTTCCTACTGCAGGCGGCCAAGATCTGATATACTCGGCCCGTCAGTTCTCATCTACCGCTTGGTGTGTATCCCCGTAGACTGACCTCCTTATAACACATAGTGATGCAAGTGACACCAGCCTCTGCACAGGCTGCCGCATGGGCGAGCCCAGACACCAAGGTCAAGTTAGTCTGTACGCCATACTTGCCCTCCAGAATTTGCGCGGCTTGGACGCCTGCCTCCGTTGCGGGGATCTGATCCTCTTCTTCAGCTTCTGACGGTTGAGACTGAATGGAAAGTACCGTGAAGCACTCACCGTGACTACGATACGCTCGCGACCGTACCCCTTGTGCGCGAACCGCCTGGAGAGGCGTAGCGCCTCCTTGACTATAGCAGCGGCGTTATCGTGGTTTCTCGGGTCCACGAACGTGTAGTGGGGCCCGTCTACCCGGTCAAGCAACAGCACTCCGAGCTCCACCAGCTGGTAGCGCAGATAAGCCACCCATTTTTATCGGCGTCGTACGCTCCAGACTCACGTAGAAGGTCAACGCTGCATCCAGTATTCTCCGGAGGTCCCATTCTCCGCCGCGCCTGTGCACGAATCGTGCGTGGTCCGAGAATCGTCAGTCCCCTGATTTGAAGCGACGATGCGACGCTCCCCGGCACGCACCTCTTCTCAATCGCCATCTTCGCTCCCACCCAAGCGTGGTAGGCCGTGTCGGGCGCCAACAGGCCCTCACGCAGCAGCTCGGGCGTCACCATGCTGCCGCCGAACGGTAGGGTGCCGAGCACTGGACGCAACGGGGAACACCATTGTCAATGCACACTCTCCGACGGCGGCGATGGCCCATGAAAGGACGCAAAATTGCACTCCGGTACTCACGCTCGTAGTCTAAGCTTTCCGCTATCACCACCTTCCGCTTGGCCTCGAGCGTACGCCACAGGGGCGCCGTCGTTGTCGTCGTCGGCACTACCGGTTTCTTCTGCTTCTGCTGCTGTTGCTCCTCCTCCTTGGGCTTGCTCCGCGAGGCGCTCGGCCGCGGCCTCTTCCCAATCGTCGACTGGCCCTCGGGGGGCTTGGGCGAGTTCAGCAGCCGGTACGCGATCTCCGCGAACGTGACATGGGTGGCGGTCAGCACCGGCAGCGCAGGCCTGCTGGGCGTCGTCGGGAACGGGATGGCGGACTTCTGGATCTCGACCGGTCGCGACGCGGAAGCCTTCCCGCCCCGCAGGTAGGCTTTCGAGCCGCCGCCGGCACGTTGCGCGAGCGTCGGCACGGCGGTGTTTGTCGTGCCCTTCTTGCGTGGCGAGGGCGGCGGCGCGGTAGCGACCGGGATTCTGCTGGGACTTTTCGCGTTCTCGTCCTGGGCGTTCGTCCTGCGCCTGCCCCTGAGGGTGGCGATCGGCATTGCCGGCGGCGGCGGCGTCCGGGGCGGCTTGAATTCGTTCGTCGGGGACACTGACTGTGGAGGGCGCTCAGACATGGTCGCTGTTCAGGTTCACGTTCAAAAGGGGTCCGGCGCGCGATTTAAGACTATGCGCTTTGTGTGGCTAAGTGCTCGGTGGCGAGCCAATGCCCGTTCGGAGGACAATGGGTGTGGCGCGCCATGCAGCCAGGTGCGTTTAGACCATGGATCTAAACTGGTGAAGAATGGCCTGTCCAAGCTTGCATTAGCCCTCCAGTACGTGATTGCATATGTCAGCCATCGTTCTCTTTACTAGAATTTGATTGAGCCGCTATTTCGCGTGCTATGCCACGGACATCTCCCTCTTGGTCCCGTGGTATGCCCACTTAGCCATGGGCTGCCATGGGTAGCTTGGGATCTACATCGCTCATATTCAGTGGACTAGTGCCATCCCGCACCAGGGCGGCGCCAACCCAACGAACCCGCCGTCACCTGCTTTTACTAATGTGCACTCCCACACACGCATCAAAAATTCTGTAGCGCCATAGAAAACGATCAGCGGTACGGTGCCTTCTGACGGCGGTGCAAAGCATTCAATGCGCTCTGCAGGGGACTCCTTCACGTGCTGACGCCCCTTCACCGCAGGCCACCATCGTTCTCCACAGACTGCCGCCAGACTGGAGCCGTTGCCAGAGGGTCAGTCAAGCTCTGTGCCAGTGGACCTACAGCGGCTGGAAGCCCGGGCCCGCTCGGCGGAGGGCGCCGCTCGAAGCTCTTCCAGCGAAGCGTGGGCCATGAGGCCCGCATAGCCTAAATGAGAACGGCGACTTGCTCAGGTGGCCCCGCCGAACCATTCAGACCGTGGAAAGACTATCTGACAGCCCGCACCTCTTCCCCAAGCTCCGAGGAGAAGGGGAAGGCGCGAGGGGGGTATATGTGCGCCACCGCGAAGGCCTTTCTCTATTATGAACGCCGAGCACGGCTCGGGCGCGCGGGCCTGGCAGTCCTATCGCACATGACCCGGCTCGCTCGTCAGCTTGAGCCCGCGCGCAACGGAGCAAGGGCGTCGATAAAGTGTGGGTGCCGCGGGGAGGGAGACACTGAGTGCGAGCAGGCGCCAGCCATCTCGGCAGCAATCGCTGAAGGTGGATGGGCCGGGCGGTACGTGCCAATGTGCACCTTACGCGTCCAAGACGTACTGAACGACCGCCAGGTGCTCACTTCGGGATTTTCCTTGCCACATGTGGCGTCGCGCGGGCGCTGCGACGCAGGGCGGTCGTCTGCGGGCTTGCTACGATGCACCGTTAATGTGACAGCGTCCTCTCATGGCATTTAGGCTGAGAAAGTGGGCATTGCCCCGGTGCGAGTCGTTACCGGCAATCACAGCGAGCTGGCGTATTTTTTACAGGGGAATATGCGACGCTGACAAGCCTGCGAGGCGCGATATCGACAGCGCAGCTATCTTGGACCACCTCCGAGCTCGGGTCGAAGGCGTGGACATGCGGCTATTCTCGGTGCTGCATCTGTGGACATGTATGGCTCACAGCTCCACAAAAACATCGACGGCGCCAGACGCACCCTGTAGCCGCCGCAGGCCAGCGTTCAGCCGACGAAGGGCCCACCCTTGTGCATCGCGTTCACGGAGATCGAGTGCATTGCCGAACGCACTGCCGGGGCCCTCGAGCGATTCGTTCGGAGGGCCCTTCCCCTTCTGGCCTTCTGAGAATCTATCGGTGCGTGCGCGGGGTCTATCGACTCTGCGTTCCGCCAAAAAAAATCATGCTCAGGGCTGCTGTCCTGTGAGTTTAGGTCGCACCCAGCCCCAGATGCACCAGCACTCGGGCGCCAGCGGCCAGCCAGACGCCAGAACACCAGAACGCCGCCCGCGAGCTGTCCCGGCAACGCCAGGGCACCACCGTGACCGCGCGAGCGGCGAGGGGGGAGCTCCCCCGGCGCGATGCGTGCACGCTGGGGCGTCGAGCGTGACGTGCGGCGGGGCCCCGACGGGTGGTTTAGGCTCTGCGGAGACGGCCCCTGGGCTCGACGTACCTTAGCAGGCAACCGCGCGTATAGACACCGTCCCCGGCTACTGATTGCGGCTGCCAGGAACGCACAGAGGCTCCCGCTAGCGCGCGCCGTCGCGCTGCTGCTATACGCTCCCCATCGTCCTCGTGCCGTGGCTCCTTGGCCCCGTCGCACCGGCTCGGCGACCGCGGCGCGGTAGGGCTGCAGGGCAGCAGTACTATATTCATGTTGTACGATATGCACGCCGCAGGATCAGGCCGCATCGAGCCCGTCGGGACTCGGGCGACGTTCGTTCACACCTGGCGACAAATGCGGCCTCTCGCCGGGCTCAGGCTCCTCTGTGGGCCAGGATGGGGATGATCGGGGCGCGCGCACGCGAAAATAGCGTCGGGAAAGGCCGCGGCGGACTGCATTGCACGCAGCGCGAGCGCGCGCCGCTGACTTTGCGCGGTGCGCGAACCTTCCCATCGCTAAGCGGCGCAGGGGGGCGCGACTTGGCCCGTAGCCGACGTCGAGGACTAGGCTCGCCCGCGAGGGGGGGAGAGACCGGGGGGAGTGGTCTCCAGGACGCCCGCGATTGAGAGGTGCGATGTGGCGTGGCGGGGAGAAAAGCCAAAGAGCCGCCCGACGGCGCCTGCTCCTGGCACGGTGCGACCCCAGAGGGCGTCCTCGATCCATTGCACTCCGTCGTGGCTCCCTGTACTGTCCTGCTGGGCACGCGCGTCGCGGGCGGGTCGCTGGGCGGTCCGACGGGACGGGCAGAAGGCAGGAAGCGGCCTGCGCCGCCCATGGATCAATCAAACCCTGGGCAGGCTTCGCGCCCCATCGAGCCTAGCAGGCGGCGAGAGAAATCTGACGGCGTTATGGGCTTGGGAACGGCCCTGCGGGCCAGGTGGCAGCGCGGTGACCACCGCCGAACGGGGCGCGACATGGAAGCCCGGGCACCAGCACGGGCAGCACCCGTAGCGGTAGCGGCCCTCGCTCTCTAGGTTCGGGCTTCCGCGCACGGCGGCGGCCTGTGGTCGCACGAAGCGCCCTCCCTGGCTGGAGGGGTCAAGGGAAAGAAGGCGGCGAAGGTTGGGACGTACTTGGGTTCGCGATGCGGGTAGATATGGATACGGCGAGGGACGATCGCAGAAAATCCGAATATATCCTGGCTATCGTACATCCAGCCGTTCCAGGCGTCCGGGCATTACTTGGTTGCGGTGCGGTGCGATGCGTACTGTATTGTGTATATGTGGAAGCGGTGAGAGGAGATCGGTACGGACAGCGCGACAGCAGCGGGGAGAGCACGGAGAAAAACAGAGGACAGTGTACAACAAGACATACAACCACAGTGCATCATCGTGGCCCGGCCGACCACGTTTTCTCATCGATACCAGGGAGAGGGGGGACAAGGACGAGGGAACAAGGGGAACGGCGAAGGCGCACGGACGGTCTCAACGTTCTGACGAGTACGACCAGTGCGCCACCGCGGCCGTCTGCCCCCCGTGACCGTGTTGAACCGCCGACGTATACTGGCTAGCGTGGGAGGTGGTGGGTTGGTGACCCGTGTGCTGCCAAGGCCGCGACTGTCAGTTAGGCTGCATGAATGCCGGCGGCGACCGAGACTCACGGAGTACTGCTGTTGCTGCTCGTCCTCTATCTTCACTAGCTCATACTGGGACGACGCGGAATGGGAGGAGAACGGGGGTAGGGTGGTGTGGTGACTGTACGAGGACGACAAGGTTCGGTGATGGGCGGCGCTAGCGGCGCTGGGCGGCAAGGAGGACGGGGCGGCGTAGTCGGATGGCTGTGGGTGGGAAAAAACATGCCGTCACTAGGATCCCGAGTTCTCAGTACGCGCAGTTCTGCTGGGGAGCACAACTGGCGGAGACGGAGAGAGCACTCGCCGAGAACGATGGACTTGACGTCGTACTCGAGGTGGGCGTCTCAGGGACCTGGTAGGTGGACACGCCGTACGGCTGGTAGAAGGGCGCAGATGATGGCCGCGAGGAGTAGTTGTACCCTGCTGAACTGTGCGGCGGGCTCTGGGTGGAGTATCCGCCAACGGGTGGGATGGTGAGCGGAGGTGGGGGGCTGTGGGTCTGCGAATCTCGAGCTTGAGCAACGTCGCCTTTGCGCGCGACGCGAATGGGCGAACTCACAACATTGTAAAGGCCACTCGCGTCCGACGTTCTTCGTCGCTTTGTTTCCCGATCGGCATTTCGATGATCCTCCAGGGTGGCGAATGAATCGCGGCGCATGTCCGGCCGCAGAGACGGTGCGCTCCTCATGTCCAGTTGTCGTCGGAGCTCCTGGACTTCACGGTGCAGCATTTCGTTCTCCTGCTCCAGTTCTCGGATCCGCACAAGCGGTGGGGGTATGGCCGCGACTTGGTCGGGGCTGAGGGCGAGGACGGACTGCAGCTTCGTGACGGTTTGTTCGAGCTGCACAGGACGCGACCGGGGTCAGACGCAGGGACGCACGGCGGGTACGGAGGGTCGCGCGCACCTGCTCGATGTAGGCCTTTCGCTTAGCGCGGTGGCGCGCCTGGGCTGCACGCGGTGTCAGGCAACGTCCCGCATAACGTTGGAGGGGAGGCGGGGTGTACCTTTGGCATTTCGCGACCGCTCTGGACGTTCTGCCTGTGCGGAGGGCTGGTCGGAGCCACTGTCGCGCTGAGATTCAGGGAGAGAAGACATAGGCGTCATTCACGTAAGGGCAGGGGGAGCGAAGGCGATCGGGGCTGGAAACCGGCGAGGGGGGATCAGTTGAACGCTTATATGGCGTAGGAGGATTGGCGTAGCCGCTGGGGAGGAGACTAGGAGCGGTTCGAGCGATTCCTTCGCTCTTTATCCCACTTGCCGGGAGAGGACGCCATTTCCGGGCAGGGGATGGACCCTGGCTCGAAGGCAAGGCAGGCCGCGAGCACGGCCGTGGCGAGCGCGAAAATGCGGGATTTCCGGACCCAGCACACTCGTTGAGGAAGGCGGCGAGTTCCAGCGCACAGCATTGCGTTGATTTCCCCGTCGCCGCCTGGGCTGCAGCCTGCTGCTCGCCGGCAACCGTTTCGAAATACAGAGCCGCGAAGCTGTTGAAACAATTGGTCCCGCCCAAGGCCCGTGCTGCGCGTGCGTGCGCACGACGAGGCTGTTTGCCGTGCCGCGACGAAGGGGGATATTTACGGGGAGGGGAGTAAAATACCGGAAAATAAAGGCGGGAATCTGCCATCTCGCGCGGGGGAGATCCTGGCAGCGAGATGGGGAGCGTGGGGAGATGGTGCAGGGTCGCAGGAGTGTGAGATCGTCCAGCGCTCTCGTCCGCTCGCCTGTCCGCACTCCGCGATGCGCTCCGGCCACGCGTTCTTATCGTCGCGACGTTCTGGGCTGCAACCTTGTTCGTCTTCTGCGCACAACTCTCCGTGAGCGCGCGCGCCGTCTGCAGCGGCGCAGGAATTGCGCGAACGCCTGCCCGCGCGTCCGCCGGCGGCGGGTGGGTGCTCGCGCGACGCTGCGTGGCCGGCGTGCATAGCGCGGAAATGTCGCAAAGTGGGCAGGAGCGAGCCGCGCGCCGGGCCCGACTGCAGACTGCTGCAACGTGCCTGGTCGCGGCGTCGCCCGAGCGCCCTGCGCCAAATCCAGCCCACGCCCTCCTCGACTCGCGACGACGACGAGCAGCCCGGGCGCGGGGGCTGCTGCGTGCACACCCCGCCTGCCATTTCGACCCCGGCGCGCTCGCGAACGCCCCGTAATCGCGCACGTTGCACGCCGCCTGGCACAGACGGGCAGCTCGCGCTCGCAATGCGGCCCTCGCTAGGCCACGCCGGGGGGCCCGCAATATCACACTCGGTCTTCTTTGTTATCTGCCACGCCCCGACTCCTGCGAGCGAGCCCATGAGCCTTTTGTCAACTCGCCCAGGGTCGCGCAGGACGTCATGTGAGTTTCCGCCTTTTTCTGGCACTACGGAGCCTAACCAAGAGGTCATCCAGGGCGTGGCACTCAGGACGGGGCTCTCACCCGTAGCGCGCGCGTCCCCGCCGCCTTTGAGTTCGCCCTCCACGCTGCCCACCCCCAAATCATGATTCACTCGCGCTCTTAGCAATGTGCTGATAATAAGCCCGGCCTGGCCTGACCACCATCGCCTGAGAAGGACATCCCCGCTACATATTCGTATCCCGACCACACCAAGACAGGCGCGGTGGGATCCCGCTCCAGCCAGCATCAGCTAGCCTCGCGCATTCCCGATGCAGTGCGAACACAGGCTGCGGCAGGCCCACACTTTGCGGTCCGAATTCCCTCACCCTCGCAGTTTTCACCATCGATCGCATAGCCAAACCTACAATATACTGTGAACATCAAAAACCCTCTCAAGGACTCATGGAGCTTGAGAGCGCTCGACGGACGGGCGATGTGCTCAGGCTAGAGCAAACGCCGCCTCTCCGCGGCCTGTGCGAAACCGCTGCTGTTCGTTCCTCACCACACCCCAGGAACTAGGGCGCGTGCTTCTCGATGTGGATCACGCCCTCTCGACTCAATGTCGATGCTCCCGATCTCGCATGAACGATCACAGTGGCAACAAGTCATGCAGCCACCACGGGCGGCGCACCACCAGGTTCCGTGTGTCGCGTTGATAGGCCATTCCGAATGCCCCAACTCGAGACAAGCTAGCACCGGGATAAGCCTCGGGTACCGGCACGAACGGCCAGTCGACGGACGTTTCGCTCACAGGTTCCCCGCGACCCAGGGAGTGGCTCCCGCGGGAATCGGACGTGCTCGAGCATTGGTGGAGGTGCGTCATAGCAGATCCTTTCGAGCCTTCGACCATGAAAACGCCACAGCAGCCCGTCGGACTCCTCGAGATCGTCGTGCGCGACCAAAGGCTAAAACTTTCCCTCGCCCGACGGCCACTCGCAGGCGCGGCGGAGAGCACCTCTCGGCGTCCTTGCCGATCCCGCCCGTTGCCTCGCGTCAGCACTTGGGTACAGTACTTACCCTCGACCGCCGACACCGCCGCTGCTGCCCTCCAAAACCAAAACACTGATCGCACTGCACCGGTGCGGGACCCGCCGATATTGCACCGATTCGCTCAGACGGGCACTGCGAGTGGATCGACAAGCTTTTCTTTTTTCTCTCTGGTTTCCACCATCTGCGACCCGCTCACTAGTTCCCGCTCTGACTTCACGTCGATCACCGCATTTTGGAATTCCCCAGACCAGGCAGGGCCTCGCGTACGCGCCTTCGCCCGTCGTGCCCCATTCAGTACGTGCGTGCCCCCTATTCTTGTCGACGCTTACGCCCCCGTCGGCGAGCCCTTCGCCGTCGCGCACCTCTGCAATCCCCGTACGCCGTGCGCTTCCTTTCTTTCTGGCGAGGGAGCTGCAACCCGCCTGGTTTCAGGCCCCAGCCTTCAGGTGCGTACGTCAGGGACGAGCAGGGAGCCGGCCACGCGAGGGTTACGTACACTCCAAACACCGCACTCGACCTCCCCCGGACTCGGAGCGTGCCAAGCGATGGGGGGAGGGGGCGGGATGTGCACACGCTCATATGCACCGGAGCAGTGCCAGATCGACGCGCGACGCGAGACGCGGGGCGCGCGGGGCTTGAAAGCGAGACGGGGCCCGCACCGGTGACGAGAGCCATAAGTGTGCGTACGTACACGGCCCTCGCGCTTGGCTCTCGCAGAGGGGTCTGCGAGTCGCTCATGCTGGCATGCAGTGATATCGGGCGATCGCCCATCTGGCATCGACGTTCGTCCGTTCGTCCATGCCCTCACTCCTCGCTCGTTCGTTCGTTCGCTCGCTCGAGCCTCGGGCGAGGGATTTGCAGAGACTCCCATCAGGCGATCGCACACCGACTCGGACCTCCCGAGAGGGGCAGGGCGGGCCCGGCGCCGCAGCCCACATCCCGCATCCGCTCCGCCGCCGCCGATTCGATTCAGCGCGCCGATTGCGTGCCCGGATGCCGTACACCCTTACGGCGCGCGTTCGGTGTGGATTCTGGAAGGCTGAAGCGCAGGCGACTGCACACAACAAGATCACACACGCACGCCCTTCGCCTTGCCCCCGGGCTGGGCTGGACCGGGCCTGTGTGCGCGCACTTGGCTCTCGAGGGGGGGGGTGGCCGTAAGTAGGTGCCCGGAATCAAGATGATGCCGAAAGCAAGTCGCCGTTGCCAGTCGGCATCATTGTCGGGCGCGCGCCCGCCTTGCAGGACGCGCCGCGCCGCTCAAGTCCCGGTTGGGCACTGGCAACGGGCTCGAAGGGATCGCGATGGCGACGATATTGTACTGTACTCGTTGAATGGGTTTGACGTTCTGTTGTGCCTCGGAACACGTCTAGAGGCGTGCGTCGCGCCTTATGATCACGGCGGGGTTACTGGTGCGCACCGGTCGAGGTGCGTGCTAAGGATGCTCCGCGAGTCGTCCACTGGAATGTGTCGGAGTTAGTCAGTCTGAGAGCGGGAGAACCCACCTATCGTGCAGTTCCCGTGCCCCGCCGCCCTCGCGTAGCCACGAATGCCCGCCAGGGACGACGAGGAGAATATCGGGTGTTCGTAGCAATGAGGGCGATTTGGAGAGCGCCGCGGTTCGCGGGCCCGGATGGTATCTGCGCCGTGCTCACTCACAATGGGGTGTGGTGATATCCGGTCCCGCTTGTGGCAGGTACTGATCGTGATGGCCAGCCCCGCGTTCGCCCCAAGGGCCGAAAACTCTGCATCGGGCCCCTTTTGTCGTCAATCGGGGCAAGGCGGGGGGGCGGGGGCCAGAGCGGGAGGCTCAGCCATCATCCATCCATCTCCATAAGTGATGGCGGTGTTTCACGTCATCCCGGTCAGCACGAGGAGGTCGGTGTTGCGGGTGATAGTATGATATTGATTTGCTCAGGCTCCGTCCCCGAGACAGTCGCGTTTGCGCGCGGTGACGAGAGGTCAGACGATGTCGTGAAAAGCGGTGCTCGCGCAAACTAGCTGTGCGGTGCCTCCGGCGTTTGGCCACTTACGCAGCTGCGCATCAGGTCGGACGGCTCGGAGGCCACGGAGCGACTTCGAGCATGAGCGATCATCGTCCGCGGGCAGGTCAGCATGCGGGCGGGAACTCGCAGGGTAGCGGGCGGGCGTCGTGATGTTCGATGTGATCTTGGTGATTTTTACGGCGATGATGGTACACGGTGGATACATTCAGCATTGCAAGTCGTGTGTAAGTAGCGAGGCTGTCCGTGGCTGTAGTCGTTGTGGTAGCAGGGCGAGGTCGGACTGGTGCGGTATAGAATTGTATAGGGAGACAGCGTGGGCGCGAGCGTGCGGCTAGCCGGTAGCCTTGGGAAACAAGCCGGAGCGGAGGGTCGGGGTGCGGGATAGAAGAGACGGTCTCCGTCAGTCCTGACGGCCAGGTTCCCGGACCATGCACCAGAGAGGGAACCCTGCAGAGTCCTTCGAGGTGAAGTTCTTCACCCCTCGGTGCGTAAAGCCCCACTTCTTGAACCATAGCACCTGTCAACACCAAAGCACAGAGCCCATCGTCAGCACTACGTTCTGCACATCGGTGGAATAGAATCAGTGGACTCAGCCATACGAACATGGTTGGGACTCTTCACGTCTGCAGTGATGCATGCGCCTCCGGCGTCTGCCTGTCGCGAGAGAGAATGGGAACGGTCAGCCCGGCGGGGGTCGCGGCGAGGATAAGGTGTTCCAAGGACCTGCCTGCTTGCAGATAGACCCTAGCAACGCCCGGCCTACACCCCTCCGCTGATGCTCCGGGTTGACAGCGAGCAGCTTGATGTTCCAGGCGTCTCGCCGCCCACGCTGTCCTGTGGGTAAGGACGACCGGTACAATTCCTCGTACGTCGGCACATACTGCGCCACAGCATTGCTTAACGTTAGCTCTTACGGCTCCGAGCACGGCGGCCAATCCAGGCGGCGGGAGCAGGGAGGACGTACGTGGTAGGTGTACCACTCGTACAGGTACGTCGATAAGCCCCTCGTGAAGTCCTCTTGCTGGCTGCAGCGCAATTCACCGGTCAGGAGCAGGGTGGCGGCGGCGTAGTTAGAGCGGAACGCAGACGAACTAGAATGCCCAGTCCGCTCCAGGCGCGACCAAGGCCGCAACGCCGTGCGGGACGTCGTCGACCAGGCCGATGTATACCTCGCCACGGGCGAGGCAGCCATGGATCGACCGACGGAATATGTCCCGTGCTACGCGCGCGGACCCGCCGCTCAAGGACTCGATCCCGAGATCTACGATGGCGGTGGCGGGGCGGGTCAGCCATCGGGCACCGGGCCAAGTCGGGGAGGGGACGCACCATCTTTGAACGCGTTGTAGAGCACCTGCACTGCTCTCTCGATCTCATCCTCTGCACATCCACACAAACACGGTCAGCTTCTAGCTCCACAGAGCGGTGCAGGCCCGAGCGGGCACGCGGGACTCTACCTGTCGGGTTGGTGAGCTTCCGGACGGAGACTCGGGAAGGACTCATGCTGTATGGGGCCGCCGACGGACGAAAAGGCTCGACAAAAACCGACTGGGTTTGACGTCCGCGATGTGCGCTCGCCGAGGACGGACGGGAGGAGCAGTACTTATACCGCCGCGAGAACGGGTGCAGCGTGCCCGGCTCTGGCACACCGCGCACCGATGGGCGAACCGCGGACCCCGAGGATCACGCCCCGCATCGATGCCGTGCGCCCCTGTGCGGACGCTCGCGGCCTGTAAACCCCAGGCGGTCGTACGCCTGAGCTTGCCTGCCACGTCCAGCCGCCCGCGCCCACCCACGCCGCGCTCAGCTCGCTGGCGACGTCGTCGTCGCGTCGTATGCACGCAGGTCCGTAAGCTCGGCCGTCCGTCGCACCCCTGCGGGGGCTGCGGAGCTGGTCGCGCGGGCCACCCTTGACATTTCTGTCCGTGCTCGCGTCAGCCAAGTGCTCGGATACGGTCGTGAGGATGGGTGCAGTGGCCAGGGTTGGTGGCTCGCCGGAACGAATGGGACGCGGAAGCGAGGACCCATGATCGCCCGGCGTGCACATCGCAGACGGGGCGCGCGCAGGCTAGCTATAGATGTCCAGTCAGAGGCAAGGTCGTCGACGGCTCGTAAGATCGATAAACTCAGCCGTAGCACGCACCGGCGCGTGTAACACGGCCTTCTTCCCTCCTTCCGCTCCTCCGACTCCCGAGACTCCGAGCGTCCGCAGCCAGCTCGCGGCTACTAAACGCTCGCCCTTGATGCGCCGAGTGTTCCGTATTCCGTATACAATAAACGGGCTTCGTAAATCGCGACGCACCGATTTGTGAGCAGCTGGGACTGCGCGCATTGTTGCAATTGTACTGCACCCTGGATCGTTGCGCCGAGGTCAGAGGTGCTTAGTGAGCTGGCCTAGACCGTGGCGCCGGCTGCTGTGCAGGAAATAGCGAGGCTACCATTGCAGCGGACGAAGAGAGCGTTCAAGAGCGGATTCGACTCTGGGAAGCTGGTGCCCGAAGCCCGTCTCGGAGAGCGGAGATGGATACGAACGCAGTGGCAGGCACGGGCCGAACCCAGTACGTGTACCAACCCGACGTGCCTCCGGTCACAAGCCGCCTCTTCTCGCCGTATGTCAGAGGGCCACGCCTGTCGAGTGCGCTTCATGCTGCCGCAGTAGGCACCCATCCTCCCAAGGCCGGCCGCGCCCGCTCGCGTTATGAACCACTTCACGGCGGGGGCCTTGGCAGCGAGCACCGCGATTCCGGGGTGGAAGGCTTCGCGCCAATCAACCTGTAGAGCTAACTTGACGCTTCATTTTGGCTTGCAGCGCTCCGAGGCCCGCGTTCTTGCGCCGTTCGCCGACCCGCCCAGGTCCGAGAACCGTCCGCCCAGGTCCAAGGGGCCACGTTCCCAGCATCCGCGAGCAGGCGAGCTTCGCCGCCGCCGCCGTTGCCCGCGCGCGGGACTGCAGGGATCGTGTGCCGTGCCTCAGGCTGGCTGCTCCGTCCGCGCCAGTGCGTGCGTGCGTGAGTGCATGCACGCCGCCAGCCTCCTGCCCGGCGCGATGCACCCCCACCCCCGGCACATCGTGCCCAACTTCGCTCACCGTCGCCCGATCGTCGTGGTGCGCCGCGCAGGGCATGCGCGCCGGGGACCTGCCAGTGTGTGAGCGCAGCCCCGCAGGTTGGCGGGGGGACTGTGTACGGCCTGAGTTCGTCGCGCAGTGCCGTCCGGGCGCGGTGGTCGGCGCGCGCATAAATAGGCCCGGACGCTGTCACGAGCGTATGCACCCGCGTCGGCGTTCACACCGGGTGGTGTTTGCGAGGGTCGCCTTCGCGGCAAGGGCGGTTACGTGTGCGGACGATGACTGGCCGCACATCGTGCAAAGTTAGCTCGGTGACGTCGGTATGCAACTTGTACGGGGCGAGGACGTACGTCTGAGATGTGTGGCGGGCCGACGACGGTAATCGCATTGCTAAAGAGACACATACGCTCGCTGGCGCGTATTGTGGCGGTTGCCGGGCGAGAAGGGTGTTGCACAGGCTGCGAAGAGGTCGGTCGTGGGCCCGGAAACGGTGCCAACTTCCAGTCTCAGCCGCACGGGAGGATGTCTGTATGGTATCCCGTTCAGCGTGGTCGTTCTTCCAAGAAATGCGTACCGCATTGACTCACCAGAAACCGCTTCGCTCGCTCGTGAAACTCGACAATACGGGCTCCAAGGGGTTCTCTTTGAACTTTGATTGTGGGCCTACCTTCGTCGGAAGCGATTTTGTACCTCCCAGTGAATACTCACGCCCTCGGGACGAGGCTACATCGCTGGGACTCCCGTCATCCACCTACTTCGTCCGTCGCCAAACGTACATAGTACGCGTAAGGCACCCCACCGCGTGACCGCCAGCATTCCGTGTCCATACGCACCAACAAGCGGCTCGAGGCGCGGTCTGCGGCCGCTGGCCAGCCTCCAGGTCACTGCGCATACATATGCGCAACGGGTGCCCTGAATCTTGATCCCGTACCGACAGACATTTCATTTGCGGGGGGTGCATGACCTCGATCCTGCGGTTGCGGCGTTGCCGACGTCCACGCATCGGTGCCGCCGGGAGCTCGAGGTGGCCATGCCTGAGTCGCGTGGGGCGCGCTGTTATGTACATACTTGATCGCAACGGTCGAGGCTTCATGCTTCGTGGTAGAGGGAAGGGTGCTCAAGGTACCACAAGCTCCGACTGCGTCTGCCCTCGGAGCTCGAGCTCACAAGGCCACAATATGCTGGCGTCAAACCTGTCAAGGAAATGGTAGTACCATACTCAGCTCACGAATGAAACGGGAAGAATCCTCGCCCAGCATCGGTACTTACGCACAACTGTCAACTACAACACGGCCTCCGAGTCGACCTCCCGAGCCGTCCTAGTCAATAGCACTTGGAACCTTCCCCGGGCCATCTCCGCAACCCTTGCAACTCACCGTTCTAAAACTCACAAGTTAAGACTCCCTCATCCTTCAATCAAATCCCCAGGCACGTGTCTCCCCAGTCGCAGTCGCACCCGCACCCGCACGGCAGCGAGACGCGCGACGCATGTATGTATACCAAAAACGCACAACTAACAAACATGAAGCGAAGCGAAGCAAAAAAAAAACAGTAGGAACCAGAACAAAACGATCGCGGAGCACACACGCGCGCGCAACTCTGGGAAACGAAAACGAAAGGACGCGTGCAAACGACTGGCGCAAGCGGACCGACTGACACTGACGAAGGGGGTGGGTAGAGGGAGGTGGGGGAGAGTACATGCACACACGGGCACGCGCACGCTACACACGCACGCGCGGTGGTGGTATGCGGAGGCGGCGGAAGTGGCGACGGTGATGGCGACGACGGGCAGCAAATAGATCGTACACAATCCAATAACAGCCTTGTAGATGACGACGATAAGATATTCCGGAGCGATGTGCACACGCACACAAGCACAGTACAGCACAGCACACACCGAGCGCACCGTCCGCAGTCCCGGCGGACGTGTCCGCGACGAGCGAGGCGTTTAGAAGTTCTCTGTATGACAGGGCGAGGTGAGCGACAGTGTCGAAGACGATGTGACAGGAGAGCGGAGGAAGCGCACCCTTTCCGAAGAAGAACTTGGTGCCCTTGGGCGAGGACCACTTGTTGCACTGGACGTGCAGCTGCTTCGAGAGGACGGCGGGACCGCAGAAGAACTATACGCGCACACAAGCCAAAAGCGGTTAGCTCCTCTCCACTGACAGCGCGCACACACACAACACGGGCTGAAACGAGGTACGTACCACGCCGACGTCGGTCTCGGGGTGCTTCTCGGCGATCGAGCTGAAGACGCGGTCCCAGTTCGGGCGGCCAAAGTGCGTCGGCGCGCGGAGGCTCGTGATCGCGTCCTTCTCGGCGCCGACGTCCTGGACGATGATGTTGTTCATGTCCTCCTCCTTGATCTTCGCGGTCAGGTAGATGTTGATCTCGATCCGGTTCTGCGTGTCCTGCTCCTCGATCGCGTGCAGGAGCGAGTGGAACCACTCCGCGGAGCCAAAGTCGCGGATGACCCACGTGAAGTAGACCTTCGAGAGCCGCGTCGGCTTCGACGAGTTGAAGTTGTTCATCCGGTACCAGATCGACTTCAGGATCGACGCGAACGGCGTCACGCCGATACCGGCCCCGACGAGCAGCACCGTCTCGTAGTTCAGGAAGTCCTCCGACGCGGACCCGAACGGCCCGTCGACCATGACGCGCGGCAGGACCCGGTTGATCGGCGGGTTCGCGGCCGTGCTGACGACCTTGCCGCCGAGCTCGTCCTTCTCACCCTTCTTCCGGTCAAAGTCGCAGCCGACGGCCTTGGCGAGCTCAGACGTGAAGTCACCAACGACACGGATATGGACGGAGATGTAGTCCTCCTCGGGGGCGCTATGGCAACGTCAGCTGTTGTGCCTGAAGAAGGCAATGCCATTTCCCACTGACCTAGTGAGCGTGAAGGGGTGCCACTGGAAGTACGAGATCTCGGGGCAGCACAAGAAGATGTACTGGCCGGCACGAGTGGTCGTCTTCTCCTTCTTGATCTGGAGCTCCATAACGTTCGACGGGTGCTGGATGACCTTGGAGATGTAGGTGCGGTGGCGGGAGCGAACCTCGCGAAGGATACGCTCGTAGATCCAGATCACACCACCAACAAGCCAGTAACGCTGCAGTACTGTTAGCGCGCGTTCCCGCTCATGTACCACAATATTGGAACTTACCCAGAAGACACCAATAGTGTTGAACGAGCAGTACGGGGGCCTGTCCGGCTTGATCATGCAGAACATACCGTGGAGCTGCCAGTTGATGAAGAACACAATGAACAGGTGGTGCGAGTACCAGAACCGCTCAAAGTGGGCACGACGGCGCTTCTCCATCGCGTACCAGACCATCACGCCGAGGGCGGCAGTCATGATCCATCCAGTCGCACCGGGGCCGGTGATGAAGTTCGCGGCAATGAACGCCACGATCTTCTGGCCAGCGGTCTTCGCGTCGGGGTCAACGAGCGCGAGCTCGGTGAAGTTGACCATGTGCGCGGCGATGTGAATGACGGAGAACACGACGATGGACCAAGCGACAGCCTTGTGGAACGTGATGTTCTTGTCAAAGGGGATGAACGAGTTGAGCGGGGTCCGGCGGAGGATGGAAATGAAGTTGCGGCAGACGGGGAGCAGGATGAAGATCACATCAACGTGCAGGACGAGGGCAGCAGTACGGGCAATCGCTGCATGGCGCAAGGACGGTCGGTCAGAATTAGCTCGCGGGTTGGCAAGGGTGGGAGGAGCTAGGATACTTACGGAAAGTGATACCGAAAGTCGCACGGGCGGTGACGGAGCTGTCCTTGAGCTGGTAGTTCATGAAGCCGAATGCGATGACGAGGGCATGGAGGAAGAGGAAGATGAAGAAGAACATGCGACGGCCTCCCTCGTTGATCATCCAGTGCTGGTACTTCTCCATGAACGTCTTGGGGACGTAGGGAGCGACGGGCTGGGAGGTGGTGGTGTTTGTGCGCTGGAGGCCCTGGAGCCTGCGGCGCTCGGTCTTGTTGCGCTGAAGGTGACTGGGCTGTGTGCCATTGAGGACGATGTCGGGGTGCTGCTCGAGCGAGGGGATCTTTCCGTCTGAGAAATCCATGCTGGACTGACGCCGTCTGTTAAAGGGCATAGTCTAGCGGGGGTGGTGTCGCTGTCGGTCAGTCGGAGGAGCACGAAGTCGACGTCCTGCGCAGAATGAGGGCCGGCCTGCAGCAAAGGACAGGAGAAGGGGAAAGAAAAGAGAAGAGAAGGGAGCGACGAGGAGGAGGTGGTGGAGGAGGAACAAGGGCCGTTATGTGACTGCCACGGAGAGCCGGGGCCAGGGCAGCGGTGGGCGGGGCGACTGCCGAATGCGGTTGCTATGGCAAGCGACACACGCACGCGCTATAACTGCATTCCACACCCAAACTCCCAGTCTCCCAGTCCAGCCCAGCCCAGGTGCACTGCGCCGCGTCCTTGTTTACGCCTCCTCCCATCACCTCCCAGCACGCCAGCCCCGGACAGCTCACGCCCCCCGCACCCTGCCTGTCCGTGGCAGCACTCTGCCGGCCTGCCACCGGCACCGTCGCCCTGGCGTTTTCCACAGACGTTTTGGCACCGTCGGCGTGCTCCTCTCCCCGCGGCAGACCGTTCCCCGCCGCCAGCGATCATCGCGTTTCCTTCCCATCACCCGCATCCAGGCATTCCCTCCGCCGCAACCGTTGCGCCCCCGCCTCTTCCTTCTCTTCAACGCCTGCTGCGCTCCGACTTTCGTCAGACTCTCTGACCGCACATCACTCATCTTTGATTCAGACACCTCGTACACAGGCCGCAGCTTGCCTCGGCCAGCCTGCTTCGCCTTCTCCGTAGGTGTACATCATTCTCCAACAGTCACAGATGGGTGTTTGATGGAGGCGCCTGGCGGTCTCCCGGGGTCCTGACACCGCGTGAGTGGCACATCCCAGATAAGTACACCCCTCAGGCATGCACCGGCTTTTGTCTTGTTTGTAGCCTACTCAGAGATACGAGTTGTGCTTCTGACGACCCATAGTGCGAGGAATAGTGTACTGTTCTTCCTAACAAGCATCAACTTGCCTCACAGAGACGCGACGCCATCCCGAAGCAGCTCGAACCAGTGAAGTCAACAAGTTGGCTATATTCTTTGTTCTGAAGGCCCGTTGCTCTACAGATACCAAACGAAGCGTCAGGTATGATTCTGTGCAATGGCGCAATGGAGCCCTCAGCTGTTACTTACATCGGGCCAGGACCCCGGATCCCAACGCCACACCGGGAGTCTACCATCCAAGCCTCCCAGGCAACGGTGAGCCGTATCACAGTGTCACTTCCCTCTGACCGCATTCCCGTCGCACGCTGTGTGAGTGTGAGTGTGTATAACTAATACGACGGTCGCTCGCACGCCGCTCCCGCGGACGACGACACGCCAACTCGAGTTTTGAAGTACTCACCACCTGCTGGGAGCCCCGACGCGCCGGCGACATTGACACACCTGTACGCAGGTGCCTGATCCCCCGGTGGCGTGATATTCACCTCCCTGAACGACACGTCCGTGCACGGCGCCGCCTCGCTGCATTCCAGATCAACGACTGCGTCCGAGCGTCAAGTCGTGTCCGCGACGAGTTCCATCCGCACGCATCATCAGCCCAGCTCGTCCATCTGTATCAGCGTATATGGAAGATCACCACGCACTGGTCGCGTCCTGTGCCGTCCCCGTCCAGCGCTCGAACGTCAGGTTGCTGAATTGGAGCTTCGACGGCGCGTCGCCGCTGCAGTTCATGATGCAGTGCACCAAGCCGAGGCGTCAGCGTCGCAAGTCACGTCCGGCCGCGTCAGATACGCTCACGGGTGCCCAAGGTTCGTCTGGTAGAGCTGGATGGGCGTCGTCACCCCGCGCAGCCGCACGTTGCGCACCACGACGCCGGAGACGCGGCCTGCAGACGTCGACGAGGGGCAACAGTGTCAACTTCGCACTAACGCACGTCGGACGTCACGACGCGGACGTGGACATGGACAGATTCGCGTCTGACAGGCGTTACGTACCGCCGCCGGCTCCCCCTCCTGTGGGCGGGAAGCCAATCCGGGTGCCCGTCCAGGACTTGAAGTAGACCTGCCAGCGTGCGCGGGCCCGCGAGTCAATCACCGTCCTCGTTTGCGTATGATTGTGGAATGGGCGGAGTCGTGCGCGCGTCTTACCCCGTGTTCCATGAGCGGTTGCGCCTCCGTGTCGTCGGGACGGATGATCTGGCGCGGATGTCATTGTCAGTGGTTTGATTTGATCGTCCGGTCGTGTGCGGGCACAGGGTGCTACAAGCAAGGTACGTACGTTGATGTCTTCCAGTACGACGTCGCTGACATAGTCGGGCTGCACATAAGTTAGGTCAATCAGCTCTTAGTGGAACCTCAAGTTGTCTGCACGCACGAGGTCCTCGTACTGTCCCAGCGAGCCAAATGCTATACCAGTCCCCCCGCGACACGTCACATTTTGGGCAAGTATCCGCGTCGAGTTCTGTCAGTGTGAGGCCGCATCGTCAAAATCGCTTCCAGCGCAGTCGGTGCCCACTTACGCCTTTGATCGCGATGCAGTCGTCGCCCGAGGTGATCTGCATACACAACCAATTTTAGTCTTTGCTCCTCGCCGATCACCTCCCACACTCGGCGCGCGCTGGACGTTTTCGACCCTAGGCCCTTTGAGTCACGACGCTCGACGCCCGAGACTCGAAACCTCGAGAACCGAGAGCCTCAGTCCCGAGACCCGAGGCCCGAGAATTTCGCAGCGCTCGAACGTCTCGAACGCCCCGAGAGCCTCACGAGCCACGCCCATGTCGAGAACGCCCGGCGGCGCCACGGTGGGAAGGCGCACCCGCACCGGCGGGAACGGGCGCCACGCACGTCGAAGTCGCGGAGGGTGACGCGCTCGGAACGGAAGGTGTCGATCCCTGCGCGTGCGACGCGGTGAGCCCCTCGGCGCGGAGCCTGTGCCTGGCTGGGAACGCGCAGCGCGCGTGCTTACCGTCCGTGTTGAAAACGATGCTGGCGGGGACACGCCGAGGGGCGAGGATGTGGAAATGCGGTGAGTCAGTGAGACTGCGCGGGCCATACAGGGAGAGAGGAAGTATTGCGACCGAGCCCTGTGGGAGCTCGGCGCGCGATCGGGTGCGGGGAAGGGAGCGGGGGGAAGGAGGTGGAGAATCACCAGTCAGCACGCACTTTTGGCCAAAGTAGGTCCGGTCGGCGTTCGTCGCGTTGCAGCGCATGCCGTCGTAGAGCACGTCGCGCGAGTCTGCGACGGCGTTGCACCAGAACGGCGGCGCGTCGATCCCAAACCGGCGGACCGTTCCGCGCGCGACGTGCGAGAGGGTGAGAGCGACGGGCCGCCCGTCGCCGTCGAGCCGCGTCCCGTTCCCGTACCACGACCACCAGCGCTGTCCGTTGCCGATGATCCCGCCCGTGCCGTGGGCGTCGATGGTGAAGTCGTGGCCGGTCACGACGAACCAGGACGCTTGCGACTGGATGAAGATGACTTGGAAGGTGTTTCCCGGGTTCATCCAATACGGGAGGTCAAACACGAACTTGACAAGGCAGAGTTCAGATGCGGCTGTGGGTATATGTGGTCATGCAAACAGAGAACGGGCTTACGTTTAGCTTTCCGTAGAGCTCCACACGGGAATTGACGAGGTTCCATTGCATCTTCCTGAAGAACATGGTTGAGCTTGCCTCTGCCATTCCCGAAGCGAGACACCTCACCTTGTTATGTTGTATTCTCCTGCTTCGATAATGGTAGTCCCATGGTGCCCGCATTCGGCCATAGCCGCCTCGATCTGCGGGGATGGTCAATCAACCGTTAGCGGGATCGGCCATGACGCCTTGGCTCACCTGAGATACGTCGCTCTTCCCATGTCCGAGGGGCCTGACGGTGCACGTCTTTGCGAGGCCTCCCACTATAGAGAAGGCGTTTATCAGCAGTAAAAAGGTCCACCTCATCTTGAGGAAGCCGCACGCAGGCTGTGTGCGTCATACTCCTTGATGCCGCAAGACTCTTTATACCGTACGTCGAGCGAGAAGACAGGTCATGGATGGTGCCCGCTGCCGTCATGCATGAGCGTCGATGGTCAGAAGTGAGCGGTCACGTGGGGGGCGGGCCGGGATCCTGACGGGCATGCGCGTGTAGTAGCGCGGACATACGGGCCAACGCTCTCCGAGGGCGAGTATCCTCGCTATGCATGACCACTGTCTATCTGAATGGTGGGAGTAGTGCGGTTGCCCTGTGGCTTGTCGTGGGTGAGCCGAGCGGAAGACACTTGTAGACTTTCGGGTGCGTGTGGGCAATATCTTTCTTCGACGACCCCTGACATAAACGACCACGTTCAATCCCAGTAGTAGATATACATCATGTATCCACTGATATTCATCTTGGATGCCGACGGGCAGGCTGTCGAGTTGACAGAGGTATCAGTGCTGGCCACTCCTACCAAACGGTTGTAGTGTAGTTCTTTGTATGGACGTGATGTCAAGCACTGAGAGAATCTAGTATTACACCTGAAATGCTAATAATCCAGCGTTGATGTGACTTCAGAGGGTGATCACTCACTCCGGGTAATTGACTCGCTGAGGTTGTTCCAGGATTGTTCAGTCTGCGACGTCAGCTTGTGATGTTCAGGCTTCCGCATCTTCCATATCTTCCATAGCTATCTTCGTCTGTATACTGACTGCAATAATATCTCATCGTCTCAGATGGCGGAGTGCTGGTGGTCAGCCTGAGATCGCGTGCACGTGCGGAGGCAGAGGCCTTAGAAGCGGAGGGCACGGACTTGGGCGGTGGTGGCTGTGCTCACGCTCGGTGATCGCCGCACACCATGGTGGACGGGTATGATTGAGCTCTCCCTCGGACTCTAACGGAGAGAACTCTCTTCAACAGTCCCTGACTACACGATGAGAAGTGGACGAAGTGCTTCGACCCCTGCGTCTCACAATGTCCACATGGGCTAGCTTAGCCGATGCAAGTACGCGACTTGAGCATGACTCGACGATATGCCTTCGCGGTATCGTTATGTATAGCGGCTGGCCTTCCCCATCTCACGCAATCGGCCAGCGTCCCACGCTGGCGGAACCGCACGAATACGTGACGCCCGTCTAGGGATATTTCAGTGAAAAACTCTTCTCGTTCTGCTGACGCGTTTTACCCCTCGACCGTGCACAACATGCCAACAATTAGCAACTTGCAGGTTTGCGGGAACAAGAGCTTGACCACCCTCTCTGACGCGTGCGTGCGCGACCTCTGGACCGCGCTTGCTCCGTTCGCGTTCTTGATCCTCGTACTCCTGTCTGCTACTCCTCCAGCCAGGTTCCTTCTCCACGTCTTTCGGAAGCCTTTCATCAACTTCCTGACTCTCCACGAGGCCGAGGCTCTGATATCTGGCGATGGCACGATCGACGAGGAGGGAGAGAATATGGTTCCGCTTTGGCGGACTCTTATCCTCACCGCCATTTCTCTCGTTCAATCGCTACTTTGGGTCGGCGTCGGATGCTTCTGCCTAATCACTTGGCCCGAAACCATCTGGGATGGCGTACGCGGCATTATGATGGCTTCTACCTGGTTCTACGCTGCTCTTCGTCCTATCGTCAAACCTGTGGTGGTCGTACCGTACGACCTACTTGCCCTCCTCGTACTCCACGTCGTCCTGGGGATTGTTGCTTTGGTCGGCCACATATTTGATCGATACGTCAGCAATTCACCGCTGCCACACATTTCCAGCCTCGTCATAGAGATATCCAGTCTGATATCTGCCGCCGTGTTGCTGCCGGTATTGTTGAACGTGCCTTTAGCGATACCCAGTAAGCAAGTTCGCAAGGAGGAGATTGTGAGTCGATGTTTGCGAGAGCGCAGTGTTTATCTCCTGCTTACAGTGCCGTTCACAGGGGAAAACGATCTCTCCCGAGGACTACACGACGGTCTGGGGTTGGGCCTCCTTCCGCTGGATCGTACCGTTGCTCAACCTCGGGACCCACAACACCCTGAACGAAAGCGACGTCTGGATGCTCAGTCCTACTATGCAATCTCGTCCCTTGCATATCAAGTTCTCGCGGACGTCGGGCAAACTCCTCAGGCGCCTCTGGGATTCCAACTCTTTGGATATTATTCTCGACTTCACGCTCACATACGTCAGCGTCGCGTTCAACTACGCGGGTCCATTCTTCTTGAAGCGCATACTCGACTCGCTGGATCTGGGCGGTCGCAACCCCGAGAAGCGAGCCCTTGCGTTTGTGTACGCTTTCCTTGCATTCGCGAGCTCGCTCTGCAAGGTCAGCGGACTTGTCTCCTACGCGCCTACCTCTCCACAAGCTCATATTATATCAATTATGCAGGCACAAGCGAACCTCCAACATGCGTGGTTCGCCCGACGCGCGTCCACCCGCATTCGTATGGAGCTGATGGCGTCCATCTACGACAAGGCGTTGAAGCGGAAGGACTTCTCGGGCGTCGTGGATAAGGATGCGGCTGCTGCTAGTGCGGCGAAGGACGCCGGAGACAGCAAGCCCGACGCGAGGGCGAACAACCCGAAAGCAGGCGCAGACATTGGCAAGATCGTCAACTTGATGACGAGCGACGCCAGCCGCATCTCAGGGACGGTCACGGGTTTGTACTTTTTGTACGGAGGTGCGTGATTTTGTTGTATACTGGACTCCCCGTGGAGTTCCTCATCCTTGAGCAGCACCGTTCGAACTCGCCCTCGCCGCCACCTTCTTGTACCAGTAAGTCGCCCTCCCCCAGTCACTGGCCACGCTCAGCATGCCTACCTCCGCTCAGGCTGCTCGGTCTTTCCGCCTTCGCAGGGTTTGCAATCATGTTCCTCAGCTGGCCGCTCACCAACTTCATCACGAGCCGCAACATCCGTATCCAGAAGGGTCTCTCCACCGCCCGCGACAAGCGCTTGGGCGTACTGAACGAGCTGATCAGTGCGGTGCGCAGTATGCCTTTCCCCGTCTCGGAGCGCTCGTTCATCAGCCCTTGTCGAATAGATCAAATTCATCAAGTTCTTTGCATGGGAGGACCGTTGGATCCGACGGGCCATGGACGCGCGCGAAGTTGAGCTAGGTTGGATGTTCAAGTGTACGCATCCATACATGCACCTTCGTCATAACATCGCAGCTTACAATGTGCCCGCAGCGCGCCTCAACTCGGTCTTATTTTCACTCGTCTGGACGTGCGTGCCGATCTTGGTGTCGGTAACGGCGTTCTTCGTGTATGTGGCACAGGGCAACGAGCTGACTATCGGGACCGCGTTCGCCGTATGTCTTGTCGTTCCTCAGACCTGCGCGTGCGCTTACGGGTTGGCTCTCTTGCATCGTAGGCTATCGCTGTCTTCCAGATGATCCGCATCCCCTTGAACGTCATTCCTGCGTTTGTTGTGGGACTTCTGCAGGTACGAGATCTGTGCTCGTGTTCGTATGAGACTATTGATCATTTTGCTCACCAAATGACCAGACCAAGATCTCCATCGACCGGATCGCGACATTCCTCGAGGAGGACGAAGTGGACGAGCAGGTCTCCATGCTGAAGAAGGGCCACGTTAATCCCTCCGAGGACGGTGAGGTCGGTCTCGGCATCATCAATGGGTCGTTCAAGTGGAACGAAGTTGAGGAGAAGAAGCCAGACGGGAAGAGCAAGGATGCCGCGAAAGCGGCCGACAAGAGCGTCGCGACAAGCAGCCCTACTGGCGCAGGCCCCTCCGGCGAAACGTCCAACATCGCCGAGAGCGCCTCTTCCAGAGCCAGTAACGCGGGAGACCGCAGATTCGAGCTCAAGGACGTCTCGATCATGTTCCCCGAGGGCAAGCTCACCGTCGTCACCGGCCCAACTGCGAGCGGGAAGACCGCCCTCCTTCTCGCACTCCTCGGCGAGCTGACGCTGCTTGAGGGCCGAATCGTACTATCGAAGAATGCGTCGAAGGTGGACGAGAACGGCTTGGCGCAGACGATTTCGTATGCGGCGCAGACGCCTTGGCTGAGGCACCAGTCGATCAAGGACAATATCCTCTTCGGGCACCCGTATGATGAGGAGCGGTATAGGGCTGTCGTGGAGTGTTGTGCTCTGAGTCCCGACTTGGAGATCTTGGAGGACGGAGACGCTACTGAGATTGGGGCGCGGTGAGTCCCTGTAACTCGGGCCTCGCATACATGTTTGCCGGACTGACGACTCGGCGTGCAGGGGCGTGAGTCTGTCTGGTGGCCAGAAGGCTCGGTGCGTCTTTCACATGACGTCTTGAGCAATCTGTTGCTGACAAGACTACGTAGGGTCGCCCTGGCTCGAGCCGTATATACGGTGAGCAACCTGCATGCCGGCGACCACTAAGGCTCATCGGTTTCCGCAGCCGTCCAAATACGTCCTTCTCGATGATCCTTTGAGTGCGGTGGTACGTGCACCTGATCAAGCTCTCGACAGTGCCTCATGGCCGTCTCAGGATAGCCACACAGCGCGTTACCTCTACGAGAAGCTGTTCAGAGGTCCTCTCCTCGCCAATCGCACGGTCGTGAGTATTTGAGCATGCTCGTTCGGGTGTTCAATACTGAGAGTCTTCTACAGATATTGGTTACACACCATGTTGAGCTTGTGCTTCCTGCGGCGTACTACCTCGTACGTCTATTGAACGGTCGGATCGATACTCAAGGGACTGTGAAGGAACTGCGCGACCTCGGTGTCCTCGACGACATCGCTAGAGTCGAAGAGGCCGAGGCGCTCAAGGAGCACGCCGCTCGGGAGACGGAGGAACCAGACGCCAAGGAAGAAGCTGTAGCAGACGGCGACGGCGCCGGTGCGGCGAAGGACAAGAAGCCAAGGAGGCTCGTCGAGGAGGAACACCGCGAGGTCGGGAGTGTGAAGTGGCATATCTACAACACATACCTGAAGGCTGCGTGAGTTACCAAGGCGGTCACGGAGTTGGTTTCCTTGACTGACGTCTTCGCAGATCGTACTGGACGTGGGGTATACTACTGGTCCTTCTCATCCTTTATCAGCTCCTAGAGCTCAGCGAAAAGCTGTGGATCAAAGTGGGTGTCATGCCTTCGTCCGACCGCTATCTTAAACGTATCATCCGTCTATATAGATTTGGGGTGAAGCGTACGGAGAGCCCTCGACCGGCTTCGTAGTCCCCCATGCACGGCTTCATGATGAACACCAAACCATCTTTGGCGATTACACGAGTCCCGGAGTCCTGCTGGCCCAAGTTCCATTCAATCTCCCGCCGGCCCAGGATCACCCGTACTTCTATGTCGGCATATACGCGGCCATTACGTTGTCGACTGGCGTCGTGAACGTGGCCGCTATGCTTGCCCAGTTCATAGGTGGGCTAAGGGCTTCAAGGATCTTGTTTGCTAGGCTGTTGGAGACGGTGGTGAGGGCGACGATGCGGTGGCACGATGTGACGCCCCAGGGCCGCATGCTGAACCGCTTTAGCAAGGTATGCCCCTGCTTACATGGCTTATTTCGTTACGCAGCTTAAAACAGGGTAGGATGTAGAGACTGTCGACATATCGCTGGCGAACACCCTCGAAGCTGTGAATCACGCATTGTCTATATTCTTCATCTCAGTCCTCACTATCATGTAAGAGGTTTCATGCTCTCCTGCCACGAAGTGTATACACTGATATTCTTCTACACGATTCACCAGTGTCATCTTCCCCGGCTTTCTCATTCCCGCGATAGTCTTGGGTTACTTCTACCGCCGGGCTGCGATCGCCTACCTCAACACTGGACGCGACCTCCGTCGCATGGGATCGAACACGCGCAGCCCCATCTTCGCGAGCTTCAGCGAGCTGCTCGAGGGCATCGTTACCGTGCGCGCTTTTGGCGCGGAACAGCGCTTCCTCGACAAGTTCTACGCAGCCGTGGACCTGACGACGCAGATGTGGTACACGCTCTGGATGACGAACATCTGGTTGCAGCTCACGTTCGACACGCTCGGGGCGCTCGCGATCCTCGCGACGACGCTGTTCGCGCTGTCCGGGTACGTCGATGCCGGTTTGGCTGGTGTGTGCATCACATCGGCGATGGCGTTCACGACGAACTTGTATTGGGCGTGTCGGTTCTGGACCGATTTGGAGCTCGATCTGAAGTAGGTGCTGTTGACCTGAATTTCATAGCGGGTTGCTGATAGTAGGGTTGTTCGCAGCTCTGTCGAACGCGTTGTCGAGTACCTCGAGTTACCCCAGGAGCCGCCTGCGATCATCGAGTCGAACCGCCCGCCGGCGTACTGGCCGTCAGCCACCAGCGCGAACCAAGAAAGCCTGCTCGTTGTGGAGGACCTCGTCGTCAAGTATGCGCCGGCGCTCCCTGCTGTCCTCCATGGCATATCCTTCTCGCTCAGGGCGAGAGAACGCGTCGGGATCCTCGGCAGAACTGGGAGCGGCAAGTCGACTCTGGCCATGAGTCTTCTGCGATTCGTGAGTTGTTCGATCTGGGCAATGGCGAGATGTTTCGCTCAGTTCGCAATGCGGACCCTAGATCGATCCCGCGAGCGGTCGTATCATCATAGACGGTATCGACATCAACACAATCGGCGTATACGACTTGCGTTCTCGTCTTGTGAGTGATACTCGCAATCCGCCAGCTGAATTTTGATCTGATGAGCGCATTCCAGACCTTCATCCCCCAGGTACAGATGGCCATGTTGTTGTAGCCCTCAGCTAACAATGATGCAGGATGCCGCTCTGTTCTCGGGCACGCTGCGTGAGAATGTGGACCCGTTCGGTATGTATGTCAGCTTTAGTATACGCACGCCAACTGATCTGTTGCGCCCATTCGAAGGTGAACACACGGATGCGGAGTGCCTCGATGTACTGTGCCGTGTGCAGTTGCTGACCGACAACCAACTCGCATGGCAACGCATCTCTCGGGATGCTTCCTGCGCAACATCGATCCACGAGCACGAGGATACGGCAGCGTCCTCGTCCACGGGACCCGCGGAGACAGAGAACAAGACGGCCATCACGCTCGACACGCAGGTGTCTCCTGGTGGGACGAACTTCTCGCAAGGCCAGAGGCAGCTCATCGCGTTGGCGCGGGCACTACTCCGTCGCAGCACGATCATCATCCTGGACGAAGCTACAAGCAGCATCGACTTCGCGACAGACGCCAAAATACAGGCAATCATCCGTCAGGAGTTCGGAGATTCCTTGCTGCTGACAGGTATGTCGACACACCTGTCGTATACAATGCAGAGCCATACTGACTGCGTTTTGCAGTGGCCCACCGGCTGCGCACCATCATCGACTACGACCGGCTGATCGTCCTCGACAAGGGCGAGCTCGTCGAGTTTGACACACCGCTGAAGTTGATCACCAAGGAGGGAGGTTTCTTCAGGAACATGTGCCTCAATAGCGGGACATTTGCAGAACTGGTGGCCGCTGCGAAGGCCAACGCGGAACGCTACCGCCACGGAGCGTTTCAGGATAGACCGGGTTAGGCGATAGGTACTAGTGGTTTCCGCATTTCAGTATTTTGACATGTGTAGTGGGTTGGGTACGGCACCCCTGGTAGGAGAGCCTTGTTGTAGGGTTAGTGGGTAAGACGTTACGTATGGGTTCGTTCAACCGGACCAGAACATGATCCCCTGTACCTAGTTGTCATCGCCCCACTGCACGTAGGTATGTGCAAATCGTTAACACAAGGTACGTACCACCATGATTGTGCATGAAGCATGTGTACAGTCAGAACTGGCGCACTTCATTCAAGTCCAGTCCAAGTCGGTGTTTATATACATTATGGGCGCTTGCGGATATTAGGTTGCCGCAGGTCGCGCGACGCGTGTAGACCGTCATCCGCCACCACGCGAACCTCAGCCACCGCTCTCTGGCTTCATTCCCGTAGATCTCCCTTGACATCGGCTAGTCATGGACGTCGATATTATTGAAGATGAATCGCGCTACCAACCGACGTATGTGCCCAAGGGCAAGCGTCCCGCGAAGGTGGTAGTGGACGAGGCGCATCCGTTTGAGCTTGAGGCATACATCAGCAGCTACTCAGGTCAGTTGATATCGGGACAGAATACTCGTGGAGAGAAGCAGAATGACTGCTGATTGTGCGTGGATTAGGACGTACATATGTCGAGCGGCTGCTGCATATCATGTCCGTCTGCCCAACGCTCGCGCCACAGGCCCTACAACTTGCGATCAGTGAAGCCCTGAAAGGCCGGGACACGTCTCTGTATCGGACGATTTTCACGACATATGAGCGAGTGTACAACGAGGCTGGCGGAGAACTTCCAGAGCTCTCTACGCTCGCAACACTCGATCAGAAATGGCTGGACGAGACGACGGCGAAGAACCAGGCGGAACGGACGAAGCTGGAGGTTGAGCTCAAGACATACTCGAGCAACATGATAAAGGAGAGCATACGGGTACGTCACCGCTCGTGTTCACTGTAGGGGCGCGGGCTCTGAGTGTGCGGGGAAGATGGCCCATCGCGATCTGGGAGACTTCTATCGTTCCGTGGGCGAACACAACTCCGCGCTCAAACACTACACAAAGTCCCGCGAGTTCTGCACAACGAGTCAGCACGTCTTAGATATGTGCATGTCCGTCATCGAGGTCAGTGGTACAAAGCTAATGGTCAAGTGGATGTGCCCGGCCAACCTAATACATCATTACAGCTGCTCATGGAGCAGCGCAATTACTCCCACATCGCGACTTATGTCTTCAAAGCCGAGGCTGCATCGGATGCCGTAGCAGCCGTGCGGGCAAATACTGCGCCTGAAGCGCCTGCAGGTTCCGCGCAGGCCAGCAAAGAGAAGAGGAATGCCGAGCGCGAGAAGGTGCAAACAAAGCTCGACGTTGCGGCGGCACTCTCCCACTTCGGTCAGAGCAACTATGAGAAGGCTGCGCACACCTTCGCCAAAGTAGGTCCCGTGAAGTGTTTGGAGGACTGGTCAGGCAAGGTACGTGGATTCGGAGACTACTATCGTCGGAGGCCGCACGCCCAATACATCACCTTTCAGCTGCTCGCGCCAGGCGATATCGCGATATACGCCACTCTTTGTGCACTTGCAACATTCAGCCGGCCGGCGATACGGTCGCAGATCCTGGACAACGACAACTTCGGCATGTACATCGAGCAGGAGCCGTATATCCGCGACCTGCTGGAGAGCTACATGACCAACCGCTTCAAGAGCGTCCTGGAGCTCCTTGAGCGGTACACTGTACGTCCACAAACGCTGCACGGTGCTGTCGTACACTCATCTACTTCTCGTGCTCTGTCAGACTCGCCACTATATCGACCTCCATCTGTACCCGCACGTCGTGAACCTGACGAACCTGATCCGCAGCAAGGCGCTCGTGCTCTACTTCCAGCCGTTCTCATCGATCAAGTTGGAGCGCATGGGACAGGCGTTCGGCTGGACGACAGAAGAGGTCGAACAGCAGGTCATTGGGCTCATCCAGTCCGGAGACATCAAGGCGCGCGTCGATAGACAGAACAAGGTCTGTCGATGCGACTCCGTTGTGCGACCGCTTACCGACTGATTCGTGTGTAGATCCTGAAAGCGAAGGAGACGGACCAGCGGGCGGCGCTCTTCGCGAAGGCGATCAAGTCCGGACAGGACATGCAGGCAGCGAACCGCAAGCTCCTGCTCCGCATGCGACTGTATGTACATTGATCGTCTTGACGGTGTGGTTCTTGGACTAAGACTACCGTGTTTTCTGTGCAGGCAACAGGCCGATCTTGTCGTTAAGCCGCCGAAAGGTCAGCAACAGCAGCAGGGGCAGTTCGGTGGCACCGTGAACCCTGCAGAGCTGCTTCACGGGGGTGACTACTGAGGATTGGGACACGCAGGTAGTGTGTTAGAGAGCGTCGTGGGGATGTTGTATTGCGAGGAGACCTCGACAGCGTCGCACTTTTGTCCGACCATGTGTACCAATAGTGCTTTCAATCATGCATAGCTATCGTGTGGAGATCGATCCGTATCCGGGAGAGCCCGACTATCCAGCCCCCATTTGAGTCACTGTCGACGGTTGAACGCTTCGGAGCAAAAAGAATGGACAATCAGGGGATTGAACCCTGGACCTCACGCATGCGAAGCGTGCGCGCTACCACTGTGCCAATTGCCCGTGAAAGGGAGTCTTGGCGTTGCCGTCAGAGCCGCGGATAGCACCTCTCCGCGCATTCCTTCCACTCAAGCCCAGCTACAGCTTTCCGCAACCGCCAATCCACACAGGCATCGTTGGCTTCCCGTCCGCTCCGCCCCCGACCTGGTCCAATCGTTCGAGGACTTCCCAGCCCTCCTTCAGCTCCCCGAAAATGACGTACTTGCCGTGCAGCTTCGCAAGCTTGCTCTCCTCATCGGTGAGCACGACGAAGAACTGGGACGAATTCGTATTCTTGCCGGAGTTCGCCATCGCAAGCGAACCCCGCCGGGCCTTCTTCTTGAGTCCGGCCTTGTCATCGTTGAACTTGCCACCGTAGATCGACTAGTCATGGGGGCCGACATGTTTAATGGCCTGGACATGCTTGAGGGCACACGAACGCACCTCGCCTCCGCTCCCATCGCCGCGGGTAATATCCCCTCCTTGAGCGACGAAGCCTTTAACGATCCTGTGGATCGGGCAGCCTAGGTAGTGCAGCTTCTTGTTGGGCGCATTCTTGCACGCGCCTTTCTCGCCCGTACAGAGCGCGAGGAAGTTCGTGGTGGTCTTTGATAGGCTCTGGCTATCATCCAGCTCGAAGACAAGGCGGCCCACACAGAGAGGTTCTGGGGGCGCGAAGCGCATTTCGAGCGAACTCTGCTCACGAGCATGGATTGTCCCATTTCGTCGCGAGCAGATCGCACAGAGGTGACCCCGAGAGAGACGCAAGTTCGGCAATAGCGGCAAATAGAGGTTACCCGAGGATAGACAAGACAGGCTTCAGCAAATTGCACACATGCAACAAGGGCAAGGTGGATGTACGTCGAGTTCCCTCAGGATATCCTGCTGCTCCTCAGAGAGATCGGCGGGGGTTGTGGGTAGACCGTAAATTGCGGCGTTCTTCGCGAGGAGCGCGACGGTTGCGTCGTATGCTGCCTGTGCACGCTTGTGTAATTCCTCATAGCCAATATAGACGTCGAGATACGCGTTAATGGCCATGACGGGAGGTTGTAAGAAGATGGTCCTGCTACGCCGTTACGGTACGCAGTCCGCACTTACTTGGGCACACCCGCGTTGCAAACGACATTACTGTCTCCTTGACGAGGCATTAATGGGGTAGTGGTAACCTGGGTCGTTGCCATCGACCCGCCGGGGGTTCGATTCCCCCTTAATGCAACTCTTCGGGTCGTCTCTTTTTTTGAACTGATTCTGCATGTCTGTCAGCAACTACCCAGCTACTCACCACCTCTCGGTCGCCAGCCGAAACAACATCTTAACAGGGAGCTCCACTGTACGTGCACGTGAGAAATACACGGTTCGATTCGAATTCTACAGGCGATAATGTCCATATGGCACCCCATTCCCCAGCACAAACGATGAAAGTAGTGAGAAACGATATTGGGCCGAGAGGTTACCGGCATACACGAGGGCGCAGTTTACACTGCTTGGAGTGGCCATGTGAAAGCCGGGCAAAGCTACCGTGTGAGAGTCGAGAACATGGGGACGGAGAGCGAGCCGTTGTTCGTCTTCGTCTTGGTGAGCCTATAAGTGAAGCATATCCTTGTGTGAGGTTTAACGCAGATAAGAAAGGAGTTGTGCGCGTACTCGTCAAAGTGTTGGCCCCGCTTGGGATTTGCTCGCCGTTTCGCCATGGTCTTCCGGACTTTGCTTTCCGGACGGACGACAATGACGGGGACAGGCGAGTGGCTAAGGCAGTATCTGGGGGAGTAAGAGAGGCATCTCGTCAATTCGTTCTATGTCTGGATACCACCGAAACTCACTTCGATACGCTGCCAACGCCAGGCGCGCCAAAGGCTCCTGCCCACGCCTGCATGACACTTCGCTGTCCCCGAGTGCCAACCACGACAGAGTCGGGCCGGTACAGCGCAATTAAGCGGTCAATTGTCTGTGTCACCTTGCCCGCAATGTATTCGACGATGATAGACAGCTTGCGGTCCGGATCATACTCGACACACTTCTCCTGTATTTGCCGCATGAGCTCGCGCGCGTCCTCGCGGTACTGGTCGTGGTCGTTATCGGCTGCAAATCGGAATGAGCACGGAACCTGTGTCGTGCAAGTCGATAAGCCACAAATAGACCGAGCGCGTACCGAAGTCGTCGGGATCCACGCCGCGGAAGACGACGAGCTCGTCGCCGTCCTGCACGAGGCTCTCGAGGCACCACTCGAGCGCCTGACGGCCGCTTTCGTCCGGGCTCGACGCGCAGAGGAAAACGCGGGTACTTCGCATGCGCGTGTAGCCTTCGCTTTGGACGTGCAGCGTGTATGAGAACATGTTCGCTTGGGGGTTCTCGAGTGTATCGAACGAGACCTTGGGTGTGTAGCCTTGTGCGGCGATGAGCGGAGACGCGGGTGTATGCGGAGAGCCCATGGTGGTGACGGAGTTGGTAGCGTTAGAGCCTTGGGGAACGAGTTGCGAATATGGGCTCCCGATCGCAGGTGTATTCGTCGCGGAAGTTGGGAGGGTGGAGGATGAAAGAGCAGGCGAGGCAAGAGGTACCGTAGTCGTTGGAGGCGAGAGAGGAGATGCCCGCAGGTTCGGTGACGACGACGGACCGGTATTCGGGGTAGACGGCCGCGATGAGGAGTGCTTCATCGCCGAGCGCAGGGGCGGGGGTAAGGGGATGTAGTGCGGACGGTCCGGGGAAGCCATCGCGAATCTTTGGCGTTCGGCCAAGTATGTCAGTGCAAGACCTGGAGCGAGGCTTCGGGCTGTCTCTATAGCACAGGGCCCGTGGATGGTGGAGCGTCCAAGTGGGTGCTACTCAATTCGGGTGCTTCTGGTCTCTCAGCTGAGATGCGTGCCGGAGTGCGGGGTCGCGAGAGGGGCCGGTGCTAAGATGCCTGCACGATCGTGCGGCAATACAGTGTACGGTAAGCAGACGCACTCTCCCGGAATAAATTTGGGGCATACCTGCGCAGACAGTACGAGTTTCAGACGTGGTCGTGGGTGGAGGAGGGCAGGAGGGCCCGGCCGGGTGAGGCCCACCGCCCGCTTTCCGATTGTGGATGTGCTCAGACGCCACGGCGGAGATTGAATCCCCCTTGCCCTCCACCATGTCCCGCACACCGTCCCCTGCACCCGATGCCGCATCCCCTGCCACCCACAACAACGAGCATAACACGCATACACCAACTAGAGAGATCCCGGAGAATGCACAGCGTGCTTCAGACGACTCGCGGGCATCGTCTGAGGCCGCGTCCAACGACGAGTCGGGCTCCCGTGCGACATCTACTTCTCCTTCTGCCGCTAACTCTGCTTCCACCTCTCCCTCTGCGGAACCGTCTGCCTCCACTTCTGGCACCACACCTTCAGGTTTGGCTGTGCCTACGGGTGCGTGGCAGGCGGTATGGTCACCAGCGCACAACGCGTACTACTTCTACAACTCGGTCACGCACGAAACCACATGGGTGAACCCACTCCAGCAACCGAACGCTGAGGCAGGACCGTCGAATGCCGCGAAAGCGTCGTCACCTGCGCCTCAAGCCTCTTCAGCCGCGGGCCCCTCCTCGTCAACAATGGACCTCTACGCGGCTGCGGCCGCGCAGGGCATCGACCCCGCACTCGCTCACCTCGACCCCTCCCTAGTCGCAGGAGCATCCGCACCAGGGGGCGCGTATACCTTCACCGCGAAGTTCAACGCGCGCACGGGCGCGTTCGCGAAGCAGGACGCACGGGACCCGTCTCATCTGTCCGAGTATGAACGGGCGAAGCGGATGAGCGAGTTCTACTTCGACGTCAACGCGTGGGAGCGCGAGGTCGAGATGCGTAAGCTACAGGAGGCCCAGGAGGAGGAGAGTAAGAAGCGCAAGCGTCCCACCAAGAAGGACATAGTGAGCATCTCTGGTATGGTGAAAGATGATTGTCACAGCAGAACTGACAGCTGGTACAGGAGCGGTACAAGGAACAGAAGAAGCAGAAGAAGCTCGCGAAAACTGCCTGGCTGAGAACTTGAGCGGCTGCCGTGTCTCCATTACTGTGTCCGTAGCAAGGAGTCGGTGCTTCCGGAATGTATCATCTTGGTGCCGCCGAGGAAGTCATTGTTTCGTCGTCCAGCACTCAATCTCCATAAGAGTTGCAGAATGACCACAGCCCGCTCATGGCAGGTTGACGGTGCGCCATGATGATACTCTGGCGACCAGCCATTTCTACAAAGCCCATGAACACCCTTCGAAGCACTTACATACGTGTCCCTGCAGACTTGTCATGACCACCCACTTCTCGCATCATGCCTCATTTGTGGGCACATCGGGAATATTAAAATCCTTGAAGGGTGAAATAGATCGCACTTGGAGTGGGAAGCGATGCACTGCTTCTGGCCGGGGAACATACAACGTGCAAAAAGACTGGCCAACGCCGGGATCGAACCGACGACCTTGGCGTTATTAGCACCACGCTCTAACCAACTGAGCTAGTCGGCCTCCACATCGAAATTGATGTTGTTTTACAAACAGAAGCAAATGCCCGGAACGCGTCGCGTCGCGATCACGTTGGTGAGTGGCTGTATGCGCCCATGTTGAACTTGACCCGTACCACGACCTTCCCACCAGCTCTTTGCAGCCCTCTCTATCCTCTCTTGACGTCGGTTAGACGTGACGATGGACCCCTCTGACATTGGCAGATATGGGACGCTCTCTCTTCTGCGGCGACTGCCCGTCGAGTCTGTGGTAACCTCGTACCCAATTGACGACGAGGAACTCACGATCGGACGCGACCAGTCCTGCTCTCTCCGCTTGTATTACCCTGCTGTCTCTGCTCTCCATGCCAAGATCACTTTTGTCGAACGCAAAGCCTTCCTCGTAGTACTTGGAACGAACGGACTGCTGCTGGACGACACGCCCCTGTTTCCCGCTGCAGCACACGCGCCGGGGCCGACCACCGTGCCGCTGCAGAACAGCTCGGTAATAGAGATACACAAGAAGCGCTTCCGGTTCAATTACCCTCCAAAGCACCTTCGCCCTGCTTTGATTAACACACCATCGCGAGCCACACCCTCGCGCCGCCCTCTACGCCTCTCGATGATAGCGAGCGCACATGTGTTCACCCCGGGGCCTAGCAGCAACCCCCAAGAGAACCTCCGCGTGCTTCAGTCACCGCTCCGGACTCCCTTCGCGCGTGAGCAGGAAGAGATCGTCCTTGTACACAGCAACACACCACGGGTGGTGGAGGAGGACAAGGATCTCGTCATCCTCGATGAAGTCGAACCCGAACCGGAGCCCGTCTTTCCCCTCCCTGTCCCTGTCACTCAGCAAATCCCCCAGACTCCCGTTCGCCGCGCTCCGCGTTCCTCATTGCACCGAGCCGTGCTCATTCGCTCCGCCCATCGTGCCGCTATTCAGCGAGAGATACAGATGGAGGAAGAACACGAGGCCGAAGAGGTCGAGGAGACCATTGCAGCTATAGCCGAGGCCGAGGAGAACGACGACGATGTGCAGGAGGTGCCGCCGCCAGAGGGCCAAAGACAAGTCACTGGATGGCGGAAGAGCCTAGACCTGGTCAAGGGCAGCCTTGGCTGGGCTTTCCGTGGGCTCTCGGTAGAGGTATGTACACGCGCATACCGGATTCAGAGCCCTGCTTGATGCGTATGTAGCCTAAGGAAGAGGAGGAGGATCCTTCTCTAGAAGATCCTCAAGAGGAAGAACAAGTAGAAGTGGACAACGAATTTGACGAACAGATGGACGAACACGAAGAACACGACGAGGACTACGATGTCAACCGCAATGAGTACATACAGGACACACCAGAGTCCGACGAGGAACAAGACGATAATCATGTGGAGTCGGTCGAGGAACTCCCGCGACCGCTCGGTCGCTTCATGACACCGCAGCTTCCACGTACCATGTCTGTGAAAGAGGCTCGCATGTCTCTTGGTGGCGCTGGTGCCGACGTGGGCCCTCGTCGCGTACGGGTCGTTCCACCTTGGAAGGTTAGCGAGATCGAAGTCCCTACCGAAGTGAAGGAAGAAGAGGCACCTCAGCCCAGTGCAGCCGCCCCGCCTTCTACTCCTCGCTCGCCGATCAAGCGAGAGAAGCTTAGCGAGGAGGAGCGTGAGGTAAGCCGCCTGGTACATTTATCCGTCTGTTGTATTGCTGACTTTGCGGTCAGGCCATCCGCGCGCGGCGACGCTCTGCGCTTACCACCCCGGACAACTTCTTTAAGGGCCAGACGCCTGGCTCGCGCCGAACACTCTTCCCATCGCTTGCACCTCTGCCATCGCCCAGTTTCACGCAGCCCAGCGAGCATACTCAGGCGGCGTCAGAGGCTCCCGCGGCACCCGTGAAGGACGAGATAGCCCCCACTTCCGTCAAATCGACACCGGTAAATACGGAGGACGATGACAAGGAGGACACCGCTGTCCTCCTCGCACGCATGCTCCAGATGGCGGAGGGCGTTAAGCAGCGCCAGAGCCTTGGCCGACAGAGTCTCAACCTCAGTCCGCGCAAGCGAGAAGGCGGTTTCTCCCTCCTGGCTCCCGGCCATGCTACCATGCATACCCCCTCTCGGATCCTCATTGAGGAGGACGAGGAAGATGATGAGGAGACGCACGAGCGTCACGATGTCGAGATGCAGAACCAGGGCATTGATCGTGCTGCCTCCGGCGATGCGCCTGCACGAGCCCAGCCTCGAACTCCTAGGATGTCGGACCTTCGTCACGTCTTCGGCCGTCCGCACGCCAACCCAAGCATGCCGGTCCTCACTGGCGTACGGGACATGTTCCGTGTGCAACCGCAGGGCCCACCAGAGACCCCACGAATGGAGGGCGACAAGGAGATGTTGAATACCCCGGCGGCGTACCGTCCTGCGTCGCCCGAACCCCAGCCGGAACGAGACGACCCTCCGGCAGGGGTTGCGCAACCTCAGCAACTACAGGAGGAGGCCAAGGATGAGGAGATCGAGCAGGTTCCTGCACGTGCTGTGCGTGGAAGGAGGGCGCCGGGTATGAGTAGGATTGCGCGCCGTGCTCCTCCTGCCGTCCCGCAGTCTGCACCCGCTAGGAGCACCCGAGGTGCCTCCCAGGTTCCCGAAGAAGCTGTGGCACCTGAAGGCACCACCCATGACGCCGAGCGCGCAGTCCGTCGGACGAGAGCGCGCACAGCCGATGGTGATGTGGATCAGGTACGAGTATTTGGATCTGTGAATATTTTCTTGTTACTAACACTGTCCTTAGCCCCCCAAGACAGCTCGTGCTAAGGCCACCGAGAAGAAGCCTGCGACTCCAGAGCCTGAGGAGGACGAGGAGCCCACTGCCCAGCCACCTCCCACAGCAACTCGCTCGACGCGCCGTACCCGGCAGACGACTGATTCGTCCACCTCTTCTCACAACGACGACACCGCAGACGTCAAGCCCGTCCGTAAGACGCGTGCAAAGACGCCCACACCTGCCACGAAGACTGGCGCAACGCGTCGGGGCACCCGTGCAAAGCCTATTGAGGTTCCGGAGGAGGATAACGAAGACGACCCCCTTGACTCGCTGCCGCGCAACACTACACCGGCGGCCGAGGAGCAGCCTGCTCCTACCGCCGCGCGTGTCCGTCGAGGGACGCGCAGCAAGATCCCAGTAAAACAGGAAGAGGTTGAACCCCCTCTGCCTACCGAGGAGGAGGGTACTACCGCAGCACGTACCACCCGTGCACGACGGACGCCGGTCCCCCGGCACGCGACGCCTTCTACGACAGGCCGGAGCGGGACCCGCTCGCGCGGCGCCGCAGCCTCGACACCCGCACCGAACGTCGAGGCGGCCATTCCGGAGGACAAGGAGAACACTCCTGAGCCTGGAGAGGAGGACGATCAGAAGGACGCGAAGGCTCCCGCTGCACGGGTGCGAGCGGCTGGCAAGGGGACACGGAAAGCGGCCTCGACGGCGAAGGAGGCTGCGTCTGAAGAGGCTCCGGTGGCCGCTGGCACGGGTGCGAGGACGAGGGTGACGAGGACGAGGGCAGGGCGGGCTTGAGCTTGAGCTTAAAGCTCCCGGGGCGATCTGATATGTTGCTTTTTGCTTTCATCGTGTACTTGTATATGGAGATACCTGGCCCGTGTATCGTAACATTTGACGAACCAACTCCGCCATGTCGGTGGTCGTAGTATTCGGGTCGTCGTCATACAGCATTTGGTGATGAATACAGAACCCAGCGTGTATCGCATTAATGGGGTAGTGGTAACCTGGGTCGTTGCCATCGACCCGCCGGGGGTTCGATTCCCCCTTAATGCATTTTGCCACTGAAAGAAGACCTCTCGCGACCCCGATTGGCTCGGAAAGACGTCGCCACAAGTCAACAAACACTCCGGCTCCCCAGCACACGCATCTTCTTTCGGCCATGTCGGGTGGGATCCTCTGAATGTCTCGCGGCAATGGTTGAACATCCCTACCCTACCACTTCAACTGTCATTTCTCTGCTAGATTCACGGTCTCTGTCTACGGGACTCTCAGGCCACCGGCGTGGTCTCCGAACATGAAGGCTACATGTGTCGAAATCAGTCGTCTCCCCCAAATCACCGAAGGTATCAAATCGGTCAATGTGCGTGCCACCCCTCTACCAGAAGGGCGTTCCTTGACAGCGAGGCCGGTACAGTTTAGGCGCACTACGCCCGGCTCCATCTATCGAGTGGTATATGCCAATAAACCCCCTCCCCGCTTTGCTGTTCTCGACCCGACCCACCCCGCGCTCACATATCATAACCGGGACTACGCACGAGCTTTCCCTTGGCGTATATACCCGGACTTCAAACTGCGCGCTATTCCGCATGGCCTCCTCGAGCCGCCCTCGCAGCCCCATCCGAGTCCGCCCTACGTGCTCAATACCGGTACCTGGAGAGGACGGCGAGTGAACATGTCGCTGCTGGACATTGCTCCGAGGGACGTCGGCGGGCACGTTGCTCGTCAGGACATATTGCGGAAGTTCAAGACGGCTATCTCGCTTATCGTGACGCGCGGAGCGGACGTGGAGGGCGAGGAGGGCGGCGAGGAGATCGTGTTCAGGAAGGTCGGCGACCCCGACGAGTGGGTATTACCCAGTAAGTCGCCTCGCATCCTTGTAATGAACCTCATAGGGGTATTGGGGCTCATGAGTGCCGACGCCAGATTGGACCTACATCGTCCGCCCGGAAGACACGGTGTATAGACTGCCGTTTCAGCGCCTCATTCCACCTCTTCGCGAGGCCTTGCAAGCTACAGCAGCCTCGGGCAAATCACTCGAGAAGCAGTGGGCGAAGATGAGAGAAGTCGCACCGCCCCCTCGACACGCCAACCGAGTTCATGAGGGAGGCGCACGTACAGCCGACAGGTCGCGATGACCGTCCTGTACCGCCGTGAGAGCAGGGACAATATCGGGAAGACGCCGTGAGCGTTGCAACGCGGAAAGAGTTTCCGCTCGACAATCCAAGGAACGTGTCGGGTACGTCCATCCGCTTGCCCTCTTCGACCTCATAATGCAGTATAGAGACAAGTCTGACAGCGCGGGCCCTTCAGAAGATCGTACGATGCATAGTGACAAAACCTCTCGTCGGTCGGATATCCTGTCCTGCGGCCATGCAACCCCTCGCAGTCTGTCGTCATCCTGTGCTTCGCGAGCTCTCCCCTCGATATTATCCCGCGACGAGGGCCCTCCGTCATTGTCGACACCCGCTACATTTCTACTCAAGCTAGGACTGGCCCATCCCTCCAGTATAGAGCAGTCTGCCGATCTTGCACCCGTTGCTTCTTCCTTAAGCCTCAGGGTTGCCTAACAACCAACATCGAGGGCAGCCTCCTGACCTACCTCTTTACGTCTCTCGCACACCATTGTAAGTACTAGCATCATGTCGTGCCCGAAGAGAAACGAAGTCATTTTCATGAACCGCGGGCCGAAGCTGTGTTCACACGTTCTAGTCTGCAGTACAAGGCCGACTAGCTCAGTTGGTTAGAGCGTGGTGCTAATAACGCCAAGGTCGTCGGTTCGATCCCGGCGTTGGCCAGTCTTTTTGCTTTTGGCCTTATGTTCAACGGTCCCTCGCGGCCATGTCACATCTTGAGCTTATCGCATTCAGTCAGAATGTCGGCGAACTCCATCTCCCCTGCATTCGACGGCGAACCAACATCGTGGATGAACAGAGCCAGAGCGTCTTATACAGCATTAATGGGGTAGTGGTAACCTGGGTCGTTGCCATCGACCCGCCGGGGGTTCGATTCCCCCTTAATGCAACGTGGCCGTTGATTTTTGCCACTTGTCCTCTTCGCCTTCTCACTGCGCACGTCAGTGCACTTACAGTACCTGAGCTTGCCCCCAGATGCCCGCCGCAGCGGACGCCTCTTAGGAGTAGCTTGCGCTTTGCCTCGTTAGAAACCCAATGGATGCGTGCCATAGATCGATAGAAATGGGTTACAATCGCCCACGTCCACATCTGGGCGCGCCAATGACCATTGTGGGCTAAATGTGGTGGATACCTTACGACATAGCGGACGGAAGCAGCCCAGGATCGGCCAGTCGGATGAACGGGCCCGCCCGTTTCCGTTGTTTTTCTCGGACGGGGACCTTGGAGAAACCAGCTACTGGGCGGGGTACCGTAGGGTATGCAGCGTGCGCGAACGTAGCGGAGCCAGAAGCGTGAAATTTGCTAGCGCAGCACCCTGTATACCTAGCGGAACCTGGACCCGGTCCTACTGATCATCGTCGGTTTGCAAGTACAAGACCCTGGCATATTCGGGGGATGGGAGCGTTGATCACGGGACGGGCGGCGGAAGTATCGCGAGCAATCTTCACGCAATCGCCGCGGGCCCTTGATCATCGTTCTATACAACGAACCGCCGTGAGTTCCGCGCCCGACACACCGCCCGCCTGCATCAGGGAGCGTGGCAGATTGTGGGTGCGAGTGTGGTTGGCCTCGGCCGTCGAGAAGAGAGTGGATGACTCGTCGTGGCAGCGGCGGCGCTCAGCTAGTGTTGGTATGGGCGCGCGTGCGGCACGTCCTAGGCAGGTAGCGCTGTTCGCAGTCTTGGGTTATGCACAAGAGGACTGAATGCTTGTGTGTGAATGCACCTAGACGCTCTCGGTGGCGGTGATACATTCGTGGGTGAGGGGAACGGGTACGGAGGTGAACAGGCACAGATGAGCAGAACAAGGAGGAAACGGGCATAGCCTGGCTTACCACCGTATGATAGAGTTACGGCTACGATATGGCAGAGGGCCGACGACTCCATCGATGTCGTCATGGGAAGATGCGGAAGCCAGGATGTTGTACTTGCAAGTCCACGGTCCGGACCTGCGCTTAATACGTCCGTACGTTCATGAGTCCGTACATCCGGCGCACCATCCGGTGCCCGAGGTTGAGCGTCAGGCGGTGAGATCGGGGCGTCAGTAACATGCATCCCCAAGCATCGACGGCAGAACGCGGTTCAACATGTTCACTACGAGCGCCCAGGGACTGTCTAGTGTCAGATGAGCCAAGCTGGGTAGGTATCAGGCGCGGAAGGTGCATGTTCTCGAGCAGTGAGTCGTCATCAGAACGCTAGCCAAGTCTCAGACACGCGGGCATCGAGGGCATCAGGGGGGCTCGCGTGGCGCCAGAGTTCGTCGGTGAGCGTGCATGGACAGTCGCGACAGTTCGACGGACATTGCACCAGGACACCGTGCTTCTGAAGACAAAGACGGGCGGGCTTCGAGGAAGGCGGGATGCGATAGCGGGTGCATGGGGTGTTCGAGAGATCGCCGCCTGATGGGGGGAGTACAAGGCACACCACAGTCGCGATGGCTACCGCGGGTCGCGCGCAGCTCGGTGCGGGAACGGGGAGGAGGAGGGCTCCCAGCGGGGGAGATGGACGAGCTGAGCCAACCGCGAACTCTACAAACATACCCAATTGGGGACCGAAGCAGGCGGCCACGTGTGGGAGTGGCTGATGCGGGCACAAACGAGCGTCCGGATTTGTCCTTCCTCTTATTCCCCTCCTCCATGTGCCCCTCCGCCGTCTCCGCTCCTCCTTATTCTGCAACAGGCAGCGCGCGTTGTATAAGAGTTCGCGCGATGGGCGAACAACAGCCATCTTCGTACTCGGCGACCGAGAACACGAACACGAGCACGAACGCCATCGCCGCCCGTGCGCCCACATACGCCCTCTTCGAGTCTCACCGCCTCGCGCGCTCCCCGTGTCGATCACCTCGCGCCCGCATACCGCATACGCTATTGTCCGCCCGACTCATCCGACTATACCCATCCTAGCCTCTCCCGCTCTTAATATCGACTCTTGCCCGCCATGTTTCAGGTCGCCTCTCGCCCCACTCACCACCACGGCGCGGTCCCGGAGCCGTTGAACCTCTCCATGTCGCACTACCAATCCCCGGTCGCGCAAAAGCTCAACATCCCGCGCCGTCTCGCGCGCCCAAACTTCTCCGAGCCATCGCGCGACGCTATTGCGCGCATCGACCCCGCACTCGCTGGCGTCCCGGTGGAGTACATCAGGAAGATGCTTGCGGGCAACTCCTCTCAGTGCGTTCACGTTCATTCTACCTGGCCCGACGCGACCTAATCCACGAACGCGACAGAATGATTACCGCCTTGTCTCTCTTGACGATTCCGAGCTCGCTTCCCTGCGCGCATCTCCCGCCGACGCTCGACGCGCCGATTCGCCCCAGCTCGCAAACTCCAGACGCGACCGCCTTTCCCACACATATCCTTGCCATCTTCTCTGCGCGCTCGTCCTCTGCGACACCGACCGTCGCGTCGTTCGCGGACAAATCCAACCTTGCGCCGTCTACTACGGTTCCCTTGTTCCCCGTATCCGCGCTGGTTCTGACAGCGCACTGTTCGCTGCTCCCTCCACTTCCACAGGGCCACCCACCCGCCGGGCGTCGCGTTGCGCTGACGCTTCCTCTCGTCCCGCTCACGATCCCGAGTCCTGAGACGTTCCCACTCCTACACGCGTACCTGCACACCATGCGCGCCGACACGCTCCTCACATCCCTCCTCCCGGCGCTCGCGTCCATCATCCCTTCCATGACCACGCCCCCAGGCCACGCTGCTGGCAAGCAGGTGTACGTCGCGCAATTTAGCTCCGAAAAGCTGCTACGTTTTTCGCGCGTCCTTGTCTCGGCGGTATACAAGCGTGGGGGTCCACAAGGCGCGCTCGGCGCGCTCATGGCGCACGTCAAGCACATCAACGGCCTCTGGCAAAACGTCTGTGCTCTCGGCGTATTCGACGCGGAGCTCTGGGGCGCTATGGATCTCGCTTGGGAGATCGTCCTTGCCGCGATGACGCAGGTCGCGGAGAACCGGTAGTCACCCGCCACCACAAACATCCGAACGGCCGCGACGCGCTGTGCGCTCGTATTCCTCGTCGCCTCAAAAAGTGTTCCCCTCTCTCGGCTTAGCTTACGATATTTCCTAGTCGCGCAACCCTATCATCTTGCATCGCTCCCGGACACCCACCTCATAGTTTCTTATTTGCTTCGCATATCTCCCATACCGCTCCGCATACCCCGTGTATTATCGGCTCTCGCACCCCCTTTGTATCCCTACTACCAGCGTCCCGGCACTTGTTGTGTTCCGTAGAAGGCCTTCGTATTTCAAACTAAATCGCATTGTAGTCCGTGGCTTTGCATTTCATAAAATATCCAGTACGGCCAGGGAATCGGTGCGAATGAGAACCTTTGCAAGTGCTGTCCAGAACTGGGGCAAAAACAGAACGCGTGCATTAAGGGGGAATCGAACCCCCGGCGGGTCGATGGCAACGACCCAGGTTACCACTACCCCATTAATGCGCTGACGATTGCTTGAAGTACGTGATTGCAAGCGCACGCCCACCTTTTGATTTCCCCGAAACCCGTCTCTCCGGTCATCAGCGGAACATATGCATTACAGACCCGTACAGTCACCGCGAGTCATATGCGGTACCGGATCGAGTACTTCAGCTTGTTCTCTGAGCCTACTATGTACTAACGAATTGCACATTTGCAGGGCCCAGCAGCCTAAGCACGACAAAGAACGACAAGCCCACCTCGAACCACAGGACCTACCATATGTGGAACGTCCCAAGTACCCCTGCATTTTCGCGTATTCCGAGCCCCACCCGTCTGGGCGGAAGACGGTTGAGCCAAGTGATGCATACGTCGAGATCAAGCGCCCCCGCAAGCCAGTCTGGCTTGGCATATTACTGCAGGCCGACGATCAGGCACCATGCCTGCCGCGCATGTCCGGACGAGCGAGCCTCTGGCCATGGCGGATGAGACATATCTAGACGGCGACGCCTCTCGACACGACACTACCTGCTGCACCGCGCCCCCACGCACCGTTTCTCCCTTGCTCTCTCGCGCCGAGTCCGAGGTCCGATATTCCTGAGCTATCGGTGCCGACCGCCGACCGTCTGTCCTTTCTCGACCCCGCCGACCCCTAGGTGCTGCTTGCCATGCGTTCTCTCACTTCTGCGGTCCTCTCGGCCGCGCTGTCCGCCTCCTTGGGCGTGCTGTTCACGCAGCCGCTGCCCGTCCGCTCCTTGACTAGCTATGCGAACGACTTTGTCGACCCGAGCCTCATCCTCGGCCGTGACTTTAGCAACGTGACCGTCGAGGCTCAGGCCACCATCTTCGAATGGGCAAACGAGCTCGCGAAGGAGGGCCCTTGGAGTAAGTGCCAACTATTCGATGCCTCGTGTTCCCTGGTATTGAAGGATGGTAGCCGTCATGAACAAATCCGTCACCCCTCCTTCCGGGGACAAGCATGACTACATGAGTTGGGCACCCTAGTACGAATAGCCTTCATTCGATCCACCGACCGGTGACTGAACACCGTACATAGCTCCTGGCCCGACTGCTCGAGTGTCGGTAACACTACCGAGCTCGCCCCTGAAGAAGGTACGGCATCCGTGCTCTCCTCACACCATGTACCGGGAACTTACAATCCGCCCTTTGCGCAGTGTGGACCAAGTGCCCGTATGTGACGCGCGACGGGCAGTTCAACCCCGACGGCCGGCTCATCAACGACGTCGGCGCGTTCGGCGACCTCGCGGACGCGGTGCTCTACAACGCGCTCGCGTGGGCGATCAAGGGCAGCGGGCCGTACGCCGGGAACGTCGTCAACTTCGTCAAGACGTGGTTCCTCGACCAGGACACGGCGATGAACCCGAACCTGAACTACGCCCAGATGAAGCGCGGGCCTGACGGGCAGGTCGGGCAGCACACCGGCGTCTTGTGAGTCGCACGGTGGCTGCGGCCGAGTGGACGCTGACTTGCGGCGTCAGGGACCTAAAGTGCATGTCGAAGCTCGTCAGCGGTGTCCTCATCCTCCGCGAGGGCAAGGCGTCCGAGTGGACGTCCGAGATCGATACCCAGCTCACGAACTGGACCAAGTCCTACATCGAGTGGCTGACCACTGCCAAGATCGCCCTCGAAGAGCAGGCTGCGGACAAGTACGTTCTACTCTTGGCTCTAGGTTTGTCTCAGCCTAACCTTGGAACGCAGCAACCACGGAACGTTCTATTACAACCAGCTCGCGGCGCTGCAGATCCTCGTCGGCGACAAGGACGGCGCCAAGCAGACGCTTGAGAAGTACTTCACCACCCAGTTCAAGTGGCAGATCGCTGCGAATGGTGATCAGGTTAGTAAACATTGTCTCACCGTCTTGAGTTCGCAAGCTAACAGTCGGTTGTTTGTAGCCCTTGGAGACCGCGCGCACCCGCCCTTACCACTACCGCGCATACAACCTCGCGGCTATGATCGTACGTATCGAATAGCATACTGACTGTCCCATCCCTCACTCATTGCCCTTACAGACCAACGCGAAACTCGGCTCATACGTCGGCTACAACGCCTGGAACCTCACCACCGACAACGGGACGACGATCCAGTCCGCGCTCGACTACGCCATCACGCTCCCCGCGGGCAAGGAGACCGCGTCCGAGCTCTGGCCGAACGTCGTCGCCGTCGGCGCGATCTACGGCGACCCGGAGGGCAAGTACGCAAAGTTCATGCTCGAGAACGCGAAGCGCACGTACCCGCAGGACCCGCAGTTCCTCTGGAACCAGCCCTTCTCCGACTCCGGCCTCGTCAAGGCCACCTCGACGTCGACCACCAAGGGCGGCAGCGGCGCGAGCGGCTCGGATGACGACGATGACAGCGGCAAGGGGAAGAACGGTGCGGCGGGCGTGATGGGCGGCGCGTGGAGCGTCGCTGTTGCGGCGGGGGCCGTTGCCCTCGCTTTGGCCGTGTTGTGACTTGACTGTGCCGTGCCACCATTGCTTCCTTGGACCTGGCCGGGTTTGATCACTTGTGCCTTTTGGGATATTCTTTTCCCCGACAAGGGAGGACCTTCTTCGCTATCGTCCGTGTATCTTCGCTGTATGCTAGATGTATACGCCGCTAGTGTGCATACTATCCACCCTGACATCTGCTAAGTACTTACTAGCCATGCTTCATATACCGTATATATTACACATTGCACTTACTCCGGATTAGCTTTGTCAAGGGGAACAGCACTGAAATTGAGTGTCGATGAAGAACTGCGACAACAGCTTTTCCGCATTGTTCAGATTCGAACATTGTATCGTACAACCATGATCAAGCCTACTTCAAGAACACCAAATGCCCGCCAAGGTAGGAATACGAGTTGTCGCAAAGGAAGACGCGGCGCGGTGCATAAACCCGACAAACATTCCCCTTGCAATATGCGCGACCTTGTGGTCCAAGGACTGATCACTGCGAGAAGTTCTTGATCCCGCTGAAGTTGGTGATCGGGCCGGCCTTGCCACCGGTGACCTTCAGCGCGGACCAGTCCCAGGTACCTACGGGCACCGTATCAGTGTCCATACTCTAACGAGGAAGCGGGGGTAAGAGGAGAGGACTGACCGGTGCATGAGCCAGAGCCGCAGTTGACGGCAACGCGCATAGCGTCGCTGTTGACCGACAGGTTGTTCGTGTCGCCGATGAAGTTCACGTCCTACGTCAGGAAAGATTAGTCCATGCCTTCTCGGCTGAGGGGTGATATCCTTCGCTCACAGAGAGCTTAACACCGGTCCCCGGCGTCCCGAGGGTGTCGGGGTAGCTCTGTGATCGGCGAAGACGAGAGTCAGCGACCTCATCGTTCACACCCGTAAGGTATGGACTACGTACCTGGTCGATCAAGACGCCGAACTTGCGGAGACCAGTTCCGGTGTTGCCGGAGTAGGTGATGCCGCTCACGGTGGAGTCCTTCGCAGAGGCCTTGGTCTTGATGCGAAGGGCTTGGTCGCTGGTGATAGATGTTAGCTATGACATCCATTACGCGAGGCATATGTATGCCACTTACTTGTTTTGAATAGTGTTGTCCTTGATGGTGATGTCGGAGACAGTGACGTCCGAGCTGATAGAGCCCTACGAGCCAACGACTTTCAGCGACTGTGTGTATGCACATAACACGAGTGAATAAAACTTACGACGGAAATACCGTGGCCACCGATGCAGGTGTTGCGCTGGAAGACGATGTTGCTGCCTTTGTTGATCGCAAGGCAGTCGTCCTGGTTGTGGATCGTGCTGTGTGTTGAAGGGTCAACCCGTTGCTCACTGGACCGCGGGAATGCACCGCCGAGTAGCGTACGCACCTGTCCTCGATAGTGAGGTCGGTCGTGCTGCAATCGAAGCCGTCGGTGTTGTGACCGGCGGCCTTGCCTCCACTCTTGGAGTTCGGAGCGTCACCCGCCGCTATGTGAAAAGAAGCGTTTAGCATGTATGTGATGTAGGGTGCGAGGAACGAACGTACAGTCGTCGATGGTCAGCTTGGACATCGTCAACGCGGCCGGGTTCGAGACGCTGTACACGCGGGCCGGGGAGTTGAGGACCTTGACGTTCTGGATTCGAGAACCGGTGAGTTGACAGCTTCACGGGCTCCCAGAATAACACTGACACTGTAGGTGCCGGAAATCTTAATCCTGCACAAGGATAGCAGAACCTTGTCAAATGTAGATCCATGCGCTGGCAAGGGCCTCAACGTACTTCATCATCGGCGCCGGCTTCGTAACACCGCCATTGCCGCCCTGGCCATCCTGCAGAACATCGTGGGGTCAGTACGCCTCGGATGCGCCAAGAGAATGCCACGGAGCCTCACCCAGTACGACGGGCCGTTCCCATCGAACGTATGTCCGTTGCCGTTGACTTATATGGGGACGCGTACGTGAGTACCGAGCGCGCACCCCGCAAGCTTCGGGAACCTACATGTGATCGACTTGCCGCTGCAGCTACCTTTAGCGTCCCAAACCATACGCGGGGTGTGTGCAAACCATACCTGACTTGGAAGAGGGGGCCCTCCCAGTTCTTGACGGCGAAGGTCACGTCGCCCTCTGCGTGTCGCGCGGCGCGCCAGGAATAGGTAAGCTAAACGAGGGACAGCAGCCGGGCGGCGCTTCGTGGACGCACGCATGTTCACGGTCGTGCCGTCCGCGAGCTTGAGGTCGAACGTCTTGCCGGCGGGCACGGTGAACGAGTTGATGTTCACGGTCGTGCACTTGACCGCGTCGGCGACGTCGTCCAGGGACGAGATCGTCCCCGTGCAGTCGCTCGCCGCGGGCGCGGCGAGAATGACGTGCGCAAAGGCGAGCAGGGTGGCGAGGCGGACGAAGGCGGACATTTTGGCGATGTTGCTGCGCTTGAGCTGGATCCCGCACGAAGGAGCTGAGGAGCACGACTCTCCATCGCTCTACGCGCTGCACTCTTTATACTCGCTCGCCGGATAATTATGGAAGAACTAGGCCTCGCGACGGTGCAGAGAAGGCTTCGCCCATCATGAGCGTGCGGTGTCATGAGATGCTGGAACATTCAGCGGGGAACGCCAGCACATGCCCATTCGGTGAGAAATGCGGAGTAACGGAAATGGTCAGCACGATGTGTTCAAGGAAGGGCTCCGCAGCGCGCGTAGGCCTGTGCTTCGGTTCGCTCCGACGGGGTGCGAGGACCGACATTTCCTGCGGGATTGGAAGTCTGGAAATTTTAAGCTCAGTATACTCACGAGTGCTAGACAGACATGCCTACCTACCGCGAGGACTCCCGACGAGGACAAGGGCATCCATTCTCGCTGGGACGATGCAGGCCGGGGCGCAACGCGCTGGCACAACCGTCGCCCGGCGGAAGTGCCGCCGACCCAGGTCATTTGTTCGTGATGTCCCTTGGAGCTCGAACTCCCGCCTCAGATCCTTCTTGAAAGTCAGATTTCCCGATCGTCGCTCCGCCAATACAGTCTTAATGTTCTCACCTGATTCCTGGGCTGCTTCTGCGCGCGGTTGTGCATCGCTATGACAGCATGCTCTGATGCACACCGCGGCCGCGACCACGGGTCCGGCGAGAATAGTACCACACACATCCTTCTGCATCGCATTAGCTGGCGGCTGGCCAGAGCGCTCGCGATGCCCAACTTAGTATTAATCTCGGTAAAAAGCAGAGCACACCCACCTTTCCTCCCGCCGCTAGTAGCCTTCCATTGCAGCAGCGCGGCGAGCCCCGTGCGCTGCCAGAATTCTCAGGCAACGTCATCACCGGCACCCATGTGCACGCACGATCGACATACGACTCGGGGCACCGTCGAATTCGCCGACGCGTCTCGCGCACGACGCGCCGTCCGTAGAATCCGAGCGGGCCGGGGCGCGGTCCGCCCTCTGAGCCCCCCTCGAATCGTACGTACCTGCATGAGAAGCCCCATCGCACCCGACGAGGACCTCGCTCCGCCACCCGTGCCAGGCTACCAGCCATATACGCGGCGCAAGGTACCTTGTGCCCGGTCCCCGCCCGCACAAATAGCCCTGCGCGCATACCGAAAGCGGTCCGCCGCCTCTCACAGCGGTGCCGAGGCATACCCCTGTGTTTACGCGGTCCAATGGCCGTGAGCGCAGTGTGCGGAGCGGGTGGTCATACGCACTCACCGATGGCATCGAAGTGCCCCCTCGCTTGGGGCGTGACGCTGTTAAGTCCAGACTGCGGCGGGATCGCACGTACGGATGTGATGGTCGAAAGAGACCGCCGGCCCGCACACGGAGCTTAGTGGGTGCCCTGAAAAAAAGAGGGGTGTCTATTGACTGGGTATCTGCAGGTACGCAGGGAGGGACGGGAATAGGGATACATGGGATCCAGAGGGAGAGGCAGAGAGAGGCATAGTGACATGGGTGGGTGGGTAGAGTAAGACAAACATCGCACAGGGATTTAATAAGGTAGTACATCGTCGGACAGATGAGCGTCTCCAATGGGGGGTCCCGCCGGCCGGGGAACGAAGGTGTGTGGCGGGCGTATGCGTATGGGTGGGATATAGGCTGAAAGGGGATAGGCGGGGAGGATGGAAGAGAAGGGGGAGGATGCGGGGGATAGAACTGGGCCGTTCGAGTTGTGTGATTTTAACCGTGGACAGGTCCAGCTGCGTACAAGTCGAGTCGAGCGGATGCCGGAAGGAGGGACTCGGGGGGATAGATGCAGGCAGGATAGGGCGCGTGTGCATGCCAAGGCTCCCCAGTACAAGGCGAGGGGCGAGGGGCAATGGGGGCAATGGGGGGAGTGGGGAGGGGCGCGCATGGGGGGAGAACCAAGACCAAGAAGCGAGAGAAGGAATCCGCATATGAAGTGATAAATATCCACTAAAGCAGCCCCCCCCCCCTCTACGCGCGCGCCCTCACCCCGCCATCCCGCTGTAAAACTTGTACTCGCTCCACATCTCCGCGCCCGGCGGCGCACCAGGGTCGCCCTGCTGCTGCTGCTGCTGAGGGGGTGGTGGCGGCTGCTGAGCCCACCCCTGGACGTGCGCCGGCATGTGCCCGTGCCCATGCCCATGTCCGTGTGGATGCGGATGCGGGTGCGGGTGCGGCGGAGGCGGTGGGGGCGGGTACTCGTGCGGGTGCGCATACCCATGCCTGTCTTGCTGCTGGATGTAGTGATGCTGCTGCTGCTGCTGCTGCTGCTCGTGCGCATGCTGCCCCATCGTCGTCATCGCAGGCGCAATGCCCCCTCCATTCGCCCCAGGCTGTTCCAGCGGCGACGGGCCCGGGACCATGCTCATGGGCATCCCATGTGGGTGCACCGGCCCGCTCTCGTACGCCGAGGACGGGCCGGCGGGGGACGGGTACGACAGGTAGTACGCCTGCTGGGTCGGCGTGGGCGGGTAACCCGCGGAGGAACCCTGCTGCTGCTGTTGCTGCGGGGCATAGCGACTCTGCGACTGCTGCTGGTCGTATATGACGTTCCCGGCGGACTGGGGCGAGTCGTAGCTGCTGTGCGCGCTGTACCGCCGGTCGTCGACCATGTCGTCCCCGCTGCTGTACTGCATCCCATAGTCGTCCTGCGGCTGTTGCTGCTGCAGCGACTCTTGGGCCTGAGCTTGGGCTTGGGCTTGAGCGCTGGATGACTGCGGCGGCGGAGGCGGCGGGTGAGGCTGCGAGGCGGAAGACGGGTAGCTGTCGTACGGCGTCGAGACAGAAGGGGACTCGGGGACAGACACGGACGCGCGCGTCGAAGTCGCATTCGCATTCGCATTCGCAGTCGTAGGGAGGCTTGTCTGGATACTCGACGTGAGCGGCGACGGGGGTGGGGGCACCGCGCGCGCAGGGGGCGCGGACGGTGCAGGCGTAGCGCCAGCGGCAGTCGAGACGGACGACGTGCGCGCCCTGCGGGGCGTCGGCTGGCCCGTCATCGGACGGATACGCAGCCCGCCGTCGTACACCTTCGCCGCACTGCGCTCCTTGCCCTTCTCCCTGTCCTTCTTCTTCGTCGGCCCGTCCGGCTTCGACTTTGGGTCTCCATTCGTCGCCGCGCCGGCGGTAGGGTCCCGTGGCGGGACAGGCGCCGGGCGCACGGTGGCCGACGCGCGCGGGCGGTCGGGCTTCGACGAGCTCACTGCAGCGCCAACGAAGGGCAGCTGAAAGCTAGAGGACGTGACGAGCGGTTCGGGCTCGATCTCTCCATGTTTCCGCTTCGACCCACTGCTGGAACCTGCGCCGCGCGCAGCGTCCGCCTTGCGCTTCATAGCCTCGACGATCCGGACAGCTTCAGTCCTGTTGCTGCCCGCCGCAGCGGCGACCCCAGCACCAGCGCCCTCGGTCGCGCGAGTGCCCTCGACGCCCGAACGCGCCGAGCCGAGCTCCTTGAGCACGTCGAGCGCGCACGACACGCTCTTCATGCCCTCGTTCGCGATGATGCTGTTCGGCTCCTGGATGACCGCGTGCGCGCACACGACGGCCGCGTCGAACAGCGTCCGCCCAAAGTCGTAAAAGTCGAACACGGCCGGCCGGCTCTGGCCCCAGACGGAGTGCAGCAGCCGCGCGGCGTAGACGATGTGGTGCGCGGCGGTGATGGTCCCGTAGAGCGCCTGGTGCGCGGGCCGGTGCGCCGCGGCGGCCTCCTTGAGGAAGGGCAGGTAGAGCTTCATGATGAGGCGGTGCGCGAGGATCGCGAGCTCGCATTTCTGTGCGAGGCGGAAGGGCGAGCCGGAGAGCGGCGGGAGGGGCTTGGACATGTCCTGTGTCATCTCGAGGCGGAAGCCCTGGGGAAGCTCCTGGAGGAAAACGTTGACGTCGCCTTCGAAGGAGCCGGCCGAGTCAATCGACAGATCGCCGCCATCTTCGCCCAGCGGGTCCCTGAACGTCTGCTTCTTGACATTCTTGACGAGCTGGGCCAGCCTATGTATATGTCAATACGGCCTCCATCTCGAGTACAGAACTTGGCCACATTACCTGCACTTGAGACCGAAGTACGCCGACGACGTATCGCTCTCCGCACTGTCCGGCGTCGGCAACGACGTCGACGACGGCGTGAACTTCTCCTCGTCCACGTCCGCAGGCAACCGCGTCGTGTGCGTGTTGTCCGCAATCAGCGGTGGCTGTCCCATGCAATCGGCAACGAACCTGCCGCCGAACAGAGGTCAGCAACATAGAGTTCACGGTACCCTCCGTGCGCTTACAGGTCGTAGTAGAACACGTCCCACCACAGCCGGCGGCGCGTCTCCGCCTCGAACAGGCTGTACGTCCCGGGGAACTCATCCGGGTCGATAGCGAGGCCCATCATGCGCGCGACGTTGACCAGCTTGCCGACCTACATCGTCCGTACCCGTGAGCATGAACCCTAGCCCGCGAGATGGGCGGCTACTGACCAGAGGGAACACATTCTGCGCGACGCTCATCTGGCCTTCGTGCAGCATGAACAGCACCTGCAGGATCATCGAGATGATCGAGTCCGGGTCGTACGCAGCCGTCTTCTCGGATAGTTGCAACGCCTGCTCCGACAGCGCAAACAGCGTCGCCGACGTGCCAACTCGATCCGAGGGAGGCGGTGGAGGCGGGGCCGCCGAGGGTGGAGAAAGCCCCGCCTGGTCCGGTTCTTCGTCCCGAGCGACCATGGCTCCCAGAGCGAACGCTGCACTCGCCGCTGCGAAGAAGCTCAGCGTGGGCTTCGGCGCGTTTCGGTCGGTTCCACCACCACCACCACCGGCTCCTGGTGGAGGCCCAGCCCCGCGAGCTTGGTCCTTCTTGGCGCTAGACGCATTGGGCTTCGCCGAAGACAAGAAGATATCGCGAGCCAGCTCCACCTTGGACATGGGCGCCGTGCGCTGCGACGTCCCACCGCCTTCGGCCCAAGTGAATATCGCTGCGATGCGCTGCTCAAAGTTCGGCACGTTGAAGCATGGGTGGAGCAGCATCGTTTCCCTGAACGCCTTCAGATAGCGCGAGCGTTCGGGCTCGGCGGGGAGGTACGCGACTAATGCCGCCGTGACCTGCGGCACAGCGGAAGGCCCGGCGGAAGGTGGTGGGAGGAAGGCGTCGTACTGGGCCGGAGGGTGGAGAATACGGGTCCCGCACGAAGAGGACGCTTGGCTCATGAGGGAGAATGTTGATGTGGGCGGGATCGCAGCAGCAGTAGGTTCGAGCTTTACACTGACACCAGACGAGGGCCGTATGGGACTAGCATGAGCTCGAGGATCGCTGCCTTCATCTTCAAGCTCGTTGAGCCAAAGACTGACAACATCTTCGAGGTTGATGACAACAGAACTCCCCGACGTGCCTTGGGCGAGAAGCGCACGGTCGTTACATGGTAAGCCCGCCATCAAGCCCGGCGCAGACGCGAGACCAGCTCTGCCCGAGCCATAAGTCTGTGCAGGTTGTCGTAGTGAGGGTAGCCCAGCCAGAGCAGCAGAGACGGTTGTTGATGGCGACGTAGACTGGAGCTGCGCAAGGATCCTCTCGATTTCAATGACACGGTTGTGCAGGGTCTGAACGTCTCTACCGTGGAGGTCAGAAGAGTAAACCCCACAGCCAGGCCGTTACGACACCTACACTTTCTCCGCAGCCGCTTGCGAGTAGACGCATCTCTGGACTGTATCTCGCTTGAGACAAGAACTGCACGGAGTGCGGCGGTCGCACTTGAGCTTTAGTCGTTTGCACTATGAAAGCGAGGTAAGCGCATATCCACGTGCGGCCGTCCACAATTTCCGCGGCTGACAAGTAGGGTGTGGAAGGGGTCTAGGGGAAACAACAAGACCTATAATACGCGAGGTCGTGCCCATGATACTTCGCCCCGCGCGCATATCCCTCCCAATCTATCCAGAGGCATGGCGAGCAACTTGAAACTTACCTCGGCACAGACCACAGTGATGCGGGAGCGTATATGTCTACAAGGACGTCGTTCAGGTGTTGTGGCAGGGTCATAGCAAGTGCGCGAGGACCGAGTACGCACGGTCCGTTGGAGCACTTCTGTGTGGAGGAAGACGGCTGGGGCATCCCGCCGTTGTGCGGGGAGTGTTCTGAGGTGTGGCCGTTCTGCATGGTGGAGGATGACGCCGCGGGCGCGTAGGACACCATTGTGCCGGCTGGGGTGCTAGGATGGGTGTGGTGACCCGCGTCGAGGTCTGGCGCGGGCGTCGTCTCCATAGTGTGTGTTTCGCCTTCCCCGGCAGGCAGAGGTCAGAGCAGGAGCGACGGACGCGCGACGGCAGAGAGCGGGGGCGGACGAGATGATGGAGGAGGGAGAGGAGGGAGAGCGAGAGCGAGGACCAGGACACCGCGGGAAATGGCGTCCACCCATTCCTAGCCGATCTCATAAACCTGATCAGGACCCGCGTCACCGCCACCAACTCGCCCCTTCCTCGATCACGCTGTCCCGGGTCCGACACGCGTCTCTACTGGTCCCCCGGGTCGCTGCACCTCGTCCTCTCTCGAGTCGCCTCAGGCTCTGCTCCCCATCGACCCAGACTGGCACCTAGAGGTTTAGGCCGATCGCTGGCGGTCTATCTGAACGCTATTACATTAATGAAGGTGCGCCATATATCATCGCAAGCGACCGATACGTCAAGGCAACCTCACGATGCCGACATTGCACCAACCGGCATGAAGCTCACGACGCGCCGTCAGGAACTGCGCTCAGGTTTCGAGGCTTGACTCGCTTTGGCAACCTTCACACACCCGCGTCCCCTGACAAGGCGTTCTGACAGACAAAACCGTGCAGCGTTCCAGAGTAGATGCGACCGAGCCCGCTACGACGCATTCACGCACGTCCCGCCTCCTTATGTCCGTCCGTGAATACCGCGAACGTGCATCTCGGACCGCTGCGTACTGTAAGTTAGGACCCACGGTACGGCAGCAAGACTCGCGACAAATTAATAGCCAGGGCCGTGAACGTCCGAAGTTTGAACTGCATATGCAGAACGAATCGCCCCCAATGGCGCGCTAGGGCGTATCTTCTCGCCGGGCAGATGCCGCTCAGAAGCTCATCGGAAGCCTCGCGCAGAAGATTCAGAGAGGAACGCATCGATCAGCTGCTCCCGTCCGCTGCCAGTGTGCGCAGGAGCGCACAAGAATAGGCAATGCCGCCGTGGGGCGAGTGCCCGACCCGGTGCCCGCCCTGCCATGCGGCTACTCGCCACCTCGCGAAGCCTGCGCGTGCCCAGGCTCCGCGGCCGACGAGTTTGTCCGCCCCAGTCTCCAGATAGGCTCGCGGCGAGCTGTCACCGGGGCGTGCGCATGAACCGAACCGCAACAAACCTTGCTATGTCTGCCGAAACGCTGCCCGCCAGCTGACCGTCGCGACGTCATCGCGCATCGCTCTCGTCCCAGGCTGGAAAGTGCGCCGTTCCTGCGATAGACTCGCAATAGTTGGGACGCCTCTGGCCATGGTCCGGGCGCGGGACATGGCAGCGAAGCATCGACCGACCGGCCTTCCCACCGCAAATCCCCACCCGCAGCGACCATGGGAAGAAGATGCGGCCTGCCACGCGTCAGACGCGGCTGGGCCGGCGGCACCTCTCCCCAGGGCACCCCCTGCCCCTTCGAGCGACGCCCCCTCTGCACTCTCCCCCCGCGCTCGCATCCACCCCCGCTCAGCGTCCGCTTATTCTGCTTTCCTACTGGTCATGCAGGACCCCGTAGGCTTACGGAACGGTGCCAACGGCACATCCAGTGCCCGCGCCCGCGTCCGATCGTACAGCATTCATTTTCCGGCGGCATAGAGTTCGATCGAGTCAAACGCACCGCACCGCAAGCCAAAGCCGCAGCCGCCGCCCGACAGCCACTGACGCGATAGAGCGAGAGCGAGTAATTCACCGGACCCCCGCCACAGCCCGCGAGGGTTCACAAGACAAGATCGTTGACACGGCGCACACTGACTCGCCCTATACTTTATCCTGAAACTCCGTGTGGCATGTGGTGGGTGCCCCCTATCCTTCTAACCCGCGCCTTCCGCTTGTCTGTACGCGCGCGGACGCCGCCCCCACAGTACAGTACGATCGCGTCCCAGCAGCATCTCACCGCCACCTTCGAGATCGCCTCTTTTACCGCTTGCCACGCTGTCCTCTGCGGCGCGCGGCGCTGCGATCTCCCTCATCCCAGCTTCCATGGTCCCGCCGGAGTCAGAATTTCACTGTATGGGCCATGTCGACCACAACCACAGTCAATACAAGATCTCCCCATGACCAACGTCAAACTGTCACCACCGCATGCCCGGTCTGTCAAGACTCTGATCAAACACAACGCGCGTGGGGAGGGCCCCTCTCCGGCCATCATACCAGACCCAATTCCCAACTCCGCGCGCTGCCGGACGCCTCGCATGTGCCTCGCACCCCGGTCTCCTCTATTGCCCTCGCTTCGAGGCCATGACGAACCTCTACCCCTATCCGCCGCGCGTTCTGATTGCCCGAACTTCAGTAAGTACCCTGCGGAACGGCGCGCCACCCACCCGAGGCGACACGGGCGCGCTCCCACCGCGCCCAGCAACCCTCTCCGACGGATGCCGTAAAGCGGGATGGGATATGAACGTCTGGACGCCCGCACGGCGCAGCAGGTCCGGCGTCGGTGTCGATGTCGGCGTCGGCCTCAATTAACGGCTAACCGGGCGGGTTGCGGGTTGCAGGGCTGCTGGCTCCCCATCCATTATTGTCAATGAACACTGACACAGGCACCCCCTGGAGAGGCGTGCGCGCGTAGGGATGGTGCGTCCCTCCCTGTGGTCCCCTCGCATCCACTCGAGATACGACTTGTAGTCGAATCGATTCCGAGTAGCAGGGGGAGGGACGGCCTTGCCGAGACTAGCTGCTCGCGGCACGATTTAGTGGCCGCGCCGCACGACAAGGCGCGTCATCCACTATCCAATTCGTCCTTAGGCCTCAAGCCTAAGGGCTAAGTAGGAGACCGAGGGGCCGAAGACGGCTGGTGCGAGCCCGGGATGCCCGTACGCTGATGGTGCGGCTCCCGAGCCCACTTCTTCCTCACTGCTCAGCCTGCAGCGCGGGAGCCTGAGGGCGCAGAGAGACTAGAGCCTTTTGCGCGCGTTTGTTCTCATCGCGTAGGTCTCCCGTCCCGGACCACGTCCGCGTCGACGTCGGCGCAGTACGTAGTACGCACGTACGTAAGTACGTAGCGCCAGATCTAGACACTCCGAGCGAGGAGAGGAGAGACAGGACACTATTTGTCCACTGGCGATGGCGATCCCGGTCGGGGTGGTCGGTGGCCATGACATCGCACGTACGTACTGTACGTTTTTCCCGGGCCCTCCCTCCTCTCTCCTTTCTTTTCCCTCTTTACGGACTAGCGTGTTGCTCGGAAGCCGAGACACTGAACCTCGGATGGGTTTGGACATGGCCCGTGGACGGCTGGATTGACGTTCCGTTCCCGCGTTCTGACAGTGACAGATCCCGACGCGGCGCGGGTGGACGCATCACCGCTCTCGACGATGGACGATGATGGGCGTTCCTGATGCGCGGGACGCGGCCGAGTTCACCAAACCCGCTGCTATGTACGGTGAGCACCGAATCGCCTTCTTTTCCTGTGCAGTCGCTTGTACGGGATTGGCGTGACCCATGTCCAGAGCTTAGAGATCAGAGGTTGCGACTGCACCAACTACCGGTGGCCGTTAGAAGACTAGAGTGGCTCTGATAGTGGTCAGACAACAACGGTACCCGTTGCCAGTCCCGTTGACGCGACACAATTCATGGCCGTGATAAAGCCGCACTGCGCGCGCTGTCCCGTAGCCCCGTAGCCCCGTCGCGTCGGCGCAGCAAGCAGCAAGCAACAGTCACTCAAGCTTTCAAGTCACTACGGCTTTAGAGTGTCTCGTAGCCCTCTATATCATCACACATGTTCCGCTCGCACGGAGACGAACGACGGTGGTTGGTCCGCTCGAGTGTCTGTCGCCGGTGTCTAGGTGGTCTCTCGTTCCCCGGATGTGCGCGATGATGATGATGTGGATGATAGACATCGGTGATTCGAACGTCTTCTTGCTCAGTGCTTCTACTGTGGGCGTAGCGCGCGTCCTCAGAGCAACGCAATTCCATCATATGTACCATCGCGCCTGGCCTCCCAAGTTGAAGTACTAGTCATTGGTACCGCTGGTTTTTCATCGGGGCCCGTGCAGCGAAGAGATACCCCTGGGAGAGTATATTCAAATACTGTGGATGCACATTCGGATTTCGACGGGCGCGCGGCGAAGCAGGTGGGCGGAGCCCGGGCACCTATGTATAATGCCTGAGGCCTCGCGTACCTTTTCCTAAGAGGCCGAAACTCAATTGACCGTTCCATGCCACGTTATTGTCGAGTCTCGACCTTCGAGACGCGCGAGGCGCGGGACTGATCATCGGTATATGAGGGGACGGACGTAAGGACTATCGTACAAGGAAGAGCAAGAAAGAGCTTTGAGTTCGACGGAGTAAGAGAGAAGCCGTATACGTAGCGCGAGTCCGGTGCTTCGAGCAGGACTGTCCCACCGCTGTACTTCGTACTTACGGACACTACTGCCAGTGCTGGGCCTATTCACCGCCACCTAGAGCTATAGCTCACGAGCGCGCCCATCTCCCCTCCCCGCCCCCTCCCCCTCTCCGACATCGCATCCATCTCGCTCCCGTCCTCCCTCTCCCCACCACCTCTCCCTGACCTCCCCCGACGGCCCTTCCGGCTTCTCGCGACATACCACACCTCCGCGCCCCTCGCCCCCGCATACACCGGCACCGCAACCACAAACCCCACAAGCACCCCGAGGTCGCCCGTACCGCGCGCCGCGATCGGGCCGGTGAACCACGCCTGCTCGATGCACGGCACGATGAGCGCCGCGGAGGCGGCGAGCGCGCAGGCCGCCGCGGCGCCGCTCGGGAGGCCCCCGTGGCGCGGGCGGTCCCACGCCGCGCGCACGGGGTAGGCGGTGGGCGCGTAGGAGCCCCGGCGGAAGATGAAGTGTTCGGTGAGGGCGATTGCGCAGTAGGGCGCGAGCCAGTATCCAATTAGGGCTGGTGGGTGAGGGTGCGGGTGTTGTGAGTTATGGAGGGAGGAATGTGGGAGAGGAGAACGGGGCGTACCGAGGATGTCGACGAACGTGCTGTAGAACTTGGCCGCGCCGATGATGGCGAGCGGTATTAGGCTGGCATGTATACGGGTCAGGCTACGACTGCACCAGAATAAATGCATAAGTACTCACATGATAGTCGATACCACTGCGATGAGGAATCGCGGCATGTGTGCGAAATTGCGGTGGATGGTCATGAAGCTCGTGCACACCGTGTACATCGTCGGCGCACATGCACTAGGGGCTGTCAAGCTCAGCAATACAAGCAAAAACTTGCCAAAGCCCTTGGTCGGGGCGAGTATGGCTGCGACAAGCCCTCCGACGTCGTTGCCGTTCCCCAGACCGGCCTCCCAGGAGGGCACGGAGAGCGCAGTAGCACCAAAGGCTGCGCCCAGCATATGTACGGGTAGCTGCGTTGGGAAACGAGTGGTCAGCGATGCATCCTCATCCGTACAGGTACAAAAGACGGCTCACGCTAGACAGGAAGAACCCCAGATACGCGTAGAAGAACACTCTCCACGCAGACGCGTCCTTGTCATGGTAAACGCCATAATCCGGCGTGATCGTGGACCAGCTTAAGACGGTCGCTGCGAGGGACGACCCGAACGACACGAGCATCGCCGGCGGGGCGGGCGTGGGGCTGAGCACCGAGGCGCTCATGACCTGCTTGCCTCCGACGGCGAGCATCACGATGAACGCGACGATGTTGGGGATCCAGATCAGAGTTTGGTACCTATGCGACGAGGAGTAAGTGGTTCTGGGCCAGGGGGAACGCACATCTGTCCGGCGTACCAATGCAGCATCCGGCAGCCACAAAACGTAATCTGGCAAAGTTGTCAGCGGTCGGGAAGATCGACGATGCTTCGGGGAGGGGATACACACCAGCAGTGATATGAATGCAATTATCACAATCCCAACCGTCGCACTGACGTGGTCAGACGTCTTTGCGAGGACCTGCCCCCCGATGATCGTGTTGATGACGAGGTACCCTTGCATCGAGAGCACGTTCAGTATGCTTGGGATGATGGCTCCGTAGTACCTAGCTCATACAATGAGCAAGATGCAATGCTGCGGGAACGATATGCAGTGGGTATGCTTACCCCCAAGCGAAGCGGCTTTGCACCATGGCTCGTGTCCCTAGCTTCGGTCCGAATGTTGCACTGCGCGCATGAATCGGTCAGTGCCCGGCGTATGTATCAATGCACATATGGCGCACAAGAATGCCGGAAAAGCGCAGGCTCTGTCGAAAGTTTACGCCGTCAGTCAGAGGAATATAGCTTGCTCTGGGCATGGAGAGCCGCACATTATGTCAACGACTAGGATAACATATAGCGAATCGCGGATGCCGAGGTCGTAGTACGCTGGCCCCACGGTACCAGCACTCAGCCTGGAGCATGCACCTTGGTGTTGAGCTCACATGCGACGATAAACAATGCCGGTACACGCACGTCAAGATATTCGCATTCGCGGAGAACCAGACGAAGAAGAACTGGTACAAGCGTCTGTCCGTCCTGTCTTCTTCCGACGTCGGGATGATCCTGCACAATCATCCCAGCCACCCTCAGCACCATGCATATAATCATTCCGATTGACTGAATGCTCACCCATTAACCTCGAGCCCCCACCGCGCGAGCTGTGCCGTGGCCCGATGCAGCAGCCTTCCGACCTTCGTCTTCGCTTCCTGCACGACATTCTCTTCCGCAGCGACGAGCACGCCCTCGCGGTGCTTCTCGCCTTCGTTCTCAGCCGCGTCCCCGTCCGAGTCCCGCGTGTTCGTCGGCGGCAGCGGCACCGACAGCGACGGCGGGAGATAAGGCGGCGGCTCCTCCTTCTCCTTCTGGATGTCCGAGTCCCCGTCGTATATCAGCATCGTTCACCTGTGTCGTCGTACCCGATTCTGTATGGTTGTCCTGTGGATGGATCGGTCCTCGGCGGGGATGTATCTGCAGGAAGGACGACGACGATCAGGCCCTCTATGGGTGTGAGGAGCAAGGTCGGAGTCGGAGAGAGGGAGAGAGCAAGGAAGAGGAGGGAGGGACGGGTACGTGGAACACACAGTGCCCATCTCACGATGGTCCCGCGCCGACAGAACCAAGATATGAAGAAGGCCCAGCGCGGCGGGCTGGGAAGGCGCACTCATCCTATGGCCCTACGAGGATCGCACAGTGAGCAGATAAGCGGCGCAAGGGGCCGTTCAGGTGCGATTCACACCCCTGGTAGCCGCCAAGTGCACCGACGGCGGCGCAGATGTGTGCATGTATGCGCATACAGGAACGCAGAGCCGTCGAGGTGCGTCGGGGCTCGCGCACCGGCCAACCAAGGTCGTCAGCGCGCTCGCACGAACGGGCGAAAATGCGTCCGAGCGTGGGCGCGCCCGCGCCGACGCAGCGTCTTGAGGGCGCATACAATTGAGTCCCGGACGCGCGAAGCCGTTGCCGATACCGGACGCCTTCATTATCGCGGCGCGGGCTTCACACACTTTTAGAGCCGGATGAATCATACTTGCCGTGTCCCTTGCAGGGAGGGGGGCGTTCTGTGGAAGACTCTTCGGGCTCGGAGATCGTAGAAATAGCGTCAGAACCCGCCAGTGAATAAGATACGGTCTATAGTACACATCGGGAGTTGCCCTTACTCCCTCTGGACCAGTGCTAGCAGCCCGAGTCCGCCCAACAGCGCATACTTGAGCTGCGGGAAATCGTTCTGAGACCGCGGATGCCGTGTCAGTTACGGCAGATAGAATACACTGAAGAGCGCACCATAGCAATAGTCACATATCCGACGTATGGCAGGAACCTACCATTCCCAAGTGAGTTACTACCAAAAGGAGACGGTGTGAGCTGATTTACCCTCTGACTTTACCGACGATGTGTTTGCGTTCTAGCCATTCCAAGCCTTGGTACAACTCAAGATCGTCGATATGGTTGTTGTCGCCCTTCGTCAACAACAGCTGTTTTTGTACCAGGGGACTTGCGGAGACAGCACTGGAGAGGCAAGCGAGTTGCGGAGACTGCGGTTGTAAGCGTGAAGTGACATCGCCACCTACCCTTTCTTTGGGGGGAAGTCGTGGGTCTCCAATACACGGTGAACGATCGGAATGTCCGCGCCAGGGATCTTGTATACGGTGATGTCTCCGGTCTGATACCGTTGATCGCGAGGGTTTGTGAGGAAGAGCAGGTCACCGCGGTAGAAGGCGGGTTCCATGGAGCCACTGCGGGGAAGCCGTTGTCAACCTTCTAGCAGGACGCGGCAGCGCACACGCTGGAGCTGATCGATGGTTCTTGCGCACCTCAGTACAACAACAATGGGCGACTCGGTGTTCGTGAGGAGACCCAAGCCCTTCCAGATCATGAGCCCGGAGGCGAGGACGGAGACGAAGTTGAGGATCTGGAGGAGGACCTAGACAACGCAGCGACCCCGTTCAGCATCGCCCTGCACATTTCCAGAGGGCAGCACGAGGAGAGAGGACGTACATGGCGGACACCCAGCCTCCGGAGGGTCTTGAGCTCGTCCGCGAACATGGTGGGGTGAGGGAGAGAGTACTTTGGGGAGACACGTGCCAGCGCGCGGCCTATAATCACAGCGACACGTCCCCGGCGCCAACGCGTCGCCCCAGCGCGTCATTTCGCGTCGCGCGCGATGCGTCTGCCTCTGTACGTTCCTCTCGCGCCTCCGTGACCGCGCGAGGTCGTTGGTGCAAGGACCTCGCGATCATGTGGGGTATGCGAGCACAGCACTGAAGCGCACTTGCAGCGTGGTCGTGACATGTGCCGTGTTTCTCGCGCGAACCTTGGACCAAAACTGTGATCGTCTTCTAATGCTACAACAGGTTGTTCGTGAACTGCTTCTACACCCTACCTCGAGCTCAGCTCAACCACCCATCCATGCGCGCCCACACATCCCTCTGCTCGCCCCTCCACTCCTCCCTCTTCTCCCGCACACACTCCTCGCACAGCCCCTCCCTCGCCCAGTCGATCTCGATGATCCGCTGCAGCGTCTCCAGCGGGCGACACAGCCCGTTGTCGTCCAGTGCAGGCTGGATGACGAGCGGCATCCACTTCTCCGCGAACACGTCCGTGCACGCCATGTGCCCCGCGGTCGCGACGGTGAAGAGGATGGGGGTGAAGTGCGCGATGAGCTGCTCGAGGAGCGCGTCGCACCGCGCCGTCAGTTCTTTCGACAGGTGCGTGCGCGGTGGGGCGGAGCCGTTGTCGTTGTCGTGGTCATGCGAGTGCGTCGCGATGCTGTAGTACAGTGCCTTGCGAATCTGGGGGTCCGCTCAGCGTGCGTCGGGTTGGCTGAGAGTGGGCGACTTACGGAGGGGATGTCGTGCTTCACGGCGAGCGCGAGTGCCTCTTCAGCATGGCCCGAGGTGAAGGAAGGTTGCGCTTCCGTAGGGAACATCCGTTCCAGTCGTGTCCGCGCGAGGTTGTGTACATCGGGAAAGTCAAGCTGCTCCTTCGACGACGCGCGGAGCACCGACGCGACCTTCGTAAACGGCGCATTCTCATCTAACGGCCTGCGCAAGCATCCCTTCAGCCCAAGCTACAGTGCGGAGCACATAGGGAGGAGAGAACAGGTATCCGGCGATAAGACTCACGCATCATGGTACAAGTGCTCAAGCAGCGCCTCAAAGTCCTCGCTCCTCACCTCAAGCTCGTCCGGGATATGCACCACAACCAGCCCATCGACCGTCCTCCCCGCCTCCTCCGCCGCCTCCTCATCTCCTTGGAGCCGGTGCTCTTCCGCCGGACCGAGGGAGGCGAGGACCTTGGAGTGCCGGTGGAGGAGCGTGCGGTGGACCTTGTAGAAGTCGTCCTGGGCGCGCACGACGAGCGAGCCGTCGTCGAGCCAGTACCGCGCGTGGCGGCGGATCGCGGGCTGCGCTTGCGCCTCGGTGTCGGACGTCGTCGAGAGCGTGAGCGTGAGGGCGGACATGGCTGCGGGGATGCGGAGGGTGCGGCGGAGGGCGGTCCAAATGATCGATGACATACAGTACGGATCTGAGATGATTCAGTCGACTTGGATGGGTGATCGAGTCAGGCGCGCTCTTCGCATGTGCTCACTCACCACCAGCTAAAAAGTTCTCACCTATACGATGTCACTGTGTGGTACGGTACATACAAAGGTCCTTCCGAACTTTCAACACCTCATTCCCCTACAGTCGTGCTAGTAAGTACTTGATACCACGCAACTCCAAGGTAGGTTATCGTACACATACTCTGGAACTGCATAGCAAGCTTCAAGCGGACCTGCACGAGCGCGCCATCCGAGTATCGCTGGGTATCAACTAGGCGCAAATCGTTACAGAACATAGAGCCAATAGAGGTGATTTGCACAGCGCCTATCTCAACTTGGGTGGAGCTAAATCTTGCATTGGGTGGAGTGAGGACGTCCAGGCCCACAGGCGCTACCTCCATAGCAGCAGCGTCCAGGTTCAGGCAAACGCACAACAGATCTTGCATTGGGTGGAGAGCCCCGCAGACCGCCCCCTGGGCGTTTCGCCCGCTGCAAATCACCTCTAATGAATCGCGACTTGCATTCCATGTTACAGCTTCATACACGACATAAAGTACAGTTTCCGCCGGTGGTGCGTACATCTACCTTCATAATGTTACAACTCTTTGCTACTAATCCACCAGAACGACCAACGGGCCGAGAACATAGGAACGAATACAAAGGTATCAAATCCACGAGTCTAGTGTCTCCCTGACGTCGCCGTCAATCAATCCCTCATCCCGAGCAGCGAGCCCGGAGTGACTGCCTCCACCGTCCGGGGCACGAAGCGCTCCTTGCCCATCCCTATCATCTCCCGAGGAGACAGAACACCACCTCCACCGCCCAGCGAGCCGATCAGGGTAGGCGGGCTCCTCGAGCTCGAACTCGACTTAGAGCTCATCTGGAGCAGCATCGACGCCGCCGTCTCGTCCTCCGGCGTCCACGTCGGCGACACCGATGGCGACGCGGACACCGACTTGCGCTCGTGTCGCGGCGGCACCGCTGGAGATGCCTTCTGCAACGCCGCCTGAGGCAGCGTCAGCGGGTGTGCCGGACCAGGGAGGGTCAGGCTCGGCATGCTTGCGAGCGTCGCTGTGGGGCGGAAGCGACCCGAGGAAGGCGGCGAGGGCAGCTGTGCGTTCTGAGGCGAACGCGTCTGCGTCGCTGAGGGCGACGGGGCCATGAGGCTGCTCGGGTCGACGTAGGGATGGGGGAGCCAGGACGCGATGGGCGGGAGGCGGGGGGAGGGGGTGTTGAGCGAACTAGGCGGCTTCGACGAGGACTTCTGCGCGAAGGGCATGGGCGAAGGCAGCTCCTCCTCGGCGGCGTTGTACAGCCCATGCTCGTCGTCGCCACCGTACGAGTCGTCCTCGTCCTGGCGATGGTTCGGTCGCTTGGACTTCGGAGCCTCCTTCGCACCATCAGGGTCCTCCGCACCTTCGACGTCGACGTGCTTGCGCTTCGCGGCAACTGGAGCGACTGGCGCCTTATCTCTCGAGGGAGAGGACTCGGCGGCGCGGCACTGCGGGCACAGCGTCCCTTCTAGCGCCTGGACTCGGGCGATGAGGCCCTGCATATACTCGACGGTCTTGACGAGGACGTCGAGCTTGAACTCCTTTTCCTCGGTCTTGCCCTTGCCCTTCTTGCCCTTCCCCTCGTCCTCTCTGCTCTCCTCGGGCTGGCCGCCGATAGCGGGCAGGACGCTGGCGCGGTCGTTGACGAGCACGCTCAGCGTCGCGAGGGTCTCGTTGATCTTGGTGCGTCGTGCTTTCTCGATCTTGGAATGGTTCAGCTTCCGGAGCGACTCGCGAGCGCTGCGAGACATGGCGCCGGGTTTACGCCCGCGTCGTTTGGGAGCGGTGGTGGTATCCCTCCCCGGGTCGTACTCGTCCTCCTCGGAGGCCGAGTCCGACTCAGGCGAGGGGGGGAGGTGGTAGTCTCTGTCCGCTGTGTGAGGTTGCTTGGGCAAGATAGGGGGGCGTTGCGCCCGACGTTGTTGTTTGTCGAGAGACAAGGGTGGTTGAGGGACGAGTGGTCGCTCTCTGTCTGCGAGCAGACCCGGCTGCTGGCGCTTCGCGCGGCGGGGCGGGTTGCAGCTCGCGGCGTAGGCCGTCGGCGCGTCCTTCAGGGCAGACATGGTGCTTTTCCGCGGGGCAGCGTCGGGCGGGGCGGGGGGAGGAGGAGGGGCACACGACTATCGCTCAGCGGCTCTCTCCCGGAGGGGTATGCATATATAGCGCCCCTTTGGCCGCGTCCGGGACGAACGCAGGCAGCGCGTCCGTGGGCGATCCTGCCCCTGCGGACGTCCCCTGGCCGACAAATGGTCGTGTGCGCTCGCCCCGCTGAGCAACGTGCGCGTCGCACGACCATCCCCGCGCACCCTGATTGGCTCCCGCCCATGCACGTGTGGCCGCCCCCTCCCGTCGTGCCCGTTTGGGCAGCTGCTGTCGTCGCACCTTCTCCGTTCCCCAGTGCGAGCGTGGCCGCTCTCGGTGCCACCGCAGGCCCGCTCGCCACCGCCGCCGCGGCTGCGACGCGTCTATCGCGGGCAGTGTCGCAGCCTGTATCAGCCAGCGGTGCTCCCCCATCGCGTGTCACTGTCCTGGTCGCGTGCACGCTCGGCGGCAGCGAGCCGCCTCGCCCCCCAAGACCGTGGACGGTGACGATGGCGGCGCAGCCGAGAAGACCCAGACCCGAGCGGTACCACAAACGTGGGAGCCGAGCATGAGAGTCCTTGGCCACCAAAGTGGCATCGGCGACCTCCCACTTCGAACGGTGGTGCGCGAGCCGCGAGGCCTGGCCGGGTCAGGCTCCCTCACTTCCGCATCGGAAGCCCTCGACTGCATTGCTGCAGAGTTCAGGCGGGCGTCCACAAGGCCGCGCAAGGGAGGTAGAGCCCGGGGTACCCTCACGTTGGCGGCTAAAGAACCGTCAGAGCACCGCGATAAGGCGAACGAACGTGTTGCTCGTCTTAGAAGTGATCTGTGGGCGTACGAAGCCAGTAGCATTCTTCGAGACCTCCACCGATCAGGATGATGGGAACGAGCGAGATGCTCTCCCAGTTCGCGAACTTTGAGCATGTGCTTCGTCCCCTTTGGGCCATCCGCACACTGTCCATTACCCTTGAAAAATCCCCCACATCAAATATGTGCGGATACGCACGCATCGTTCCTTTGTACTGAGTGGTAGACGGAATAGCCTACATATTTAGCAGAGTGCTCCGAAAGGACGCTTTCGGAGCAACGAGGATACATCCTCGAACCAGAACTTCCTATCTCTTTTCGGAGGCAGAACAACCATCTACCGAGCAGGGAGACTCCTGTCGATACATCATAAGCTATTGTCGGATGTAAATGAGACAATTCTAACACGCATGGTAGAGAAGTTGCCTGTTGGTTGTTACTCTGCTGGTGGTTCGTAGATGCCGGCCAATTTCAAGAACTACGTCCTGAATGTGTACGATGCCGCCCCGGTGCTAATTAGTTGAATATGTTAGGTACTGATGAGCGGACAATGGGAATTGCAGCCACGGTGTGTATTACCAGGTAAGCAACGTCGTTTTTTTGACGAATACTGGGTTTCCCAAGCTTCAAGCACGCATCACCAATGTCCGTTTGCTGCGTCTCGTTAGTATAGGACTGAGGAGTGATGGTCTGAAAGCAAGCGCGGTGTTTAGCGCCCATGGCGATGTAACTTGTATGTCCAGTGCACGTGGCGTGCAACCTCGTGCAACTCTACTCCACACGCCGTCAGTTCTTACTTGGGAGAATTGGGGACGAACCACCGGGTACATCCTCTAAGACGGCGTGCACCATAAACAGTCAATTGGAGTACGTCAATGTACGTGCAGAAAGATGATCGAGGAGTCCCCAGAGGCTGAATCTGAACGTCTCGTTTAACTAGAATGACTTGAGATGTCAGCCAAAACCGTACTCTGGCCCTCGGATTTGCCTCCCAGTAACGGCATATGCTATGGTTGGACGCAGCCGCTACTGGTTGTGGCCGATATAATACCTCTAGACCTCGGCGATGATGCTGTGAGTCAAGCTGTCTTCGGCTACCGCTAGCTAATGACATATTTATTCAGAAACATAGCCCTGACGAGGTCATCGCTGCGGCCACCGCACATCCCCAATGGGTCGCCGTGCAAAGCATATTCGGTGCTCAACCGACCATCATTGGGCGGTGTGATGCTCCCACCATGGAGAAGGGCGTCCCTAGTCTCCGATTCGGTGATAATGCTTCCAACTATCAGATCGTTGAATACAGGCGGCATAGGCGACAGTCGATGCGCTTCTATACGTTCGACTTCAACGAAATGGACATATTGCCTTCGCAAGAGTCCATACAGGACAGCTCACCAGGGGGGAAGGGTGGCCTCAATGATGACTTCTTGCGCGGCGATTTCTCTCGCGAGCGCGCGGCAGGTTCGCGTAGAGGTACTACGCTCGATGAAGAAGTCCTCCTCCAGGTTTATTTGTCATAGATCATGGCTAGGGAACGTCCAGCTGATGGGTACGTCGATAGATCAACTATGCACAACTCCTCGCGGACATTGTCGACGGGCGACTGGATTCTGCTGTGTCATCTGGCCATGCCCCTCTCCCGGAAGGCGGTCCCGTGCCCGAGCCTCTGCACCTTACTGCAAGCGCGAGCATGTCCAAGGTCCATGATATCCTCAGGATTTTGAGAGATTTCTCTACCACAGGTATGCTGGCTTCCAATGAATGCTGTCACTGCTTTAACAAGAACGACGCAGCGGATCAGCTGGACGTGAGGCTCGAGCAAGGGATCTACGTCGCAGGAGAAGTTCCGTACGTATACTATGACAAGGCGTGTACGATAGCCTCAATCTCGAAGTATATCAAGTACGTACTCGCGTTCCTTCCCAGACACGTCGTTGTTAACGTTCACGGCGCCGCGTAGGTTCCACAATTGCGTATGGCTCGTCCTCAACGACATCATCATCGGCGTGGCGTTTGGGTCGTTCCTGTGCGAGAATCACGACGTGCTCGCCCAGATGTTGAACGACTTCAACCAGGTACGCCTACTTTTCAGCAAAACGAGAATAAATTTACTGACGGCTGGTTTAAGTACTACCTGATCCATCGCATGGAGCTCGCGCTGCTATGGTTGAACAATTGGCCTGCCGGTCTGAAGCTGAACACCGAACTAAGCCAGTTCTACTGCCAGTCGCTCATTGGGGTTGTCTCTGCGTGGGGATGTGCGTACTTCTACTCTGGTGTCGCCCCAGAAAACTAACATAGGACCAACGACATAGGGTTCCTCACCAAAGCCGCTCCTTACTTCCCCACATTGATCTGGCTGGTCGGAGCTAGTGGCTGGTGTGGCATGACGATGATCGTCTCCCTCCTTTCGGACGCCTTGGGCCTGCTCACGGCTCATCTATATGCGTGCTACTTCATCTCCGCTACTGTGTTCAGACACCAGCTCAGTTTGGCGGGATCGCTGTGGAATCTCTTCCGCGGTATGTCCTGCCCCCTTCATGGCCTAGACTGACGCTCACGTCGAGGACAGGAAAACGGTACAACGTACTGCGAAATCGCATCGACTCCTGGGACTACGAGCTCGACCAGCTTCTGCTCGGAACCATTCTGTTCACACTCGTCGCTTTCTTGTACCCGACGGTGTTGACGTACTACGCGCTCTTTGCCACGGTGAGTACCACAACGTCACGACCTGGGTTGGCTCATAACAAGATGGTCGTGCCCAGGCGCGTCTGGCGGTGATGATGCTTCATGCCGTGTTCGATACCGTTACCGCGCTATTGAATCACTTCCCACTCTTCGCGTTGCTTCTACGTGTCAAGGATCCGCTCCGCCTACCAGGTATGCTCTAGGCCGTCCGCATACTACCAAACCCTCTTACAGCCCCATCTGCAGGCGGAGTATGCATTCAGCGCTCTAAAAGTAAAGGGACCCTGATATTGACAGTAAGCACATTGGCAGCGTCAACTCACTTGATGGATCATGCTAACCACGACCACAGAGTCAACCCGCTCCCCTTTCCTCCATATTCCGACATTACGGTATTTTCCCAATCGCTCACGACCCGCCCACGCACACTCACCTCCTGCACAGCGCATCTCGTCGGCCGTCTCACCACCCATTACCATCCTCTGCGGATGCTGCGCCAGCTAGTATCCGGACGCCTCGTCACGCCCATCCCGCGGTCTGCAATCCGGTACAACATGATACCCACCAAGGAGAAGACACCCATATCCTGACTGTTCGACACCGTATGTGCCGATTGATAACTATGTATTAACCCAAGCGCATACTCTGCGCGGCTACGTGGTATAAACTCCATATATTCTAAAAGATCTGGCTCTCCTCATCCGTGAACGCCTTCCAGTCCCCGGACGACAGTTGTTAGTATGGTATCCTTCTCCTTGCCTCTTCATTTCCCCCTCTGTTTTCGTAAGCGGTATCCGGCAAACGATAGCGAGACAACCGCGTGTCTAGAGCTTGGCAGTCGGCTTCTGCGCCTGTGCGCGGAGGGCCTTGCTCTGGTCCCGGAGGACGCGGCGGAGGATCTTCCCGCTCGGGCTCTTCGGGATCGCATCGACGAAGATGACGCCGCCCGTGAGCCACTTGTACTTCGACTTCGTCGCTGAGACGTGCTGTACGTGCACATGCGCGTCGGTCACCCAGCACTCTCACACAATATCAACAGAAGGGGGGAAGGGGGGCTGCGCACCTTCTGCAGACGCTCCTTGACCTCCTGTGCGAGCGCGGGCTTCTTCGCGACCTCGGCGGCGACGGAGGGCTTGAGGACGACGTACGCGAGGGGCGCCTCGCCCGCGAAGTCGTCGGGGATGCCGATGACGGCGACGTCGGCGACGTCCGGGTGGTCGAGCAGGTGGCCCTCGAGCTCGGACGGCGCGACTTGGTTGCCCTTGACCTTGATGAGTTCCTGCGTGAAGGCGTGGTCAGACGGGCCGGAGTTCGTGCGGGAGCAGGATGGAGGACGGACCTTGATGCGGTCGGTGACGAACATGTCGCCGTTCTCGACGAAGACCACTTCGTCGCCGGTCTTCAGCCATCTGAGAGAGTGCGTCAGAATGGCACAATACACGGCCGCCTCGTGGAACTCACCCGTCAACGAAGGTCTCCTTGGTGCTGCGAGGAAAGCCGAGTCAGTATCGTAGGCCCAGGCGAGCAATGGTCTGTGATACGACATACGCTTGCTCGTTCTGGTAGTAGCCCAGGGCGATCTGGGGGCCCTTGAGGAGCAACTCCCCAGACTCGCCAACGCCAGCGAGCGACCCATCCGGCTTGACCACCTTCGCGACGACACCAGGGATGAGCTGGCCCGCGCTCCCGAGCGTGCCGACCTTCTGCGTGATGGGGAACTGTAGCAAGTGGTTTTCAGCGAAGCCCGGTTACTTAGAGAGCTAAGTCTGACGTACGACAGTGACGGCAGCAGTCGTCTCGGTCATGCCTTCGACAGACGTTCTGTGAATCACCGGGTATATACGATACGCCAGGGCAGAAAACACTCACCGTAACCTTGGCCGATCTGAAGTTTGGGGAACGCCTCGACCAACTGGGTGGTCAGTTCCGCCGACACGGGGGCCGCGGCGGCGACGAGCACACGGAGGCTGGATAGCTTGTACTTCTTGGTAGCGGGATGCTACAAATAAACCATTCAGTATGAAGGCCCGGAGTAGTTTACCCCAGTCGGTTACCTTGACGAGCAGCAGTGCCTGAGGAGGGACGATACTGCGCGACGGTTAGACTGTGATCGTGGGTCATATTGTGAGGACGCACAGGAGATGGGTGATCCCGTAGGCATCAATGCTCTGCAAGAAGCGTTCATAGTTGAACTTGGCGGAAACGACCACAGTCATCTGGGCCGTTCATGTATCCGTCAGCGGCCGTATGACCGCGCGATACCCTCTGGTGCTTACGGAGAAGTAGAATATGGCGTGAAGCTACAAATACATCGTTAGCGTACAATGCACGTATAACCCAGAGGTTTACCTACGTTGATGACGAGGCCATAGATGTCTTGTTTTGAAGTCAGCACGGGTTGACCCTTCCAGAATGGCTATCTGCAGCTTACGGTTAAATGGAAGTACTGTTCCACAGCCGTCAGCATACACGCCGTCATCCCGGGTCGCTTCATTCTATCACTCACCTCCTGAGGCAACGTCTCCGGGACGGAAGCGGAGATCCTCCCAAGCCGCATAGTTCTGGTTAGCCCCGGCGAAAGTCGCAAACTGGATCAGGTCGCTGATCAAGTTAAAGTGAGAGATCGCCACAGCCTGGGGCGCAACGAGGTTCCAGTGTTCTCAGATACTCGACAACCGGAGTAGCCCAACCATGGACGCACCTTGGGCTTGCCAGTCGTCCCAGACGAGAAGCACAGGAACGCGATCTTCTCGCGCGCCTGTCCGGGCTTTGTGAACTTGAATTCGGCGTACGGGGGGAGAGTCTTGTCGTTCACGAGGTCCTCGACCGTCTTGAACGGCAGCTTTTTCGACGCCTTGTGCCCGTCGAGCACGACGATGCGGTCGTGGGGGAGCTTGACCGCCTTCGCGGCTTCCAGCGCCGCGGGCAGGTTCTCGACGTGCGCAACGAGCAGGGAGGGCTTGGCGACGGTGAGTTGGTATGCTGTCCCGGGAGGGCATGAGCGTAGTGGGTGGCAGTCACGCGGACATGCGATACGTACCGAGTTCCTCGGACGTGAGGGAGGCGCTCAGGGCGCTGGAGGGACGTCAGATGCGAGTGAGAGGCATAGCCACCAAAGGTAAATCACGCACGCAACGATGCCGCCAAGCTTTTGGGTCGCCCAGGTCAGCGGCGGATAATCTACGGGAAGACGGGATGCTTGAACGCGCACGTGGGTTTCTGGTGATAGTAGTACGTACCGACATGATTGGGGATATACAGCGAGACTGGGAGATTAAGGCGTGAGCTTGGACAAGGGCCCCAAGACGGACGTGCACCACATACCGATATCCCCCTCATCTGACGATTGGGAGGTTATGTTAGCTGGGGGCACGGCGATTTCCACTGTTTGACGGACGACATACGGATGTTCCACAACGCGCTAAACGCTCTCGCGAGCGCGTCCGTCCGATATTGAAGCTGTGCAAAGTTTCAGAATTCACGACCGCCTCATGTCCACGCGCAGTTGAGACACGTACCTCCGAGAGGTATACCTTCCGCCCGGTCTCCTCCTCGATCATGCACGGGAACTTGCCGACGTGGACCGATTTGGTCGGGTGCGCGAACGTCTCGCTAAACACGAATTGGGGGATGGTGAGGTCGTCGCGCGGCTCGACATAGGGGATGGGGGACTGAAAGAGCGACATCGTGCGAGGTGGTTAGTGGTCGGATGGAAAGGGAGCTGGCCACCGTGTCCCGTCGTTTTAGAGGGCGTAGCCACCTCCGGAGCCGGCAACGCTCTCCTGTTCGTGGCGCGACCATGCGCGCTCGTAATCACGGACGTGCCTCGGCCGAAGTTGTACTGATTATGCGGTGACCGTCTAAGGAACTGCCGGCGGCCCTCAGGGCCTCATCAATTGTGGTCAGCCGGGATTTTCGTACTGACGCGGTAAATGTACTAACCTGCCGCACATCTGTTCAATGCTTTGTACCTATGTACTTAAATACTACAAGATCTCATAGCGTACTGGGCCAGAAGGATTTGATCAGTTTCAAATGTACATTTTGTCAATGACGTCTGTCGGTCTCTTACAACCAGTGCCGATTCATACTGCGAATGCATGTTATCCACTCATGTTTTCGACGACGACGCACATCATGCACTCGGTTGTAGGTCGATCGTGAGGAGGCTTCTAGCTCGGATGAAATGAGGCTATTATGGTGTTTGCAGTGGGGAAAACTGTGATAGAAATGTAGGGTAATCCCGGGCTTACTATGCGTTGGGTAATGCTGCGACAAGAAAGAAGAGATGAAGACAGTTAGAATGTTTGGTACATACTATAGATTCCTAGATAAAGTCGTTGATGCAGGCGGGGACGGATCTGATAAGATGAGGTTCTGCTTATCGGGACGCAGACCCTCACACGCACGATGTGCTGAACATTGACCGAACTCTGTATATGTCTGACGAACTATCTGGCGCGGCACTGCACATCATTGGCATACACTCTCATGTCTGACGGACCACGGCCTTGCCTCGATAGCGCATGCCATCGGGCATTACGCTGTGCGGAGATCCTGGACGAAGTGCTGTCAGTGTTTCGTTCATGGGACCTCACTGAACGACATCGCACCTCGCGGAACTTCGCCTTGGTCTGTCGCGGATTCTCAGAGCCTACGCTGGCTGTTCTATGGCAGGAACTCCTTACTCTCGAGCCGCTTGGTGTGATTCTCGACCTCGAGCCCCCTTGTCCGTCAGCATCATGGCCCATGTTCGTAAGTCTCTTGGTACTTATAGGCAAATAGGCAGATGCGGGGAATAGCGTGACGCTGTTTCCGCACGCTTGATAGCCTGCTGACGTTCATAACACCTCACGTACCAGGAGGAGCCCTCACCCACGTCGTGGGCAAGATTCGACCACTACGCATCTCGTATTCACACTGTTCACGACCTCGACTACCGCCATCTCGGAATCGAGCGTTCAACCCGACTACTGGAACGCTACGGAGGACATACTTTTCTCCCCTCGCTGCGGGCATTTTCAGCTAAGGTGGAGCCAGGTGTACAGTATCCAGCACTTCCCGTAGCCTTTTCGCACCTCGTTTCGACACGTTCTCTAACCGACCTTCGACTCCTCATCAGTCCCAATTTCATACCGGAGATCCGGTGGCGACCTTTCCTATACAGCGAGTTGGCGATGACCTTCACCGCCTCCTTCCCGTGCTTGCATTCTCTGATACTCGACCTCCGACGTGGCGTGTTTGGAACAGATGCCCCATCCCGCATGATCTCTCTACTCTCCTCTTTTCCGAGCTTACGACATCTCACGTTACTTTGGCCACGAGCCTTTTGGTTCACGTCGATACACCTTCGGGAGCTGCTATCTGCGCATCCTGGACTCGAATCGCTACAAACCGAGTTCAGGCAGGCTTTGCTTCCCACCGTAACCTCCAGTACGCCAGTGGCACAGCGTTTCCGTGTCTCTTCTCTCCGCGGCCTCGTTTGTCATGGCGACTGGAACGTCATCCGCGACGCGCTGTCTTCGTTGGAGTGCCCCGTTCTCGAAGTCCTGACGCTGACTACACGACATAGTCGTTCGATACCGACAATGCGCCGGATCCAGGAGTGTGTCGAAGAGATATCACAGCCATCCTTCGCCCCACATCTGAAGACCCTCGACATGGACGCAGTGCCCCGCAGCCGGATCCGTTGGCGCAGTGAGCATATATACCCCACGCAGACCATCGCGGACGCCCTCCGACCGCTCGCGGCGATGGCGCACCTAGACACAGTACACTTTGCAATGAGAGGTGCCCTGCTCCCACAACCGTCCGCCCTCGCATGGTCCGACGGCGCCATGCTCGAACTCGCCACCACACTCGGGCGCATCAGCCACCTCTCCCTGGAGCTCTCGTACGCTTCCCCGCGGGCCCTCGATCTCCGCATGGCGAACGCAGAACGGGGCTATTCAGGCGGCCGCGGCGCGAGCGCCTCCCTCAGGCTGACGCCCCGGTCGCTCGTCCACTTCGCCTCGCACTGTCCGCGCCTTGTCACCCTCGCCATCTCGAGCATGGACATGTGCGCCGGAGTCCCCTCTATGCCTCTCGAGGAGCTGCCGCGGTGCGAGACCCTGAGGAGGTTGTGCCTGACGAAGACGATCGAGCCGGATGGGAGTTCCAGGAATCCCCCACTAGCGGCGAAGGAGCTCGCGGAGTTCCTCCACGGTCTCTTCCCGAACCTCGATGCCGCCGCGAGTACATTCCGGGAGGGCGCCGAGGCGGATGCTGCAGTTCGGGACGCGATCCAGGAACTCCAGGAGAGACAGAGAGGAAGCGTTCCTTTTGAGCATTCGCACGTTGACGTACCAGCGGGTCCCTACCACATCGATTTCGGAGGGGTGAAGTGCCGAGGAGTTCGAGCTACTTGTCTGAATCGACGCCTCCATGAACTGTACACACCTACCGCATCGTTTTGGGAAACGAGACGTCCATCGCTGTACCCACTCGAGAACAGAGATGTGCGGGTCAAAACCTGACCCTCTGACCCGTTGACGTGGGTCCGGGGGTCAGACCCCCGGTCAGACCTCGGTCAAAAAAAGGTCAAGGGTCAGCACGTGAGGCTGGGTGAGGGTCGGTTGCCAGCTATGGTTGTTGGAGGGGAGGCGCGCTGCCCCACCCAGTTGCGTATGTCAGACCAACCTGGAAAATTCCTCGACAGGTCCATCACGTGCTGACTTTGACCAGAGGTTTGACCTTGCAGGGTCAGACCCCGGTCAGCTCGGGTCAGACCCAGGTCTGACCAAGGTCGGCACACCACTGCTCGAGAAAGACCCTGGCTGTGCGGAGAAGAAAACGATTCATTTGCGTTGAGAGAGCCCCCTTGCATTAAGGGGGAATCGAACCCCCGGCGGGTCGATGGCAACGACCCAGGTTACCACTACCCCATTAATGCCACGGTACAACGTTGGTCTAGTAGCCATCTGTCAACTAAGTATGAATCGAGAGCCGGAAGATGTCCTATGTCCTATCGCCTCGAAGCCCCGTAACAGTCCATAACGCAAGCACATAATTGCTCAGGATCCAGCATGAACTATGTCGTACGAAGCCCTTTGTCTACAAACAGCGCATCTCATGATAGTAATGTACATATTATATACGCATATAGAAAAAGGCCCTACCTGACTCCATCGTTCAACCTGCAGAGTCACGAGTCATCGCTTCTTGTACCTCCCTCCCCGCCTACGAACGCACCCAAGTCATGAGCACTCTGCGTGTCACGGACCACAACGAACAGAAGGCGACTCACTCAGCCTCTTGCGCGACCATCGCGCGCTTCTCCGCGTGCATGCGCGCTGCCTCCGCGTTCATCGCCTCGACCTCCTGCGTGTCCGGGAAGCCGATGTTCCAGTACCCGGGCGGCGTCTTCGCGCGCGGCCAGTGCTGACGGTGGCGCGAGATCGCCTGCTTGTGCTCCTCGATCGCGGCCGCCGCCCCGTCGTCGTTCCCGAACGAGTCGCCGCGAGGTGGCTTGGACGGCGTAGAGTCGGGTGAGCGCCATAGGGGCGCTTGGGGGCGCTTAGGGAGGGGGCCGAGGGCTTCGTAGTACTGTAGACACGATGTTCGGTGCTCAGTGATCGAATCAGAAATCACACATGCGTGAGTGAACTGACGTCGCGGCAGCATTCACAATCCACAGCATGCATGTGCTTGCGGCGTTGCTTGTCGCGTACGACTTCTTCGTACTGGTACTCGACGCCGTTGTTGTGCGCGGGATCAAGCGCATACAGCGCGTTGATGGTCTTGTCGGCAGATCTGTCACAAATCCGTCAGCATTGCCTGTATGCATCGCACGGAGAGTCCGATCCTGCGTACTGCTGCTTCTTGCCATACCGTCCACGCCCCTTGAAGATCGCATAGTCCTCTACGGGTCCCTTGGCGGCGCTCGCGCTCGGTGCGGCATTCTCGTCGCTCTCCGCCTTCTCCTTACTCTCTGGCACCATACGGCCCTTGCCCTTTCTAGGCGCGAGCGAGGCAGGCGTGTCCGGTAGGAGGGGCTTGACGTCCTGGACCTCGTCCCGAGAGACGGCTACACGAAACGGATCAGAAGCCGAAGATGTCTTCGGTGCTGGTGTCGTCTGTGGAGGTAACCTTGTCACCTCCTTCCCCTTCGCTGTTCGCAGAGGTCGCGCGACCGTAATCGGGGTCATGAGTTGCCCCCCAATCCGAGTGGCTGGCTGAGGCCGAGGCGTGGATCGCACGGGAGGTTCGGGGATAATCTGGGAGGGGTATAGGAAACTAGGGACTGTGCAGTGGTATGAGTACGCATGCAAATTGATGTGATTGGAGGACAATCCATACGCTGTGATTCGACTTCAGTTTCGGACGACTCTTGATCAGGTGATATAGGGGAACGGGGTCGCTTCTGAGGGACAGTAGATGGTAACGCGGTAACGTGAAGATGTGATGGTAGGAGGAACGAGATAGCTAGGAGGTCCCAGCATTGTGAGTGGACTATATGCGCAGCCGATGTCCATGAGACGTACGTTGGGAATCTGGTTCAGTCTCGGACGAAGCGGGGACATCTTCGTCTGGAATGTCGACACTGATGGAGGACCTTCGCTTCAGTCGGTTCTGGGGGCGGGAAGGGATCCCGGAAGGCTTGGACATGGAACCAGAGGGAGGTGGGGGTAAAGCAGACGTGGAGTTGAGGTTGCGCGACCCTAGGACTGCCGACTTCTTCTGTCGAGCCTTCGGCGCTGAGTCGGGTGGACGTCAAGACCTGGCTTTGTGTCACTGTTGCATAGCACTCACCTGGAGAGCGACTTCGCATTGGCGTCTCGGGGCCAAGCATCGGGCCCAGTTCTTGCAGTCGCCTCCTGATCTTGCCGAACCGACGATCCAGGTCAGCTTCTGGTAGACGATCTGGGCTCAAGCTTCCGTCGTTCTCCTTGTCCTCCTCAGCGTCCTCCTTTGGGCTGAGCTTCCTGCGCTTCGCAGCGCGCTCTTCCCTATGCCGATCTCTCTTCTCCTCCTGGGCTATGAGCCAGTCTCGGAACCTACGCCAGCGCCCGAAGTCCTCCGCATGCTTCTCGTCGCTGCGCTCCTTGGCCTCGCGCAGGTCAGCATACTGCTGCTGGAGTACGGCTAGCTCTTTGCGCAAATACTCGACTTCGGATGGGTCCGAAGAGGAGTTGGAAGGGCCTGCATCGGTCTTCTCCGTGTTGAGCCTCTCAATCTCGCGTCGAAGAGCTAGGTTCTCTTCCCGTAGCTCGGACATCTCCTTGAGCGCATCTCCCAACGCAGCCAGCGTGGTCTTGCTCAGCTGGACATGGCTGATGAGCTCGGACTGCAGGTCCTGCACGTGAGATGCGAGTTCGTCCGTCGGGTACTGGCTGAGTTGCTGCAGCTGGCTTTGTCCTTCCTCCGGCGCCTGAGTGGCCAGAGCCGCTTCGGCCTCGTCTAGGTTCTGGTACCCTAGCTTGCCTGCAAGACGGTGGCCGCGTTGTATAGCGTCAAACACTTGCTTGTTAAGGTCATCGTTAATCCACCGTAGCTTGTTTAACTGGGTGAATGCTGTGAGCGGCGCGCCTCCGGTACCGCGCGAGTCAGCAGGGACGTACCTTGCTCTCTAAAAACTGAACCTGTTTGTAGGGTGCACGCGAGGATCCAGCAGCAGACGCATTGTCCGTCATGAGTTGGTGTCGCACTACCAGCGAGCCTGGCGCTCGCTGGGTTTGTAGGCAGAAAGAGGTCGGATGTGGTCGTCAGTGGAGAAGCAGTAGGCGCCCGCGACGCGCCCATTCAACGCGCTCTCACGTGACCGTTAAGCCCGTTTACCTCAATGCGCGAAGGAATGGCCGCGAAATTGACAAAGAGGCACGGCGGGTATAGCATGAGAATGAGCATTACGTCGATATAGTACATCTAGTGTAGTAGTACAAGAGTGTCCGGAGTGCATGGTACAACAGCGAGTTACAAGGCCGTTCCACGCTCGAAGCTGGCCCGGATCTCTGCGGTATACTTGTCGTAGTACCTTGCAATCTGCGACCATGACGTGTGAGAACGATTCAACAATTTGGTCTAAGCTACATACCTTCTTGTTAAAGACACGATTGCGCTCGTTGATGTAGGTAACGTCGCCTTCGTCCTCGTTGTGCCGCTTGCGCGAGAACTTCTTTTTCTTGTCAACACTAGGACGAGCATGAATGTCAACCGAGCATCTACACAAGCAAATGAAAAGGCGTACTCCTTGTTGATCTTCTCAATGACCTTATCAATTGCTTCCTCACTGGGCTTGCTATCCGCATACAAGAGGGTGTTGGCGTCCCGGTACAGGTTTTCGGCCGCAAGCTGTTGCTGCAGACTTGACGGGCCAGCAACCTACGCGGAAACGGTTTAACGATCACTCCTGATGTTGTGATACAATGCGACTTACCTGTAATGCTGACGACGCTTCCCCTGAAGGATCAAAGTTCGTAACCGCTGAAGAGCCACTAGCAGCCCCTTGCTTCGTCAAGGTACCAGGGGCCAACCCGAGGGCAATCTCCTTCTGCCTGTTGTATGACTCGAGGTCGGGCTTGATGAAGTCCAAATCCTTCTTGTACTTTCTCCGCGCGGCATCCGCATCATCTGTTCGGCGTATCAGCATTATTGTCCAAACCTCCTGTACGGCTAACCTCGAGGGCAAGGTCGATAATGGGCAGACATACGCACCATTGAACGAGAAGTCGGCCCTCCGCGCCTTGCGCGCTAGCTTCTTCTCCCACTCATCGTTCTCCTCAATCGTGTACTCCCAGTTCTTCTGCCGCTCGATATCCTCTCCCCGGTCCTCCGCGTCCGCTTTCTGGCGAAGCGTCTCAGCTAGCTTGCGTTGGCGCTCCAACCGGGCAGCTTCGCGGGCGGTGATCTTCGCCTTCGCGCTCTCTTCGATGAGGGATGCACGGTTGGCTTGAGCGGATGACCTCTGTACAAGGGGTCAGCAAACAAGTGCGCATCTGGCCATGCGGAGGTATTCACCATCTTCTGCCTGAGCTGCTCCAGCTTCTTCTTCCGCGCCTCCATAAGCTTTTCTTTGTCTTCTTCACTCTCCTGCGTCTGGCCCTCGACCCCCTCCTCTGTGGGGTTCAGCTTCTCCACGAACTCCTCATCCGCATGTGCGATATCTTGCATAGGGCCTCCATTAGAGGGCGATGTTGATTCAGACATAGCAATTGTTCAAATGAAGTACAAAGGCGAGTGGATGGCAGTGAGACAAAAACGGAAACGGAGGCCGGGGTGAAAGTGGTGGTGGTAAGTATTGAATGGCGTCCTGTCACTGGCGACTCGGACGAGCATGGGCGCCTGCTTGCTACTTGTGTTACGTAACGTCTGAATATGGTAGCGATACGATTCAACGCCCGGCGCTTCGTTCCTTATTTCCTCATCCTCACTGCATCTGTTGACCGGGCTCGCGCATTTTGTCACATCTCTACGGGATTCTCATCTAAACAGCAGCACGAGATATTGCCTGGTACACGAGTTACCTCCTACCCGTACACTTCGGTCAGATCCTCTGGACTAGCTTCCTTGGACTGGAACGCCATGCTGTCTACTTCACGGGAGCTCACCGACACCCCACACTCTGAAAAGCGATCCCGCGCAACCCCGCTCTCAGGATACACTCACTTTAGACGTGCATACGCGGATGCTGCGGGCGATCACTACCCATTGAAGTCCGCAATGCCCACCGTATACTCACCGTTGGCGACCAACTCGCTTCAATCTAGCTACACTGGACTCTCGGCCTATGCCACTGCGGTTTCCAGTCTATGCGCTGTACACGAAGCTGCACTACAAGTTCCTAGCATTCTTGTTGAGGATTTGACTCGCCCTTCTAGTGGCTCGCTGGGCTCTGGTTATAGGTCTCGTTCGGTTCCTGATTTCGGCGTGTCTAGCCTCCCGGTGCCCGGCTCTCTTGGGTTCGTGTCGAGTTCGTCACTTCGGGTTCCTCTAGGCTCCTGGTCTGACGATACCACTCTGGCGGCGGACTCGCAACCTTGTACGAAGGCTACTAAAGCATTGATTTGGCGCAACAAACCTCATGAATCCCTCGAACAACCTTGGCTTGACCTTGAGGACGACGATCATGACGACTCTTTGATACATACCTCTTGTATTGTAGAGGACATCGTTGCCCCTACTACTTTTTCTCTTTCGTCGTTGGACTTCCAAGGCACGATAGGCCGTGGCGGGTACGGCAAAGTACTTCTTGCCGAGCATGCTCCTGACGCTGGTGTCACGAGCGGCTGCGGCGTGCAAGTCGCTGTGAAGGTGCTGTCCAAAAAGCAAATGAACGCCGACGATGTGCAAGAGTTGAAGAATGAAGTGCGCATCCTGCGTAAGATCGCCTGGGGCGCGGAATCCCATCCAACTTCACATGAATGCGGCCTAGAATTTCAGCAAAAGCTGCAGGGCATATTCCAGACGGAGGATCATGTGCTCATCATTATGGTGCGCTCTGCTTCTTGCTTCATACGTCTCTGAAATCGCTGAGAACTATGGCAGGATCGGCACTGCGCCCCCCTCTCTCATCCGTTCTTCCGGCGACACCTCCGACTACGCGGCCACCCCCCTACCTCCCCTCCTCCCGGCCTCACCCAATTCCCAGCGTCCCTCTCTCTACCTATCGCGTTTCCTTCATGTTCCTCTATTTCCACACCCTGTGGAGAGACGCTCACTTCCCTTCGTCTCCTGTCTGCCGAGCTCATACTGGGGCTCCTGTTCCTGCACGAGCGTGGTATAATCCACCAGGACATCAAGCCTGCAAACATCCTCGTGTCTTCCGGCGGGCATGCTGTCATTACGGACTTTGGCTCGTCAACGCTGATGCCTGTGACAACGGAGATGAACCCCGGGCGAGCGTACCACGCCTCACACACGAACGACGCAGACTTCATTAACGACAACGAACTCCAACAGTCATCCCCTCCCCTCTCCACACCATATGCCGCCCACGCCCCGACCTACGCACGGTATGGCCCGGTCGTGTTGGGCGCAGACGACCAGGTGTCCTTCACGCGGCGGTACGCAGCGCCAGAGCTGCTCGGTACGCACACGCCCGCTGGCTTCGTGTCGGACGACCACCACGTCCTCGTCTACGACGAGCGCGTCGACTTCTACAGCCTCGGCGTCATGTTGCGCGAACTCGCTCGGGGAGAGTCGGCGGACGGCTCGGACGCGAAGCGACACGATCGCTGGGAGCGTGCCAGCGAGACCAGCGGACGACACGCCCGCCAAGAGCGCGACGCTTTGGATCCCGACTTCGAGGACTTCACTGACCAGGTATGCTTTAAGCACTCATGCCTCAGCCAGCCGCTCACAGTAGGATGGTAGCTTGCAGCACCTAGTCCTTATGAGCGCTTGCATGGCCCCGGCGCGAAGGACCACACGTTCTTCGAGCCTGTCGAAGGACTGTGGGACGAGATAGCCTCCCAGCGATACCCCCCATTCTCCGACTTCGCCTGGCAGGAACCAGATGGCGATACGAGGCTGGACCTCCGCGCGTATAGCGGCCCCGCCGACTCTCAAGACAGTCTCGACAACGCATCGAAAGACTGGAGAGACGAGCAGCTCTCAGACATCCCCTTCGACCCGTCTGCGCGTGTCAGGCGTCGGAGCCCAGTGCTCGACGGCGAACAGGATCGGTCAGAGGACCTAGACGAGCCAAGGCCGTCTGCGCTGCTCTTACCGACGGTGCCGATGACAAGCGCCTCGTCCTCCGCGGTCTCGAGTCGACACAGCCGCGACGCTCGGCGGGACTACGCGCATAGCTCGTGGTCGTCCTTCCCGTTCGCTCGCAACTCCATTTACCAGCCGCACCGCCTCCGACGGTGTGACCGCGTGTATGACCTACGCAAGGCCTTCCGCGACGCCGCAGACGTCGACGCGACTCAGGCGACACATTCCACCTTACGCGACACCGGCGCCCGACACGTACCGCGTATGCGCTCACCTCCGATGGCGACCCAGAGTCAGAAAGCTAGAGCGGCCGCTTCTCCCTCGGGGCCTTGGAGTTTCGAGCAGCAGATCACGATCGCCATGCTCGCGACCATGATCCCTCCCCCGGGCCAGGTCGTCATCAAGCGAGAGACGTCGGCGTCGAGAGTGAAGGCGCTCTTACGGAAGCTGAAGGTGAAGCGGTCGGCGTAGGCCGTTCGATTTTCCGTGCAAGCTTCCGTGGCGGAGCGCAGCAGCGCCTGTGCATGTTTCGTTCCGGGGGTCGGACATGCATTGTAGGTGTACTCTTTCTGTTTCATTGGACTATCGTGTGTGGGCTCTGTATGTATCCGTGCATGTTGTTTTTCTCTCTATATGTTGTCCTATGTAGCGCAATCCATCCGTGTCAGCTCAGTCGGGACCGGGGAGGGGATTGAACGGCGCAAGCCAAGGCCAATAATAGGTGCCGAGGACAAGAATACGCCTCGCGCGAGTCGCGACATAGACACGGCCATTTTGGGTGGTTCAGGTACGCGGAATTGAAGCTCCGCGGGCGCTGGGAGAGCTACAAAATCGGTTGTCAAGCGACGCTCTCTCTTCAACGCCCACGTCCCCGTCCTCGACGCTCTCGCACCTCTCGCCGCTGTCCAGCGCCCCCTTCCGCTCTCTCAGCACCACGCTCTTTTGCCTTTGCTCAAGAAACATACTTCGCCATGTTCGCTTCTGCCGCTGTCCTTCTCCTCGCCGCTGCGTCCCCCGCGCTCGGCAACCTCTTCGTACGTGCCTTTTTCATTTACGAAATAATCACCCGGGTGCGGCTTTAGCTCACCGCCGTACCTCGATGTGCTATAGATGACCTCGCCGGTCGCCTCGACTAGCTGGACCGCTGGCCAGCAGGCCACCATCTCGTGGAAGGACGACGGCGCGTCGCCTTCCCTCGCCGACCTCGGCCCCTGCAAGGTCTCCGTCTACGTCGGTAGCCAGACCCAGCAGGTGAGTCCTCTTTCTTTCCTGCAGAGTCATTAGCGGATCGGGACCGCTGTCGGGGAACGCAGTCACTCGGAGCCTGAGGCGGTTGACGTGTCTCATCTGTCCAATCTTCTGACATGATGAACATACCACCCGACTAACGCCGCCAACTCTGTCCGAGCGTCATGTTTGAATTCGCGCTGACGATGTTCCCAGACCCTGATCCAGGAGGTCGTCCCCAGCGTCGATGTGTCGACCACTAGCTCCATCGTCTTCACTCCCGATGGTAGCAAGGGCGAGAACGGCGCGTTCTAGTGCGTACACGGTCTAAAGCCTCCGCACTGCAGCGCACTGACCCCGCGATCCAGCTTCATCCGCATTGAGTCTCTCAGCGCCAAGGACGCGAAGAACCCCCAGTACCCCGCTCAGGCCTTCTCCTCGAAGTACACGTAAGTCTCAAACAATAGTTCATTGGTTTACTCCACGCTGAACAACGACGGTAGGATGTCCGGCATGACCGGTAGCTTCGACGCGACCGTCAAGGCCCAGATCGGTGACGCCGGTTCCTCTTCGGCGGCAGCCGGCTCCAGCTCGGCCTCGCCGACTTCTTCCAGCGCTGCCGCGTCGAAGCCCGCGTCCTCGTCGCACGCCCCCTCGAGCACCGCTTCTGCTAAGGGTGCTGCTGGCTCCAACGCTGCTGTTGCCCTCTCTGGCAGCACCGCGGCGGGCCTCACTGGCGTCGCCGCCGTCCTCTTCTCCATGCTCTTCTAAACGTCACATCGCATGAAGAGTAAACAGGGAGAACCATGCGTCATGTATACCTGTACCCACCCCGATCTATGGCGCTGCTCCAATCTTGAACCATAGGCTCCAGCCTAGCCAGCCCACGCGGCTGTTTGTCTCCTCTCTCGGTTTCTGTCTCTTTTGTCCCCTCGTTCTGCTTCGGTCAGCATAGGAGAAATACAGGATCGTGTTTGCTTTCCGACTACCCGGCCGGGTCCTCGTCCCCGAGCTCGTCTTCCTCTAGCGAGATGACTTCACATCTGCCACGAAATGTCACGACGATAGAGATGATGTACAGTTAGGGTACACGCCGAGGGCCTCCGTTTTCCCTCGTTAATTCACGATCGCTGGTTCCACTACCACCTATGCAGTGGCTATAAGCTGCGATATGAAGTGCATTAGGAGAGGGGCGTTCACGAGTGTATATTCCTGAAGATCATGTCGCGGTATGATTCTGTGCATCACTCACTATGCGTAGCACCCTAACTCGTGGATGCCCGGAGGAAGGCGGGACGCCCCCTATCCAAGATCATTCTCCTATGCCGTGTGGATACCACAAGTGACGAGTACAGCATATGCAGCCCGCTGGCTCGGGCCCAGGCGAACGAAGCCCTGAGCCAACTAGGATCCCCACCAGTAAGGCGACCTCCTCTGCGCTCGGCGGCTGGGAGGGCGTCAAGCGCGATGGCGCCAGGTATGCCACACTGTACTACTCAGTAGCTCATGCAGTAGCAGTCCGAGGTGAGCCGGTAGTACGCACTCTCGAATTGCCCTCGAATATCGCTCCAGCCTCCCGTAAACCTACCCTCCTAGTACGACTTGTTCGGAGCTTTCGTTTCGAGAGCTCGCTACCCCACAAACACAAAAAAGGAACATTCCCCGTAGCTCACAACGCAGCCTTCTCCTTCTGCGCGACCTCCTCGCTCACGAGCCGGCCCTGCAGCTCCCGCGCGACCTCCTCGCCGAGCGCGCGCACCGCGTCCGCGTCGCGGCCGATGAGCGAGACGTACACGCCCTTGGAGAGGAGCGGGTACGAGCCGACGCGGACGCCCGCGTCCTTGGTGCGCGCCTGGAGCGCCGTGAGGAATGGGGCGATGGACGATTCCGGGAGCCTGCGTTCCCGATGGTAAGCCCAAGGGGACACAGAGGGGAAAGCGAAAAACAGGTGAGAGGAATGCTATTGATTGGTGAGATGGCAGGGTGCACGTACTCGGTGAATACTTGCTGCCGGAAGGGCCGTTCGCTGGGCGGCGGGAGCGGGAGGAAGCGTGCGAGCCCGTCGAGCATCCGCTGGAAGAGGCGAGGAATGCCGGGGAAGACACATAGCTTGCCTTCCAGGCGGACTACGGGCTGTGAGTTCGCAGGCGGAACGTCAGCTTCATGGATGCGGCCCCATCGTAGTATGGCACGTGGCACTTACCACCCAGATGTCGGGCGCGATGTATAGCACCTCGGCACGCGCAGGGAACAGGGCCATACGCTCACGCGCGACGCGTTGCTCGTCGGTCTGCTGGGTAAGGTCTGTCCGCGCCTTGATCATCTCGTTCATGCGCCGGAGCGTTTCCTGGTGATGCTCGAGGGGTTGGTCGAAGGCCTTGGCAAGCGACGCGTATGTGATGTCTAGTGATGATCCCGGGCGGCCCAGCAAAACATAAGAGCGTAAATGAGCAAGGCACTCATGGTTGTAGGGTGTGAAGAACTCCACCATCGTGTGTAGGCCCAATGCCTCCGGAGGTGATCACAAAGTCATAAGTCTTGACAAGTCGCCGGGCGGCTTCGACGCTATTAGATGTTGTCGATAGGTATGCCCGCATGTGACACGCGGAATGTAGGCGTACATGTCGTCTTCCTCGTCAGGGATCACTTCGATTCTCTTCCTGCGTGCGAGACATGGTACCGTTTGAGCGGCCCGATCCGTGTGAGACCTTCTGAACGACTCACAAGTCTATGCCGTTCTCGAAGCAGAACCGAGCGAAATAGTTGGAATTTCGATCGAGCGTCTTGCCATTCAGAATCTCGTCTCTAGCATACGGCGTATCCGGTTAGGTTCCCCAGACGTCCACGCCCGCGAGACCCTTCCGGGTATTTGGAGGGAGACTCGTACCCGATAATCAATGCCGCGGCGGTCTTGATATACCTCCCTTCACCGAGCGGATTCTCCGGAACGGGCGACAGGGGAAAGTCCCACTTGGGTTGTTCTGGTGTCTGCGCAGATGGGTCGGCAGGAACGGGTTTCGCGTCGGTGGACATGGCTCTCGCAGTGGTAGAAAGTAAAGGAAGGCGCGATGGCGGCAAAAGATGGCCTGTTAAACGGGTATGGCGAGCGGATGATAGCGCACGAGGGCAGGCCCGGATGCTTGGTAAACGTGAGAAGGCTCGAACTCCGTAGCGGACTGGACCGAAGGCTCCGATGTGGTGCATGCGCAGTGATGCTCAATAGCAAAGACCTGAGAGTTCTCAATGTTCGCCCTTTACGCTACATCCCGCGCGTGTATCAGCTTACGCCACAAGAAGGCGGCGAAGACTGAGGAAGGCTCACCCGCACTGCGACTTTGGCGGACGAATTCACGATATCGTTGCGCGACTCCCAATCCCAGCACACAGGTGCACGTTGACTTGCCCTATGACCGTCTGTCGTCTTTGAGAAGGGTACTGGGAAGGCGCGGTATGCGAGTGCCAACAGGAGGTGTTATTCAAAGTGAGATGCCAGGGTGCGCAGCGGAGGGCCGACGGACGTCATAGCGTGAGGTTTTCCCACGGTGCGAAGAGGGTGCATCATGCATCATGCATCATGTACATCACCGAATCCTCCGGCATTTTGTGATGGGGAACGATGGTCTTGCGATGTTATCAGAACGGTCATAGGCATCACAATGACCGCAATCACCACGATGTCTTCGTGCTCATCCAACTATCCTTACAATATCTATGCAATATATGTACAATCAAGTCGTAAGAAGGACAATCCTGGCACTATATGTAACGACGGCGAAATCCATCCTGCTTGCGTGGCCATTCTCTCGAATTTACACAAAATGCACACAAATCCACTAGTCGGAATATTTCGTGATAAGCATAGACAAATGTTATACTGGTATTGACAGCCGCTTATAATATGTACAGTGGGATAGGGACATTTACATAGACGATAACAGATCTTTGTACGGATACTCTTTACAATACCATACATATTACTATCAGCAATACCGGCTGTGCTGTTGTGTACGTGTACTCACCTCAACACGAGACTTCAGCTATTGCGAGTGGCGGCGACTGTAGGCGCTACGTGGTGAACCCCAGCGAGAATCGCGTCTTTCTGTACGTATCTGTACGTATCTATGCTGTTCCTCACAAAATATATACGTGCGGATCAGTGTGGATCAACAAATGTCCTATATATCAACGAAAAATATATCTGTATTGTTCCACACCGATTCAGACCGTTCTGTAATGTTCTACAGCAAATGGATCTATACGGAAACACGGGGATACATTTGAACATAATAGCGACTATTGACGGAGCCCCCCGCGCGCGATCCCGACCAGCTTCGCACATCAATGAGGGCACTTAGGTTACCGTCTTTTTATGCCATGTTAGAACGATAAGTTGTGCACGAAGGGACGCGGTATGGTGAATGGATGGAGATACCTATAATGGTGAAGCTAGCGGAGGAGCACGTTATGCGATCAAGACACTTCAGAGCAGGATGTAGCAGCAGGAGGCGAGACGAGACAGAGGTGGGGCCAGGGAGCAGAGATGCAACGAGGCAAGGCGAGAGATATCAAGCGGAAGCCTAGCAGCGAAGGCACGGGTTGCAGTGTATGCGAGTGACGATTCATGGCGGGGAACGAGTCACCAGATAGATAGCGACTGCCAGAACGTAGAGAGCACGGAAGCGAGGGGTCTACACGGCACTGCTGGAGGGAATATCCGGGACCGCCGTGAGTATCCTTGTACTAAGTGTTATTTTTCACGCACCAGCTCGATACGACGACAGCCTGAGGCTAGTGTCCCTCAGGCAGACGTCCGTTGTGCTTGCATAATGGACCACTGAGGCTGAAATGAAGTGAGCGATTCGTATATAGTCTAGCGAAGGACATGCACGGGGAGACGTGACTTGCCTCGCCGGATTGGCTTTGGTTCACTTGAATTCCGCAGTGTTGAGCGCATATATAGTAAATGGGGACGCAATGTCATGTGCAAGCGGAGGCTCTTGGGCGAGCGGGGCTTATAGCGGGGATGGTGTGCATATATGCGGCACTTAGGCGGTGTGTTCGAAGCGAGAGCCTTATCCAGGGGCACGGGTGTGGTGGTGGGCGATTCTCTTGGTGTTGGGTGTATGCTGCCACGAGAGGGATGGTGGTGGTAAGAGGACAAGTGCGGTGAGGGAGTCGGACGTGCCCCACTCTCGGCCATATGGAGTGACGTGCATTGAGTAACTTGGGCTGCTGATCGGTGCACAATTTACGATTGTGACACGGTTTACTAACGTGAACTGGCAACACTCTTGTGTAAATTGTGGCAAATCACTCCAACCAGAGGTCTGTCCACCTCCCGAAAAGGCATCAGATATCTCCATATATTTCTGGATACGTACAGATCTGTACGGAAAGACGCGATTCTCGCTGGGGGTGAACTGTTAGCGTCCGGCGCTGTCGTGATGGAGGAACATCATACAACATAAGCAAACGTACCTTAACAGGGCGGCCCTCGTCGTAGGCGCAGACTCGTCCCACCATAACTGATAGAGTATTTGTGCAAACCAACGGGACTCACCTGGTTTGATTCGCATCGGCTGTAGACCGCTCGCCATATGAGTGTCCCTCCCCGGTTAGTAAGGTAGACCTAGGACAATACAGGACTCGTACCCGGGGTAACATCTTCCAGATCGTCCGGGATCAGCGTTGCAGCGTCCCAGCGAGGGGAGAAGTGGAGACAGCACACAAGCGGCAAGGTGGTGAAGGTATATTGATCATTGCGGAGAGGAATACGGGCTGCGAGTCAGATCGAGGGTAGCACTTGGGTTGCGAGGTCAAGAGGAAGAGGATTGGCGTCGATGAGACGTCTCCGGCTGTCAAGTGTTGGGGTAGTACATACTAGCAAGACAAGGTTGAAGCTCCGCCGCGTGAAAGCCGAGGGAGCGGCCAGGAATTACGCCGCCAGCACAGTGCTGTTATGAATAGCGCGAGAGTCGTGGTCGTGTTGTGGTCGTATCGTAGTGAGATTGCAAAGAGCGTCGTTGTTGTACGCTGTTTGGGATACCTCTATGTAGCGCCGAGATGCTTGCGCACGTCGCGGACGCTTCGGGATAGTCTGTCAAGGGTATTGTAGGGGGCGGTGTCATTGGGTCGTTCGCAAGCACCACTATCTGCTGGAGGATTCTGTGATGTAGTAGGCCATGTTTGGTGAGTGGATCCGACCTCGTATTTTGTAGTGTGTCTGTGTATGTCTGTATGGGTATAGTACATGCAAGTCCATTTGAGAGATACAACAATGTCCATAGATAGTGATCAACAGCATTGGCTGCCTGAACACTGGGAGACTCCGCTCTCGGAGGGGGTAGGCATGTACCTCTCTCTATACATATATGATATGTGGAGAGTCGAGAGATTGATCAATGAGTCCACAGATGAGCAGGTCCGACTCAGTACGTATTGTATGGCGGCGGAAGCGTCAACTCCGCGGACTCGGAGCTCCTCAGTGGACTCGGAGCTCCTCAGTGGACTCGTACAGACCTCCACCGAGCGGGCAGGCCCGCCCGCCAACCGGACCCCGCCGTCCGCCGCATGTGTGAGTCGCTGAGGTCGCCGAGCGGCGCCGTCCGCGGGTGCGATGCGGCGCTCGCGCCAACGCTCATCCGACCAGCTCGCCACCGACGGAAGGGCAGACATCCCCAAGTTCAGACTCCTCGACGTCTGCAAAGTCGCCCCACTGTCGTTATTCTCCTGCTCTGGTGGAGTGGAGGGGCAGAACGTATTGTCATCTTCTCTTCGCGCGAGTCGGTCAGAGTCTGCGACGAGCGTACTTGATTGTGTCCTCGTAGTAGTTTCGCGAGGCGCAGGGCTGCTAGGGAGGTGCGGGGTGATGGAGACGAATTGTCGAGCGCGGGACCGCGTTGTTCCCGCCTCTGGAAGGTGCGTTACTCGTCTGTCATCGTCTTGAAGCACTTGCCAAGGGCGAGCTGAGTAGAAAGGCATCATCAGCGATGAGTGTGAGCACCGATCTCCCACGCAGCACGGGCTCACAGCACGGCCCCAGGATCGGACTCACCGCCGTCAACCTCGTCGCGCGAAACCATTTTGGGAGCGTTGCGCCTCCTCCACAAATACCATCCCAGGATGTTCAGGAAGACGATGGCCAATAACGCTCCCAGCACCCCTCCGACAAATACAGCAGCATTCGCTGTCCCGTCCTTGTGGGAACAATGTCGCGCTGGAAAACTCGTCGTATCAAACCTGCACCCAAGTGCTGGAGACCAACAACGGTGGCCTCCGCACCTTTCTCCGGGAACGTGACGTTCAGAGAGATGTCGGGCACCGCCACCGGGAGACACGCATCGCTCTCTCCAGGCTGGATGATGTGGTCGTCCGCGGTGTCCAGCGCACCGCTGTTGTCGCTGACCTCGAAGAAGACCGGCGTGCCGGCGGAGAAGCCCGTGTTCCACGTGAAGTTCGTCGTCGACACAGAGAACCGCTGGATGGAGTCGATCAGGGGTGCTAGGCTGGTGCCGGGCTCGCCGAAGGAGCTGATGGTGAGGATATACGGGGCCTCGCTGTCCATCCACGAGATCGTTGTGGGGGAGCATTGGATGAGGTGCGGTATGGTGCTGAAATGCACGGGATCGGAAGCCTGCGCGGTCGTGGTGGTGGCGGACAGGAGAATGCAGCAGAGGATGGGTAGGGAGCGGAATGTAGACTTGCGCCGGCGCATTGAAGGAGGGTGGTCCACTTGCCTCCTGGGTGGTGATGTGCAGGCGACAGCATGCCGATGCCTTCGCGGGCCCAACGATGGGCAGGTGCCTGCATCGTCGCCGCGCTCTAGAACCTCTTCGGACATTGTGAACGAATGTGGCCAAATTCCCGTCGCCGTACCTGAGTATCGAGGGTATATATTTTCAGCACGACAGGATGTGGGAGGGGTTACTGGAAACGGACTTGCCTGCCGTGGTCCTTCAAGGATGCCCTGAAGCACAACCAGCACGTGTTTTGTGGGGACCGTCTGGTGCGTCCTAGTGATCAACACGACTTCCAACAAATGGCAAGCACTGAGGAAGGACGGACAACCAACTGTTGCGGCTCTATATGCGCTCGTCCACGGTCTTAGCAGCGAACCCAATCCTCGCCTCGGACAGAGTTGCGCTACCGGCACGTCTGACTGTGGTCAGCCGATTTCGCGCCTAGATGGGTCGCCTGGGTGTTTCCCCAGGTATCAGAGAGGCGACGTGATACGATTGGTGGTGGTAGCCATGCACGTCGGGCGGTGCGTACCCGGCACCTATGCTGTTTAGAGGAGGGGCGTAGATGCAAGGCAGTACTTGATCAGCATCTACTCGCAGTGTCGTCGATGTGACGTTTGCGGTGGATTATACTACGCACTGGGGTCTGAGGAGGGCGATTGTTCACACGCAACATCAAGTGAAATCGGCTTCTCGCCCGGTGTGCTCGGTGTTTGTTGTTATAGTAGGGTGGTGTCTTCGTAGCTGCATGGACACAGATCTTCTCAGGAGCTGTGAGCTGTTGGGGAATCGCTGAGTGAGGCTCGTGCAGCACGAGGGAAGCAATGTGGCCATGGAGAATCCGAGAGCCACAAGTGATTGCTGCATCGACGTGAATAGAGGTGTTTCGCACCGCGCCTATCTGAGCTTGGGTGGAGCGGGATCTTGCATTGGGTGGGGTGAGAACGCGAGCCTCGAGGGCCCATGAAGAACTCTGAACCTATCAGGGAAGGCTGTGAGCCGCACAAAAGGGAAGTCTTCAGTCAGTGAGCGAACGACTATATTGCATAATACAGTACCTGTGAGCCGCACAAAAGGGAAGCTACAAGTACTGGTAAGTAAACCATAGTAAGGCATATGTAGTAGGCATAGGACTTACTCTTCAGTCAGTGAGCGAACGACTGAAGAGCGAAGGCAGAGAACGTCCTCCTTATATACAAGTGGAGGACTGCGATGAATAAGCAGAGAGGAATGGAGCATGTGATACCGAGAGGAGCGATTGGTAAGAAACATAGAGGAATGACTCAGCATAGGTCATGCGCTGACTCAGGATCGTATCTAGGATGGACCCGGAGCAGCGTAGAACGCAAGAGAATATACCGGAACCTTCTGGAGGGATGGCAGAATGATAATGTACAGTAGAACAAAAGAAAGTCCGTAAATGGTAAGTAGGAAAGTCCATGCTGGCGTATCGTAGACGCACAGCCACTACACACTGCCACTCCCGGTCCGGCACAGCCGTAGGTCCGGAAGTTCAACAGCCCACAGGCGCTACGTGCATAGCAGCAGCTTCCTAGTTGCGAGTTACCGATCTGGAGAGGGACATTATGACAAGCACGGAAAGCCGGTTTGGGTGCTCAAATTGCATCCCGCTTTCCGTGAGTTGGGGGGAGACGGGATTCGCCACATGGACCACGTGGCTAATGCACATGCCCAACGCGTCGCACTTCAGCTTTCGCGTTCACTGGAAATGCGTCTGGTGAGTCCGCGCGGCGAGAATACCTGCTCGCAGCAATCGCAGATACCCGACGAACCAGTGCGCTCTTCCAGCGAAAGTGTGCATACGCGATGACGGCGAACCCGCTCGAGCGCGAGGTGACGAGAACGACTCGCCCCCCGAGCGGAGCACAACAGTCGGACGAGCACCGCGCGTGCCCTCCAACTCCCCCAACAAGCGAGCTCCTTAGCGCGATATTATAGATGAGTGGCGATATTGTAAATGAGTAATTACTGTCTATGTCTACGTCTGAAACTGTCCATTGTATCGTGAAGCAGCTGAACGCGCGATTGGTTAAATGAGTTAGAAATGAAAAGGGGAAGGATAGCTTCGATCTTTCTCCAGTACTCTAAAAAGGCCCTGGATTTCCACCCGCCTTGGGTCGCTACGATGTCCGGATGAGTGCCCATCAGCAATAGCTCAGTAGCCCCTCCGATGCGGAAACAATGTCCTGTAAGTATACCCAACCCTGCCTGCATCCAAACTTGGTTGCACCTCTGTAGAAACCACCCGCGTGTCATCGGCGCCCATCCTTCCACCGTTGCGGGTGTGAGGAAAGCAAACATCGGCGCTCCTGACGGGATCTCCTTGTTGAGCATGCGATGGTTGAGTAGTGCCGTTACCGGGTCTGAAGGGTCATTGTTCTGTGTCAGAACAATGTCTGTGCCCGCTGTTTTCGTCGTTTTTGTCCATGGTATGTGGAAAACAGCGTACTTGACCTTGCTCGGCACTGTACGGACTCCTACTTCAACGGCTGCGGCAACATGCTTTCCGGGGTCGAATCCTCGCCTGCTCGGAATGACCAACTCGCCCAACCGCCTGCATCCCCAGAAAGCTACACATGCAACCGCAAAGACAGCTGCATCGAATGTGTTGTCTAACCTGAGGCCAGCGAAGAGTGCATGCAGGTGTTCGAGTGTGACAGGCGGCCGTTTGGGTAAGGGCGGCGGCTGGATGCGTCTTGCTCCCTTCTTGGCATAGGCGAGCATCTTGCCTCCACCCCAAGGTGCGCCGTTGATCGCGTGCCAGAGAGCCAGGCCTGCCAGCCAACCGCCTATTGTGTCGTGACGGACTGTCCCTGCATATCTTGCCACGAACGCGGCTATGACCGGTTCCGGAGCCGGCATCCGCACAGACTCCGGGATACCGGCCTCGTCGCAGAACTGGGTGAATCTCAAGAGCCCGGCTCCATAATTCTTCTTGGTCCCGGTCTCCAGCCCGCCAAGAATTGTGTGAAATAGTCGATTGGAAGTGGATGGGGGAAGGATCTGAGAGAGAGATGCACGGAATTCTAAAGCATGAGGGGAAGTCCAATGAGAGATCCGTTCGTCAGCCAGGACGAATGGCCGCAGCGGCGAGGGTGCCACCGCATTTTGGGGTAGCGGTCATCAAGGTCTTCGCGTTGAAGGTGTTCGCGGCGAGCTCCTAGATTCCGAGATCACCGCCTCGATCTCAGCATCGGTTGCTCCACCTTCGCGCGTGTCCGCACTTGCGGACGTAAGCCCAGTTCGTCTATGCATGGTCCAAGAACTTGGAGAGCTCCGGTGGGAGCTTGAAGGACGATCGGAATCTCGACAGGGTTGGACCCGGTCTGCCGCGAGACACCTGGTCTGCCCTGTTGATTTTGGTGTTGATGTATTCCGGGTGGATGGTGATGTTCTTCTCCATGCATAGTAGCTCTGTCCAACGAATGGATAAATTCACCTGAAAGTTTCGACTCCTGCCCCGCCGGAAGGCACCAATGACACCTTCATTGTCCCCTCGCACCCGGAGGTCTGTGTCCTTCCACCCCAGCTCTCTCAATCTCCGAGCTGCCAGCTCGATTCCTACCATCTCAGCCCAGCTGATGTCCCTTGCCTCCGTGTGCCACATCTGATATGGGACTGCCCATTTCCATGCATCCCATGAGTCCCCGATCACCAGCCCAATACCCCAATCAGAAGAAGCATCAACCCAAATGCCCGGATCCTGCGGCGGTCCCTTCGCCACCAGGACCCTTGGCATGCCTGGCTTTTGCAGAAGGTCCCTCCACCATCTCAGGTCGCTGATGACTGATCTCAGAGGGTATCGAGGAGCATGCTCGCACTCGAAGGTGCCAACAAAGACACCCAACGCGGCAAGATATGACCGTCCCCGGGGATACACAAAGGCACAGTGGTTAAGCGTACCGTTTAGCTTCTCGGTGGTCTTGAGGTTGATGTGGTGATCGCTCTCTGCGATCTGACGTAGCGCGTCCACTACACGACCGAGGTATTTGACTCGCTTTGCTTCTGGTAGTGCGACCGTCTTCACCGGCAGGTTCCACTCGAAGCCCACGTATACCCTTGTCTCCCCTAGGCAGACGTCTATTGAGCAAGCACAAAAGACGTCTGCTTCATAACACGCCCTCAATACCGTAGGTCGACGTTCGTGCTCCCGGATCAGCGGAGTTGACGTTGCCGAGTGATGGCAGAGATGCCGAGTGGCTGTTGCTTGCTCAAGGCGCGGAGACGCTCAACTCGTTCTTGTACCGCACCGTATGCGTCCCTGTCTACCCTACCGGCTTGCGACCCGAACACAGGCTTATGGAATTAGGCAACCAAGATAGTGACTCACGGCTTCTGAGCGAGATTCTCTTCTTCCAGCAGCTGCAGATGAGAAACGAAGACAAAAACGCGCTGAGCGACGCGTCCTATACATCGGGCGCTAAGTTTGAGACGCGCTTCGGAGATTCAAATATAGCTGACATAAGCAGCGAACGTCGACCTACGGTATGACCCCCTCAATAAGAAGCAGACTACGTATACCCCAGTGAAGTCGTGTGGTGTCCACTTTGTTGCGTGCCATGGTACACCGAGCCTTTCCCCTAGCTCGAAGATGTCCTCAAGTGAATGCCGATAGACCCAGTTGCCTGGCTCGCCGCAGACCGGGAACCGCATGTTGTTGAGGTCGTCGACCCACTTCTTGTTTGGTCCCCAGCCGCGTGCCTCGAGCAGGTCCACCACCGGGTCCATGACCGCCCCTTGCAAGCCTGTCCCGGTTTCGATACCGAAGGGACATACATGATCAAGCATGAACTCATTGGGCTCACATTGGATGACGAGGAATGCCTTGTGAGAAGGGCGGATGGGAATTCGGCGAAAGGCGGCATCGATGTCGAGAGTTGCCATCTGCGCTCCCAGCGGAGCCTCTGCCACCTGCGTGAACAGCGTAAGCATGCCTCCTGTCTGCGGACGACTCGCGACAGGCTGGACCATGCACTCTCATAGCTGCCTGCTGACCCTTACGGTCAATGTTCAGCGACACGACCCACGTCGTGTCCCCGCGCAGGCTCCCATGTAGCCCCGCAATCAGGCCGCCGCCTATGCGCCCACGCGCTCAGTGTCTGCATGACTCTCGCTGTCCTTCCCTACAAGCCCGGACGGCTGTGAATGACTCAGAAGGGAAGTGCTTACAATTCTCGCCATCTCTGCAGCCGTGCCCCATTTGGTGGGATAGTCGTCTGAATCGAGCATGTCATTGACGGACACGCCGTGCTCGTCCTTGAACGAACAATTCTGGATAAGCCTCCATTTTCCCGGGGAACTCGGCTTCTCCACGACCGCGAGCGGGGATGATCGAAATGGGGTCCCCAGAAGCACCTCGAGTTGTTGCCGGGTGAACGGGCCAGACATGTGCCCGCGAGACACCTCCTCCTTCACATACTGTTTGATGAAGTCCATGTGCTCGATGCCGCCCTTGTGATTGGGAGGCGTGAACGTCTGTGTGAGGGGTGGGACATCTCCAATCGGGAAGCCATGCCGCAGACGCCCTGGTAGTGTGCTGTACCTCTCCAACAGTCCCCACCGCCGTAGCTCCTCCTCGAAGACGTCCGCGCGATAAGTGGTGAAGATACGATCCTTTTCACAGGCACCGCTTACTACCTGCGTGATAGTCCGCGGACCCACAGAACGAGCACAGATGGGCCGAAGGGCCTCGTGGACATCTGAAATGTGTGCATGGGGTGCGGCCGCCCGCGTTCCAGGCCATGCAGAGTTCCTTTCCGGAACTGGCCGCGATGAGCTTACCACGAGAGAAGAGGGCCAAGGTTTGAGCCCCGTTCCCGAGCTTGGTGCGTGTACAGACCCCCGCGCGATGTCCGCCTTCGGCACAGATGAGGCAGAGGGGCCCCGCGGACGCGGACGACCTGCCTTCGCGAAAGGGGCGTTGGCTGCCTCCGGAGTCAGCGCCACCTCCGAAGCCGCCTCCACCGCGGGAGTACGGATTGAATCTGTTGCCGCTCAACGTCGCGGCTGCGGACGGCTGCCTCCCAGTGGCGCCCCTAGTGACAGCTTCCATCGACCAGTCTGTTTGCTCTTGAGCTAGTCCGGCGGCGTACTCAGGTGTGCCTGGATAGAACGGTACACACTTCCTTCCCCAGAAGTAGTCTCGCCGGATGTTGATGTCAAACCGGAGTATGGCTGGGAAGCGAACCTTGAAATTAGGTTGCTTTACGAGGAAGTCGTGGTGCCTTCTGAACCGTTCGACGCCCTCGGGTTCGAGGACCTCGGGCAAGATCTGCAGGAAGTTGGTCCAAGCATCTCTCCAGTCCTCTGAGCACATGCTGAATTCATCCGGCCATCCATTAGCAACGTCTACTACTGCCACCTTCTGTCGGTCTGCATCGTGGAGATTCTTCACAACGAGGCGAGTAGGATCCATGCGGACCGCTTCGAGAGCTTCGTTGGTGCATAGGGTGAGGGGTAGGTGGAATCCTAGCTCAATGAGATCAACCAGACGACGATCTACCCGATTCATGCGATAGCCCCTCTGTTCCGCCGGGACGTCCTTCGCCTCGGTGAGCTTCCCTCGCTTCTTGGTGGCCTTCGTCTTCTCACCCCCTATGAGGGTTTGGAGTAGGTCCAGCGCCCTGTTTTTTGTGTCTTCATCCTGCTGAAGCGCGAGGACTAAGGCCTGCACCATTGGGTCGCTAGCGGTGACCGCCGCACTCACGAGACGCCCGCCTTCGCACTGCACTAACTCTGGGCTGCTCTCCAACTGCGCCTCACTCGCAATCAGCTCCAGCATCTGCTCGTCTTCTTCGACGTTCTGCTCGCCTGCCTCTCTCCTCGACTGTCTCTGTCGGTTCCGGGTCGCCCTGGCCTCGTTCTCCACGATTCGACCGGCCGGGTTGTCCAGGTTCGTGCCTGGCGCCGTAGTCTCCGGCTGGCTATATGCGCCCAGGCCCGGTCTGTCCAAGCCTCCGGGAGGACCGTTGCTTTCTCCAGGAGCAGACATGATAATTGAAAGTGCCAACTGAGTCTCTGAAATGAGAGTCGCGCAGATACCGCCGGTGAGGAGGATTGCGCGGTGGAAGAGAGCGCAGGATATACTTAGGCGCCCTTCGGCGCGTCGCTCTCTTCCGCATTCGTACACACGCTTAGTAAGCACTCGTTAGGCTCTGAGGCTCGTTCCTCACCGCGAGCCAAACTACACGCGTCCAGCAAACCGCCCCCGGGCGTTTCGCCCGTTGCGAAACACCTCCACCAGTTCACATCACGTGCACACTATCTTGTAAGTCCCTCGGAGCCATGGCCAGGTCAGAACCCATTACCCCGTACGCGTAAGTAGTGTGATAGTACTAGTACTCCAAGCAGACCTCACTAGAACCATGCCGATTATCCCGTGACTGCCGTCCCTACTAGACTTGAACGCCATGCGAGCGAAATGATCCTACGCTGTCCGAGCTCACCGGTTAATACACGTTGTACGGCGGAGGCAGCGTCGAACCCGTCGAACTCTCCGTCGAACTCGCCCGTCTCCCAACGGGCTGGATGGGCCCACCCGCCAGCCGCACCCCGCCGTCCGCGGCATGCGTCCGCGGCCGAGGACGCGATGCAGCACCGTGCGCAGGCGCGATGCGCCGCTCCCGCCAACGCTCCTTCGACCAGTCCAGCGGTGGGAGCGCTAGCGTAGCCGTAGCCGTGCCCAAGTCCAGACTGGGCGCGCGCATGACCGGGTCTCCGCTGCTCTCAGGCTGCATGGGCGGAGGTGTGTTGGTATCGTCATCGGTGTTGCTGTGGTCTCCTCCGCGTGAGCCCGAGTCCTCTGCGACGAGGGTGCTGGGCGGCGGGGCTGTTGAGGCGCGAGACGACGTGCGTCTGGTCAGGAGGCTTGCGGGTGCGGAGATGAACTTGAAGTGAAGCCAAGTGAACTTCCACATCGGATGTTGGGTCCATGGCGTACCCGGGGGCACTTTGGTTTCTGGTGTTGGAGTCACTTCCACCGATAGTATCGACCACGGACGAGCTCGGGGGGAGTCCGGCGCTGGCGTATCCCGATATGGGTTGGTTAGGTGCGTAGCGGGGCGGTCAGCGCATGATTCCGACTCACCATTGTATATGATGCCCCGCATGATCGTTCGGCGGGAGGCGCGTTTCCGCCTCCAAAGAAGCCAGCCCAGGAGAACTAAGACGGCGAGAGCGAGCAACCCTCCAATCACCGCTCCAACGATGGCGGGGTCGCTCAACGAGGCGTGCCCTGTGTGAGAATCCCCCGCGCTCGACGGCGAGCCCGTGTGCTGCGTCCAGAGTCCGACAGTACTAGTCATCATTCTCGAAGTAGGGCTTTCTAAAGCCCTCTCGACTCCTTCCGGGAGACACGCATCGTTCGTGCCGGGCCCGATGACGAGGCCGTCCGCCGTGTCCACTGACCCATCTTGTCCCTTGATCTCGAAGGAGACAAGCGTCCCGGCGGGGAAGCTCGCGACCCACGTGAAGGTCGTCTCGTTCACGCCGAACCGCTGGATGGAGTCGATCAGGTTGGCGAAGCTGGTGCCGGGCATGCCGAAGGCGCTGATAGTGAGCGTATATGGGCCCTGCCCGCCCCTCCAAGAGAGCGCTCCGGGGAAACACTGGACGGGAGGCGGCGCAGAGTCGAAGATTGTCTGCGCTGTGGTCGCATTGGCAAGAGCGAGAAGACAACACAGGATGGAGACGATACGGGAGGTTATCGTGTGCTGGCGCAAGCGAGGGTCGCCATAGATTCGATGCCTGGGCGAATTGTTGCTGATGTTTGTATGCGGGCGATCCTCCCGCTTCATCACGGAAGAGTTCCCTGCGACGTTGTACACGAACACAGACGGCATCGCGTCTCAAGACATAGCGAGCACGGCATGAGAATCCATCCAACGGGATTAGTGAAGAGGGACATACCTGTCGCCCTCCGTCGAGGAGGCTCGTGAAGTGTACGTCGTCCGTGAGGATGCTCCAGGCTCCCCACAAGTTCAGTAAAAGGACTCACAAAGCACACGGATGCATGAGCTATATGCAAGTCGCGCGGGGTCAGCAAGCATCAAACCCTATCACCGAATTCGTAGAATCTGCCACCAACGATAGGTCGCCGTATCCCCGCAGCTAGCTGTACACGAGGGCCGTGCTATTCTCCAGGCCTTCGTGATAGTAGTGACAGCTACGCAAGACAGGACCCCTTGATTATACAGATCAGTTCCGATGGGCGAGGAGGGTGCCACTAACAGATGGGGTTGATGAGCACCAGGCCGAAGTGGATACGTGCACTGTTTGTGAGGGGAGGAGTGAGTGGTAATGAGACGCGAGGGGGAACGGCGGTAGCATGGCGAAATCGCAAATAACATCTGGGACGGCGGTGTCGGGTGAAACAGCCGGGTACGTCGTTGGCACGCAACGTCGCAGTGACTCAGGCATCTGGATGCCACAATAGAAGAGAGACCTGCGTGTTGTACTGTATGTTTCCTAGCGATACACAGACACCACGACTGATATTCTGCGCTCACCAGTCAATACAATCTATATGGCGGCGGAAGCATCGAATCCTCAGAGCTCCCCGATGAACTCGGCCGAGTCCCTACCGGCAGGAGAGGCCCGCCCGCCAGCCTGACTCCGCCGTCCGTTGCGCGGCTACGGGTCTGCGCCCGCGGTATTGCGATGCTAGAACGCGTAACGCGTCGTTCGTCGCCCCCGGAGCGTTCTACGGGCCATGCGGATAGCGGGAGGATGGCGATGCCCAGGTCCTGACTGGGCTGGCGTAAGGCCGGGTCTCCGTACTTCTCCGCGGCGAAGGCAGGTTCGTCTCCTCGTCGAGAGCTCGGAACCTCGGTAACGGGCGTGCTTGATGATGGCGCGGTGGACGTAGCACGAGATGCCCGGCGGCTCATGAGGCTCGCAGGCGCGCGGATGACGTCCCAAGCGCGCGTCAACGTTGACATCCGCAGCAGCGAGAGGCGTACTGGGGGTTCCACAGACTGAGCAGATCTCCCGTCCTCCTCCGACACGACCGACACGGGGCGCGAAGAGTTCGGTACTTTGAGGAGAGTACGCGTGCTGAGATTCGCTGTACGATGTGGACGACATGGGTTCGGACTCACCATCGAATGACATGCCGCTCATGATCGCTCTACGACTCCGAGCGACGCTCCTCTTCCTCCGCAAGAAACACCCCACTCCCAGCAGGACGGCAATGCCAAACAACGACCCCATCACACCCGCCGCTACAGCAACGCCACGGGCCCCGCTAGTTGTGCGGACGCTCGCCTGCGACGCGCTCGCTGTGGGTGACGGGGACATCGTTGCCTTCCAAAGACTGGCGGTGCTCGTGGGCGTGACAATGGGTACAGGCGCAAGCGTCAACCCGGACGTGGTGACGTTTGAAGCGTACGCGATGGGGCCGACCACCTGGGGAAGGCACGCGTCGCTCATGCCGTCCTGGATGGTGAGCGTGTCGGTCCTGTTCACCAACGACTTGTCGGTCTGGTCCATGATTGTGAAGACGAGCGCCGAGCCGACGGGGAAGCCCGTGTTCCACACGAACGTCGTCGTCGTGAGGTCGCCGAACTGTAGTATGAAAGCAAGCGATGGTGCATAACTATCCGTTTTGTTGGATTCGACGCTGGCGATGGAGAGGAGGTACGGGCCGGTGCCGCCTGCCCATGATATCGTCGTCGGCTTGCACTGCTTGAGCGGCGGTATGGGTGCGAAGTGTATGGACTCCCGGGTCCGCGCGGTGGACGTCGCCGCGAGCGCAAGGGTGAAGAAGAGGGCGGCTAGGGAGCGAAACATGTATTTGCGCCCGCGCAGACGGGTGTCGGATGAGCGGGCTCTGGGGAGATACGACACCTGCAGAAGATCTATCCGGCTGCAACTACTCCTCCTCGCTGTTTGAGTTCTGAGGCGCTACGAGGAGTCCTCGCGGAGGACTCGCTACCGTTGCTGGTGCTGCAATACTATCCTTAACAGGGCTCTTCAACGTGTAGGTGCATGACATGAGAAGAGACGCGTACCTTTGCTCCGTCTAGGAGGCCGGTAGGACGCGCACCGTCTGGGGGCATTACACTAATAGGTAGTATCGAGGCCGGGCGCGGGATACGAACTGTCAGATGAGCTCTGACGGAATAGTTCGCGGGAATACTAGCTCAAGTGATCAGTTGACGACAAAGTGATCATCTGCATCTGCCACTGTGGCAGAAGGCCTGAGCGCAAAGCGACGAACATGTTCCTGGCGTGATCATATATTGGTGCAGTGGGAAAGCGATAGTCATGCCCACGGCCAGTGGCGGCTGCATCCCGGTGCGGCGTGTATCAGATCTGGTGGAGTAACCACTCGGCATGGGGACGCATGTAGATGCGGTCCATCGTCTTGTGTTCCGTGTGGGGGGTCTACTTTAGGGATTTGGCTTAGATCTCATGGATCGAGAGTATACGGTTTCTGCTCCGTGATGATGAGCCTAGACCGGTCCAATCATGTAAAGACATGAACTGATCCACGAAGGTAAGGGGAGAGAAGAGGCAAGGCAAACGATGTACAAGGGTACATAAAACCTACATATATAGGCGTGGTCTCGGCGAATGCCGCACCAAGTTCTAACGGAGGCATAGCACTACCTACATGTACGTAAGCATTAATTCCGAGTCGCAACTCAGTACAATGCCGACGTCGATTGAAGGCTACCTCTCGCAGCACACACCACATCGATATCTTCGATATACAACGGAATGAATATTGATACACTATCGTAAGTACTACACTTCTTCACTCTTCTCGGAGAATCTACGACAAAGGCGCACAAGCCCCACATGTGGGCTGTGGCAAATCAAGACGCTGGTAGGTAGGTGACGCAGGTGCGGGGATGTAAGTAAGGAAGTCCCAGAAACGAATAAAGATACGAGCGGACAGTCAGGCGGCGGCAATGGAGCAATGGAAGGAGGGGCATAAGGCGGCATATACGGTGGGCATAAAGGATATGAGAGGCAGGGGTAGGAGAGCATATGGTGTTGAGAGATGATACGAGCATATTCACAGAACCGCGCGCCGGCCGTCCGCACCAAAAGACGAACGAAGAAGTCGGATAGGGGGTATATCCAGTCGAAGAGGATCGGGACCAGCGGCTCACGCAGTAGGAGACGTGGGGGCGTACTGCGGCGGGGGCTGGGAGTACTCCTGCTTCGGCGCCTTCTCCGCCGCGGGGGAAGGAGACAGACCGGCTGGGCGCGGAGGCCGGGGGACGCGCTCCGGTTGGCCGGTGGCGTGCGCAAGGCCGGTGAGCAGCATGTCCCAGCTCCAGTCGATGCCGACCCAGACTCGTCGGTCGCTGATGCCGAAGTAGCACACGTTCTGCCAGAGGCCGATGACGTGGCGGAGCATGCGGACGATCGCCCAAGGTTGATACTGAGCGGCGAGTCGCTTGCCAGTCTCGATGATGTAGTGGGGGTTCTGCGGGCGCGGGTTCTGTCGGGAGGGGAGGACGTAGGTCGGCTTCTGGACAGGGACGAGCTCATCCCAAGCCTTCGAGATTTTGTGCGTGTAGAGGAGGTAGAGGAGCTGGTGGAAAGACTCGACATGCGGGACAGCGAGAGGCACAAGGGGGAGTGTAAGCTCAGTGCCCATCGCGCCACCCGCGTTCACGACGACGCGCTTGCGCTCGGCGGTGGGGTCTGCGCGCATCGGGAACCAGTTTGCACAGTACGCCGCCATGACGAGGTTGTGAACGGGCACTAGACGAATCTTGCGACGGCCAGTGGCGGGATCCATGCCGCCTTGCTCGTTCTGTTCCCAAAGGGCAAGGACGTGCGTAGGGAAGGAGACAGGAAGCCCAGTGGCAGCAGCCATCATCGTGTGGTCCGCAATGATGACCTTCATCTCCTTCGGAAGGGTCATGACGTGGGACTGGGTCTCCATGATAGCCCCTTGAACCATCTGCCACATGCTGGAGTAAAGGTCAGGACATGAACCAGAGGACAAAGAAAAAGTACACACCTGTGGCCCGTAACGTCCAGACCACGCAAGATGTAGTTGTGCGGGACTCCGTGGATGGCATCACCGCATGCGTCAATGTTCGCGCGGTCGAAAGGCCTAGGGAAGTTCGGTGGCCGCGAAAGCCAGCGAGGGAACTCGAGGATGGGGTTCGAAGGCGCGGAGGACGGCGTCGGGAGCGCTACTTTCACTTCCTCTGCGGGTGCTTGTTGAGCTTCCGCAGCAGGTGCGACTCGTTCTGAGACCGGCTCGAGCTTGACAAGTGTGGGGCGGGCATACGCCTTGCTGGCGCGCCGCTGAGCGTTTTGCACGATCTTGCGCAAGGCCATGGAACCGCTAACGACTCGAGCGCGCCGTCTCCGCGAGGCCTCGCGGGCCGAGACGAGCGCCTCTGCCTTCTTCGTGAGGCCCGCGGTTAGTGAGGAGGGCGGCATGTTCTCGGTGTTCGAGGACTTGCGCATGAGGAAGCGCTTTCCAGCCGGATGAATCAAAGCAGACATCTTTGGCGAGGTGTTATTGCGGCTGGGAGTGATGTGAGGAGGGGTAGACGGGCTGGAGGAGAGCGGGGAATGCTGGAGGGAGAGGGGGCATGGGGGCGAGTATATGTAGCAGCAGCGTTCAACCATTCCGTTACGTAAACGATTGCCTGCCAATTGCCCATCCGCCTGTTTCTGTCTGCTTGCAACTGTTGCTGTGGCTTTGTGTCTCCTGCCTGTTCAGGCAGTTTTGGCTGCATTAGCCACGGCTACGCCCCAGCGCCTCCTGCTTGCCGCCCACGTCTTCGCAATCCGACTGCAATCCGCGATTCCTGCTTTTTGTCTTCCGCATGTCCTGCCTCCACGCCTGAGGATTGTAGCAACCGGTCTCGGCTGCAGCTTTGCTTGACTCGCCTGACCTGGAGGCTACAATGCTGGCTCGGTCAGCGAGACACAAGAACAATAGTCGCGACACTAGGACGTCTTGCTGCGTTCCGTTTCTAGGTCAATGCTCTTAGTTCAGGCCAGCTCGGATGCGCGGAGCATGGTGTACAGTCCACATGGAGAGAAGCCTATAGGAGGTTAGGCCTAGGAGCTTGAAGGTACGCAGCCATCGGATACCGCGCAAGATGGTGAACTGCATCAAACAGCGTTTGTCCTATGTTTCGACGCTTGCGTACCCGCGTATTGTCTCTCATAGGTGGTATTGTTGTGTCCAAGTGACCCCTGGATATCTGACTCGCCCAAATATATCGCCTTCAGAAAGATTTCGCGAGTTTTGCTTGACCCAGCATTGCAATGGCACCTTGATCCCTGGGTACGTCCTCGGCAACCATGCCCAGTATATGTCGGCTTCTGATCTTTTGGAGGGCATCCCGAAGTTTGCACCGCGATAATCGACATAGACACATCCTCTTCCTGGTCCCTTTCTGGTCCTATTGATCGGCTCGATAACCTTGACTTCCGGAACGCCAACTTGCAGTTGCACAAAGCCTTCGCCTGACATGGGCACTCCATGGCCGATGGTTCCTTGCTTCATGCCAAAGACGACAGGCCTAAGAATGCCGGGTGCGTGTACACAATTCTTCCTTCGGTTACCATTATCTGGATTTCCTGAGATATGTCTTGCGTCTTTCTGTGGGCTAGTATGTCTTGTGCAGATATTTTGCTGGGATCGGCCATATGTATCCGGGCCTTGATGGGTTGCGTATCCGTTTCCCCCACCGCGAATGGGAGTGGATGTTGGAGACGTGCAATGCGGTTAGGGTGCTGTGAACGTCTTCTCCACTGTTATTGACTGGATATCTCTCAATGGCTGACCGGGATGGGCGCTTCCAGGTCAGCCATCGCGAGCCTCGATCCCGTCATGTCGGGTCTCATGTGTAACGGACAGTCAGAATATTCGGATGCACCCCGGCACTCACGATCGATCGTTGAATGTCGCTGCGCCGAATAGACCTCTCACGATCAGCATACACTCCTATGAGTATGCCGATCGAGGGATCGTAGCTGGATGATCGACCCTCGGTGGCGTAGTAGTGGCCGGATGACATCGCGATCGGGCACCTCGGCTGACTGCAGTGCTTGAGCGCTATGCCCTCCAACGCCCTTGGTACTGTACTCGGATTTGTGGTTGTACAAAAGACCTGCCACTCACCTTTCTCGTACCAATACGTGACGATGTGTGGTCTCGACGGCCGGTGACGCCTCGACCAGGGTGGCTCAAGCAAGTGCACTGCGCTTCTTGTGTTGTTTGTGGATATCCTGTCGTGTCAGTACGACCCCGCAGTAATCGATGATATGGATGCAGGTGGCGGCGGACATGGATAGTTGTTGTTAGCCAGCGTTCCTTGGCCGATGTGGCTAGCCCACCACCGGCGCTCGAGTGCGTCTCCGCCGACGGTTCGATATGGGCCGGGAAGTTGTAAGCCGCGAGGGTGTTCCATACCTGTCTTGGTCTGATATGCGCCTGAGGGGCAGAGGTTCATGTGCGGTATTAGCCCATCGGGCCCCCAGCTCCCCCGCGGTTATGCTGTTACCACAGGAACTTGATCTGAATGTGAGGGCGGCCGCCGTGGAGATGATCGTGCCGGGGGTAGAAGCCTGGGAATGGCTGCTGACGGTGGCGGAGGACCGTTCATGAGGGGGGAGGGTGGAGGGAAGAAAGGTCAGGGGCCGGGAGTGAAGAAGTGGTGGGTGCTCAGCCACACCCCTCCCTCCGAGATTTATACTCCGGACGCGACAAAGGATCCCGTACGAGGCAGGTCAATGCGGAGGTACGTACGGGCCACAACATGGCTGTATTGGGATACCAAGAAAGGAAGGGATGGGGTGCCCCCGTGGCCGGAGAAATGGGGGCTGGGTCCGTTCGCCTCGAGGCCGCGGTCCAAGCGTCGTCCGTGTATGGGCGGTGCAGGGCTGACCTGCCCCCGGAGGCGTATCGAGACGTCGCTGCGACACTTTGGACGATGTCTTTATGTCGCATCAGGAGGCGGCAGGCCATATGGGAGAGCTGCTGGGGGAGGTGGAAGGAAGGAAGTCGACGAAGGGGGATGGATTATTGGGTTGTGGCTGTGCAATTTTCTGGGGAAGACTCGACTATCCGTCGAGGGGATGCAATGACCCCTCACAATCTGAACCTCTTTTATACGGCTGAACGTGAGGGGGTGTGAGGCTTCACGAAGTACGAGAAATGCGACGCGATCAGCCCGGAAGGCAGAGTACGAGGGCTACTTCACAAGCTCAGTGCGCGGGGGAACGGACTTACGGAGCGCCCGTTGCAAGCATCACCAAACAGCGCGTACGCGTCTGTGTATCTACCCACGTGACCGCGGTATAGTTGGAATGGAGGCGGTTGCCCTGGTTGAACTCGAACCAACTCGCCCCCGCCGCCGCAGCCAGCCTCCGCCAGCCCTGCCAGCCTCCTGCTATATACCTTGCTAGGCTTGTGACCTCTTGCTAGACATACCCTTGAGACTACAACTGCTGGCGGACGCGCTGGGATGCCGGCAGAGCGCTCCTGATCAACATGGCAACGACTACACAAATCCTCTTCAACTCCCCCGCGCTGCACTCGCTCAAGCGAGACCAACTCGTCAAGCTCTGCAAGATACACTCCATTAAGGCTAACGGGAAGAACACCGAACTTATAGAACGCCTGAAGCAACACGCGCAGGCTCTACCCCCTGAAGCACTCGCCGCCGATACCTCATCTATTCAGTCTGACGATATTGCGGACGCAGAAGACGCGATGGACGTGGAAGCCAGCGGCCACTCCGCCGACCATCTACCCGGGGGGTTTCCTGGGGTGGACGACGACGACGAGGCGGAGCGCGCGGCCGAGGCATCTCAAGACGATAACTACGCGATGCAGGATGTGGTCCTGACTTCGCGCTTCGCCATCCCCCGTCCGAGCGAGCAGTGGGAGGTCGTGATGGACGACATCGAGGAAGTGGACGAGAGCGGGATGGGCACGATGTCCTCCAAGGGCAGCCTCCGCACGGTCTCGAATGGGGAGTTTGGCACGCATTCATCCAAAGGTGAGCCTTTGCGTGGATTGCCTTGCTTTGCGGTATGTTTGCGCAGGAATGTCACGGTTTGTGAGTGGAATGTGGTGGCGCTGCAGGAAGAGATGACAAGCGCGGAGCACGTACGATCGGAGCGGAACGAGGCTTCAGGGCGCGCTGGAAGCCATTGGAGCTATATTGCGAGGTCCGCCCGGATATAACCTCCCTTTGCTCGCCCGCAGAGACCAAGAGGCCATTCTTCAAACGTCGTACAATCCGCTTGCAAAGACCATGGCCCGCTCATTCGTCAATGATCATCGGAGGACGAACCGCGCTTGCTCGCAATGCAATGGCTTCGAGCGAGGTCACTGCCCTACCCATTCCCGCTTCTTATTCGGAAGTCACTCCGCGTTGTCGCGTATTCTTTGTTTGCTTACCCTCGAGCGTTAATCCGGGATATGAACTGTCGGCCTGTCTCTATTTCATCACGCGCACTTCGCGTGTTTCCTTTGCGGCTGCCGTATGAACCACCGATGTACTGACCATGCCGTCTCGCTCCACCCCGAAATCACCAGGCTCAGTAACCTCTTCCCTCAAGGCTCTCGCGAGCTCATTAGGGATCAAACGCGCGGTCAGCAAGTCCGCATACAGCCAAGATAACGATACTAGGTCGACTAACAGCAAGGAGGCTCCGTCGTTCTCTCCCAGCAAACTCTTCTCGGGGAAGGCTCGCGACTCACTTGCGGAGCACGCCACACCGTACTCCCAGTTGCCCCCTTCGGACACGCTTCCAGACACAGATGACTTCAAGTTCTCTACGCCGGACGCGAGCATCCTCGGGATAGACGAGAATGGCGAGGATGGTGAGAACGCACCCGTCCCTGGTGGTTCTACACGTCCTGGCCGCCCCGCTCCACTCGGGGCGCGCCTTAGCATGGGCGTCGGTCAGAGCACCATTCGTCTCGTGACGCACCCAGCCGCGCCGCGCTTCGAGGACACGTACATGAGTCCGCCCCGTCTACCCGCGATCCAGCCCGACTTCGATATCAAGATGGGTACACCGAGTGCGGGGCGTACCCTCAGTGTGTGGCCAGCGTCTCCGCGCGCAGCCGACGGAGGCGACGGCGAAGGGCGTCTGTACCCGAAGCTCCCGCTTGACGACCTCAAGGCCGCCAGCCGCGGGGGCGAGGGTGATGATGGGGAGGCTAGCGAGGAGGATGACGGTGCACCGATGCCAGGTGGCATGTTCGCGTCAGCCTCCACGCCCGCGAAGACTCCCGCCCGGACGAGAACGACGACCGCGACCACCATTACGGCTGGCACCCCTCGCCTGACGAAGACTCCTGGACCGGTGGACGAGCCAGACATGTTCTCTCCCGCGAAGCCAAGCGCTACTGGGGCTGCAAGTGCCACCGGCGCGCCCAGTGGCGAGCGTCCATACATTCCCCGCAGCGTGCCCTTCCTGTTTGGCTCCCCACTGCCGAAGCGCGAGACCCCCAAGGCCGGTGCTAGTGTGGATGCAGACACGGGCGTGTCGAACACGGCATTCGAGGGCGCGGCCAAGTCAGTCCTGGAGGAGATGCATCGCCGGCTCGCAGAGGCGCAGAAGGAGAAGGAGAAGAACGGCGAAACCACCAGACCGGCCTCCTCTGTCCAAACTGGCAGCGGCAACCTCTTTGGTGGCCTACTGTTTGGCGCCGGGGCAGGCACAAGCACTGGAGCAGATGGAGGCACGACTGATAGGTACGCAAAGGCGCACGAGGCCCAGTTTGCGAAGATGGACTCCATCGCGAACCACTATGCCGCTCGTCGCCCGGCTGGGAACACGCGCAAGCGCAAGTCGGACGCGCTCGGTCCTGGTGCGCGGGTGGGGCAGAAGAGGCGGAGCAGTGCTGCTGGAACGCGCGTCATCAGTAACGGCGCCCGCAGGAGGGGCGTGCCTGGAGGCTTCGGCGGCGATGACGGCGAGGAAAGCGGGGATGATGGAGAGGGCGAGGGCGTGGAGGAGAAGGCTACTGAAGTTGAGGCCGAGGAGGCGCAAGATCCGGGCGCCCGGAGGTCCAGCAAGCGCATGCGCATAACGGAGGGGTGGGACGTGCACCGTGGCCAGCGCGTGTCCCTCGCCCCGCCGTTACCTCCTGCCGTGGAAGAGAAGAAGCAGCGCGAGAAGGAAGCTATCAAGCGCGAGCTCGACGCCGCAAAGGCGCGTCGCCGGAGCAGTCGCGGACGTGTGAGCGTCGGTGGCAAGGCTGTTCCCCCAGGTGTGTGTTTTTCAAGAGCCGTACGTTATCCCGAGCAGCGAGGCTCACGACCATGTGTGCTGCAGCCAAGGGGAAGGCCTCCAGGTTTGGGTTCTTCTCTTCTGCAAAGTCCATCGTCAAGAATGTGTGGAATTTGGGCGCGGGCGGGAAAGCAAAGACGGCGGCCGGTGCGAACGCGCCTCCCTCGAGTATCCCTCTCCCTAAGACTGCTCCCGCGACGGTTGAAGCCAAGGCCGAAGAGGCGCAGAAGCTTGGGAAAGGCGCTCCGCCAAAGGCCGCCCCTGCGAATGCCCCCGCTGCGCAGCATGCGCGGAAACCGTCTGGTACCCACTCACGCATCCCTTCAGTCTCGTCGACGTCGAGCAAGCTTCTGAAGCCTACTACCGCTTCGGCCTCGGCTTCTACCGTCGACGTGAAGACGGGCACGGTGACTTCAACGAGGTCGAACACTTCGAGGGCTAGGTCTCCCATTCCGCCCTTCACCCAGACCGCCGCCGCTCCCAGCAAGAGTGCAACCGCGCCTGCGGCTTCTCGGCCGGGCAGTCTAGCTGGAACCGCACGCTCTCGTGTGAGCAGCACGGCGGACACGGCCACATCCACATCCCGTCAAACATCTCGCACCAGTACCGTATCGTCTATGGGCGCCAGATCTAGCCTGGCGTCCGGCGCGTCCTCTACTGCGGTTTCGTCCATCGGCACGCGTCGCAGTGTCGCGAGCACTAGCACTTTGGCTTCCAACAGTTCCAAGAACGGCTTGGATTCCAAGGCTATGGCCGATGGGAAGGACTCGCAGTCTGTTCGCAAGCGCACCTCGTCACTTTTGGCACCTACGGCAAGTTCCCTGGCTAAGGCTAACTCTGCGGTGAGACCGTCGACGTCAGGGCGCACATCTGGCCTGCCAGCCGTGTCAGAGAACCAGAAGCGGGCGAGCGCGATCCCTGGGCCGTCAAAGTCCCCACACGCCAGCCGCATGAGCCCGACATCCCCGCCGGGCAGGATCTTCAGCCAACCGCTGACGAACTTGGGCAGCAGCCCAGGCACGGCCTCCTCGCCCGCGCACCACCCATCGCTCGGTGCGGCAGCGTCCACGCTCTTTGGCAACGTCGAAGGCAGTTCGCCGTCCAAGATCCCGCGCCCGGCCGTCCTGCCTCCCAAGCCCAAGGCGCTCATCGCGCGCAAGCCGCGCATTTCCCGCTCCCGTGTGATCGCGAAGGTCGGCGCGCAGCGGGCCGCCGCCGTGCAGGGCCCCTCTGCGTCGTCGCCCAATGCGCGGACGCGCTCGAGCTTCGGGGCGAGGAGGTCGTTTGGGGGCGTGAAGACTGGGCGGGCGAGTGCCGGGGCGGAGGTTATGCGCAATGCGGCGAAGAAGCGGGCTCGTCAGAGCGAGTATGCACGTCGCAAGAGCCGTGCTGGGGCTGGGGAGGACGAGTGAGGAGTACTCCCGACTGGGGTTCTCTACCTTTCGTGTGAACGCTCTCTCGCGCAGTTTCTCGTGTGCCCCCGTTCGCCGGACCCCGTCTCGGTCTTTATGACGATATTGTATCTCTCGTAGTGAAGTGCGCATCGGACGCTCGCGACTGTACGCTTTTCATTTACTCGACTATACTGATCCTGTACTCTATGTCACCGAAGAATATAATCGCGCTGGGCGCGACAGAACTGAATTACATGCTGCATATAGACGAACATACTACAAAACCGAGTGAAAAGTGTGAAAGGAGAGCGATGGAAGAGCACGAACGAATATCGACGCGATCAGCTCAATGCAGAAGTCATCTAGGAGGTCCAAGAATGGTTAGTTGTGTGCGGATGTTCTACCTACGCCTCCTCTGCCCGGTACTTCCTCAGCTCCGGGTCCTGCAGAAGCTTCTGCATGACCTCTGGGATCAGGTGCAGCGACAGGCAGACCATTTCGTCGTACCACCGCGTGGCCTTCGCATCCACGCCCGTTTTCTTCTCCCGGGGGCCCGCGTCCGTAACGTGGATGCAGCCGTCCATGTCGGGGATGAACGCGTCGACGTAGCGCGGCGGGGTCTCGCCCCCGAACCCGACCCCATACACATCGAGGTCCTGCCAGGAGGTGACGACAGAGTACCGGGGGTTACCCATGCTCGGCATGACCGCGTCGATGAACGGCGGGCGCGCCCCGGACCCGAAGTCGAGCGCGTACACGTCCAGGCTCCGCCAGCAGGTGAACACCGCGCCGGGCCGGCGGAGGAACGCGCGCCAGTACCGCTGCGGGTCCGCCTGGTGCACGACGTCGTGCATGAACGCGCCGATCGTCTCGGGCGTGAACTGCGCGACGGTCGAGCGGATCGCCACCGCGCCCTTCGCCGCGGACGCGGCGATCTCCCCCGAGGGGAGGGTGACGCGGGAGAGGATGATGGGCGAGCCCAGGAACGACTCGGGGAGGGGAGGGGAGAGCCGCGTGCGCACGCCGACGGTGACGACCATGTGTGCTGGGCCGGGGTCGCCTTCCATGCCGCGTGCGCGGACGATGAGCCGCCAGATGAAGGCGAGCATGGCGTCGAAGCGGCTGAGGCGGGAGCCCGCGGGGGCGTGGGCGACGGCGTCCTCGTAGATCCGCCGTACCTCCACCGGGGTCAAGTACACGAGGGAGTGCCCGACAAACCCCGGGGCCTGCGCTTCGCGTGTTGTGGTGTCCTTGGCGAGAGAGCTCGCGGGCTCGAGTGCGCTCAGGTCGTGCTTCAGGATGGGCAAGGAGCGCGAGATGCGGACGATGTTGGGGTCAGGCGCGTCGCTGTTCACGTCGCCGATCGCCGCTTGGTCGATGAGCCTCGGGTTGAACAACGGGGTGAGCTGAGGCCCCGGGAACTGGCTGTCGACGAGGGCCCGATGGACATCTCCCCAGTGCTTCGCGAAGCGGATCAGCGTCGTCGCGTCCGACAGACAATGCGCGATCCGCAGGGCGATACCGACCGCGCCGCACGCGAACGTCGTCAGCTGGGCACAGACGCACGGCTTCCCGAGATAATCCGTGGGGAGGTGCATGGCGAGCTGGGTGGGGCAGAGCAAGCGGAAGGTCGGGAACTTATCGGCGCACCAGACCCCGCTCTCGATGCGTGTCTGGGTGTCTGGGACGAGGGAGGAGAGGGTGGCAGAGCAGCGAGCTTGGATGAGTTCGACGCCCGGGTCGTTGGTAGAGCCGTATGTGACACCGACGCGATCCTGGCGGGGACCATGGTCGGAGTCGTGTGAGATCCAATGGAGCTGGCCGGCCCAGTGTGGATAAGCGTTTAGGGTTTTCCGTAGGGAGAGTGTGAGCAGCTCCGGTGAGAGTTTGTCGGCGGTATCTTCCGAACTGTCGTAATACCAGCCAGCATTCGTCATGGCAAAGCGGATGACGGTATTGTCGATGATGGATAGGGGAACGGTGCGAGGTTCTTCTGTAGCGTGGCTCTCGGGGAACACGCGAGTCCGCGAGAGCAATTCGAGGAGGGGAGCTGTGGACGAAGAAGGAGCGGGCAATGAGCCATATTCATAGCCAGTAGTGCAAAGTGGCTCACCTTCCGATTGACCAGTCATGTTGGGCGACTACGAGAGCTGAGTGGAATGGGCGGTTCGACCGACTGCAGCCAGCTATAATATATAGAGGAGCGGGAGGACGCCGCTCGCGTGGCTGGGCCTCCGTACAGGGAGGTTGACGCGTGTTCCACCATCAAATTGGGCCGGGCGCCGCTTCTGGAAGCAATAGTCTCTCCGCGCGCGGAAGAGAATGGCCACATATGGTCTGTGACATTGACAATTGGAGCTGTGGAACCGAATGCAGAACAGCCAAAGCACCCACCCTCGGACGTAGTACGCTCACCTTCCGAGGAAGAACTTCGTGCGTCTTCAAGAGCCGTCCATGGATGCGAGCCTATTGTCTGCAGAGCGAGTTAGTGGCTCAAAATCGGAACATCCGACTGCTAGTTCGGTGTTTCATCATTTGACTGAGAGGGCTTGTTTCGCGATCGAGCTAAAAACACAGCTACGAGGCACTGTCCTTGACGGCACAGTCCGGACCCTACATGCGCATTGCGCGCACGAACGGGTGAGAAACGCCGTTCCCACGATGATGATGGCCTGAGATCTATGGCAGCCGGAGACGAAGCATGAGCATGGTGAACGTGGTGGACTGGAGGCACAAGACGTACGCATAACCTCATCCCCCTTGGCACTGGCGGGGCGTTTCGCCGCTGATGATAACCTGATCATTCGGGAGGATACACCAGATAGGAATGATCCGCAAAGAATATGGATTCTTGTCTGCTCAGACAATTCGGGACGCGTGGAACACAGACGCTAGAAGTAGGGGTGCCGTCCCACAATCTAGGCCAATCACGGGCGTACAGGCACTGAAAGACTTTCAGGAATTCAAGGGGTGAGACAGAACATCCCTGACAAGAGTGGTTGAACAGGGCAGACCTAGGTCACCCCACAGCCGATGCGCACGTCCCCGAGTGATCCGTCTAACATAGGCACCGCGAGCTGGAAGCTCTGAGGCCGACGAATATGCGAGTCTTGGCAGCCGCTGCGTCGGCCTGTGGTCCAGGAAGATGAGTCGAAGTTAGTGCGTCGCGGCCCGATTTGATCACTTCGGACATAACCGATGCTGGCGCGAAGCCCGGACACGCCCCTACCGGGGGCTGAACCTGTGCTCTGGTGGGTGCGGGGGTACTCACAGTGGCATCCCCTGCGATGCACGCGGGGGTACCAGCTATTGTCTTGACCACAGTGCGGAACGCGGCGGCATGTGGCGGGGTTGCTGCGGAAGTTCTCAGGGACTGCTACTAAGGTACTTACATGACTCCTTGTTCGACTGCCGGAGTGGCCCGGAGTCGTGCCGGGCTTCGCAAACCGGTGTCTTGAGAACAGCAAGGAGACAGCATGTGCGTTGCGACAGTGTGTTTGACGGTGGCTTGCGTCTCTTCAACAGCACATGTCAGCACCCTGTGGCCCACGGATCTGTTGTATCATCTGCTCGGATGACAGATATTCGAACACAGGAGGAGAGCGTTTGCACTCGGACGTACTTTGTATGCCGCCTCAGCAGGCTTTTCTCAGGCCGGACGTCATTTCTTGCTTTGAGCTTGATGCTGATGACTCGGAGCATAGCTCTGCTACTTTGCAGGCTGGATGTGTTCGAGATGACGTACACGCCCTAAACAGCCATCAATGCTCGCCATTCCGTCCTCACGTTGTTCTTTTGCATTGAGCACACATTCCAGGGGCAGGGGGCTGTTCAAGCTGAGGCGTATCCTCTGCAGGCGAGCAGATGAGAGAGAGTATCTGACCCAAAATGAGTAATCCAGGCGTTTCTATGAGGGTATCAGCGAGGTAAGGCATTGGGTAAGACGAGTGTATGGCAGGCGCCTATAGCTTATCAACTGTCCCGGCTAAATCTGATGGCTATATAACTGATTCTAATGAGTACAACAAAGACACTACAATAGCTCTCGTACATGACTGATTTAAGTACTTTCGATCTTCTCCCGCAACCACTAGCTTTGCTGAGTGCTGTACTTCCTCAACTCGGGGTCTCGCAGAACGTTGTGCATCACCTCAGTGGCAAGGTGCATGGACAAGCATACCGTATTGTCATACCACCGCCCGCGCTTCCTCTCGCCAGCCAGCGGGCCTGCCTCGGTGATATGAATGCATCCGTCCATGTTCGGGATGAACCCGTCCACATAGCGAGCGGAGACCCCAGCTCCGAAGTCGATCCCGTAGACGTCGAGATCCTGCCAGGAAGTGACGACAGAGTGCCGCGTCCCGTCCATACTCGGCATGACCGACTCAATGTACGGCGGCCGCGCGCCGGTGCCGTAGTCGAGCGCGTACACGTCCAGGCTCCTCCAGCAGGTGTACGGCGCGTTCCCGCGACGGAGGAACGCCTGCCAGTGCCGCTGCATATCCGGCTTGTGCCCGATGTCGTACAGAAGCGCGCCGATCGTCTCCGGCGTAAAGGCCGCGACGGCGGAGCGGATCGCGACCGCCCCGGGCGAAGTAGACGCGGCGACATCTCGGGCGGGCAGCGAGACGCGGGCGAGGACGATGGGCGAGCCGAGGAACCCTTCCGGGAGGGGCGGATCCACGCGGGCCCGGATGCCGACGGTGACGATCATGTGTACGGGCGCGGTGTCGGAGAGGGAGTCAGGTTCGGGGCTGCGTGCGCGGGTGATGAGCCTCCAGATGAAGGCGAGCAACGCATCATGGCGACTGATCCGTGCGCCCGCGGGAGCGGACGCAGTTGCGTCCTCCCAGATCCCTTGGAGCTCCGCGGGGGTGATGTAGACCATGTAGTGTGTCACCGGAGGATCGACGTCGTACGCAGCGCCCGACTTGGTCAACGTGCTCCTAGGGGCCAGAGAGGACCAGTCGTGTTTGAGAACGGGCAGCGACCTTGAGATGCGAATGAGCTCGGGATCAGGTTCTGCGACCTTTGCGTCCCCGGAAGCGGCTTTGTCGACGAAGGAGGGGTCAAAGAGAGTAGGTAGGAGAGCCGGAGCCTGTTCGCCGAGTGTGGCACGGTGGATAGCAGACCAGTTCCTCACGAACTGCATCAGCGTCGTGGCGTCGGCCAGAGTGTGAGCCATCCGCAGCGCTATCCCAACCGCGCCGCACGAGAACGTCGTGATTTGGATGCAGATACACGGTCTACCAATGTAGTCGGAAGGGTTGCAGAGCGCGACATACGTCGGGTAGAGGAGCTCGTTGGATGGAAACTGGTCCGCGCACCAGACGCCGCCGCCAACGCGTGTCTCTGTGTCAGGGACGAGGGACGCCAGCGTCGCGGGAGAACGAGCAACGATGAGGTCGATGCCAGGGTCTTCCAAGAAACCAAACGTCAGACAGGCACGATTCTGGCGTTCTGGCTGCTCGTCGCTGCGATCGTCCGGGAGCCATTGCAGCTGGCCAGCCCACTGCGGATAGATATCGAGCGTCTTCCGCAGGGATCGGGTGAGAGCGTCTGGCGAGAGCGCCTCAGGATGCTCTTTCGGCTTGTCGTAGTACCATGCGGCGTTGGTCATGGCAAAACGTATGACGGTATTGTCCAAGAGGGAGAGGGGGACAGTGCGCACGCCATCCTTGCTCGGATGGCTCTCGGGCAGAGCGCGGGTTTGTGAGATGAGCTCCAGCAGCGGTCCCGTTTGTTCTGCATGACGCGTTAACATTCAACAGTATGTCACACAAACGGAGGGCTCACTGTCTTGCGCAGCGGTCATAGCTGATTGCCGCACAATGTGGAGTGGATGGCAGTATGTGGGGAAACCTGGAGGGAGGGCACGACGGAACTTGGTCTATCGACCGGGCCCATATATCCTGGTTCGATGTTTGATATCAAGGCCGGCGCCGGGGTACCGAATGCGGGGGTAAATAGGAAGCGACGCCGGAAGCAAGCAATATGCGCTGTACATACCTGAGACTTTGCTAGCCCGAATAGTACTGAGAAGCCATGCTGGACCTACTGAGGCACCCCCAGATCCGACGAGCAATCGGTCAAGTCGTTATGTTCGCCAATTGCCGCCCTTGACAGATCCGACCGCACTATGACAGGGTTCTCCCGCACCAGCGTTGAGCACCTGAAAACAACGAACAATCATTGGAGCGCTAGCTGTATACTCACAGTATGACAATCCCCAGGAGCAAGTCGGGCGGCACTATTCTCCATGGCTGGAAAGACGGAGACGACCCGAAGGAGAAGTTCTGACATCATAGGAGGGGTATAGCGCAGTGATGTTCCTCCAGACAGCGAAAGCGCCATCGGAGCGTCGATTGGTTCACGCACCATATGCAATGCCACTGCGATACCGCCCATGCGGCTAGCAAAGGGTCATCTATTTTCACGGGTCGCGGGTGCCCGTACTAGGCACAAGGGAGCGCACTTCATACCGTGCCGGTAGTTGGAGACAGGCACCTCCATAGGTAACCGCTTCTCATGCCGGACGGGGTCCGCCCGTGCAATTTCACTAGAAGCGCGAACTATGTTTAGCCTGCCCTCGATGGCGCAGAACTCACAAAGAATGAGCGACTCACATTGACAATTGACACACCCGCCAATTTGCTACAGCGTAGGCCATCTCAGAACCAGGCGATGCAAAAGTTGCCAACCTTCTGATGGGGCCATGAAACCCGAACGTACGTCAGAAGCCCTGGGCGGCCGTACACAAGGCCCCCAGCCAAGCCTTCGATCTTGACGTCCTGTCCGCAGAGGCCTACCTCCGAGGGCGCCCTTTTAGGCTACCGGTACCGCAAGAACCGCGCGCGGGCACTGCTGCTGCTGCTGCCCTCGATGGTGCCTCCGCCAGTCCGATCGCGTCGGGTATTCGCCACAAGGAAGACTTCTCGTGCCTCGCAGGATCATCAGATACATATACCGACTCACAGACACGACATTGTACACAAGCAGATGGACAGTTGGGGGACGATGTCCGCGGAGCAAAGCCGCAGCGGGTCCCTGGGGTCGGCGGAGGCTTTGTCACGCTGGCAGCGGCGTGTGCGACGCGGATATGTCAAGGGACTGGGGAGCGCCACGACGGGCGCAGTAGGCTTGCACAGCTGTATGACGTTGCTTCTGGGTTCTCATGGCATGGGCGCTGTGCGCACTGCGCGGGCCGGCGCTGCGAGCAAAGTTCAACCTGTTCTTCGACCACCCCTGAGGCGCTGGCGCACTTGCTGCACGAAGGCCTGCACCATTGCAAATGAGAGACGGCCGCCCGAACTGGGAGCAACAAGCGGCAAAATTCACTCACGACTATAGCTCGAAGAATCTTGCCGCGACGTTTTCGGGGCGCGGCATACCGCCCCTCGCGGTATTCATCACGGTACGTTTCGGCGTCATCAAGGAAACCTTCCTGCAGCAGGTCTTCTTCCGTAGTCATAGGCTATGCGAAACGGCGGTCAGGGTTCCGGCGTGAGCCCGCTGGCCTCAATTCGCCCGGAGGCGGCTTACTGGTAGCACGGATACGTATTCTTGGCCATTCCGGACCTCCATGAACGATTGTCGATATGGGTAATACGAGCCTGTCGCGGCCGTCGCCGCGCTCGAGGCGCTGTACCGTCTTGATTGCGGGTGCGACATGACAAAGTGCTCGGGTTCCTATAGGACGAGAAGTGCGATGCCATCGACTGCGAGCGGGCACAAGGGTCGGATGGAAGCTGAGGGCGGGAAGGTGTCTGCTCTGAGTGGAACCTGTAACATACCGGCGTCAGTCCGATCAGGTGTTTCGGGCGCACAGGTGAGTATCAGACAGGGCGTACCGCAGCTGCTGTGTCACCTTTCGCCGAGACGAGTCGCAGACCAGGTATTCTCAGAACAACACACAGGAGAGGTCGCAGTACAAGGGTTCACTGAGAATGGAAGGTCAGGGCAGCGTCACCCCCCGTCCGCCACGGAGTACTTCCGGAGAGAGGGTAGTAGCCGGGTCTGCAGCTGCACCTTGTCCTATAAGATCGGAGAGCTGATAATTGACGACGGAACGCGTGGTGATGCCTCAGCCTCGGCCCTCAAAGCGTTCCTGTCCCGGAGAGCCTTCTGTACTTCGAACACGGCCACTGGGGGCGGCCTAGGCTACGCAGGGTCCTCGGCTGCAGGCTAGTGCGTAGGACAAACCCGAGTCGCAAGAGGGATAGCATGGCCGCAAGCACCGCGCGGGGGTGCTCTAGGGCATCCGCGGTGCGGATTCGTGGCGTCCATCATCAAGCGGACTTGCAGAACCCACCTGGAGAGATCAAGGCGGTGCAGGCCCATCGTCCGACTCCTGCGCGCGTCCAATCCCGTGTTTGCAGGCCTGCCGCGAGGTATCACGCACCCGGGCGTGCTCGCCGTTTGGGTGGAGAGCCCGCGCCTTTCATGGCTCGGGCGCCCGCCGGAAGCGGTGACTGTAGTCAGGGTGCGCGATATCATCACGCAGGAAGGACGCTCCGCCCGAGTTCTGAGAGACGTACCTGCCTTTTGAACGGCACAAAGGCGGTTCGTGGGGCTGCGCAGGGCATGAAACGGAACTCACGCAGAAGAGACGTTCGCGTAAGCATACTAGTTCGGGAAAGCGAGCTACTGACAAGAATGCGCCAACTCGTTGTCGCCCAGGGCGCAGATCACCCCTTGGAAGAGACTGTCAGATTGAACTTGCAACTCCGGGGGGAATCTTAGGCGGTATGAGACTCACGCCAGTCCAGACTCGTGGGTAGATCAATCAGAATCGGATATATCGACGACCTCGCTATTAAGTCGTTCAGTTGGTCCCCTTCTCTCGGCTGCCGACGACGGTGGCTGTGAGAGCGGTGGGAGCTCAGGAAACGGCCGCAGCGTCCGGGGTACCCGTGCTGCAGCGTGAACTTCTCCGGCGGACACGGGAGGTCGCTGCGTCACCATTCTTTCACCGCCGTGTATAGTCAGAGGCAGCTGCGGGAGCGACGCGGGCTTTGCACGGGAGCCATGGTTCTTCGAGTAATCACGGAGGCCCAATCTATCGTAGAGCAAATCCCTTAGACAACGAGATAGAAGCAGTCTGCTGACCCGCGGACAAACCTTGAAGGACCTGCGGCTGCATTTCCGGCGCTGGGCGCGCCGTGATCTTCAACCGTGGCGTCCGTTGCACAGGATGTCAACAGGGGAGAGATCTGTGGCGCATCGTGATCTGGGCCGCGAGCTGTATGGGCAGCGTTCGGACATGCAGGGCGGAGGTCTGTCCCGGTTGTTGGGTGGACACCCCGAGTGGGTACGGGTACGTTCGGAGAGACATGTTTGGTGTGTGAGGAGGGCTTTGACTGTGGACGCTTGCGAGTCCAAGGAAGGTCGTCGGCAGAGTCCTCTTCACTGCAGCTGCTGATCGCATCCAGATCGAAGTGTTCTCGTTCGCCGTCTGAAGTGTGCGATGATGCCACAGTCGAAAACGAGGCGGGCTTCGACGCTGACGGCGGCCTTCCCCTGGGTCGTTTCGCTGCCTTCGTCGGGCGTGGTGCGGCGACCTTGGCGTGTTTAGCGGCAGGCCCATCTGGCTCATCCTCGCCGTCGCCTTCGTCGAACAGCTGCCCGAGAGGGTCTTCTTGATCGTCGGCCTCTTCTAGCTCGGCTTCCGGCGTAACACCGCCTTGCCGCCGCCTGTAGCAACCACGAATCACGTCGCCCCATAAAACGTACGAGTGACATTCCTTGCATGTGCCTCCGCGGGGTATGATATCGGATGACGTAGATGGGGTGGTAGCAAGGAAGTCGCGGGATAGACACGTTAAATGAGACACCGCTGTACAACCACTAGTTGGACACAAGGCCGCGACAAGTGGATCCTGGTCTCCGAAGTGACACTCAGGATGGGGGTGAAGAGTAATGGGGCGCGTACTCACGGTATCATGAGAAATCACCTCGTGGCAGATGGAACATCGAAGTCGGCTCTCGGGAGTAAACACTGCGGAAGCTTTCTGGACATGCGCGGTGGTAAAATGCGCTAGCTTTTGACATCAGTGCTCTGGAGTGGGCACCATGGTGATTCGCACAGATGGTATACGCACCGTCGACCACGTCGATGGGCACGGTACGGCCGGATCCTGGTTTGCCCGACTTCCCATCGACGCCTTCAAGCTCTAGAGAGACTTCCAGGCCTTCAGGAAGCGGAGGTATAGATGTGTCCTTGGCCGAGTTGTTCCATATCTTGGCGGCCTCCTCCGTGAACAGCTTGACCCGGAGCGGCCAGGTGTTATAAGGGTGAGAGGAAAGCATGCTTCGAGCAACTCTACGGCCTCGTTAGCATAGAAACGCGTGATACGTGATGCATGTGCCAGACACTCACTTGACGTTGGTGTTCAAATACTTGAATCTTCCGCTACTGTTGAACATGGCCTTCCCGTCGTCATCGCGCAAGTGGCGGGAGATATGGGGGTGCTGCCATGCCCATTCAAACTGAAGGGCGGCGAGTTTGGAAGGGAAGCCGTGGACGATCATTTGCATGACCCATGGCCGGTTGTGCTTGGTCTTCCACGCACCCTGAGATATCTCACCGTTATGCTGACTACTGCATGTTGAACGGTCTTTCTCACTGTCATCTACATGGTGCCTTACCGAATTCTGCGAGGGGGACTTGGGGTGCTTCCGATGTAGGTGCTGTAATGACGATGAGTCGCAAATTTTAAGTCATCGTGATCGGTATGTCTCACGCTGTAGCTCTCGGTGTTCGAATGCTTTTGAGCAGGTAGCAAGCGTAAAATGGTGGAAACCGATGGTCGGTCAAAGACGATCGAGCAGCTCGCGGCATGCTACAATTATGCAGGTACTAGATATTCATTTCAGACGGTAGAGAAAAAAATGGACTAGGGGAAATCTACTTACCGTATATCTATCTCGCAGCGTTGCAAGATTTGTACGAACTAGGTCTTGCAATCCGCCGTCTCTGCAGAAGGACTATCAACGAGGCATTCGTGAGTAGAACGTTCGGTATATACGCAACTTAAAGGAGCATATTGCCTCCGTCTCACCTGAGGGTATATATGGTAGCTCTTAGGCTAACAGAGACTTTGAAATGGAAACCTATGCTGCAATGTCGTGGGTGGCTACGGGAAGGGCGCTTAGCCCTCAACGATCGTGCATCACGCTCGCGTTACGTAACGCGACAGTGACAGACAGTCACAGCCGCTAATTGCGACGTGCTCCCGCGTCGCGCCTGGACCACATTCCCTCCCCCGCCGCGCTCTCCGCCTGCACTCAGTTGACTGTCATCCTCGAGCACCACTGCGGCTTACTTTTATTGCTCTGCTTGACATGAATGAGGATGACACTATCTCCCTCTCGGAAGAGGAGTCCGGCGACGAGCCCTACATTGACCGCCGCGCTATCCTCGAGCCCGCGATCAGCAGTGTCGTAGACGCGGTCGGCGGTGTGGAGGGCGGCGTATATCGCCTTGGAGACGAATGCTACGGCTGTCTGAAAGATCTCAAGAAGTACTGGCGTAAGGACGACACCGACGACGACCGTACTGTCGCCCGCATCTTCTGGTCAACCGGCCTGCTCCCCAATGACCTCGTTCCAATCCTGCTGGAGACCGCCGGGAAGGGGCTCGTGGAAGACAAACGTGCTATTGCCTGTGTTGATCTTATGACGGCTATGACTTGGCCTATAGATCTTGCCGAGGAGCTCAAGGAACTAGACGATGAGTACGACCGCGGTACGGATTACACCCAGCTTCTACTCGCGCACTTGAACTACAAGGCCGCCCTCCTACGGCCTGGCGTTCTTCAAGCACTCCTTGCTATCACCCTGCCATGCCTTGCCCGGGACGCGAAGGAGCGTAAGGAGCGCGACGTGCAAATCGTCAACATTGTCCTGCACCTGATCCGTAACCTCGCCTTCATCAAGGACCCTCCACCCAACATGTATGGTAGTGCGGACCAGGCAGAGTTCTCTACACTACAGAGCAAGCTGATTAAGGGCCTCTCTGAGTCGCACTTTATCGACCTGCTCCTCACTATTGCTTCCAACGCGGGAGATGCGATGTTCAACCAATGGAACACGGTCATTCTTGAGATCTTCTACCTCCTCTTCCGTGGTGTGAAGCCTGTATCCCTGGCTAGCGATCAGGCAAAGGTGAGCATATATCATACGCGAGCTTGGACGGCGCCTTCATCTCCCGACGTAGCAATCGACCAAAGCGCTCCAAAGCCTCCTGGCGGTCGAAGACCAGCGTAAGCGCGAGCTCCTCCGCAAGGCTACCTCACGGCATTCGCGATTCGGGACGACCATCTCCGTCATGCTCAACCCCAAGAAGGCAAAGGCTCAGGAGGACAACGGCGAACAACAAGCGGCCGACGTTGAACCAGGACCGTCGCGTGCCTATGTTCTACACAAGCAACAGGCGCTGGGCAAGGATTCTGGGAGTGCACTCGACATGATCTCGGCGAAGAAGCACACGTCACAGCGGGGAAAAAAGACGGACGAACTTGGGCGCGACGACAACCTCTCGCTCAGCGCGCGCGTCGTCCTCCAGAACCTCGCCCGCGCATTTATCGAGAGCTGCTTCAACCGTGAGTGCTATCAACACCACACATCCGAAGTCCGCGGTACTGACTGCATGCGTGCGTCTGGTAGCCTTGCTTGCATCGCTCTTGAAAGACATCAAGGCCGAGCGGCCCAAGATCACGGAGAAAGACCACCTGCGACTATTGTTCGTCACCAAGTGGTTCCTCGAGTTCTTCCTGTGCGAGCGCTCTCGGCAGCCCGAGGGTTCGCGCTGGAAGTTCGGGCTCATCGCGGAGGTGATCAACCGCAGCTGGATCGTATGGGTCCTGCGTCGGATGCGCGAGGCTCAAGAAGAAAAGGTATCGACCATTCACTCCCCTCCCCATACACGAATCCACCAGTCTGACCCGCGCCCAGCCGAAAGCCTGGACAGAGCTGCAAGCAGGGATCGAGTGCCTCACGCAATTCGTCCTCGTGCTCGACACCATGTCCACCGCGGCCCCCGCGGCGCCATCCGCACCGTCCGGCGCGGACGTCTTCGCGAGCGCGGACCAGAGCGCGGAGGAGGACGTGGCGGAGGCGGCGCGGCTCCTGCAGCAGCAGGTCGTGTACAACGGCGAGGTGCTCGACCTCGCGTTCGAGAGCGTGCGCACGTACAAGCCCGGCACGCAGAGCCTCGCGTACCTCGACGCGAGCGTGCATCTGGCGTACGCGCTGCTGCGCATGCTCGAGCGGTGGGGGAAGCGGAGGGGGAAGGGCGAGATGTATGTGAGGAAGAAGGCGAAGCCGAAGAAGAAGCGGGCTGGTAGGTCTACTGCGTTTATGCTTGCGTGGGGATCAATGTCGAGGCTGACATCACCATTGTAGCGGGGAAGACGACGGAGGAGGGCGAGGGCGTGCCGGACGTCGAAGAAGAGGAGCCGCAACAGGAGGAAGAGGAGGTCATCGACGAGACGATTTTCACGTTCGACCAGTTTGAGCAGGTGCGTGTTTCCGGTCTGCTGGCGTTCTGTGGAAGGCTCACGTCTCAACGGCATGAAGCGTTTCGTGCATGCAGACGTGACGCACACACTGCTCGTCTACCTCGCACGCTACAAGGAGTTCACTTCGCCCGAGCAGATGAAGCGCGTCGTCAGTCTCATGCACCGGCAGGCCGTGCGACAGAAGGCCGAGGGCCTCTTCTTCATGGTGCGTTCCAGTTACCATGGTTATGGCACTGCTTGTGAATACTCAGACCCATCTCGCACAGGTGTCCACGATGTACCTCTTCAAGCAAATCATGGCGGAAGAAAAATCGCTTCCCAAGGACCAGCCGTACAAGGACCTCACCGCGCTCATCAGCTACATCCTCCGCAAGTTCTTCAAAGCCGTGGCCGAGGACTCCTTCCTCATCGTCGAGGTCAGCCCAGCTTCTCCTGCCCCCGTCACCACATATTTGGACCTAATGTCATGTACTCCGCATCATTGCACAGGCGTTCTTCCCGAAGAACCGCGGGCACTGGAAGCAGTTCTCCAGCCTCGAGCTCGAGCAGATCGGGCCCCGCCCAGAACGGCTCCCGTTCGACACGCGCTTCCCGCAGGACGTCAAGGTCAAGAAGGGCTACTCCGCCACCGAGCAGATCGGCATCGCCATGGCCGCGCTCATCGAGAACGGCCGGCGGGACCTCATCGAGTGGACGAAGCAGGTGCGTCTGACTTGCCCCGGGCGCGTGAGAAATGAGAATGGTGGCTGACGACGTTGCGGGTTGGTCGGGTAGATTTTGGCTTTGGCTATTGCGCATCGGCAGAAGATTATTGATGATGTGGATGGCGCGCCGTCGAAGACGGTCGATTTGACTGGAGACTCGGATAGCGAGACCGAGGAGGATGTCAATGCTCTGCCGGGAAGAAGGCTGCCCTCGGGCGAGGCTATGGCCAAGATCAATGATTACTGTGAGCGCCGTATGTTTTGTGTTAGCTGGGTGTGTGACTGACGAGGCTATAGTGATCCCATACGTGAGCGATGAGGAGGCAGAAGCGGCCAACAAGAATGTCCACTTGAAGCTTCTCTTCCGATTGTGCAACTTCAAGATCATGAACGAAGGTACGAATCTCCTTTGATTGTCGTGAAAAGTTGGGCGTGGCCCTGACAACTTTGCGTGTAGACGCAGACGAGCTAGAATGGTACATCCCCTCCGTCGTCCTCCCCTCCGACATGCAAAACACCCTTAACGTCATCAACCAATTCCTCGAAACGCCCCTCGACCTCCAGGGCAAGTCCGCCTCGGAGCTCCTCACGAAGAAGCGCCGCCGGCGGACGCGGCTCCGGCGCTCGCCCACGCCCGCCTCGGGCGCGGAGGACGGGGACTCGGACGCGCCGCGGCGCGCGAAGAAGAGGCGGGAGCGGAAGAAGAAGGAGGCGCAGCAGTACAAGTCCGCGCAGTTCATCGAGGACAGCGACGCCGAGTACGGGGACATGGACGCGTTCCTCGAGCGCGAGAGGGCGCTCCGCGAGAAGACGGCCGCGCTCGCGGCCGCGACGGGCCAGGTCGCGACGATGCGCGCGCGGGGGACGAAGAAGCGCAGGAGGAAGGGCAAGGGCGAGGACGGCGCGGCGGGGAAGAAGCGCAGGAGGCGTGGCGGGCAGGACGGCGAGGAGGATGGAGAGGGTCGGGGCTCGGATGCAGGTGAGGAGGATGGAGAGAAGGCCCAGCAGGACGATGGCGCGTCGTCGGACGAGAGCGAGTTCGACATCTTCGGGAGCCCGAAGCGGGGACTGTCGCCGGAGCCCACGCCTGATACCTCGCCCCCCACGGCCGACGCGGAGGCACGCCCGAAGCCCAAACCGCGTCCCCGGCCCCGACCTCGAGTGAAGACCGCAAAGGCCGCCCCTACCGAGGACCCGCGTTCGCCGTCCCTCGAGCAGTCGTCCAAAGCACCCAGTGTGGGCGTTGAGGACACCGCGGAGAAGTCACGGTCGCCTCCGGCTCTGCAATCGGACGATGACATGCCGACGGCGGATATGCTCAAGGGAAAGCGGAAGAGCCGTGTGGTCATCGCAGATGAGGACGAGGACGAGTAGGCCCGGTCGTCATACCCCTGTACGATCCTGTATCTGTGTGTCGCTGATGTCAATGTTGTGTATGATCCACATTACAGTCACGGAGCCGCCTGCGGTCGCTTCCAGCTGGGTACCGCTGCAATACCAAGTCAATGACCTCTAGGGAGGGAGGATGGGGATGCGACATCCACAGCAAGAGCTCGGTGCTCCCTGGTAGACTGAGAGCTCTGGAGCTCCAGTGGAGTGAAGGTTCGAGTTCCGCAAGACGCAAGGGCAAGCCAGCTGCGACACTGGCCGCGACCGCGCACGTCTCGAGTGAGCGCTTCGGGGCCAGCCTTAACCGCGCGCGTACTTACAGTACAGTACATACTACCCCTCACATGGTCGAGACTCGATGTTGCATTTGTGCCAAACGACACATCGGTTTGTACGCACTTACTTTGATTGTGGGTGTGGTATGACTGATTTTTGCACAGCTGCTAGCATGTACAGAGCACCGCGAACTGCCCGAGCCACATCGTCGCCGACAGTGCGCGGCTCCGCGGCGTTTTGCGTCGAAGGCCGCGCATCTAGACCGCTCGCAATTCGCGCGCCAGGATCGTCGCCGCGAGGTCCGCGCGTGGGTGAGGGTGGTGCCACTGGATGTCAGGAGGTGTCCTGTCCTATTGCTAGATGAGTCAGAGTGGATGCGATTCCACTCGAATCAGGGACGAGCGCTGAAATTCGAAGGCAAGTGCTTCGGCTTCGCACAGCTCCCGTTCTCGACACTATCATCTTGCGGAACCTCCACAAGACACAATGAGGTTTCCATGTGTTGGCTAGACGTGTCAATTCACTCAGGTCTAACCATCACCCGTGAAGGACAGATCCTACCCTTGTAGCTAACCAGGTAGTCATATGCAGGTTGGATCGACCACTGTCAATCCCTCACCATCTCCCACCATCAGCATCGTCCCCAGGCCCTGTCCCGTCCCAACTTCGTCATGGCTACTGGTGGTTTTACTCAGCCTTTCTGCAAGCTCATCATCGATGCGTGTGCCGAGGACTATTTCCTACGCGATCGCTACCGCACGCTAAAGTCGACCGCGCTGACCTGCCGGGTCTGGCGAGAACACAGTCAGATCGCACTCCTTCGCGATGTGCGCTTCAGGACGCTCTTTGGCATCTCGCGCTTCGTCGAAGAGCTCGCCAAACATCCGGAATGGGGCCCGCTGGTGTACAGCCTGCACATAACCCCGGCGCGGATGCACACTCACGGGTACATGCCCCTCGTCTCGCTCCTGCTCAAGTTGCGCAACCTGCGGGACATCCGGCTCGGCCAGCTCAACTGGTCGATCTACCCCTTCACACTCACCCAGCAGATGTCTCTGATCACCACGAGCACGCTCACTTCCCTCGACATCTCGAACATGCTCTTTCCGGGTGTGACAGATCTCATCCGTCTCATATGGGCATTGCCACAGCTCACCAACCTCCTCTGTGGGTTGATGCGGTTTGACCGCCGTTTGGACCCAGACGACCTACAGAAGCTGGTCAATAAGACGATCTCGAAGAAGCATACCTGGTTGAAGGTGCTTGCGCTTTGGGTGCGTTCTAATGCCTAATCATAGTCCTTGTGAGCCTGACGAGCGATTACCGCTGCGCTAGGAAATGGACGGATTTCCGCCCGTTCTTGAAACGTTCGGAGATGCAGTCGTCCATCTTGACCTGCGCTATCCGGAGTCGTCGTGGCCCTGGGGTACGCCGCTCAATCGAATGAACTCATGTGCAGCGTTTCACTGACCGTACGAGCACCAGAAAATCTCTGCAAGTGCATCACTTCTTACGCCAATCTCCAACATGTTACGCTTGCGCTTTGGGTTGGCGTGGCCGGTGTCTATCCGAACCCTCGCACACCCTATCCGTTCGGCACGGAACCTCTCGCAGAATGCACGTACCGCTTTCGGGACCTTCTCCGACACATCAACTCCCGCCGGATGCGGTCTATCACCCTCAGGCTCGCTCCTTGCATGCTCGAGACTGAGGACGGGTTATACTCGTTCACCTACCGCAGCAGCCGCCTTGATGCCATCGATGCGCTTTTCGGCCGTATCGACGAGGACGTACTGTCTTCGAAAGGGCGGCTCCGGGACCTGCAAACGATCTCCTTGCACGTATACGAGAATTCGACATACTACGACGCACACTGGTGGTGCCATGTTTTGCGGACTCGCCTAGGGACGATTCCCAAGCAGATAGATGTCTACGTCGACTACTGTAAGCCTCATCGATGGCCCATTCACTTCAGGTTCCGATTTAAGTCACATACAGATGATCCCACCCTCCGTCGCGGCCGGTACGACTTCGTGGACCTGTGGTTGCTCCAGCAGAATCAGCAGAGCTCGGGAGCACCGCTAGTAGAAAGTCACCCTCCTGTTCGCCAGCGGTCATTGACCATTTGAGGGAGGTGTCTCAAATACGATCTTGTATGTTTCCGCAACTGATTGTCTGCGTAGCGGATATCTTCTACCGTCTACCGTGCGCCCGTTTGCCGTAGTCAGTTCCCAACGTGTTACCGACCCGTGCGCCTGCTTCTCTGGTTATCGCCGCGTCATGTCGCTCGGCCGTCTGTACTCCGCTTCTTCCCAGCGGATTCAGTCTCATCTATCTTACCTGTTGATCCTGTCCGACTCAAACCCTCGTCTGGACGTGCGAAATCAACCAGATCCCTGCTGCAGAATACTCCGTCGTCTCTGCTCGCCTCCTGTGTCTCTTTGGCTAGTACTCTTCTAGAGGCTCTGTAGCGGAGTATCATCCTCCCGAACGCGTTGCTCGAGGAAGCCGCACTATAGTGGGCCCGCGCCGCGTTACAACCCACCACGCGTCCTGTTCTACTCAATTGCCATGGCTTCTACGGCGCCCTGATTCCACACCTCGGCTGTCTACATCAGCAGACGATCGTTTCCTCGAGGTTCGTAGCACACCAGGTGGTCGTCACGAAGACCGGAGAGCCTTCAGCGCCAGTAGTCCTCGAAGGTCGCTCTGGAGCATGCTGCAGGGTGTCCTGCAGCGTTCGACCGGCACCGTTGTCACGCGCCGCTCAAACGAGTCGTCCGTCAATTAGTCTTCCGCGCACGGTCGCAACGTGTCTGGTCATGCGGGTGCATCGTGGACACCACCGTACAGACCGTGCCGAGACCACGAGTATTCGCATACAGGTAAGAGTCCTCGATAGCCCATTGGCTTACCGATCATGGTGATCACTCAATACACACAGGAGCCCATTACTCTTCCAGAGCCTAGCTCAAGTAGAGGACGAAGATCTGTTCTGAGAACCCTTTGCTTGCATGCTGCTGTGACGGAAGGCGGGGCACACACCGTCAACTGTGCCGTCTGCGCGTGATATAAAGGTATGCGGATTCCGATAACCTCCGAAAACACTCCTCGATTTGAGTTTTCCTAGTGGTACCTAGCCTCCAGCACTGACCAGCCACTAATCGTCGCATACAATTCCCTTGTTGTACCCTCGTGCTCTGCAGTTTACGGTCACCAATCAGGTAAGCCATTGTCAAACGTTAACCGACATTGTCCATGTCCCAACATACTAGTCCAGATAGAATGCCGCGCTTTCTGAACACCAGGACTGGCGAATTCGAAACACACGACAACATCGCCGAAATCCCATATGCTATCCTGTCCCACACCTGGCAGTCCACAAACGGCAAATCCGATGAGCAAACATACGCCGACTTGCTGAAGATTCAGGCGGACGTGCGGGAAGCGAACCTGAAGAGACCTGGTTCGTGCCAACTTCGACCTTGATCACTATGAAATCATGCCGCTGACTTGCACCGTCACATACCATCAGGAAATGCGCCTGAGTCCACCGTCCTCACTCATGAACATCTCTCGCCCAAGATCAGAGGCTTCTGCAAGATAGCGCTCGAGGCAGGCTTTGAGCTCGGCTGGCTGGACTCGTGCTGCATCGACAAATCCAGTAGCGCGGAACTCGCAGAAACTATCAATCTCATGTACGAGCTCTACAGACAGTCGGACATCTGCTACGTCTACCTCCACGACGTACCTACCAGCGACGACGCTGATGAGTGGATGTCCAGATTCAAGGAGAGCCGGTGGCACACCCGGGGCTGGACTCTACAGGAGCTCATCGCCCCGTCGAACGTGGTCTTCCTCTCTAGCTCTTGGCTGTTCCTGGGAACGAAACTGGGGCTCGCGTACACGCTGGAACGCGTCACTGGGATCAATGCCGACATTCTCACCGGACGCGCTTCTGTGACTTCTGTCTGTGTCGCCGAGCGAATGCGCTGGGCGTCATCCAGGGCCACCACGAGGATCGAAGACGAAGCCTACTGTCTTCTAGGAATCTTTGGCGTTCACATCCCCCCTATCTATGGAGAGGGCTCGAACGCCTTCCTCCGCCTTCAGGAGGAGATCATTCGAACGATTCCTGACCAGAGCATCTTCATCTGGGGATCTACGGGCGTCCTGTCTTCTATCACGAATCCCGTAGGCGAAGAGGTATGGGACGAAGAAGACTGGGAGTGGGACAGTAACTACATGCGTCGCCGGTCTGAGCGCTGCGGTCCTGGCCTTCTTCCTACCACTCCTCGTCACTTCACCGTTCTTGGAGACCACAACACCGTCACACACCTATCTCCCAAATGCTTTGCTTCGCGCCTCGGACGCGGAGTGCAATCTATGCCTCCACTTCACTGTAGCTTCACCCCGCAGGGTGTCCTTGTTGAACTCCTCTGCGTCGACCTCACACAATTCATGTGGCCTGGGGCCTTCAACCCGTTCAAACACCCCGACGACACACCGAGACTCCAGCCAGAGGAAGGTCCGTCTGGCAACCAGGTCGTATACGCCCACGCTCTAGCACTGCTTCCATGCGAAGATCGACGAGGTCGCCTCATAGCTTTACCCTTGTGTCGACCACCAAACTACGGGCACGACCACCGTGGCCTCTCTATTGGTACATACGCACACAACCACCCTAGTATCGACTGGAGACCGTACCGATTCGTCCGGGTGGAGAAGGATTGTCTTGAAGAGCTGCTCCGTCTAGTCCCCCCGCCGTCCGATAGAAGGGTGTCTCTCCTCCGCGATGGTGCCGAACCGATTCCGCACAAGTCGTGCACTCGTCCTGAGACCTGGGATGCCACGATACGTCTCTGGTTCGGTTTGGAGGGGCGGATGGAGTTCCAAATTGCCCCATGGTGTATCGCCCCTCTGCGCACTCTCGGGTTCACCGTGTCGGACTTGACAATTCAGCATGAGCAGAAGCGGATCTCCCTCCTAGCCTCACTCGATATGTCGACGGCTGTCCACCCGCAGGACACGGGTAGCGTCCATAGATCCGATCCTACTCCAGTTGTTGAACAGCACGTGCAGTTTCGCATCGACCTTTGCCACGCCGAACGACCGAAGACTCGCGCCGGATCAACCGACACCGAGGCACTCTTCACAGCTACTAACAGCATCCGCTGGCGCAGCCCGTCGGATCGCAACCTGCCGCACCTCGCTCTCCCTTATAGCAGCAAAGACGACCATACCACGCACTTCCACACGGGGAATCCACAGACCACGCTCGCCGAGGCGCATTTCGACCTCGTAACGGTAGAGCCTGCCCACGTGGAACACCATGATCGTCTCCCGTTCGGTCTGGAGAAGGATGCCTCCGTTACGACAAGGCGTGTCCGACTCAAGCTATGCATTCCGTGGGCGTTGGCGGATCGGGCCCGCTGCCACAAGATCTGGGTGGCGATCGAAGTCTCTGGGACGCTCCCCCCACATACCCACCGACCGGGGCTCGAACGTGTACTGGAATGTGACGTCGGCGTTCAAACGAGCTCACCTGCCGCTAGTGACACGTCGTTGTCTCCGCAGGGTAGCCCGACGAGCCTCGTGCCAGTAGGTCGAATCGCTCATCACTTTTGTGTGGTACTAACTAACCCCCGGCGGGATGATGCAGTGCACGCCGGCGAGCCCGTGTACCGCCGGTAGTACTGAGAGCCTTGGCGCACCCCTTCGTGTCGAAGGCTCAGAGGAACGGCGATCTTCGGCGAGCGGTCATAGCGCTGACGATGGTGCAGTATCCAAGCTGGCGGAGCAGTTGGAGGCTTTGTCTTTGCAATTGGCTGGGGTTATGGCTCTACTCGAGGCAAACGGGATACATGCCGGTACGCCGCCATTTGCTATCACTACACCACCATCCCGTCTCAGTTGATATCTTACAGGCGCGGGGCACGCTACGAAGGAACGGGTGTCGTAAGTGGATAGGATCGAGGCAAGTTTTGTGCGTGGTGTGTGGCGAAACATTCGTACGTGACGGTCGAATGAGCTGAGGCAGAAGAGGTATTACGTGCTCGGAGTACTTTGATACGTCTGTCCTATGTAGAAGGCTGCAAGCCTGCAACAGCGGCTGAACTACTTCCTCAGAAGCTGTGGCTCACGCGCGTTCCAAAGTACCCGTAGGCCGCCGTAGAAGTGGAGCGAGGCCGGCATGCTGTCCTTGAGGGCGCGAAGCATGAGGGTGCTTTCCGCGTTCTGGAGGAGCCCAAGCAACCTGTCGTCGAGCGCAAAGGTGCCGTGGTGCTCCTGGAGGCGCACAACGCCCGAGACGGAGTCGCACCCCAGCCCTATGTCTGAAGTCGCGGGCTGTAGGCATCTCAAAGCACTCGAACTAGTCGCAGAACGGCGAGACGACGAGCCTCTGCCGAAGAACAGTGAGCCGAAACCCGAGCTCCCGCCTCTGCCACGGCGAGTCGATCCTGCAGCAGGGCCTGGACACTGCTTTTTAGTTTCCCATGAATATGCAGCGATACGGACTTCAACTCCGACGTTCTCACGGGGTCACCAGGGGTACAAGTACAAAGATGACCATAGTACGACCTACTTATTTCCGCAGGAGCTCGCTAGCCTCCTGCACCAGCTGATTGAACATGAACGACGCCGTCTGGGTCTCCCTGCACGCATACTGCCTCGCCTTCTCCCACAGACCCTCCCAGACCGAGCGCCTGTCGCGGAGAACGACGAGCATGTACGCCGCGGCGAGCGCTGTCGCCCACACGCGTTCCGCAGCGTCTCCGCGGATGCCGGCGGAGCGGAGCGAGGACGGGATGCTGTCCTTTAGCGTGCGGAGCGTGAGGTTGCTCTTTGTGTTTCGGAGGAGCGCGAGAAGTTTGTCGTCGAGCGCGAAGGAGCCGTCGTGCTCCTGGAGACGCGCGACGCCCGAGACGGGGTCGCTCCCGGTGACCATGACCTGCACGGGCGCGCTCTGCGCTGGAGGCGCGGCGACGGCGCTGCGTAAGAGCTGTGGAGAATGAGCAAAACGCGCAAAGGCTGCGGATTGCGTGTTAGGTTGGTTCGAGTGATAGGCAAGGTAAAGGACGTACTGGGTGCGGGAGCGGGAGCCTCGAAGAACGATGCCCTTATCATCATGGGGGCCAGGTCATTCGAGACGAGAGTGGCCGTGGGTTGTTGCGAGGAGGCCGGGGCTATCAACCCCCATTATTAGCTGTCCTCGATGCCCCATCGGTCGATGAATGCAGCAGTCGATCGCTTACCTGATGTCTGACCCGGCCACGAGAACTGGGTCAGGACGACGCCCTCGTCCTCATCTTCATCCTCGTCCTCGTCCTCGTCCTCGTCCTCCTCCTCCTCATCATCATCATCTTCGTCTTCGTCGTCATCCTCGTCGTCCTTGTCAGGCTGATCGTCAATCGTCTTCCTCGTCGCAACAAACGAGGTGAATCTCGTCGCGAGCGAGTACCGGGTGCCGTACTCCACGACTGCAGCCTGCACCATCTCGTCATGCAAGCCCTTGTCGCCGCCGTCGTTGAGGCCGAACGCGCTCAGGTCTCCGTCTTCAAGTGTGCGGACGATGCGGTGAGCCGCGAGCGTGTGCAACAGCGGCGGCCGCTCGTCCGTCTTCGCGACAGTGTACGCGACCTTGATCGGCGGGAGGACCACGGACGTGCCGTCGGGCAGCACCCCAGAAAGCTTCACCTTCTCCGGGATCTCGACGGTGTTGGTCAGGATGGCGGAGACGAGGAAGCGGTTTCCCGGGTAGAGGTTCGGGACGCGCGGGGGCGCCTGGAGCACCCCCGGAGGAGCGGGGAGGACGAACTTCGTCCCCGTGTCCTTCTTCGCGGCCGCGAGCGGGTTGTACTTCTTGCTGAACAGGCTCACCGTCTTCTTCTGCGCCTGCGCCTGCGCGGCGGGGGGAGCGGCGGCGCGGGCGCGCGGGACGGAGTCGTAGCCCCAGTCGACGGTGATGCCGGACGCGGAGCCGTAGGGGAGCGTGCGTGCGGCGAGGAGGAGCTTGTTGCTGCGCTCTTTGATTTCTTCGCTCTTCGTCGTCATGTAGCAGACGCCGTTCCCCGTCCGCGCGATGCCCTCGCAGAGCGCGGTGGACGCCCCGGCACCGATGCCCAGAGTGAACACGCGGAGGAAGCTGTTGGCAGCGGCGCTTTGAACCGCGCTGCGGACGAGGGAGATGACCTGTTCGGGACGCCAGATCTGCGAGTCGCCGGACGGCAGGGTCAGTCAGGAACCACGCCATTACTGAAGACAAAGAGACTTGCATCGCCATCCGTGAGCACAACGACTGCGGTGGGCTTGCTGCGAACACGGTTTTTGAAGATCCAATCGAGCACTTTGGCGATCTCCGTGCCACCCATGTTGGCAGACATAGTGTCGATGTGTTTCTCCTGTAATGGACGCAGATAGTAGTCAGCTCACGCGTCGTATGAAATGTGCTTGCATCCGCTCTTACAGCGTCTTGAACGGTGTTGCGGCCGTACGGAACACTCGTGTTCCAGAGCGATGAGTACTTGCTGCCGAACGAGACAATGTTGAAGACTGTGTTGTCCGTGGGGAGATTCTTGACGAGGTGGTGGAGCGCGTCCTTTGCGTACGCCATACGGAAGTCGTCCTGCATGCTACCGCTCCGGTCAATCAGGAAGATGTACTCCTGGGACTCTACCGTGGGGGCGCCGAAGCGAGGGACAGTCGTCAGAGATAGAGCAACCGTTCGGGCCTTCTCGTCCACCTCAGCTACGCATCGGGGGGCGTCGAGCTTCTCTGCTTGTATAGACAGTACCAAATCGCGGTCAAAGGGAGCGGGCTTGCGCAGCTTTACGGTGGTGCTGTAGAGCGGTGCTGGCTTCGACTGGATTCTCTGCGAGGGCTCGACGTCAATCTCGTGGGACGGGGATGTGATGCCGATGATCTTTGAGGTGAGCTGTACCGTCGCCTTGAACGAAAGCGTCGCCTTTTCGTCGCTAGAGCGACCTTGGGAAAGCTCCGGAGGGGCCGCGCCGTACCTCTTCTTGCCAATGAAGGTCGGGATCGCAAAGCGAATCTGATTGAGGAGATCGGACTCGTCGTCCGGAACAGTCGTCGCGTACTTGGGACAAGATATCGTTGGTTACGCCACAATGATAACGATGCGTAGACACTCACGGTAATCTTAACCTTGACGTCTTGACCCGCAGGGATAGCACCGACCGAGATCGCAAAAACTAGCGGTAGGATCAGCACCACGTTGCAACACCCGAGTGAAGGCAACGTACCGTCAGCGGTGATCTCGTATGCGAGGCCAGCCCACTCGCCCTGGGCGACGGCATCCTGGAACACCTTCTTGGCCTTCTCGGTGTCCTTGACTACACCGGACACCACGCTGCCGTCGGACAGCTCCATCTTGAAGGCGCATACGGAAGCACCCTCTGGAATTGGGAAGAGGTAGCGAGCGTCTGTGAGGCGACCGTTGGAGAATGTGGTGAGATATTTCTGAGTAATGACCACAAGCGCAGACACTAGGACGTGAGGGCCACTATCAGATCACAACGATCATATTGATTATACGTTCGGAGTACGCACCGTCCAGGAGATAGGCATTTACAGAGACGGAGTCGAGAGGGAGGAAGACGAGTTTCCCGTTCGCAGCAATGGCACCGAGACCGGAGGGCGCATCCTTGGGCTGACCCACGGGCGGTGACTTTGGTGGGGGCGATCGTAGGGGTGAGTACGGCAATGTCGTGCGGACTGTCGGGTAACTATCCGTCGACATATATCCTGAAGACGGAGCCCCCGCACGTGGGTGCGTCTCCTATCAACCGGACCATCTCCGCAGCGTCGCACACACACGCGGTGGGCGTAGGATGAGATCGACGTCGGCCAAAGCTTGGAAGTCTTTCAGTCCGACCACAACGAGGTAGATAAGCGCCGAGACTGACATGATGCTCGGATCGTCCGTGAACTAGAGGTGACGTCTAGCGTCCCTGTCCTTCATCTTGGGCACCTCAGCATCGGCAGGGACACATGCCGCCGGCGACGTTCACACCCCGTGGGCCAACAACGGGGACCCTCGCAGATGCCTGTAGGTGTTCTGACCTTCCATGTCCCGATACGTGACTTCCGGCGTGCGCTATATCGATACCTGCTGAGCTCAGGTGAGCACAGTCCGGAGATACGTTTCCCCGGAGTGTCAATCCAAGTACACGTTCGTGGCACTATAAAAGCGGGACGCGATACGGGATGAGCACTGAGTAGCAACACACAACAAAGCAAGGATTGTACGCACCCTTAACGCAGAACGATCACTCTCGAACGCAAGGAACATGCCACCCAAGATCGTACGCCCCTTGGTGAGCTTCGCATCCCGCACCCCAGCCTCGACCAGACGGCCGCGGAGCTGATCTTGATATCGATCCAGTCCTTGGACCTCCAAGCCGCCATGGAGGACTTCCGCAATATCTGCAAAGAGTCTGTATCGGGCGCGAAGGCTTATGAGTACGGTACGTTCGGCTCGTTCGAGAGCCACTTACCGCTGCGAGCGATTGCCTCGCTCACTTGACGCGCAGGGAGCCAAGGCTACAAGGACTGCATTCGCCACTTCCTCCCGAGCAGCAGCGAAGTTGCGCAGCTCGCGGTCCAACCTGGAGACGCTGCAGACGTGTCCAAGATGGTGAGTCGACGTATGCAAGCCGATCTCCGGCACAACGTGCAGCTTACCTCGCACAATCAATCCGTAGATGAAGGTCCTCAGAGACAGGCCGACGGTGCCCTTCGCGGTGTGTCGAAACTCATCCCTTCTGGCCGTGGCGAGTGAGGGCTCACACATCCACATACTCCTCTCAGGTCAAAGGCGGCGGCCACGCAATGGTCCCCGGCTCGTCCTCTACGACAGGCATTCTGATCTCCATGGCGCGCCTGGACACGATCGAGTACGACCCCTCCACGCAACTGGTCAAGGTCGGCGCCGGCTGCCTCTGGGATGCCGTGTACGCCAAGATGTATCCTTACCGCCGTAACGTCATCGGCGGCTCGGCGTCGCAGGGCGTCGGTGTCGCCGGGTGGATGCTCGGTGGAGGGTACTCTCTGAAAAGCAGCCAGTACGGGCTGGGTATCGACAACGTCGTCGAATTCGAAGTCGTCGTTCCGGATGGGAGGGTGCTAATCGCCAACGCATCGAAAGAGAAAAAGCTGTATCAGGCGTTGAGGGTATGTACTGTCCTTCTTGAGGACGTTGACGGGCGTCGTCGCGTGGTCCTCGATTGATATTCGGCGATCACGTTCTTAGGGTGGGGGTAACAACTTTGGCATCGTGACGCACTTCACGATCAAAACGTACCCGCAGACGGAGACCTATGTGAGTGTCCACGATTGAGATGATGTTGGATCCACGTACTGATCAGCTGGAGTACCTCAGGGAGGCTCGTTCATGGTACCTGGCGACCGTGCCGAGGAGGCCAAGCAGGCCATAGCTGACTTCGTCGCGAACGAAACCCGAAAAGAGGCCTCCCTTGTCTCCGCGTTCCGGCACCGCTTGGTAAACGGCACACTCGATGTGAGTCGTCTACCCATGTCGCTCGATGTGCGACGTAGTATTGCCTTGCGCCCATGCTCATAAAGGTCATAGTACTCCATTTCCTTCATGTGCGTCTTCGACGGGCCAAAACCACAAAAGCCAGTCTTCGAGCAGTTCAAGAAGCTCATGACTTCAGGTACGGCGTTCACCGTCGACCCAGCCGGCTGGGAGGGCGCTGCTGGCTACCGGCCTCGCGCCTTGAACAAGGCGGTCAACAACGCGAAAATATCCAAGTCTACTAAGAAAGACAAGGAGACACGTACCGTAGCGCGCATCGCCCTCGACAGCGACGACGAAGGAGACGGGTCAGGCTCGGCCACCTTCAACGAGGGAACGTTCATGAAACTCGCCACCTCCCCGCCCATGCTACGCGCGTACGCCGCCGATTCGTTCGGGGGCAACGATGATGCCGACCCCTTCTCCGAGATGAGCATCGCGGCCGCCGACGCCCTCTTCTCGAACACGTATGCATACGAGATGCGGACCGACAGGGGAACCGACACGAGTGCCTTCTCCTCGGCGGGGTTGCGCGTCATGCGCTTCAGTGCGGACACGTTCGCTGAGGATGAGGCTGCGTCGGAAACGGACGAGGAAGGGGATCGGGGACCGGTGTTGACGATGCGTAGTCTTGTGTCCGCAGAGAACTCCAACGCGCCTATCGACCGGCCGATTCAGATCACAAGGCCGACAGACAGCATGGGCGAGCTGCAACTTCGGTACGTCAGCCGCATTGATTCTGAGCCGCATCGTGAACTCACACACTATGCAGCGGCCGGTTCGGGTGCATCATGGTGTCCAAGTACACGAAGCCTTTGCTCGACAAGATGGCGGAAGAAGCCGAGGTACGTCCTGTACCCTACATCTATATTCAGCCTGTTCGATACCAAGTTCCACTCCACTCAACAGAAATCGGCCACCTACCTGACCAAAAAGCGCGGGAACATGGTCCTCGTCGACGCCTGGCCCTTCCACCCCGAGATCTTCAAGAACAGCCCCCCGGGTGCGGCGTGGCCCCATGAGCCGAACGCGCCGATGGGCCCGTGCATCGCGTACTTCCTCTGGGAGCGGGAGGAGGACGACGAGTTCTGGCTGACGAAGCTGAAGGGCACGCTCAACCGCATCCGCGTCGTCGCGCGCAACCTCGGGCTCACGACGAGCAGCCCGGCGTACTACAGCAACGTGTCCCTCGAGAGCGTGCCCGCGAAGCGCGTGTTCAGGAACAACATGAAGTGGCTGATGAAGGTCAAGCAGGAGTACGATCCGCTCGACGTCATGGGACGTACCGGGAATGTGCACAAGATTCCGCTTCCCGGGAAGTCCTGAGAGCTGGCGTTGGCAGATTGTTGACGTTGTCGAGCGCCCTATGAGTTCCAAGGAGTACTTCTGATCAAATCTGTGAATACCTTCATCTGTATAGCGAGAGATATGGACAATATAGCCGCTATTTTCCGAGTTCTTGCGACCTACAAGGTTGCGTGCCATTCGGGCGACACGTGTGCCAGACGTTTTGTACCACAGTGATGGAGAAACGTCGCGCGTACTCTGCAGGCCTCGTGTACACAGGTTTCGTGGATGTATCGGTTGCAAGTGCTTGCATTTGAGAGTTGGAACGTTCAGAGAAGGGGATCTCCTGCGTGCTACACCGTGCTTGACGTACAGCTGCAGGTTGCCGTCATACGAGTTAGTAGTAAAGGTGAAGGAGGCGCCCATGCTCAGACGCCCGTGCTTCAACCTCTCCCCGGCCGGGTGACTACGATCATCACACCCGGTACCTCACTCTAGTCTCCCCTAGGCAGACGTCTATTGAGCAAGCACCAAAGACGTCTGCTTCATAACACGCCCTCAATACCGTAGGTCGACGTTCGTGCTCACGGATCAGCGGAGTTGACGTTGCCGAGTGATGGCAGAGATGCCGAGTGGCTGTTGCTTGCTCAGGGCGCGGAGACGCTCGACTCGTTCTTGTACCGCACCGTATACGTCCCTGTCTACCCTACCGGTTTGCGACCCGAACCCAGACTCATGGAATTAGGCAACCAAGATAATGACCCACGGCTTCCGAGAGAGATCCTGTTCTTCCAGCAGCTCCAGACGAGAAACAAAGACAAAACCGCGCTGAGCGACGCGTCCTATACATCGGGCGCTAAGTTTGAGACGCGCTTCGGAGATTCAAACATAGCTGACCTAAGCAGCGAACGTCGACCTAACGGTATGACCCCCTCAATAAGAAGCAGACTAACCTCACTCGAGGCTGCCAACTAAGAAGCAACAAGCCCTCCAACCAAACTGCTTGTGCTTGCACTTCAATATCATTGCAGGTATGTGCTACTTAAGTTGTGTGGAGGTGAGTCACGACTATCCGCACAAGTTGTTGAAGTACCGCGCACGCTCACGCTCTTCGTGAGTGCGTTGAAGATGTATCATTCTGAGCCATCGAGGCTTCAAGGTGTGTACCCCCCTTGGTATACTACGCTACCTTGATCGAGCTCATGTCATTGTTTTGTCACTCAGTGATTCTCCTTGTATTGCTGACATCGGGGCTATCGGGAGTTACGTAGACTTGTTCACTCAAGCTTGACACTGGTAAGGTCGCGCTCCAGGAGGTCATTATCATGCAGCATCAAAAGCTCGCTTCCGCAAGGCATAGATATTTGAATCTGCGACAGACACCAAGGCAGATCGGCTGGCGGCCGGCGATATCAGACGGACGATGCAGGACGTGGGTCTGACTGGATATCTTTCGTACGAGTTGTTCCTGTCTTGACCACGAAGGATCTGGACTACAGCAGCGGTCGCGAGGTACACTTAGCGAATGGACGCCCTTTCATACCCCAACACTTCAGGTTCTAACTTCTCGCCACGCCAAGCGACTCCTTCCAGGGCCAGCCTCCTCCTTGACGCTTCCCTTCCACCGTCTCCTTGTGGTCCTCTCCCTGTCACCGCTCGTCTCTCTTCTCTCTGGGCCACCGCGAGGCGTCTACCCTCTCCCCTTTGTTGTTTGCCCTTCGCCCACCCGATCATCGACTTCCTTTTCTTGGCTCCCACCAATCCTCGCCCGAAGGAGACCCATGTCCGACCAGGGCGTCTCCACGACTCCCGGATGTACGAAAGAGAGGTGACAATATCAGAGGGGGCCGACTCGGATGCATAGCCCCTTGTGGCGCGGATATGTGATGCAAGGGTGATAGCCCGTATTTGCTCCCCCGAGCCTTAGCCAGGCCAATCGAAAGCCCAGCAGAGAGGATTTTCACCATGGTGAGTTCGACACGAAGCACCTGAATGAGGAGCACAGCGGTTCGCTGAGGGCGGTCGTGCTGGCACCTGGCACCCACGACGGGAGTGGTGGTAGGGCTCCGAAAGATGCAGCAGTGGCCCCAAGAGTGGATGCTCTGGTGCGGGATCGCCTTGATAATCTCCTTCCACAGGCGAACGAAGGCTGCAGCGCGTCCTTCTCCGTAGCTCGGGTATACATGCACGCCGAAGATGCCCATGAGGCAGTACGCCTCGTCCTCCACGAGCGTCGTCCGTCGGCGGGCGACCCAAGATAACCTCTGGACCACGCTGAACGCGTCCGGTGGCGCTCTACCCGTCATGATCGCGGAGTCGACCCCCGTGATACGCTCTAGTGTGACGGCTAAACCCTCTCTAGTACCGATGACTTCCCATGTGGAAGCAAGGAAGACGATGCGCTTAGGCGCGACCAGTTCCTGCAGGGTCCAACCGCGGACGTGCCAGTCGCTTTCGTGAAATTCCGGGCTAACTGCGGGATCGGCATCCGGGGGAACATCATGGAGGTAGGCGTAGCAGACGTCCGCTCGTTTGTACCAGTCGTACATGGACCTCAACGCGTCGGAGACCTCCTGTCCATTGGACTTGTCTATGCAGCACGAATCAACCCAGACGAGGTCGTAGCCAGCTTCCCGCGCGACTCTGCAGATATCCTTTATCTTCGACGAGAGCTGTGGGTGCGAGAGGATGGATGGCCTCGTCGCGGCATCCCGGGAATGCCCCTGCAATGAGCTCATGCGGAGCTTGTCTGCTACCTCAGCCTGGATGCGGCACACGTCCATGTATGACTGTTCCCCGCCCTCGCTCGCGGGTTTCCAGGTATGTGAAAGGATGGCATAGCGACGGGTGCTCGGGTCCTCGATCCAAACGAATTGGCCAGTTCGGGTGTCCAGAAAACGCGGCATGCTGGAGGCACTATCGACCGAGTGGTCAGCAAGCAGATGCGTTCCTGGGACGAAGAACCCTCACCGTAGAACCAGGAGGTGGATGACTTGCACAAATGTGTTCTTGCGGTCGGTGTCATATATAGTCAGAGGACCGCCGTATCAAGCGTTCCGCGTATTCGGGGTGGATTTCCGTCGTTGATCGTACCTCACAGTTATAGCTACTACTAACAACGGTAGCGGTCTCGCGGACGCATGCGGGGTTCGCGACACGGCGGTGAGCGTCAGACCGGACATGATCCATGCCTGGCATCCGATGTCCATCGGTCAGGGGTGGATACTGCGTCCACTGTGTTTCGGCACGAACTCAAGAGGATTGGATATCCTGTCCAGTCTCATGAGGTCTTGATATCCAAATCGTGCCCATGGGATGTCCTAGCGAAAGATCTATCAGCTATGGTAGTGAGCCACGTTCAATCGATTTCGAATGTTAGACAGTCATGGCAGGGTGGACGGCTAGCATTGAATCCACGTACAGTAAAGGTACATATGGGATCAGCACATCGCGCTGGCGCTCGTGCGCAGGAACTCACCTCCAGCTTCTTGTCTCGCAATCATTGTACCTGATCCACTATCCCGGCAACATTCAGTATTTATTCTCGCAGGGAACGGGATGTGAATGTGCGCAGAGGTGGACACCTGGTTGGGCGTTGTTGTGGTTGTAGGCAACCTCGAGTGTTAAGCGCTCCCAGGCCCACGTTCCTCCGGCCAACTGTCTGGTTGTCGTTGTTTCCTCGCCGCATCTTGCTGAGAGACTACGGAAAACCACTACTAATACTACGGGGTATGTTGTCCCAGTCCCATCTTGCTAGGTGCTGCAGCCTCTATCAGGCGGTACTGGCTATTCAATATCCAACATAATTGTCGTACGGTGTCGCCGCCTCCCAAGAGATTCCCAACGTCCTGGATACGTCAGGGTGGTGGAGAGAGGTAGTAACTCAGAAGAAGCGCATAGGACTGATCTCGAATGAGTACGTCATACGATGAGAGCCTAGCGGGTCTATATGTGTCCTGACTTCGCCGACTTACTGGGCCGTATATCCAGCTGACCGACGCCACAATGCCACCGAGCGCGCTCGCCTATATAGGAGCACGCGATATCACGATCTCTCCTTGTGCCTCAGAGCCACAGACATGAGGATGTCTGGTGTCCGGCTCTGTAACATGTATCCTACGACGGAGTCCAGACTCAGGATGCTAGCCTAGGTATCCTGTCACCGATTACCTAGCGTCGTGAACAGCGGCGACTTCCGGGATGCAGGAGGAACTCCCAGCGCCCTCGTACGACCCTTCTCTTTTCTCGTGGTGAACCGGATCGGCAAGGTGAAGCGCACCTACACTGTTTCCGCCCCGTGAGACGGTCGGCACTGGATGTCGCGAACCGAGTGCTTCGAGGCTCAAGAGGCTAAACAGATGTCAACGCAACAGCTCACCTTCGCGACTTCGGTGGCGTATCGGCTCTGTTGAAGGCAGACTAGAAATGGCGAGTCTGTACTATGTCCGTACATCGCATGGCCGTTTGCGTTGCTGGTGTTCTCGACCCACAAAGTTCCGAGGTGTACCATGGGTGCACGCTGTCTGCGCAGGTTCAATCATGGACCCTGCTCTCCTCACCAGTACCGGAATGCAAGTATCCTTACACGGTTTCGGTGTTACTAGCACGGCAATTCTCGGGATACGGTAGGATCGCTTTCGGAAGCTTTACCTTCTCGCTTATTTCGTTCGCGGATTAGCGGAGGGGAGAGTTAGGAAGCACACGACCTGTCACGCATTCCGCCAAACTTCCCCCGCCTCGGAGTACGTACGCGCTGCGCCTTCCGGGTCCGCACGTCTTCCGCGAAGCTCCATCTCCTGCACTCCCGACTCCCGAGCCTCATCATGACGAAACACGTACGGAGTTCTTGAACTTCGCACGGGCGCCAGTCCGTATTCCGCTCGAAACGGTGTGGGACTCTCCCAGCTGACCACGATGACCACGTCGCAAAACAAGAGGAAAGGGACGTACCATTTCCGCCCGCATTGCGAGGAGGAGCGGCTGCGTCGCGCGGGACAGAACGGCGCGCCTTGCATCCCGCACGGACGAAAGCGCGTGAATGTCTGCGCAGCATCGGACGAGATAGGGGTTGGGTCGTGCGGGGCAGCACAGGCGCGTCGGTGGGTGGTGATCAGCGCGGGGCTGGCAGCTCGCACTGTCCTCTCTTGTCTTAGGAGTGTCAGCAGGGCTGTCGGCGGGACTGTTGGCAGGCACACCGTCGGCGGAGGCGCGCCTGGGCGGCCTGCGGCTCGCCCAATGCAGATTGGCAGCGCGGGCCTGCGGCAAGTCGCAAGGGGCGTCCTGGGGGCGCTGGCGTCCAAGAGATTGCTGTCGTGCGATCGCTGGTTTGTGATGGCTCGTGAGTGCGCGCCCCCGCATTCCGATCAGTCCAGATCATCCAGCTCCGGGAGTTAGGGGATGGGGAATGCGGGGCGTTTGCGCCGACGCTGTTCCGCGCCCTCGCAGCTCTCGCCGCTGGGAGGTCTGTTCCCTGGGCCCCGCCACCTTCCCGGTGGATCTGTTTCATAGGCACAAAGCTCGATGTCAACCGTGGCAGCTGCTCTCGGGACACATAGCATACGGGTTCGAAGTGCGTCGAGCATGTTGATCGCTTCGGAAGGAGATCCGTTCCAGTTCGGAACCGTTCTATGGCCCCACGCACGCATAGGTTGCTTTCCCCGCACAGCTGTGTTCGCTCCGTGCGAGCCCGCCGCGCCAAGTGTGGGGAAGAGGACGAGGAAAGCGGAAGACCGGGGTAGGAGGCTAGGCCGGAAAAGGGAGCGTACCCCGCCATTCCGAACGGGCGGAGGCGCGGGCGGTGGATAAGAACGAATTCAGGGGCAACGTTTAGGGAATGGGCATGATCTGACTGGATCACGCGCCCCAATCCGTCAGCTGTATATTAGTCCCCCGCCAAGGCCGGTCCCAGTCCCGCGTCTCCTCCAACTCTCCCCTCTCCTCCATCTCGCTCCCACCACTACCATGGCCAACGTCGAGGACACCCACCACAAGGTCCCTACGCACCCCATCGCCCCCCGCGTCAAGGACGGACACAAGACGCCTCACATCGGCCCCCACATCCACGCCTACAAGTACCGAGCTCTTCTTTCCGCCGATTCCCGCCAACTGACCACCGCGCAGATCCCTCCATGCCCAGACCGTCGGTCACGAGAGCGACGCCTGGTGGGCCAAGGTGCGTGCTTATTTCTCCTTCTGGAACCGCTCCTGACCCCCCGCCGATCATCCCAGATTGCAAAGGAGACCCTCCACTGGGACAGGCCCTTCCACACCGTCCGCGCCGGTGGCTTTGAGACCGGCGACATCGTCTGGTTCCCCGAGGGCGGCCTGAACGCGTCGTACAACTGTGTCGACCGTTGGGCGTTTAAGCACCCGGACAAGGTATTCACCCGTCCCCATCGCGTTCGGCCGACTCCCCATCGTCTGGCGCAATCCGTGGGGATGCGCGCGGAACACGCTTCCGCGCGCAATCTCCTCGGTTGCGATTGGGCGCAGGCGCTGCAGAGACATGACACGACTTCGCGAAAGGCATAGGCATTCGTGCGATCGCTGCGGACTGACGGACCGATGTATGCATCACGTGATCGTGAATAATCGTCGTCGCGTCCCTGCAGTGCGGCCCTGCACAGACTGCTATCATTTCCGGCTTTACAACTCGCGGACGAACGCGTCGCTGATTCACCCCAACAGACTGCGATCATCTACGAAGCCGATGAGCCGAATGAGGGCAGCTACATCAGCTATGCCGAGCTTCTCCGCGAAGTCTGCGCGGTCGCGAATGTCCTCAAGTCGTTTGGCGTGAAGAAGGGTGACACCGTCTCCGTCTACTTGCCCATGACCTGGCATGCGGTAGCGGCTTTCCTCGCGTGCGCACGTATCGGCGCCGTCCATTCCGTCGTGTTCGCTGGTTTCTCGGCAGAGTCGCTCCGCGATCGTGTCCAGGACTGCAAGTCGCGCGTCCTGATCACATCCGACGAGGGTCGTCGAGGAGGCAAGACGATCGCCACCAAGGTCATCGCCGATGCCGCCATCAAGGAGTGCCCCCTTGTCGAGCACGTCCTCGTTCTCAGGAGAACGGGTAACGAGGTTCCTTGGACTACTGGTCGCGACAAGTGGTGGCACGAAGAGACCGTCAAGGTCCCGCGCTACTGTCCGCCTGAGATCATGTCTGCTGAGGACCCCCTCTTCATCCTTTACGTACGTGTCTCCTGATCAGGTCTCGCCCTCTCCTGTACTGAGAACTCCCACAGACGTCCGGTTCTACTGGCCGCCCCAAGGGTGTTGTCCACACGACCGGTGGCTACTTGCTTTGTGCCGCACTCACGGTCAAGTACGTCTTCGACGTACACCCAGATGACAGGTTCGCCTGCATGGCCGACATTGGCTGGATCACTGGCCACACCTACATCGTGTACGGCCCCCTCGCGAACGGCGTTACGACGACGGTGTTCGAGTCTACCCCTGTATACCCCACCCCCGCCCGCTACTGGCAGACTGTCGACAAGCACCAGATCACCCAGTTCTACTCTGCCCCCACCGCGATCCGTCTCCTTCGCCGTCTTGGCGAGCACCACGTCAAGGACCACAACCTCGGTTCGCTCCGCGTACTCGGCAGTGTCGGCGAGCCCATTAACCCTGAAGCTTGGCACTGGTACAACGACCACGTCGGCCGCAAGCAGTGTGCCATCGTCGACACGTTCTGGCAGACGGAGACCGGTTCCATCGTCGTTACTCCATTCCCCGGTGCGATCGAGACGAAGCCCGGCTCGGCGACGGTGCCCTTCTTCGGTATCGAGCCTGCCATCCTCGACCCCGTCAGCGGCGAGGTACGTCTCATTTAGCTGCGCTCTAGCATCCCGCAGAGAGCTTATCTGACGTGCCCCGCGTTTCAGGAATTGACCGGCGACGGCGTTGAGGGTGTCCTCGTGCTCAAGAAGCCTTGGCCCTCAATCGCGCGCACCGTCTACCAGGACCACAACCGGTACCTGGAGACGTACATGAAGCCTTACCCCGGATACTTCTACACGGGCGACGGCGCCGCGCGCGACGAGCACGGGTACATCTGGATCAAGGGCCGTGTCGATGGTGGGTGCCGCCCCCGTATCCCATGACCGTCCCCGGTGCGCTAACGCGACACACGCAGACGTTATCAACGTGTCTGGCCATCGTCTGTCGACTGCGGAGATCGAGTCGGCTCTGATCACACACGCAGGTGTCGCGGAGACAGCAGGTACGTTCGCGCTCGCGAGGCCGCTCTATTCCCCCAACATGCTCACGCCATGCCTGCGACAGTGGTCGGGACCGCAGACGAGCTCACCGGACAGGCTGTCTACGCGTTCGTGACGCTCAAGCCGTGAGTACCCTTCATTGTTCTCTCAGCGCGCTGGAGAGGCGGAGGCTGACGCCACCATCAGCGAGTTCACGTACGACTCGAGCGACGAGGTCGGGCTCATCAAGGAGCTCACGCTCCAGGTCCGCAAGGTGATCGGCCCCTTCGCCGCGCCCAAGAAGATCTACATCGTCTCGGACCTGCCGAAGACGCGTTCCGGCAAGGTGCGTCCTGGCAGATTTGGAGAAGCCTCCTTGACGCAGCGCTAACGGCGTCTTCTCCGTCCCTATCAGATCATGCGCCGTGTCCTGCGGAAGATCGTCGCGGGCGAGGGCGACCAGCTCGGCGACCTGAGCACGCTCGCCGAGCCCACCGTCGTCGACACGATCAAGCAGAAGGTCGCGTCGATGTCATGAGTCTCTGCGCTGCTGCAGACTCTGAGTGGGTGCTCTCGCCGCCGCCGCTACTTGTACTCGTATGGTGGTCTGCTAATGTTCGCTGCTCGCTGGGGGGGGAGAGAAGAGAGATCCGACTATTCTTGTCGTGAGACGGCTTGTGTATACTGTACGATATTTACTGCTGGATACCAGACGAATACATGCTTGGTTTATACTGGATCGTCACGAGAGTCCTGGCGCGGATCTAGAAGTCCAAAGGATGAAGGGAATGGTATGAGACTATTGATTGTCCGCACGGGATACCGCCACTGCCGCCTCGAGCTCGGCGAAGTACCCGCTTTTCAGGCACATAGACCTGAAGACGCTATCGGGCTTGCGTATGAGGTTCGCGGGAGTATCGAACTCGACGACCCTCCCCTCGTCAAGTACGATCAGCCGGTCGTAGTCGATCACCGTGCGCAACCGGTGAGCGACTGCCACAATCCCACGACGACCCAATGTCAGCTATGTCGATCTCCGCGGTCAAGACACCAAGGGCGGACTCACCAGTCAGAAGGAGAGAGCCGCGGAACTCCTCGCGGATGGTCCGCTGGATCTTCGCGTCGGTCGCGAAGTCGATGCTGCTCGTGGCCTCGTCGAGGACGACGATGGGGCTGCGCCGGAGGAGCGCGCGGGCCAACGCGATGAGCTGCCGCTGCCCCTGGGAGAAGTTCGCGCCCCCGGGGGAGACCTCCGTGTCGAGGGTAATGTTCACTCGGGTCTGGGCGTCCGCGACGGCGGTGGCGGTAGACACTGAGACGTCCATGTCTGAGGCGGCCTGGTGGGATGCCGCGCGCGAGCCGGTGCGGGATGTGTTGAGTGAGGATGGGTGGCTTTCGCTGACTAGCTGGACACGGCGGAGTACGTCCCAGCATTCATGGTCGCTGTGATCGCCTGTGTATACCATTGAGCGTGCGGTGGGTCATATGTGCCTCAGGGACTTACCAAAAGGATCCAAGTTATCGCGAATAGTTCCTGAGAAGAGGACGGCGTCCTGAGGGATGAAGGTCTACGGTGGAAACCACGTCATTTACTGATTCGGACCGGAACAGGGGAGTTACTCACTATGCGCGAACGCAAGTCGTATAGGCCAATCGTGGCGATATCGATGCCGTCGACGATGATTCGGCCCGCAGAAGGCTCGACCTGGCCCTTCTGTTAGCCTGCTATCTATCGACACTTGTCTAACACATACGAATCTGAGGAGGCTCATAGCGAGCGTCGACTTTCCGCTCCCGGTTCTCCCTAGCAGCCCCACTCGCTCGCCTCCTTGGAGGGCAAACGAGACTCCGTGGAGAACTGCGGGGAGCTCTGGCGCGTATCGAATGACCAGATCTTCAACGACAAGTAGTTCCTTGTTCGTGCCTGACGACGTCGGCCAGTATGCTGGAGGACGGTTTGACTCTATGATTGCAGGCGGCTCCTGGGGGAGCTCCAGATATTCTACCACGCGCTCGACAGAGCTACAGTGAGGTCCAGTCAGTGGGATGTATACGTGAGATTCACATGGTGCCTACTTGAGATCTAGTTCCAATGCAGTCCAGTTCCGACAGGTCCAGTAAACGCTCTGGGTGAACGACATCGCCGACGTAATACAAACACCAGCCAGGCCAGCGTCGACGTAGCCCGCCAAAGCGAACAAGGTGGTGGCGAGGGTGGCCGCGGCGCCCAGGGTATCGAACATCAAGAGCACCCAGCGGTTCATCATCCAGAATATATACCACATCCGGATGGCGAGGTCGATCCTGTCGTACATTTCCTCCAGGAAACGCCGTTCGGCGCCGAACGCGCGGACTGTGACGACGCCTTCGAGGAGCTCGCTGAAGTGCGCGAAGATGGGGCTGCGGGAGTTGGATTCCAGGCGCTGGATGTCACGCCCAGTGTTCAGGTATGCGAGGCCGACTCGGCGGTAGAAGTACCCCAGGATAACAGCGGGGATGATTGCCAGCGGGAAGATAGAACTACCGTGGCGCGTGAGACAGGACAGGCTACGGACTGCGATACTCGAACTTACATGATCGTGAGCACAGACACTGCGAAGGAGGCGATGACCAAGTTCACAGAATGCAGGCTTCTCGCCAAGGATGTATCGATTGTGGAGATGTCCTGGGACTTCGGTGAGCAATGCGAGAAGGGACTATGAAACAAAGGGAAGAGAGGATAGACTGACCTTGCTGAAGCGGTTCAGCATGCGTCCCTGGGGGGTCACATCATGCCATCTCATCGTTGCTCGTACGACAGCTTGGAGGAGCCTGCTAAACAGCACTCTGGAAGCACGTAGAGCGCCGCTGAATTGTGTCGCCATCCCGAGGACGTTTACTAGTCCAGCGGACATTGTTATTGCCGCGTACACCCCGACGTAGAAGAATGGGTGGTCCTGAGCGGGCGGCAGGTGAACGCGCGCGGCGTTGGAACCGACATCGCTCATCTGAAGGGGGGCTTGCTGCGAAAATGCAGGGAGGCTGTCGTAGTTGCGTCCCTGCCCCTCTCCGGTAGGGAGGTGTAAGGCATCCGCAGCATCGCCGTACGCTTCTCCCCACACCTACGGGGCACGGGTGAATACGACTGTCGAGTGTGATACGGAGCAGCGACGTACCTTGATCCATAACTTCTCTCCGAGACCGAGCATTTGGGTGAGGAAGATGAGGGTGAGTAACGCTACCCACGTCCAGTACGATCTAGCAGGACCATTCATCAGCTTCATGGATTTCGCACGGTCGATTTTGATGGTTGGCTACGCACGCAGCCTTCAAGTATGTTTTGTATATCGGCCACTTGACGTTTCCCGAGGCGCGGTGCTCCTCTTCTACGAGCTTCCGAGGTTTCTTGGCTTTCTGGGACGCTTCCTCGCCCTCATCAGCGTCGCTCTCCGCCGCCGGCGCTGGTTCCATGTCGACCTCTTTGACGCGAGGTCGCGAGGCGTCCCCCGGACCATCAGGCCCTCCAGGATCAGCATTCGCGAAGTCGCCTAGCTGCCCGCTCGCGCGAAGTTCCGAGACGAAGCCTTGGGCCTCAATGCGGCCGTCGGCCATGCGTACGAGGTAATCGGCTCCGGGTAGCATGAGTTCGACGTGATGTGTGACGAGTATCTAGGACGCCGAGTGAGCACCGATATGCCCGCTGGACGGACTGCCGAGAAGGACGTACCACCGTGCGGTTAGCCAGCAGCGGGCCCCTGAACAGCTTCTCGTACAAGAATCGGGCAGTGTGACTATCCTGTTGGAAAATGTCAACGAGCTGTGTTGTGCAGCGTGGCGTGCATGGTCGACGTACAACAGCGCTCAAGGGATCGTCTAGCAGGACATATTTGGTGGGCTATGCAACGCACGTGAGCATACACCACATCGTCGCATGAATGGAACGGCAAATGTACCACATATATGGCGCGGGCGAGAGCCACTCTGCACTTTCGCTCAATACAGGCGCTCTGCCAAATCTGGTTGGAAGCGGACGCACCGAGCCTTCTGACCGCCAGACAGACTGATCCCTCTGTGTCAAAACGTCTAAATCAGAGCGATATCCGACAACGATAGAAAAGGGACGCACCGCGCCCCGATCTCCGTCAAGTCTCCGTCCTCGAATATCGCTAAATCCGGCTTCAACGCACAGCACTCCACTACCGCGTTGTAGCGCTCCTCGTCCCACGGATATCCAAACAGGATGTTTTCCCGTATGGTAGCATGACGCAGCCATGGCATCTGCGCCGCGTACGATATCGTGTGCGTCAGCCCATGCTCATCGACCTTCGATGGATCCTTCGACATGACGACGTGGCCGTGGATGGTAGTCAGTTCGCCCAGGAGAGCCATGAGCAAGGCGGTCTTCCCGCTGGCCGTGGGTCCGGTGACGAGGGTCAGGCGTCCCTCTGGGAAGGTGACGTTGATGTCCTTGAGTTCAAACACGCCATCGGTACTGTCTGAAGTCGCGGAAGAGGCCGGCGTTGTACCCTGTGAGGCTGAAGCGGGTGTGTCTTTTGACTTGGATGTCGAACGGTTCCACCGGAACGTTCCGTCAATAATCTTCACGCCACTCTCCTCTACGGTTTGAGGCGAACTCCCTTTCTTGAGAGTAGAGGCTTGTTGGTCTACCTCTTCTTCGTCGAGGAAGGACGCGATGCGGTCAAGCGCAACCTTAGTCTGCAAGGGTAGCAGTGTACGTATGAGACTAGACATCCGCGTTCACTCTTTCGATTTCCGCGACTAACCTCCATCAATTGGACTAGCATGGTCGGCACGCCGTTGAACGGCCCGCGGAGCATCTGGAATAGCGCAATTGCCTAAAAGAAGGGTATGCGCCATGTAGAGCCCCGGGAGGCAGTCTCGCAGTTGGGCAGTCGACGTACCGTGAACGCGGTCCCCACAGTCAACTCGTGACCCAGCGCAACGAACACAGTGAATGACGAAAGGGGGACCAGTACAGTGACACTGGTCCAGATGAGGAAGTAATGCAATGAGTTCAGGCGCGCTAGAGGTACCGAGGTGAGTCGCCTGCTGCATATTCGCTAACGAGTTAAAGAAAGCGCATACCCTTCACCAGCCACTGGAGCTCGACCGTACGCGCATCGGAGACACGTTTGATCCAGCGCTCTTCCCATGCGAAGAATTTGATGAGCTTGATCTGCACAGGGGCACAACGTCAAAAACGCATTCACGGACGGATAGAGCGTGATTCTGCATACTGCGCTGATGAGCTCGTTGCAGACACCCATACGCTTGTCTCGGGCGGCACTGAGACCCTTCTGGATCTGGATGGAGCTCTTGCCGACCCGAGTATTGAGAGGCCAGCTCAGCACGAGGACGACATAGCCCGTGAAGGCGGACAGCCCGAGTAATCTAGGATGACGCGATTGAGTGTGAGCGAATGCTTGAGAAGTCCGGCGGCAGCACGTACTTGTAGAGAAACAGGCTCGCCACGAGGATCTCGAAGGGCCCTGCAGATGGTCAGGCGGCAGACTACAGCAGACGATGTCGACCGACCTCCGTATATCAAGTACAGCGTCGCGACAGTCTGCGAGATCGTGCTTGCATCACCCGACATCAGATTCACGATCTTCCCAATGTCCGCACCGGACGCCGGCTTTCCTGCCTGCTTTCCCGGCGCATCTGCGCTTCCGTCAGAGACGCGTTCTCCAGTCGCGCCGGAGAGGTCTTTGCGCTTCAGTGCTTTCTCGTAGACGGCCGCCATGAGCTCGGAGCGCACACGGCCTCCAGCGCGACGAGAGAGCCACAGACGCTGCACGTCCATCTCGGCCTAGCAAAGCGTCAGCTCCGGCGCGGGCGAACGTACAAGCTGCAGTCAAAATCTACCCACCTTGAGGGTGGTGGCGAGAAACGCGAGAACGGCGTATACGAACGCGAGCGCCCTCTTCTCTCGATCGTGCGTCGGGTCCGCGAGCGCATCGAGGATCCGCTTCAGGAAGAACGGGCCCGCGTAGTTGAGGCCGATGCTCGCATACCACAGCACAAAGTCGAGGACGAGCTCGAGCCAGTGCGCCGCCCAGAGCCGCTTCACGAGTCTCCCGGTGGTCCGCGAGAACCGGGCGTGCAGCGCGCGGGCCCGCATGAGGGGGGTGAGCGGCCAGACGTCGGACTCGTCGAGTGTTTTCGTACTGCCCAGGTCGAGCAGGGGGACGATCCAGCGGAAGGTGATCCAGTCCCAGGCGGTGGGGTATGCCTCTGGAGACACCGTTGTGCCCTTCGACCGGGGGATAACGTGAGCATGGGGAGTCGGTCAGGAAACCCCGAGACCACGTACTATGTCTTCCTTTCGAATGCGCGTGCTGGGCAAAGCCAGCGGAAAGGACAGGACTACACCGAGCAGCACCGTGATCACGGCTACGTTGGTTACGCGTGCTAGCAGCAGTAAAGGAGAAATCGGCAACTCAAATACGTAGAGGTCATAGACCAGACCAACGAGCACCACTGTGGAGAGAATCAGGTGTAGACTGAAGAGCACCAGGAGATCATACGGAAGGAGAGTAGGTGGCCGAAGCACTGCTCGAAGACCAGCGTAGAGCCAGGTAACGGCCACAAGAGAGTCGCATACACCAAGCAAGACTTCGTCGTCGGGGTTGGCGACAAGAACGTAGCAGGCCAAAGAGACCCAGACAGCACATTCGATGAGAGAGACGGCGGATAGAAGGAGTGTACGCCGCAACGGGACATCAGTGGTTTCTGCTCCTACATGCGAACCATCTGCTACAAGAGATTCTGCTTCTTCCAAGAAAAACCAATACGACGGCAAAACGTTCTGCACCTTGCGAATGAGAGGCAGCGTCGCCAAGTAGATGACGACGTAACCGAAGGGGATTATAGCTGCCCAGAAGGAACGTGTACCTGCGTCCGTGAGGGTGCTGATGGTCATGGCGAGCCTCATCGACCTGAAAGTCATCAGCGCAGAGAGATCGGGGACGATGTTTGAGGGTCCGGGTGGCACGGTGAGTAATAGCCAGGAGGTTGACCGTACTATGTTATCGTGGTCTGTACACACGGTACCCGAGACCGCAATCCGAGACACAGGGACCACGATTGAGAGCCGGTGAAGGAACACCGCCGAGATAAGGCATGCATGACGCCAATGGTTCCGAGAGTCTCGCAATCAGCGCGACCACGAACGGGCAGAAAGTGCGAACCGGTCAAGTTCGCCGTTCATGGACGTTCGTACCTCGCCGCCTGGTGTCTTCCATCACAGTCTCGGCATGAACATACCGTACGATGTATCCGCTCCGCGCACTCTTATACATAGATGTGGTCTAACCAAAGTCAGAGCCAGAATCTAGAATGGTTCTGCGGCGCGGGGAAGTGAATATTGATGTTCGTTCTCGACGTAGCCTTCTGGGGCTTGACAGACAGATACCAGTACCTTGCGCCTATTCTCGGGGGTATTTTTCAGCGGACCGTAGACGAATGTAGGCGAATACCGAGAAGCACAAGTTCCGGAGCTCGAGGGTAATTTGGCATACACTCGGACAGTGCTGCAGAGATCAATCACCCAGCGCATCAAGCGGCAGATTGAGACTCCGATATGCCGTTGTGGCTGAACGCGATTGGGCATCTTATTTTTCTTGGATCTAGGGTATATTACCGTACCCTAAGGTATCGGAAAGCAGTGCTAGTACGGCCTTCTGTAATCAGCTATAGTTTCTGTGAGTCCGGAACAAAGTAACAAAGTTCAACCTAGCACAGAGTAAAAGTATGTGCCCCAGCCTGCATGCAGGAGTCTCTAGAGTGCTCACCAGTGCTAGACGAAATCCCCCGCCACACATGTGTCCTCCCTATCGTCGGCAAGGGTAGATCAGTATCCCATACGCGGAATACGGGTTCGGGACATCCAGTTCTCTGGTACACAAGATGAGCAAGAGCTCTGTTACTCGCATAGCAGATTGACCATCTGATTTGATGACTACGCGATGCCCACCTCGAACGGCCGAGTTTATTCCCTTCCGCAGCTGGCAGCGACGATCGCCACGAGGCCCACTCCTATCTGTAGCACCCTACAGAGGTGCCTTGGTTTCCTCGGTGTGATAAAGAGAGCTGTCTCCTGACACCAGGCGAAGACGTCGCCCACCTACCTGGACCGCGACGATTCGGCCGCAGTGACCCATCCGGCAACACGCCCCTCTCGGCATTCGAGCCGATGCATGGGAGGAACGCCGGAAATTAAACCCCCGGGTTCCTCCTCTCGTGAGTACGGGTACGAGTCCTAAGTGTTGAGTTTTGGGAGCAGGTACGTCACCTCACACTAGCCGTTTGTCTCTTGGCTGCGATCCCAGGCCTTCTGACATACTTCTGCAGGTGTAGCCACTGCGAACATTCGCTCACGGTCTCATTTATTGATTCGGCATACCGAGCATGCAAACACGTATACACCCATGCACGATCCCGAATCGTATGCTCTTCCTGCGGCCCCAGTGCAAATACGGTGTTCGACGGTTCCTATCTCCGGCCGACGTTCACCGAGCTCGCCGGCCTCGAAAAGGTATACGGGTAGTCACGTTATCGAAGCAAGGAAGGTTAGCGCACGGTATGAGGGAATCCTTTAGCACGCTGCCATACTTACCGCAGCAACCGAACCTATAAACGCATGTCCAGTTGAGCACCATCGCCGCCTACACAACGATCGTGTACTCTCCGCCAAGCCCCCCTCATCACTCTTCTAGACGATTGTACATGGAACGGCAAACAAAATCTCCCGCCGGACTAGGGGCCATTGCAGCCGATGGCAAACTCGTTTTTCTTCCCCTTGACTCGGTATCTATAGATGCGTTCATCCTCGACGGTATGTGTCCCCTGTGCATGGGATATATGCATATCGCTGACTGACCCGGATTGCATCCCTTTGCAGTATCCGCACTTGTCACCATGACGCAGGGGTATCGCACCAGATTCTCGAATGGGCGTCTCACTGATGCTCGCTACATCTTCCCGATACCCGAGGGCGCCTCCGTGTGTGCCTTCAAGATGGAGCTGTCTGACGGAAGTACGGTTTCTGGGGTGGTCAAAGACACAGAGAAAGCAAAGAAAGTGTTCCAGGATGCGGTCTCACAAGGCGAGTGGGCTGGCCTCGCGTACGAAATAACCGCGGATGGTACGTTCCCCGAGGTTCCTGCAATGTGTGAAGGGCTTCGTAGATTTATTTCTAACCCAACCGCCAGTCTTCGCCATTTCAGTCGGAGCTATTCCAGCAGGGCAGCATGTCAAAGTCGAAATCTCTGTGAGCGCCTGTGAGTGTTGTGGCTGTTATCCTGGTCACCGATGTTATCCCGGACAGTACGCGACGACGGTTCCAGACGACGAGTCCGATCTATTGAACCAGATCCGCTTTGCGATTCCAACCTTCATCGGTAAGCAGCGGTACGGCGCCGCGCCGCGAGAGCTCTCGCAAGGCCTCTCAAGCCACGACAAGGCGACCCTTTCTCTCAAGGCGACGGTACAGCTCACATCGAGGATCATCGGCATCACCTCCCCTTCGCACGAAGTCGACGTCGAGCCTTCGCGCAGAATTCAATCGCGACCAGCGCCGCTCTACGGCACCACTGTGAAGCTCCGCAATCCGGCTCGCTTCGACCGGGACGTGGTGCTGTCCATACAGGCAGAGAAGCTCGATGCCCCCCGATGCGTAGCCGAAGTGGACGAGACAGCCCGGACGGTCGCCCTGTCTCTGACGATTGTCCCTCGCTTTGCTGCTCCCACTGTGCAATCCCAGGAGTACATCTTCGTCGTTGACCGGAGCGGCAGCATGGGGGTGGACGGGCGTATCGAATATGCAAGGGACGCGCTCGGGCACCTCGTGAAGAGTCTCCCAACCGAGAATACCTCCTTCAACATCGTCTCTTTCGGCAGCGATCACTCCTCCCTGTGGGACACCTGCGTTGCTTACGACTGGAACAGCGTACAACAAGCGGTGAGGGCAAATGCCTAGATGTTTTGCGAGAGCTTACTTGCCTTACTGCATGGTAGGAGAAGCACATCGCCACCATGTCTGCCAACATGGGCGGCACCGAAGTCGGGCAAGTCCTCCAGTGGGTGTTCAATAATCGCGGGGGTAGCAGGAACACCGCCGTCATCGTGCTCACGGATGGAGATGCGCGTACCATTCCCTACACTACGCCGTCCCCGACTCACACGAATGCCCCTGATGATGCAGATCTGGGGACCAGAGCAAGTAATCTCGCTCGTGACACATGCTGTTCAAAGCGCCGCTGCACAGTCCAGCGCCCTCCGCGTCTTCTGCTTGGGCATTGGGGACGGCGCGGCCCCCGCACTCTGCGAGGGCATCGCGCGGGCGGGGAACGGCGTGTGTTTCATGACGACGAGGAACGAGTCGATCAAGGACCGGAGCAGCCGCCTCCTCCTCGCCGCGCAAACTCGCCCGCGCGGCTCCGCGTCCGAAATCACCATAGACTGGGGCTACAACTCCGTCCCCCGCGCGCAACCCGCCTCCGCCTCCGCTCCGCCCGCCTCGCCCTCGCGGCGTGCTCACTCTGTGAACCTCTTCCAGCAGGGGTATGACCCCGTCGCGGCCGCGAGGAAAGGAACCGGGCCTGGCAGGTCGGCCCTTCCTCCTCTCCCCGACGTGCTCCAGGCGCCGCCGCGCATCCCGAACCTCTATCCGGGAAACCGCTTTCTCGTCTCCGCCATCCTGACGAACACCGTCGCCGTCCCCGAGAAGGTGCGGTTGTCGGGACGGCTGCCGGACGGGAGCTCGGTGCGGCTTCCGTCGGTCAGGGTCTCGCACACCGTCGCGAGGATGGAAGACGGACGGCCGCCGCTGTTGCACACGCTTGCGGCGCACCGCATCGTCCGGACGCTCGAGGATGGGGACCTCGACGCGTTCGGCTTGAGTGACGCCGGCGACAAGAGCTTGCGCGACGAGATGGTGCAGGCTGCAGTGGTGGAGTACGGGGTCCGGTACTCGCTCGCTACCAGGTTCACGTCGTTTGTTGCGGTACGGAAGGCGGTTGACGACGACGACGATAGAGCGGACGAAGGGGATCTGTGCTCGTGCTCGGACCCCGACTCCGACTCGGACACGCTGGCAGACTCGCTCTCGGACACGGACTCGGAGTTCTATCATGATGGGCAGGATTACGAGGATGCTGAGGATGCTGACGCGCAGGAGCACATTGAGGAAATCGCCGGCTTTGAAGAAGCAGTCGAAAACGCCGAGGACGTTGATGAAGACGTCCAGGACGAGGTCGACGAGGACGCTGAGGACGCTGAGGACGCATCTGCCGCGCAATTGTGGCAGCTGGCATCGCAAATGCCTGGTGGGTGGCCCATGGAGCCCCCTCGACGACCCAAGGTCACCACCATACCGATCAACATGATAAACGTGGCACCCGGTACGGCACCCCCACCTGGTATGAACGATGATCAGCTTTCTTTCAACCCCGCGCTTGAACTGATGGGCTGTGTCCAGTCACGGCATCGCGAGTCTCTGAGGCCACACTCATAACCCCTAGCCTTCAGGTGCGCCACGCGCCCACGAGGATCCTGGGCAGCGACGCCGTCTCGGGCGTCGCGTGCCTCCAAAAGCACGACGGCTCTTTCGCGCTCGACGAGTCGCTGGCGCTCCTCCGAAACACGAACAGCACGCTTACGCTCCCAAAGCTGAAGGACAGCATCCCAGAATCGCTTCGCTCCGCGGACACTGCCACTGCGGAGCGCGTGTGGGCGACGGCGCTCGTCGCGGCGTATATGATCGTCGCTCTCCGCGGGCAGCGGTCGGTCTGGGGGGGACTGTGGACGAAGGGGATGAAGTATGCGTGCGACAAAGCCCAGTTGACGCCGTCGGACTTCCAGCAGCTGGTGCGAACTGCTAGGGAACTCCTGCATGGTAGCTCGTAGTTGTTATCGGGTTGGGCCGGTGCTCCAATTGTATTTCCCTTTTTTTCTTGTACATATACGAGCGAAAGTGGTGGCTCATGAGGTCGATGGAATGACAGAACGGCCTGCACCGGAATTTTCTGCTGACCTTCCAAGAACCGAGGTGGGGCATCATTACAATCTGGGTTTGCACGTAGTTCGAGCCTTTCCGCCTGTAACACAGTACAACGTTCTGGTCCTCTCATGCTCTCTTCTACCGCCTGGCGCCCGGGGGAATCAAGCTAAAAATGTCGGTGAGTTGGATAGATTAAACACATGATGATGGTAAGAGTGCCGCGAGGGATGATCAACCTCACAGCCATGGCAGACGTGAAACTGCTTGTTTGTGAGACTATCGGGTGGGATAACGCGTCTTATGTATGTAGGGGCGAGCTGGCAGGAGCGTTAGGTTGTATGGGCACCTGGGGCTCGGAGACGGCAGCCTGCAGCTTTCGGACATCGTCGTATGTCTGCTCGCCGCCTTCTTCCTCGGAAAACCAAGTATGGGAGAGGATCGCGTAGGGCACCTTTCCGGCATCGTGGATCCAGACGAACTGGCCGGTAAACGTATCTAGGAAGCGCGGCATCTTAGATGATCAGCCCAGTAACGGTGAGCAGATATGTAGTGGGGTTGCGGATTCAGCAGAGCGTGGTCCCACTGCACCGTGGCTTTATGACTATGAGTCCTGTTGAACAGCTGTAGGGCTGTACATCAACGGGCGCTGCAGCCGCAACGTGGCTGCGGGCACGAGACAGGACGAACATCACCACGCGCCCAGTCTGCTTGATGGATATGAGCGCCCCAGATGTGACGGTTATAGGATACAATGAAGTCGGAATATAAACCAATAGGAAGCCTAACGCCCAAGGCGCAATAAAATACGCCAGCCCCCATCAGTCCTCTTCCACGACATCACCTTCGTCGGAAGGCTCAACTTCTCCTTCGTCCTCATCCTCTGAATCGCTGCTGCCAGCATCCTGGATGGTCATCAGGTCGTTCAAGCTGACACGTTCTGTTCAGTACGACTATGGCCCATTAAACAAGGGGAACCCCTCGCGACGTACCAGTGCACGAACGGCCGTACAACGCCCACAACCCGCGCGAGCTCCTCCTTGAAATCGGGCGAGAGCACTTGCTCGTCAGTGAACCTGCACCGGACGAACGCACGTCGTGAGAAACGGGTCGTCGTCAGACACCGGAGGGCACGTACTTGTGCACCACCGCAAAGGAACGGCATTTCAAAAGGTCGATGTCCCTGTAGCAGCAGACACCCGGTCAAAACGGCCCTAGCGTACAAGAAGGATAAAGTATATGCTCACTTGTGGTTCTTGTCGACACCCTTCGGCGCTACCTTGAGCTCGTCCTCGAACCCGAACACGTTCTGACGGATGCCCTTCGGATGGGGCCGCGCAGGCCCGAAGAGCGCTTCAAATTCCGGCGCAGAGATGATTTGACGCAAACGGCGCGAGGAACGTAGCAAGTTATTGCTATGAGACGAAAGCGTATAAGTATACATATTGTGCGTAAATTAAGGGGTGGACAAGCCGAAAGTCGTACCGGATGGTCTGGAGTTCATTCTTGGCGGGACACCAAGTGCCAGCAGCGATGAGGCTCTCGCCCCCGGGTTTGACTGTAAACGCGAAGTCAAAATACATGACTATCAACGACTCAATCATACTCACTCGCTCTGTAGCATTCGGGGGAGAATAGGTTAGCTAATGCGACATTAGTTGATTTGGCCACCACGTCGGAACGTACACATGGTCTACGGCACCCTTCAATTCAGCAAACACGCTGCGACCAGAGGCCACGATGGAACTCACAACCAGCGAATATCCCTTTACGCCCGCTGCGGGAGAAACTCGCGGAAAAGCCCGTCTTGTATGGCGTCTTGTCGTTACTGAACCGTATCTGTCCTGTAGTCAGATGGCGATGCTCCCACGAATAGCTTGGGACTTGCGTCTCGATATATCCTGTGTATGACGTCTTTGGGAGGAAGGTGAGGGATCTGTGGGTCAACTTCGACAAGGTTGTCGGTGAAGTGTTCCACGAAAGCCTTCCACTCGCTTTCGGCGAGGCGGTACACTGGCTCTGTTCCAGGATGAGATAGCCTCCAGGAAGGAATAGGCGGATCATGACGTACCGTGCAGCTTGAACCTGGAGTCGATTCCATTCAATCATCCGACTGTCACGTTTCACACGGGGTGTGCGCACCATTCGCGGTCATTGCACTCAGGTTTCTTCAAATCCGTGAAAAAATCCAGCGTATTCTGCGATATCTGTCCAGGAGGGACTAACGACAAGGTTCATATCCACGTACAGGTAATAGTACAAATGGGCAAGGTGCTCACCTCGCCCTGTCTTCGGTGCTTGGACCACCACGCCAACAATCTCCTGTCCCTCTTCCAACTCCAAATCGTCTTCCTCGTCTTCTTCACCACTCTGGGTGACCTTACGCTTCTTCCGAGGTGTGGCCCCAGACTTTCGCGGGGACGAGTTCTTTCCTAGTCGTTTCTGAGGAAGGCTCTTCGTTGGGGCTGTCTTTTTGGTAGACGCAGTCGCGCGTTTTCGCTTGCGGCTGGATGCCTCCAGGTCCTCGTCGTCGAGAGCGTCACTATCCAATGACTCTACCTCTGACGCGTCCCCGTCGTCTTGGTAGGCATCTTCTCCGCCGCTATCTTGGCTGTCGCCCGCACTCGACTCGTCGGATACAGCATCCTGCGCCTTCTTCGACCGAGGGTTGGCACGCGCGGCGCCTCTAGTAACCTTGGCATTAGATGTTGCCCTTGATCGCGTGGAACGAGCTGGCATGGCAGTGAAGTGATGGGTGGAACGTAAAGAGGTGTATTGCTGCGCGTGAGTGGGTCGCTGCTGACAAGACGCGTCGCGGGCGTCTCCGCGACCCTGAGCAGGCCTATACGGTCATGTGATCGACGCGTCATTTCAATGACGTGAATAACGGTGAATCAACCGCTACCCTTTTTGACTGCGGCTGGCAAGAGCTCATGCAACATAAGAAACATATACAACAACACCAGGCAAACAGATGTATGATCTCGTTCAGTATGCCCCGATACTCACGATATCGTGTGGCGCATCTCGCACTCGGGAATAGCTCACAACCTGCGGGTACCATAAACGTACACGATCACATACCCTCGCCGCCCGCCTGACTAGCAGGAGGACGGCGACCCTATTGACTTTACATTTCAATCTACTTGGAAACCCTGTATGAACTCTTAATCCGACACTCCGCGCGCTTCAAACCGCAACCTGTTGGCGAAGCATTTTCGTCAACCGCTGTTCCAGACTCCCCAGAGAGGCACTTACGTCCGGTCTAATCGGCCGGGAAAGAATTTGGCTAGGCCGCTCAAGCGCTCTGCTCGAGGACGACGCAGTTTCCGAACTTGCCGGCGGTGGTGAACGAAGCGAGGCACTTGTTCGCCGTCGCGCCACCCGAGCACTCGGTGCCCTCGGGCAGCTGGAGAGTGAGCTGCTGCGAGCCGACGGTGGTGGGTGCCTGTAGCAAGTCTCGTCAGCGAGAATGACCTGTAAGGAGCGCTGAGTGAACATTTAACTTACCAAATCGCCGTTCGTCAGGATGTTGATGGTGACGGGGAAGGATGCACCCGTGCCAGTGGGGTCGGCGATCGCGGTGGCGATCTGGCGAGAGCCGTCGACGCCGCTGGGCACAACGTCGGAGCCGTTAGCATATGCACCATACCTTGAGTTTGTACGGAAACGCGTACCCGTTGAAGTCGGTGATGGTGACGGTGAAGGTGCCGTCTGAAGCGACTGGGACCGCGGTGGAGGTGTCGAAGTTGGAGGCGATGTCGATCTTACCACACTCGGCGGCCGCAGAGGGACGCTGCACGTCTGCGCGGACAGCCACGCCAGACACGCCGAGCGCGGGGGTGATGATCGCGTGCGCCGACGCCTGAAGCGTGAGGCCGAGGCAGAGCGCGACGGTAGCGATGAGGCTCTGAGAGAACATGGCTAATGCGAGTAAACGGGGTGGAGGGCGGTGAGACGAGGAGGGCGGTGGAGTGTAGAGTGAACGGGGGATGGGGCGACCCCTGTCCGCCGCCGCTCTATTTAACCCTTGCCCAAGAGCACGGTTCGACGACCCGAGTCCAGAGGTCAGCGTCCTATTGCGGGCGACGCCACCAGGATTAGGACGAAGCAGGAGCACGAGCTCCTGTCGCTATAGACGACCGCCTGTGGCATCCGTTCTCTCCTGCTCTTCACGGACGGCTGCCCACGACATTGGGCTCTTCGTTCGGCAGCGACGGCGCTATGAACAGAGCGCATGGGCGAGCACCCACGAACGCGCCCTGAACCGGAAGCTGCACCACGTCCATCCTGCGCGGTGAGCGACAACCGCGCAAGCAGAGTTTTGGCACTCAATGGATCACGTTAGGAGGCCATGGGCAAGCACCCACGCCCGCGCGCGTTGCGCGTTCGAGGCCGGAGGAACCTGCGGCCTACCCCGCCTTCTGTTGTCAACGCCAAGGGTGCGCATTGTGGGCGGACGCTCGATTGGACGGCGAACAGGCCTCAGAGTCCCGTCGGCAGGCTCACCTGAGCATTTTTCGCGGGATCTGCATGTGCGTATTTGACACCGGAGTTTGCAGCATACCTGACGGGCGGGTCGTCGTGTGCAAATAACGCAGCGCTGGGTCCGTTAAATTGGATGCTCGGACTCGATCGTGGGTAGGCCATGACCAAGCCGCGGCGACCTGCAAATAACATTGTGACAGCGAATCATAGAAGGTGCCTGTCTAACTTTGCAGCAAAGCGCAGCCGTGTAGAAAGCACCCACAAGAGAGGCTCTAGGAGTGGTTTAGCCATGACTTATCGCAGCAACGAATGGAGGCATATACCTGAGACCCGGTTACTGATCCTCTTTCCGGGGCTCGGATGCAGTCTATTCGTGCACAGCGGCGCGAAGCAATTCCCCGAGGTAAGTTTGTTGGTGTGGGAGATTGGGGGTAAGTCTAGACCTCTTACCCACGATCTGCCCCGTCAACGCCGGGACATCCTTCTATCGTTCACAACCTCTGACCAGCGGATATGAGCCTCGTGGACAACGCATACGTTACCTATACTGCGATTTCCATTGGTATCGGCGGGACGTAGTGGCACGCCTTGTGGCGTCCACACCTGCCAGTGGTACTGTTCGCTACTTTGAGGAGCGGAGGTTTCAGGGACATGTACGACGCTTCTGCACCGTTATAGCTGACTTCCCCAGTAGATAGAGAGGGTATATTGATAGGCAGAGACGGCGGAGAAGTTGCCCTCACTGAAGGGCTTCGCATCGTGGTCTAAGTAAAACCACGAAGCGGAAAGGTTCGGGAGCGCAGCAACTCCCGATAGGTCACGGGACTTTGTGTGCTCTTGGTTGCCGAGCGCCTATCGCTCTCTTCGTCGAGAGTCGAACTTCAAGTACCTACCGGTCTGTTGAAGTGGTAGACAGGCAAAGATGATCGCACTGAAATGGCCCAAGATACTTCTTGAGCAGAGCGATTTTAGTAGAACAGCAAGCCAAAATGGTGCATTTGCTGAAATTCAAACTCGGTTTTCTGTATGGCACCCCGGGGACCGGATGCATCCCAAGCCTAAGCACATTTCCGAACCAACCTTGACTGCATACTGTGACTCCTTCCTCATGTCAGCCCTCTGTGAGGGTTGAACAGCTTATTTTAAGCTTGATGAGTGTGGCCCTCGGCCGTCGCCATCGAGACGCTCTAGCACAATGCGGAACGGAATGTGAGGCTCAGACGATGTCGCACGACTGTGCGCCATGGATTCACATTGAAGCTTCCGAATTCTTGGTTTTGATAGCGGTAGCGCGCGGTGCCAATTGTTTGTGGGTGCATGCGAGTGCAGTTGGGTCCCAAGCGTGGGCTGTGCAATTTGAGGACCACACCGGTCCTGATGAGAACCGACACATGACCCGAGATCGTGAAGGAGCGGAGTAGTCGTGCTGCCAGGAGTTGACTCGGTTTGGTAAGGCGATACTTTGGCCTAAGGCAATGGCATCAGTGCACCTGTCAAGAACGATTCCAACATTGTATCCACACTGCCCATCAAACGCCAGTGAATAGCACGAAAATTCCCACCGAGTCTCACCAAATACACTGACATCCCGCGATCACGGCGCAACGAGCCCCTCCACGACCCCCCCCCCTCTTATCAGATAACGGCACAAACACCGTTCAGTGGGACGTACCATACACACCAATTTCCCGACTGCGTGAGCACCCCCAGCGCGATCCGAGTCCTTGTTACCGGATTTGAATGGTGGGAGCAGCACCCACGAACATTCACTGTGGATATATTTAGGCTCCGTGGCGTCCTGCAGTCAAATGAGTGAATTGTGCGGGTCTAGAATCGCAAACATCGGGCGGTTGTGCCGAACGGCAGCACTCAATAGGAACGCCCACAGACGCACCGACTACGTGGATCGGTTCGGTCCCAGTAGTACGTGACTACCACTGGTTGTAGTATCCCAATCCGACGCTTGCAGTGTCGTTCCTCTGTTGTTAGTGACGAAAGTCCACTCAACCCCAAAGACAAGACGATTCATCGTGACAGGACGGGCTTCGATGCATTAGCTCAAGTTGATATCCGGTAGTACCAGCAAACGCACGGACGCTATGATATGCTGTTTCGGCGGTAGGTAACTTCGCACCATTTCTACCTCAGCATCCGCTCCATGCGGTGCGGGGGCATTCGACTGGAACCGAATCCGAGTGTGGTACTCCACGTACTCCTGCGTGGTGACTTAAGAAGGACGCCTCCGGAGGAGCCGTCGCGCCCTTGAACACCGCGTGCATCTTGCCGATGAGCGCGTGGGCCGTCAACTCCGCGGGCCTGGAGACGAGGAGGCGGACCGCGGGCTCGTACGAACACCCCTGTTCTGGCGTAGATTGGATATATCCAGCACCCGATGGCCGCCGCTTCGCCCCGACCTTGACCTCCCGGACCTGCATGTTGTCCGGCTCGCACGGGAAGTCGAGCGGGGACGCGCTGGCCACTAGGAATGAGATGGCGTGATACGCTGTCGCGATGGTGTTCTTGAATACGACGAGCCACGAATTGGTGCGGTTTCGCCGCGCGGGGCACACGCCGGTGCATGTTGTCCAGGGATATGGGCACCACGCCGGCATAGAGCGTGACATCGGGTTCCATGCTCCCACTGAGCACACGCGTGAGGAAGTCGGAAACCCAACGCGAGGGGTATCCCACGCGGTAGAGGTGCATGAGTAGCCTGAAAAAGGCGGCGAGGTTGTGGGGAAGGCGGACACCATCCGGCTACAGTGACCGGGATGCGGGTGGTAAAGAGAGCGCGAGCACTAGTAAACGAGTAACCAAGTAAACCGTGTAGTGACCTCGCCTAGGAACGTGAGTTCTGGGATTGGACCTGGTAGAGTAAAAGCGGTGAGGGCGAGTACGTCCCGGATGGCTTCGTGGCGCAATACTTGGCAGCCCAGGTATCGGGGTAAAACGTTTGAACGCAGGACTTTGGGCGCTTGATGCGTTCAACCCGACGCGATTTTGGAAGCACTTAGCATTTGTACAGCACGCACAGTCCCTAAGTCCTGTACCGTAACTGGATCATCAGGCATCCCCAGGCATAATGAGACTAATCACCCACCGTATGAATTTAAAGAGATAGCGCACATCGAATGAACCTTGACCGAAATCGACCAATGACAACTTATACACTAGGGAGGCGAGCATTTCGATTCCCCTTGCAGTCATATCTGCGCGTCCGCTACAGCTGTACAAGAAAGCACCCTCGTCCGTTACAGTCCTTCCCCTAGATATCACTCATTCCTAACGCACCTCACGTTTCTACAGCGTATGGCCATAGCGGTACGGCGGTACCTACCGTCCACAGCCGACCTTAGCTCCACGTCTTGAATGACGACCTTATAACGGGGCTGTTCAGAATTCTTCATTAGGAACTTGCACGGCCACTTTCGAGAATAACCGGGCCCACCGCTCCTCCTCCCCACACAAGCTCGGAAGCCCTGTCATCTACCTCACTCAGCAGCCCGGACGGCGGTCCAATCGGACGCAAATGACGGGCGCGTCGCTACAAAAAGGATCACAAACAGGTAGGACCATCAGCATTCATTCCTCCATACAGTCGCACACACGCACCTAGTTGCCCGCTATCCTGACGATATGCCACCATGCACCACTTTTCCTCTCGCATTCGCTGCACGCGCCGTGCGCTCAGTCGGAAGCGGACGCGCGCGTAGTATTGCACGAGGTCCTGCGAGGTGAGGACGAAGAACGCGTTAGGCGGCGGCGACGTTGCGCCTTCGAACACATCATGTAGCTTCTGGACGAGCGCTTCTGCGGTTGTCTCCGCAGGCTTGAAGAAGAGGAGGCGAGTCACGGGCTCGAATGGGTTCCCGTAACCTAGTCGGGGGTCCCATGCGATAGTCGAAAGCGGCAGGGGACTGCTGACTTTGGCCTCCCATACGCGTATGTCGTCTGGATCGCGAGAGAAGTCGGCGGGGAGTACGCCCGTCAAAGGGAACGGGATCGCATGATACGCCGTCGCAATGGCAGTCTCGAAGTCGACCAACCATGGGTCTGTGCGGACGCGTCGCGTGGGCACACGTCGGTGTGCATCATCGACGGGTATAGGCCAAACACCGGCGTATGGGGCGGTGTCGGACACCATGCTCCCGCTGAGCACGCGCGAGAGGAAGTCGGCAAGCCAGTGAGCGGGATACCCCACCCCGTGAAGGTGTATGAGGAGTCCGAAGAACGAGTGCAGGTTATTTGGGAGACGGACGTTTTGTGGTGGCATGGCACTTCTCCCTGGAATGAGTGTGTTGAAGAGGACACGGGTCAGCCACACAGTCAGCTCGTCGCGAGACGCGAGTTCGGACAGTGGGCGTGGCAGGGCCAGGGGGCCAAGGACTAGGACTTCCATGACGGGTTTGAAGTAGATCACCCGGCAGCCTAAGTATCGGGGCGCGTCGCGCGACAGGAGATGTGTATATCTACCGCAGGTTGGTGAGGGATATCTCGTAGAAGAGAAACCATCACGCACGTGTAGAAGTATTCCTCATCGTTCCTGAACGAACAGGTATTGAGCAAACAGTTGCAAGCCACACCCGATTGCTTGTGTTCTTGTAGGTTGGGGACGATGTAGATGGCCATGTTCATAGGACCGTGAGTATAATCTCTGGAGTTTGGAACATTAGGGCAGATCGCCCATGCACGGCGTCGCTCGACGTACGGAACATTACTGAGCCACATCCTCGTATACGTTCGCGGGAATGCAGCGGGGCGGGTAGTGTCTCCACTGAACCGCATCTTGGCGAGTTCTTCAGACAAGCCTCCTACAATGAGTTCGAGGGTGATGTGGCCCTCCAGATCTCGCAGAGCGGCAGCGATCTCTTCGAAAAACACGTCGAAGGTGTCATATGCCAGTTCGTCGGCATCACCGTCGTTGCGCCTCTTCTCCACATTCTCTCTCTTGACGAAGTCTTCCACTTGCCCTACTGGTTCAAATGCATCAACCGACATCGACTGGTATCCGTCTCCATCAGGGAAGTGCCGGCTGTCGTCGAAGCTGGCAGCCTACGGGTCAAGTGAGAAAGGTACATAATGCCTACATACGCATGAGCTTGGCACTCACGAAGAGCGTGATGTTCGGCTTCCAGTCGTTCTCAATGTGTGCATTGATCTGAGGTAATGTCAGCGTGGAACCGGGAGGCGAGGCGAGAATTCGCCTACCTTGCGTGACATGACACGGTCGACATTTCGACCGAGCGCCAGACGTGTCCCCGCTTCTCGAAACAAGGGGTGTCGCTCGAGGAGCTCCGATGGAGGGAAGAAAACCTTCGTGAGTTTGTACCATTCTTCTTCGTCGACTGGTATTTTCTCCCCGACAACCATGCGCTGCAGCGTGTCTACCAGCGTCCCCATATTCGCGTTGACGAATGTGCGCGCTTGGGGAATCGTCACCCCGGGAAGCATCCAGGGGAGTTGCAGGAGGGCGTCGTCCGAAAGCTCACGAAGCATCGTCTTCATCAGGTTGCGTTGCTCGACGTAGCGCGCCCTCATCTGGCGTTGAGGGTCACTGAGTCCTGGTTGACCTCCGCCGCCTGGACGCCGAGCATACATCAACTGGCTCCGCATGCTGTAGTGCCGATGATGCGCAAGCATCTTGATTGTGGACTTGCGGGCACTCTTCCAGTACCGGAGTGCCTGTAATACTGGTTGGATCGCATTGCCGTCAACATGGAGCCAAGACGGAAGGGACTGGTTCGGGTGAACCAGCCTCTCGCTGAGGCTATCCATCAGAGACATCAATCTGTCAAGCGCAGCTGTCAGCAATGTCACTATATACGGGAGAAGGACAAACCTTTCGTAGCAGTATCCTGGCATGACAGCACCGCAGAACGAGTACATAAGGGTTGCCTTGATTTCCGCGCGAACGGTATGGTTTGTTGTGTGGTTCAAGTCGTCCAGCAGCATCAGCATACACAAATCGCGTGCGATGGCGGTGGGATGAATATCGAGGAGGGTGAGGTGGGTTCGGAGTACTGCCTGCTTCGCGCGAGGCAAACGTTTGTATGCGGCGTGCAATCCGACGATGGACGCGAGTGCATGCCGCCCTGGAAATGACAGTCTAGAATCAACAACGGACAGAAGTGGGCAGCTCACAACAAAACTTACCGTCTCCGGCACCTCCGAAAAGAAACGAGACCTCTGACAAGTCTTCCAACGACATGAAACCGAAGTCGAGGCGGTAGTTACCGGTGGTGCACTCAGGACTCCAGCCAGCAGTTAGGTCAATGAGAGGGTCATGGCCGATCTACAACTGAGAGTCATGACTGGCTGATCGACGTAAAGTAGGAAGGACCGCGCTTGCCGTATAGTATTCCTTCGCGTCGTCCCTAGTGCTATTCCAGCCCCAATCTGACAATACGTACACGAGAGACTCACAGGGGCTTCATGAACAACGGCAGCCGGGACAACGCGGCTAGACATTTGCTCTTCTTCTCTTCAAAGCACCCAAGACCGGTCTTGCTAGCCTCCCACTCGTTCCACCAGCGGTGGAGCTCTCCAATGTCGACCGGTGAAGCACCAGAGGTGGCTTTCAAAGAGTACTCTTTGAGCTTGGCGATATCGCTGGCGTAAAGTTTCGTTGTTCTAATGGCCTCGGGGTCCGATCTTGCGGCAAAGCAGAGCGTCTTCGCCAGTCTACTCGAGAGCCTCGCGACGAGATCCCCCTTTGAGTCTCGTTGGGGTCTCAATAGCCGCCACGAGCGGAGGATGGCAACAACACAGCCAGAGTAGTCGCCAACTTCGAACAGTGCCGCGCTCAAGTTGGACGGGTAGACAGGGTCATTCGGATCCGCTTTCTCTGCCTGGACACAACAAGGGTCAGCGCACGACCCGGAGAGTGCACGCACGCGGTACTTGCCTTGGCATATAAATCAGAGGCACTAAAAATTCATGTGAAGGGACAAACAGTATATGAGACTTCGGAATCCTCCAGAATTTATGCGAGTGCTCCTCATGCCGATAGAAAGCATTCGACTGCGGGGGCGCACCTGCTGAACCTCCCTGCCTTGAATTCTTCGTTCCCTCTTCGTTTTAATTCCGCGGCTGTTGCTTTCCCGGCCATATCGCGGCGGGGGGGGGGGGGGGGGGGGGGGCTGGTCGGTGACTCGGGCGGGGGGATGGACGCGGTATGGGTACGAAGACGACGCGTCGAGCGGATACGCGACGCGACGCGTGCCATTCGCGAAGCGCCCATGCATATCTAGGAAAATGATGTCAATTGGGTGTTAAAGTAGGTTTCTACAAGGTGGCACAGCGTGAGGCGCGTGGACGAACGGCCATCGGAGGGACGTTTAACAGTGAACTTATGGTATTATGCTGGGGAGTTAACAAATGTGGGGGATATCAAACAGAGAGGGGCATATGTTGCGAAGGAGTCAGTACGGCGTCGATAGGTAGGGTAAGGATGCGAAGGAGAATGCAGTGAAGTTGCGAGTGAGATGTGGACTGTATGATTGTATGCGGAAGAGGACGTGCGCGTGAGAGTCGGGTCTCTACTATACAATGCGTGCACTGATACAAAGCATGGGGTAAGAATAGATAAGGGAAAGCAAATGCGATGCATGGGGACAGCGAATAATCCGCGGAGAAAATAGAAAAGAGTGGATGGGCGACGTGGTTACGCGTCTTGGATGTCGAGTCGAACGAAGAGTGTCGAGAAAAGGTATTGTGAGAGCTGTCCATCGTGGAGGGGAAGGTGGCGGTACCCTGCGCATCTAGTCAGTACAGCATGTCGCAGAGAGAGCAGAGACGTCACCCACCGAGGTTCAAGCTACCCAAGCTGGCGCAGTAGACGGCTAGGGGCTCGTCATCCTCCTTATTCTCCTGCTTGACGGAGAACCGGACGAAGACCAAGTCCTTCATGTCGCCCACCAGATCGAACGGCAGGCAGATCTGCTGTTCCCACACCGGATTGAAACCGTTGTTCTTCACGACACCCGTCCGGCAGGTCACCGTCCGCGCGGACGTTGCCTCCACGATATTGCCGGTGGTCGGGGGAGAGTACGCGTCGGCAGCCGCCTTCTCGGGGAGGAAAGGTGAGTGCGTCCAGTCAGGTATATGGATGGACACCTCGACAAAAGGATCGATGATAGACTTGTCGACGATCTCGCGTCCTTGGGAGTCTTTTGGACGTGGGAGCTGCTGCGCGGAGATGATCGTGACATTGAGCAGATGCTTCGTCCTCTTCGCCAGAAGCTGCTTGTCTGTGCTGCGGAGGGCGAGCGGTTTCAGGACGTAGCCCGCACGGCCGTTGCGTTGGAACATTGCATGGTTGATCATGTACCCCAGGTCTATGTCCCGACGTTAGGGGTGCCACACCGCGCGATGAAATGAAAGACTTACCAAAGGTCTGCCAGTTGATCGCGACCAAGTGGCACCCTGCCGACCAGTACCGGTGCGGCTCATAGTTCGTCGAGCCGATGCGCGTGCCTTTAGGGTACGTCCTAACGAGATGCGTGCGGTTGTGCTTGATGAGGTCCATCATGCCTTGCTTGAGCAGCTTGTTTGCCGTGTTCTCCGAGAGCGAGAAGATGTGCTCGGGCGCGTACTCTTCTTTCTTGTTCAGCCCTCGGCACTTCACGCCAACGGTGTACACCAGCAGAGATACGAGCGCCATCGACATCTTCACCTTCGGCTTGGGGGTCTGCCCAGATATAGGGGGAGACTGTGGAGCAGAGACGACTTTCTGGGATCCCGGAGAACGCACTCGGTGAAGAGCTCCGCGCGCCTTCTTGAACTCGGTCTTGAGGTCTACAACGCAATGAGTATGGTAGGCATATAGCACGCGGATTGTACGCACCCCGAATGAGCTCGGCTTCGTTCTGACGAGCTTTTCGCCACTCCTGCTTCAGGTCGCTAGCGGCCTCCGAGTCGGATGCCGACGTGTCAGTGGTAGACGTAGACGACTCCGTGTCGACCACAACCTCCTTCTCGGTCAGACCCTGGCGCTCCGAGACGTACAGGTTCTTCGCCTTCAAGAGCACTCGCCCCTTCAGGTCCTCAGGGCTGGGTAGAACGTCGATCTTGGGCCGTCCATCTACAGGCGCCCAGACGAGCGCCTCGCCAAAGACCTCCTTCATGATCTCGACGAGCTGCTCCTGCTGCGGTACCGAGCAGTGGATCTCGGCCGAGATGATGATAGGGTAAGGCGAAGCGACGAATGCGTACTTCGCGATTGCTTCACAGGCGTCGCGCACGGACACCTTGGAGGTGAGCGTACGGCCATGGTAAACCACGGGTTCCAGGTCACCGTCGTAGATGTCCACTGCATAGCGTCAGAGGTGAACGTGTGCAGGGTCAGGTCAAACACGTACGCTCTACGCTCCTGCAAGAATGGAGCAGGGCACGGATGTAGCCTTCAACCGTGCTCTCGCCCACCAACTGATGCCCAACGAGGTACGTGTTGTGCGAGGAGGAAATGTAGTACTCAGGGAGCGGGCGCGACATGTCGTGGTACACTCGGCCGTGTTGGTCCGCGAAGGCAGAGTTGTCGGCGGAGAGTAGGAAAGCCGTGAAACCGCTGAGCGACATCTTCGCATCGTCCACAGAAGGCACGGTCTCGCTCGAGGTGGTCGTTGCTGTTGCGGGTGGCGAGGGAGTGGGAGGCTCCGTAGGCTGCGGCGGGTTCTCCTTTGAGATGGATAACGAGTGCATCGCGAGATCAAGAGAAGTTTGCGGAGGTGATCCCGGAGCTTTGCCACCCTTGCTAGAAGTGGCGAATCGCAGGAATAGGTGCTCTAATTCACCACGGCTGAGTGAAGACTGTTTCACAACGTCAGTGTTCGCCAGATAGCCTATGGAGCCGAGGCACACCTTCTGGGTGGTCTGCATGAACTGCTCAAAGGCAGAAAAGCTTAAGCCATCTCCGCCGTCAACAAGCCTCTTGTACAGCCTATCAAGCTCTGGTCGCGCCTTCAAGGACTTCACGAAACGCTTGAAGTCTGCGAAGTCCAGGTAGCCTCGATTCTGACTGTCAGCTTGCTGTATCGAGAGTCAGTATGCGCATCCGTAAACATAGCGACGTGCATATGCCCACCTTAAACCGTCTGAGCAGATCCTCCCGCGAAGGATTGATGTTCAGCCGCCTACATAACCTCTCCACATCGTCGAAGTCCAAACGTTGGTCCTGCTCTTCATCCGCACCCTTCCAGAACTGCTTCTCCCATACCGCTTGCCGCATATCCGCACTCACGAGCCCATTCATGAGCTGCTGTCGGATTGCATATAGCCGGCGTAAAGTGACGTCCCACATCTGGAAGATGTCGCGCGTCGCAGCGATAAGGTGCAGCGTCTTGTATCCGCCGTCCAAGATGTAGACGATCGTGAGCCATCGGTCCTCGTACTCTTGAGCGAGCTGGAATTGTTCGCGATAATACCTCGCGTCGACGCCTTCTCGCAGCTCCTTGATGTTCTCAATAGGTACTAGACGAATCCCAATTAGAGGCGAGGGGATAGTTGTAGGTGCAGAGAGTACTCACTAAAACGAAGTTTCTTCGACTGCCAGATGATTTGACCTTGGTCCGGATCGAGCCTGAAGATGTATCGCTTCTGTTTCTTGGCAGACACCTTGAGCATCGGCACTCCGGCTTGGAGGAGCGGCGGGACTGTCGCGTCCGTCGACGACGACGCCTGCGCAACCGGGGGGACGACGGGCTGATCGACAGTAGGCGATTCGGGGAGAGAGGCCATCCTTGTGAGAGGGTGTCCGGAGGAGAGAGGTGGTGGGGAGAGGAAGGGAGAATCCGCGCCCGGAGAGAGGCTATGACCCTGAGCATGGTGGACGCGTGGTCGCGTGGATAGCACCTCACTCTGGGCGCGGCGGTGGCTCTGCCTCCGCTTCACCCATCCCACTGGCGAGAGTGTGAAGGACGCGTCCGGCGACGACGGGTCCGGCGAGAGCCCCGGGAGTGGCTCGGACGAAGACTCGCGCAGCACAGGCGGCGAGGACGCAGACGGGGTGCGCCGCTTGAAGCTCGCCCGGCGCGCAACGTTCGTACCGACATCTCTCACCTGGCTCAGTTTGCGTTTGATAGACCCGCCAAGACCCCCTCCGTCAGTCCTCCGCCTTCGCAGCGTCCCGTACTCTTTGTTGGGGTCGGACGCGAGAATGGTGTCCGCTATCGCCGGGACGGGCTCGCCCTTTGTTGTGAGGAGGCCCTCGGCGCGGTTGAGCCTGCGCGTCCGTGGCTCCGGCATGTCAGTCGATAGGCTCTAGCGGGGATGACGAGATCACAGGGGAGACATGAAAGAGGGAAGCTCCAGGGGACGGCAGATAAAGGTGACGGTGTTCTAATAGTCGGCAGGAAGTACGCTAGGTTCATCAAGTCACCCCGGTGCCGGAGGCCTTGTTTCAAAATCCGAGGCTATTCAGGTTCTCATGTCGTATAGCGCGTGCAAGCGGCGCAGGCTACGTTCGGCGATGTGGACGGGGCGGTGGAAACCGGAGTATGATGGGCGTCCGGAACAAGCTGCACGCCTCCTACGCGCCGCACCCGTCGCTGCTTCTGTACGAGCACCAGGCCATCGCTGTCGGGCTTTCGGGCGCGTGGTGGACGTGCCGGTGCATCTGGGCATGAACGACCGTAGGACTACCTGGAAGCAGCGAAGGCGCATCCTAGCACGGTCTATAACCCAATCACACGCCAAGCCCACTACTGCATTACCTCCGGTCCGCATCGGTATGCCGTAGGCAAACGAGCCACTGTGCTCTTGTGTTGCATTCAACTTCTACGCCGGACTAATCGCACACACCGCGATGAACTACTGAGCAAATTCCTCCGCACGAGACCGCAAAAGGTCGGGGAGGAGAAAGAAGGCCGAGAACGATCTACTACACAAACTAGTACATTAGTTGAGCGAATAAGCAACTGATAAACCGAAACGAAAGCACGAATACAGGCCGCAGCGGAACGGCTAGCACTTGATGAAGTTGCCCACAATGAGCGTCGGTATGCCGTACGGATCCCGGCGGATGGTGAACGAGAAGCAGCAGCTTATGAAGCCCTCCTCGTTTGGTGGCGGTTGAGAGTCTCTCGCTCGTGCTGGAGTGACAGCACCGGACGCGGGCAGCAGTGGCTTGTACCGGAGCACGCACGACGTGAGTACTGCCTTCTGGTTGGAGTCGAACGCAACGTTGCCGTATTTCTGCGGGTGATGCGGTCTCATGAGGCGTCATCCATAACAGGGGCGCGACGCGCTCACCTCCCAGTAATTGACTGCGCTGTCTTCCGCCATGAGTTCATATATGCATAGCCGACCCTGTCTCGCGACGCACGGTCAGCATTGTGCAGAATGCCGTCGGTATTCCAAGACGCACGTCTCGCAGCATATAGCCGTCTACGCCGACGAGCTCCGCGAACTCGCGGTTGGCTTTGTAGATCTCTCCGGTACGGCGCCATAGGCATGCCGGAATGGCCATGGCTGAGAATACCCGGTCATAATCGAGGAGGAGGCGCTCAAAGGCCTCTTCTATGAAGACCAAGTCCTAGCGAGCAATCAGTATTGACGGCCACAGCCGGCCGCCGCACACGGTGCGTACTATGTCAGTTAATGACTCCGACTGGGCGATAGCCTGGCACACACGGTTAGTTGCGCCTACGGACGGGAATCAAGCGCTCACTCTGAACTTCGGTCGGAGCACGGACAGGGGTTGTAGGATCTTCTGCTTCGACTCCTGCGACACACTTGTTCGCCATGCGTGCATCAGTGGAGCGGCCTCGCATACAACCAGAGTATGGCGTACTTCCGATCCATCCAACGCGACAGCCGCGCGTAACCCTTAACGTAATTATAAGGCTTTAGCAAACCGGCCTCGTACTTGCTCCGGATGACCATGTTCAACCGTTCGTTTCGCGAGCCAGATGCTTGGTCGGCAGCGGTGAGGAAGAATCGCTCTGTCTTCGATGGCGCGGGAAGGACGACTGGTGCAGGTTCTCCCGTCGGCTTATCCTGCTCCTGGGTTACTGGGGCCGCCGTACTGGCGGATGCGGGAGGGGGAAGAGCGGGAGGCTGTGTAAGGTAGGGGTTGTCGACGCCAAGGGAGACGGTATTCGCATAAGTTGGACTTGACATCAATGAGGGCGCGACAGCTTGCGGTTGACTGAAGAAGGTGCCGTCGTCTAAGGATTCCAGGAAATCCCTGGGAGGTCAAGTAGTGAATATGGGATGCATGCGGACATCGACCCAAGCGGTAAGCTTCGAAAGGCAGCGGCACGACCGTGGTATTGCGCGTACGGAAGGGGAGCTCGAGATGAGACTTACGACAGGACAGAGAACTCGTTGCTGAGAGTTTCTGGAGGATACATAAACCCTCCCTGGGCCATACTCATACCCATTCCTGGCCATGAAGCGTTCATTGGTGATGAGACCTGTACTGGCGCGTACTGTCCGGCTGTTGTATATAGATGGCGAACGCGGAGCGGTCAAAATGAGGGTCGCTCAGGGGCGTGGTGGGGGGAGGAGACTTGCCAGGAAGGCCCCTTGCAACATCAGCGCCAGTATTCGCGATTGAAGAGGAGCTTGTTGCAGACGCCTTCTCCTTAGCCGTACTTCGCCGTTCGTCGTGACAAAGGTGCCCAATCTCGCGTTTGATGCTGGGGCAGCCGTGGTGGGTTGAGCGATACGTTCCCCCACTGTCGTGAGGTAAATGGAGGGGTATGTGCGCACCATCTCTGACATGGACGGCCCTCGTCGCAGGTCATATGGCTCCGGCGACAGTACAGGCAAGCATGGTTTACTTTCCTCCGTTTTGATCCCTTCTTCTTCTTACCCGTACCGTCGTCCGTGTCGTTCTCGCCTGCGGCGCTGGCTGGGTAGTGCTCGACGCTCTCCTGGCGCGAGCGGTCGGCCGAGAGCGCGTCGTGACCGAGAGCAGATTCGGATTGGGCCGGGTCCGTCGCAAAGCTCTCCATGGTGTGGACGTCGGGAGCGGTCGGGGGAAGGAACCAAGTTGAGAACGATTCTTGCGGTGTGTTTCATGAAGTCCAGACCGTCATTAGGCATATTTTGCATTCTATCCATATAGCAAAGTAAAATGAATATATGCCCCGTGGCTGAGTTGGTTACAGCGTCCGACTGTTATGTCGACATCGGAAGGTCGTGAGTTCGAGCCTCACCGGGGCAGCGTCTTTTTGCTTATGTCTTTACTCAATAGAAAGACAAGCCTTTCTCTGCCCGCCGTCCGCCACTCCTCGACATCTGCGCGACTTGGGCGTCGTGGAATCGGATCTTGCTCCATGCCCGTCGGGTGTGTTGGTCAACAGCACTCGGGGATCACAGCTACGACTCAGCAAGTCAAACATATCGGTCGAAGAGGCTTCGATCGAACATGTGTTGAGAACAGATCCTAGCAGTGTTACACGGGTATGATACCGATTGAGAGATATTGACGAGTCAGACACAGAGAGCAGCAGTAACAAAACAGTGAGAGAAAGAGGGAAAGTTATAGACATAGAAAATGATGAAGAAAAGGAAATGATGAAGAAAAGGGGGAAACGGAGTAGATAAATCAAGCGCGAGGAGGACTGTGCACCACGGCGTAAAGAGCACTTCTTCAGTCTAGCATCATGTCTTCGTTGTAGTCACTACATTCATCTCCGTCCGGCCAATCACTTGGGCGGAGGAGTCGGGGGGCCTACAAGTAACCGTCAGCGTGCGCCCGCGGTACGCTTTCGACTACCTACCGAAGAGGCCGGAGCGCTGCATGGAACCGTGATCGGAGGGCAATGGTGCAGAAGGAGACCCAGCGATCGGGACAGGGGACAATAGGGGATTAGCTACAGCGCGACCGATATAAGTAGAGTGCATATGTAGTGTAGGTGGTACTGACGCTTCCACTGGGCCCATGCGGGCAGATTCGCAGGCTCGGGGGCAGTAAGTGCAGGAGGAGGCGCAGGGGCGGCTTGGATTGCTTTAGCCTTTGCCTTATGGCGGCGTTCCTCACGCTTGTGAACTGTGCGCCATGCTGGTCGTGCAGGAATACCATCGTCCATGACTTCCGGGGGCGGCGCAGGAGCGGGAGACGAGGGTGCTGGCGGCGCCTCATGCTATCATACATCGAGTTACATGCAATCAAGTCTAACGCCGCAGGCGGGGCTGGACATACCTTTGGTGCCCATTCGGGCGTGAACTCGCCACCCGCGCCATGCTTTGACTTTACAGCCATAAGTTCTGCAATCTCACTGGCCGCCGCAACGGCTACTGTATTAGGATACACCTTTGTGCCCGTGGGGTACAGGGAGACGCACTACTGCAGCTGCCGCCGCTCATCTCTGAGCTTGCCAACCTCGGCGAGGAGGACGCGGACCTCACTCGCGAGGGCTTTGCTGAAGTCGTTTAGGTACCTGCGGGAAGTGGAAGCAGACCGCGCTCGGTGATCGCCCGTCCGCCGCTCAGCCTGCGAGGAGTGCGTACTTTGGGGGGGCTCCGTAGTTTCCCTTCTGAGAAGACATGGCCGATCGTCCGGATGCAGCACGCAGTAGTCACGCAAGAAGGCACAGATATTTGAACTGAAGCAGGTCGAGGAACAGGCAAAGGCGGGCAGGACGCGCAGGGGTGGATGGAGGCAGAGGGCAAGATGCCGCATATATATGTACTTGGCGCCTATATCATCACGGACGAACACGACCGCAGCCTCGAGGCCTACAGCGCCCATAACTTTCTCGGCCTTTCACATGCGCTTCTTCTGTGGGCGTGGTAGAGATAGGCATCTTCATGGCGACTGGCGGAGAAGAGGCGCATAAATACTAGGGAGGAGAGCAGGAAGCGTACAAGTACAGGGATGTGGCCGGAGGGCCAGGGCGGCAAAATATAGCTAACCACATAAAAGTACGATACTCGGTGGCATGGAGAGAGCTAGAGCGAGGAGGGCAGGTCATGAATGGGTGCGAAGAGTATCTCGGATACATGACAGGAGAGAGGGCGAGAGGATATCAGAGGGTGAAGGGACGGCTGCAATGCGGGTATTGTCCACGTCGTCTAGTAGGTACGGTAAGCTGGCATATACGTGCGGGGGGTCGCTTCCGTTCAGATGCCGAGGAAGGTGGAGATGTACGCGGTAATGCGTGCGAAGGGCGCCTTCTTCGTCTTCTTTTTCTTCGGCTGTAGGAGGAAGAGCGGCTTGGGTCAGTACGAGCGGAAGCGTGATGCGTGTTGAGGGCGGCGACGCACAGTTGGGGCAGCATCGCCGTTCGCCACGCGCTTGGTCGCCGACGCGGGCTCTGAGGATTCGACTGTTGGTGACGAGTCTGCGCTGTCGGAATGAGCTTTGCCGTTGGCTTGTGGGAGCTCCAGACGCCGAGGCTCCTTCGCCGGCCGAGGCTCCTCGGCGACGTGCTCTTTGAACCACTTTGGAATAACAGGTCGTGTTAGCAGACGGGCGACAACCATACGAAGGCGTGTACATACCTTGGCGACAAACTTGCCCGATTCCTTGGGGTACCTCTTCTGAGTATCATAGTCGACATAGGTCAGCCCGAAACGCGTGACGTATCCGTCGGCCCTATGGAGTGCGAGGTTAGCCATTGCCGCAATTTGTGTACTGATTGTCCGACAGAACGTACCACTCGAAGTTGTCGAGCAGACCTGATGTCCGGAAAAAGGTGTCAGCTCCATGCCCAATGCTCGTATCTCCGATGTCAAGCACGCACTCCATGCGAAGTACGCCCTGATATCGACTCCGTCTTCGTTGCGTGCGGCAAGTAGGGCTTCGGTGTTGCCCTTGAAGTATTGCACACGATCGTGGTCGGCGAGAGCTTGCTCTATGGGCATTGAGTTTTCGTCCTTGACGGCGAAACCGTTCTCGGTTACACTGGATCAATAGGCTAGTTGAGAGTTGTCGATCTACAAAGGTACGCCTTGTCTTACTATATGGGGTGCTTGTACCGCTAGAGATGGGGAGCAAGTATGAGCGCCAGTTTCCAAGGGGTACGGTTCACGATCTGGCTTACGTTCCACAAATAGTTCAGGAGCTGGCGGAACCCCTCGGGGTCTTCGGGCGGGCAGCAGAAGCGTTAGCGGTCGAACGTCGGCGGCATGCGCACACGCGCTACACGGCGGCACTCACAGTCCTGCAACCACGCACAGTGGGCTGAGGGGCGCGCAGGCGGTTAGATAGGTGCGATGCACACCATACGGGATGAGGGCGCTGACCTTGCGTGCCGAGCTGCGAGCCGTCCGGCCGGGTGAACGTGTACTCCACCTTGCCTTGGAACTCGTCATCCCCACCGGCCTCTGTGCGCCAAACGACACTTCGTCAATACACGTGCAGATGGACCGGCCCTCGGATGGGCCTTGTGTGGCGTGACGGGAAGGGAAGAGCGGATACGCACTGCAGAGGTTGGTGGTGTACGTGTTCATGCCGTAGAACTCGGACGAGCCCTTGACCACGGCGAGTTCTTCCGGCGTGAATGTGGGCAGGCGGTCGCCCAACATCTCCTTCATATATTCCGGATAATGTCCGAGGTAGATGGGGTCCTGCGGGAGAGCGTTAGAAACCGGGTCGGGGCGAGCTTTTGCCGTGATGCGCGCGTAGAGGGCGAGGGGGCTGGGAGGGAGTGGTGACCATGTCGGTAGAGGGCGGTAAAGGGGGAGCAAGAGGGGGGAGGTCGTGCGCAGCATCAAAGCGGGCGAATATACGTACTGCGAACCAGCCTGAGGAGAAGCCGGTCACGTATCAGCATCCGATCCGAAGGAGCTTCGTATTCAGATAGGGCAACCGGGTTTAAGACTTACCGATGGCGACGTCCAAAGCATGCTGCGCAGCAGCGACATCTATAATGCGAAGAAGAAAAAAGGTGATGTGAGCCACCGTGCCTGCCTCCCACACTGCGACAGTCCGGCGGAAGACCGTCGACTGGTAACTCACTCTCTGGGCTGTCGTCGTACGGAAGCGCCCAGTCGCCGTTGAGCGTGATGCCGATGGTGCCCCCTTGGGCCGCCTTGAATTGCTCGCGGTATAACTTGGTCGCGTAAGCGTGCGACAAAATGACGTTGTGCCCGACACTGAGCGCGACAGATCGAGCGCCCCGACAACAACACGGGATATGATACGAAGAAACGTGCAGGAGGCGTGAGCGAACGACTCTGGCTGAGGAATAGTGGCGCTACGTACATCCATGGTTCCGTCGAAGAATCGCCCTCTGGAGAGCGCATGCGGTCACTTGACCGGCCGGGAGCGAACACGCCGCGACCGTGACCGAGTATAGAAATACACCAGGGCTCATTCATGGTCAGCCTGTACGCGTGCCGCATGTGATCAGTATGCGAGGCGAAGAGGACGCATGGACGCATGAACGCAGTGCATACCAGTACTTGACGCGGTCTCCGAACCGCTCAAAGCAGATCTGTCATAATGAGAATGAATGGTCAGCGAGCGAGACGGTATCACCGCGGAGCGGGAAACTCACCTTCGCGTAGTGAACGTAGTCCTCCACGATCTCCTTGCTTAGCCAACCGCCATAGCGGTCATAGAGTGCTTGAGGGAGATCCCAATGGTACAACGTCTGGATAAATAGCGGAACATTGAGAAGAGAGCGAATTAGGAAGGTCGAGAAGTCACGCACCACGAACGGAACAATCCCGCGCTCGAGGAGGGCGTCGATCAGATTCGAATAGAACTGGATACCGGCCTCGTTGATGGGGTCGTTGCGCCCCCCGAGCGGAATAATACGCGACCACGCAAGGGAGAAACTAGCCGATAGAACGTAAGCGAGGCGAAGACGGCTGCGAGCACAGCCATCTCACCGATACGACTTGACGCCGTACTCCACCAGCAAGTCGAGGTCTTCTTTCCACCGCTTGTAGGAGTCAGTGGCGACATCGCCGTCCCTGCCGTCGAGGGTCTTGCCAGGTATCTTAGAGAAGTCATCCCATATTGACTTTCCACGGCCGTCGACATTTGTTGACCCCTCAATCTGGAAACTGGCTGAAAAGGGCAAGAAGGATTAGGACCAGAGGGATAAACGGAACGAGCGGTACAGTGGAAGGTATGACGGGTTCGTGGTCGTATGCAGGAAGGCCGCTCACCGGTCGCAAAGCCCCAGAGAAAGTCGCTGGGCAGCTTGTTTGGTGAAGCGACTTGGGCGGGCATGGTGGCTGGAGGGTGTACGGGAAAGACGGAGGAGAGGTGCGAACAAGTTTGCTCTTAAAGTACGGGGCGAAACCAGTGCCGATATCATCTCTGGAGGCTTGGAACGGCACATCCGACAACGGGGGGCCGAGGAAAGTCCGAGAGGGGAAACTCGGTCCTGTCGCAGCACAGGCGCGGCGAGTGCGAGTTCTGCGTCCAACCCGGGCGTGGAAAAACATGTTGGGCTGGAGCTTCCCGTGCAGGAATATTCCTACGGAACATGACAGAGTCCCGGTACCGGTTCCTCGGGAGACCTGCGTGTGTGTCCCCCTGGGTGCATCAACGACGAGCGGCAATGCACTAGCACGAATGCATGTAGATTGACTTTTTGAAATCCCTGGATACTCCGGAACAGCTCCGGGGAACCTGCAGGTCGTTCGTCATCGCTCACAATGCTGCTCTCGAGGGGTAACGCCACATTACTTGCCTGCCTGACAAAGGTAGATGCGGGGAGGTCGCCCTGGATGCGACGAGGCGCAGTTCATGTGCAGAGTCACCGGCGTTCTCAGCCGACTTTATTTGTTCCCAACCAAGCGCTAGCCTGCAAGTTAACACCTGCGCAAAACTTGGGCTCCGCTGGCGCGTGCGATGTTTAATGTGACTGAATGCTTTCCCAGAACGCGGAGGAGGCATCGAATTGCTCTTGAATGCCGTTCAAAGAGAGCTATCTCGAAGCGCGGAAGAGATAAGCGGCTTCGTCCTGGCGGTCACCCCCTCTTGCACCTTCCGATATTTCCCCGCCCAGCGCTCCTTCCCGTACAACCACCATCTCGACTCTCATTTGACGCAGAGTGGAGAGACGAACGCTACTCCAAGCGTCAGGACTGTACATACTCGCAATGCCCGCCAAAGGTGTAGCCATTTTAGGTTCCGGCATATTTGCCACAGAGGGTAAGCCTCCTTACTCTCGACTTACCTCCGGAGATTCACCTTCACGCTGTTGACTATTCGTCTCGCCCACGCGATTTCCATGGTTGCGTGCGGATCAAGCCCATCTACCTGCAATCGCAGCGTTGGGAGAAGCAATCGAGCTCAAGGCCGTCTATTCTCGCTCGAACAAGAGCGCATCGGGATTCGCCCGAGACGCCCAAGCCATCCTGAAGCTACCACACGCACCCGATGTCTACCACGACGAGGACCCTGCGGTGTCGCTCGACGCGCTCCTCGCCCGGGGTGATATCGTCGCTGTGATCGTCGTGCTACCGATCACGGTTCAGCCTGGGGTCGTTCTGAAGGCACTCGCTGCTGGCAAGCACGTCCTGAGCGAGAAACCCGTCGCGCCGGACGTCAGCAAGGGTCGCGCCCTGATCAAGGAATACGAAGCCAAGTACAAGCCCAAAGGCCTCGTCTGGCGCATCGCGGAGAACTTCGAAGCTGAGCCGGGCTACCGCGCGGCACGGCGTGTCATCGAGGACGGCAAAATCGGGAAGGTCGTCTTCTACAACGCCCGGGTCGTCAACTATATCGACGAGTCTTCGAAGTGGTACAAGACCCCTTGGCGCACTGTGCCCGAGGTAAGTTGTGGTGTGGTGGAAATTGCGCGAGCGTAGCAACTGACCTTTGTCCACAGTATCAAGGCGGTTTCCTGGTATGTCCGGGTCTCCAGTTCCCATGACATGATCGAGCCTCGAGAGAGTTCCTGACCGGCCTTGTCCGCCGTGCCTCGCTGTCTTGGCACTCGCATTCAGCTCGATGGTGGCGTCGTGAGTCGTACACGCTGACATCTCCGGGATGCTTATGCTCATCGCACCCCGCGCTCCGTAGCACACCATTGCAGCTCTCCGGGTCATCCTACCGAGTCCCCTAAAGACCGTCTCTGCGTTCGCCTCGCTCGCCAAGGACATTCTCCCGCCGCACGATACGATCAACGCGATCGTCAAGAACGCAGACGGCGCGCATGGCCTAGTGGAGCTCACTTGGGGCGCGCCGACTCCCTCCCGCGCGAGCCAGGCGGGCAACAACATTACCGTCACCGGTACCGAGGGCTGGCTCGAGATCACCCGTGCTGGCGGGGTCATGCGCATCGCTGTGCGGACCATAACCCGTGACAAGGATGGCAAGCCGACGGGGGAGGCGGAGGAGGTGATTGAGGAGAGGGAGGTGGGCATACAGCGGGAGATCGAGAGCTTCCTGCACGCGATCGACGGCACGGACGACGGATTGGACGCGCCGAGGAGCACCCTTGTCGACGTCGCATTCATCCAAGCCGCGCTCAACAGCAACGGCAGCCCGGTCGATCTGGTGGAGCTCGCGCAGGTGTAGGTTTCCTCGAAGAAGATAGAAGCCACGGAATATCCGCCCTGGGGCTTGTATCCAGTTGGAACACGTAGTGTAGAAGCAGCGCAGATGGTTGTACGACTAACCGAACAAACCGCACCCGACGATTTCTCCGTGCGCATGGTGCCACACAGCGCAGCGTTCGACAAGAATTCCGATGCCCGCAACCCCACTCGTCACCGGCGCAGGGCGTAATTCACGAGTTACGCCGCCCGCGCACCGGCCGGCGATTGCGGGAGGACATGCGCGAGTGCGTACATAAACTCAAATACCGTCGGGAGCGCGCGCTCGGGGCCATTACGGCAACCACACGAACCCACCGAACGCGGCGGTCCGCGCGCGACCTCAATGGCCGCACATTCCTCGGCGAATCAGCCACGGGGATCCACCCGCCGGGATCTCGCTGAGCAGCCGTGGGCAACATCCGCGCAGAAATTAGCACGCATGCGCCCACGGGCAGGGAACCCCTGCGGCTTAGAGGCCGAGCGAGAACGCGTCTCGTAGAGGGCCAGGGGCAGGCCCAGGGCTATATGGGGTCCTTCCCGGGGACGGCGTCCTACACCGACATGCACGACGCGGAAGAGAACGTGGGCGTGGTGGATACGGCTCGCCTTCGATGTCCTGACCGCCAAAGCTTGTGAGGATTTGGCAGGCCGTGGTCCGAGACAGCTCGGGCCCGGCGTCCTCGTGCGCGCGAGAACCCGGCGAGCGGACAGCACTCTAAGTCCGGGACGTAGAACGAGAGCTAGAACCCGAAGGCCGCTCGGGATCATCGGCGACCCAGGTTGGACATAGTAAGTAGTGTGCACGCCGTCTGGGAAGAGCGGGTGGGAACAGGAGCGAGCATGGCGGACGCGTCGGAGGGTACGAACCGCACTATTCATAGGCAGGGCACATGTCGAGGGAGACGGGCTGCCGTGTCGGGAGAGAGGGAGATGGGTCCACATTGACAACGATGTCGGAGGAAAACAAACTGAGCTTGTACCACGACGTCAAAAATCTTGGGGAAACGCACACCATACATGTTAACAGACGTGCTACCCCAGCGCTCCGCAGCGCCTACCGGTGGGATTCGAACGCCTGGTAACACACACGCTAGGGTGTTTAGTGCGAGAACGTTTGGTACTGAGGGTATAGTGTCGTCATGTCTCGCATGGAGGAATCGCCGGTCGCGCTTCCTCCGGGGTGGACGTCTGAGAAACACAGCAGATGGATTACCGAAAGCGATCGTCGTAGCTGGTATAAATAATAGCTGAGAACGCCGCAACCTCCCTGACGTCTGCCAAGGCCTGGGAGTGAGAGAACGCGCGATCAGATGGTTGGGAATGGATGAGAGAGCGGGGAAACACGCACGTCCACGAGCTCGTTGGGCAAACCCTCGAGCGCCAGGTGACACCACCGTGCCAAACCAGGCAGCATGGCCGCGAGTCGCTCGCGCGGTTCTTGGCCAATCCCGTCGTCTTCCTGATCGTAGTGCGAGCCAAACACATTCTTGTCGATGCCGTGGGAGAGGACGTCCATCGCACTGTCGAGGCACACCTCCAGCACGCGTTCGAAGGAGCCAGACGCGAGGTGTTGTCGGGTTTCGTCGAGGAACGCGTCGAATTTGGGATCATGTGCACTCGCGAGCCACGGAGGAATTCCACCCTGTGTGAGCACATGCTGCAGGGTTTCAGGGGTTGGAGGAAGGAGGGTAGAAAGGAAGCTGTACAGTGTGAGTTACCGTGAAGGTGGAAGCACGGTACGGTGGATGTTAGCTCAGCATAGGTACAATCTGGACTATTTACGCACTTGATTCTCCGTTCCTTGCCTTCGAACGTCACCTCATACTCCACACGGCGTCGCACATCGTTGATAAGTCGATGTAAATCAGCCGCGGAGAGTTTTGTTTTGAGGGATACGCTAGGGGAGTGCCTATCAGCGCGTACTATTCCGACCGTAAATGCCCGATACATACCCTTCGAAGACCTCTTCGACGCCCCTTCTGACCCGCTCACCGACGTCCTTCCAACCGACGTGAAGAATCCACCAACTCAAGGTGAGGTATTTCTGTTCAGTCTCCTCACTGACAGACTCAGACTCTTCAAAGAGATCTGTGTCGATGTCCTCCAAGCTGTTGTCGCCCCAGAACAGCGAGTACACCGAAGTACTGTATTCTAGTTGCTCCCGTAACCGCTCATCGCGTTCTTGTTGGATGAGTGATTGGATATATTTGGAACGTCCGAGGACACTGAGCTGGATATGCGTGAAGAGGGAGAGGAGGGTGATAGAATAAATCACAGTCAACGTCCGCGTGAAGGCTATTCGACGTCAGCCAGCAAACTGGACGGCTAATGGTTCACGTACTCAGCATCTTCACCTCGCGCCACAGTTCAGCCTTGGTTTTCGTGGTCGGACCTGGGGCGGTAGGGTGCTGCCTCCAAATTGAATGAACATTGACAAAAGCAGACTTTGCAAGGCATGCGACTCACGGGAGCGGTGGACGGGCCCGGGGCTGCCGAACTTGACATGGAACTTGTGGTCAGGATGGAATCCGACAAGTCCGCACCCACACTAGACTTCGGCGAGGTCTCAGAAGTGCCGCGCTCAGCAGGTTCAGCAAGGGTCTCGGAGGCTTGCGAAGAAGGCATAGAGAACTGGTCGACCCAGCTGGTGGCAGATGCTGACATCCCTGTAGACACGCCGTCGTTGGAGGAGATCACAGAAATAGAGCCATTGTCGGACCGCATATCAGCGTCCGGACTACGTGGGTTATCTCCGCTAGACGCGACACTGGATTCGGAAGGGGCTGCAGCGTGGGGAGGTTCAAGTCGTTCACGAGGCGACTTCGAGAAGGATTGCAGCTCTTGTGTGACGCCTTCAACATCCATGCCCTCGAGTATGTGTGCACCGAGTGTAGGCAGCAGTGCCATGACCGTGAAGGATATATCTTGCTGATTCTGGTCAAACCTGCGTCGAAGGCTGATGCGTACTATTAGAAACGCTCTAATTCCCCATAGCTGTAATGGTTTCGCAAGACTCACTTCTCACGAGCTACACGTTCCTGCACGAGTGTATTTCGGACATCCTCCAGTCGCGCGGAGATGTACCGACCGAGGAAGTACGCGCTGCCGACATAGGCAGTAGCCTTTGTGAGTGCGCGCCGTCGTTCACCGAGATAGTTGCCTAGCGCATCGAACATCCCGGGCTGGTGGTGGCATAAAGCAAGAGCAATGAACGTAAACGAGCGTCCCGGCACCGTCGACCCACTTGACGAGCAGCTGCTCCAGGACGCCGGCGTGGTCGCCGGTGCTGCCAAACACGTGCTCGCCCCGAGAGACGCCCGCACGAACCTTTCCTTCCACCACCATCCTGCTTGTCGACGAACATGGTCTGCTCATCCTGCTGCATTCAAAGTTCTACTCCGAGTGCTGACTGAAAACTGCAGGGCGGCGGAGCGAGATATCCCTACCCGAAGGAGGTCTGGTCGCCAGCTGGTAAGTCGTCCACATACTCGCGGGACGATCCGGCGCGGTACTGAACCGCGCTGTGTCCAGGTGGCTGGTGGACGCGGCCCACGAACTGGAAGACGAACACGGCGATTGCGTTTGCTGGCATCCTCGCCGTTGCGTACGGTGTGTTCACCGTGAGCGCTGACAAGGAGGTACGCGACGATTCCTCGTGCGGTCTGGGCGCTGTAGTTGACACTAGTGGACCACGCAGAAGAGGCTAGTGCAACCCATACGGCCCATTCCCTCCATGAAGGTGTGTCGTGTATCATATACGCTGCTTCCGTACTTGACATTCCGTTCAGTGGGCGCGGGAGTATAGGGAGCAGAAAGAGACAGCATAGTAGCAGCGGATTCACAACCGTTTCTGTTAGGGAGATACAGACGATCTCGCACACCCGCACGTTATGCGAATCTGCAATATGCGACTCTATCCATTCGGTTTGCCCGAGACATCCCCAAGATGTCGACATACCCGCACATACCGACGTAGGCGGAACCCGCAGTTTCACCGGAGCGTCGACATGCATCCTTCGTACGCACCCCAGCTAGGCGCAAGTTGACGACGCCTGCTCGTCCTGCTCGCCGCCCCATTCCCGTGATACGGAGATACTGCTTCCTGGCTTCTTCGCGGTGGCTTCTGGGGTTCTGCTCCTCTTTTGTCCGAGGCTTGAATCGGTATGTTCTACCGTGGTGATTCCTTTTTCATCTCTTCCTACGGTGTAGGAGTGTCGACGGCTGTGCCTCCTTCGCATGCCAAATGACAAGCGTGCCACGGCGGTACTTCGGGAGCAACCACGGAGCTGCTCAGTCTCTGGTATAGGCGCTGGGTGTATTGACTCCTACAAACACGATGGTCGGACGAAGAATGCATTTGGGACGCTCTGCATAGGTAGTCTGCAATATCTCGCAAGACGGCACGGAGAAATCTTGGAGACAAGATCAACCCTGCACGAGTTCAATCACCACCATATGCGGTGGTCAGTGCGCATGGGAACAGGTAGGCGGTTCCTGTTTTCGTTACCGCAGGCTCTCATAATGTAGTAATACAAGCTCTAATCGCTCTGCTAGGACAGCCATGCATGAGCTAGCGCAACGCGTTGGTCTGGCCATTGATGCTGGTGAGGTCTAGAGGGTATATAGTGTTCGCTCGCGTGCTAATGCAATGCGTCCCATCGACAGCTCACCGAGGACGTCGGCGCAAGGACTCCGCATACGTTTGCGCCGCTATAACCTCGTCCTCGCTGTCCAGTATATCCCAGTCATCCAGATCAATGTCTGTTGCTATCGAAAACTGGTCGTCCCATTCTGTGAAAATCGTCGTCTCCTGGTCCTCCTCGAGCGTCATAACCCTGCGGACCGTATCGACGACCTCGAACTTCTTCGAGATACCTGAAGGGGCACCGCGTTGGTCATTCGCCCGTCCACACAGCTAGAACGGAAGACCAACATACCTCTGGGCTTCATCGGCTTCGCGATGTCCATAATGCAGACCTCTGTCCGCTCGTGCATCCTCTCGTGACCCCAGGCGTATTCATTCGCCGCGTCCTCGTTATCCCACTCGCGCTCGACGTCCATCCGCCAGTTGTCGTCGCTGTCGTAGTCGCCCCACTCCGGGCCTAGAGCACGCCCGCATACGGTATGTGACGAGAGCCATTCTCCGTTCCCCCGCCCGGCTCGCGGCGGGTCCGTCTCCTTCCGCACCTTGAGCCGTACAGTCTCGGGTTTGTACTAGGAGTCACGTGGAAGTGAGCACAATACTCCACCCGACGTCGCCGCAGATTCGCGGGTGGACGACGCGATATCGGGACTCACTACGGGCTGATGCTTGTTGAGTTGCGTCATGGTTCCAAACTTCGTCTTCGTGGTTTGGCGGGTACCGGGTATGACGGTACGCACGAAGATGGCGGGGGCTTGTTTCTTGCCGCGCGCAGGCATGGTGCCGGAGTGTACGATATGAACTCGTGTGTGTGGAATGGGTGAGGGCGAGTCGCCGGAGGAAGAGGCGAGTAGGGTGGTGGCGATATTGGCAGCGAGTCGGTGCTAATTTATAGGTCCAGAGGATAGCGTCGCTTGGGCCACCGTGTTAAGCGGACGCGATACCCGCATCGCGTCGCGGCCGGCGGACTCTCGGACTGAGTCAAGATGTGCCATCGCGAGTCACTCCTTGAAACCGTTACAGCGGCATTTCTACGACAGACGGCCATGGGGCTGTTCGGCCGAGGTGCGTCACGTTCTTGGTGCTGTCCTGCTGTGCTCTTCTCGTCGCCGTTCTCACGGCTGTGCTCAACGCGGCGGTGTTGTCGCCATTAAAGCTGTGGCCGATAGCTACGCTCCCGCCATGTGGAAGTCGACCTGCATCGTGTGTAAGGCGGGGGATCGACGGTGTCGAGCGCAGGAAGCTGGTGGGTGACGCTCAGTTCAAGTTCGATGCATTTGGGATGATGGGATGGTCGCCAGCCGGGGGTCATGTCAACTAGTGGATTGAGTTCAGACACTACTGCGCAGCGCTATCTCCATTGCACTTTGAACCACGAGTCACCTCGATATTCGAGGTACTCACCTACTGCTTCTACCGGTCATTAAGGAGCACGCCATCCCCAACGCCGGAATTTGTGTCACCGGTGGGCTAGTGGTGGTAATCACTTGAGTAGACGTTAGGTACTGACCGGTCCTTGTACACAGTTGCCTCGCTCGTCGCCTCACGCGGCAGAGCAGTGGAGAACATCAGAAACATCTTCCTTCATGGAATCATGCATACTCTCTATAGAGCTTTGCGAGGCCATCATCGATGGCGTTGGCACTCCTAGAGCGGCCTCTTCTTGGGACTGTTCTTGGGATCACACTGCCTGCCACAATAGACAACGTACCCTCTGGGCTTGTGCATTGACGTGTCGTAACTGGAGAATCCGCGCCCAAATGCTGCTTTGGAGACACCCCTGCATTTGGTCTGGCCCGGCGTTCCCTCTCTTCGTCGCGGCTACACGCCGCCTTCCTCACTACTACTCCAGAAACACCGTGACTCTCCATCTACGTCCGCGATTGAAAGACCAGACGCTGGTGAACAGCCTTTTCCTCGGACCCACTGCTCCCCACCTTCGCGACCTCTCCTGGTGCAACATGCAGTTCAACACTCGGGGAGCTTCTTGGGTCCTCCGCATGCGCCTTCCTTTCTTCGACAGCATCACGAGTCTGGAGTTGCACCGGTGCTCCTTTTCCTCCGCAAGAGGCCTGCTCGACGTCATCTGGTCTGTCCCCAACATCTTGTCGCTTAGCATGTCCTATTGTTGGGACTTCGTCGACAAGACCTGTACGGACGAGACCTCTGCACGTCTATCGTCGGCCTGTCGCCAACGGAAGGCATGTCAGAAACTCAAGACTGTCAAGCTAGACCTTCTCTACGTACGTCCGCCCCCACGCTTTTCAGGGATCATTGATGACACTGGACTGTGCCTCGGAACGTAACACGCGCAGTTTGACGGACCTTACACGCTCTTCGGCGGAACCGTGCTCGGCACCGCGATCACAGATTTGGAGGTTTTGTTCAAAGACATCGCGCAAGCGTGTGAGTGGGACTGTTCTACTTCAGAGCTCCATCTCATTAAGCGATATGGACCTGCCCCAGACGAATTTGCCCACTTTCTCCCAGTATATGGCTCTGCTATCGCCACGGTGCGGCTAGCGTTCCAGAGCGGAGGCAGCGGCGGACGCGAGGTCAGGAGCGGAAGCTTAAGCGTGCTCGGTATGCTGGCGACGCGCCTTGTTGCCCCGCAGAAGCTGAAGAGGATTGCAATCGAAGCCTACACCTGCGCACACGTCGGTCGGCCTTGCACCTCCTGCATGGCACTTATTGGAAGCCAGGAGGAGCAAGCCGCGCGACTGGAGAAGCCGCTCCGTGAGATCCTTTCCGGTCTTCGGACGCTAACGATAGTGTTCAGAGGGGATACCGTTAGGACCTGTGCCGCTTTCGCTGACTCCGTATTACCTACATTTCGTGACGTTCTCCGTTTCCAGTACCGATATAGACGATTGCTATATCCTTTGGCAGATTACACCCTTCCCCATCATGGTGCTGGCACTGCGGAGGCAAGGTCTCATCTGATGTAGAAATCCTGCGTCGTCTAGTGTACATGAATATGCGTAAGGTTCGGGGTCTCATCCCACTCACACCGTTTGTAGTAAGGAAGCGATTGATATCTGGTTGAAGCTGAGAACGAGCGCTTAATCTTCCTTTGTCCGTGGTCACAATGGCATGTTCCAAGGGAAGCGTGTATGGCTAAATAGCGGGGAAAGAAAAGCACCGGAAACTTTGTGGCTAAGAGCGTTTCTCATTCTTGCACCTGAACCTCGCTCTACGTCGCGTCTCACGGGGCAGAGCCATCGACAGACCCTCGCGATGCTGTCACGACGCTCGCAGACCACACAGAACATACCCGCACCACAGGGTCCCCGCCGCCCAACTGCCTCGCGGTACGCAACCGCGCGGCCGTACGTCCTGGACGCAGGCATACATCCCATCAAACTCGATAATCCACAGTCGATGAAGAAGGAGATCCCGACGGAGAAGTTCGCAGACGTCCTCCGGGACCCGGAATACTTTTCTAACTTCTACCCCGAGACGCTTCCACTCACGCGCAAGCTCTTGCGACAGGTCAGGGCACTCCGCGAGACCCGGGGAATGCTGTTGGGTGCGGTAACGAACCACGAGACGTTCGGCGCGCGAGCAATGCCAATGCCTCCCAACGAATGCCTCACACAAGAGCCTAGCGTCGGGAGCATGTTCGCAGGGAGACTTGAGCTGAACATCATCGGCACGGCGATCAACCGCTCATTCTCCAACGACCTCTGGCAAACAGAGGAGTCGTCACTCACGACAAGTATGGTGCCAGCATATGGGCAGGTGTATATGGAGAAGCGGCTCGAGCTCGTCTCCCACGAGCAATACTCGACTTCGTTCCTTCCGGGCTCATTCCCGGAGCCATGCGAAGCGCAGGTCGAGTACGCGGAGTTGGAAGTCTTCTACGATGCCAAAGAGGCGATAGACGAGTCGGATTCCGATGGTGAAGGCGGGGACACGCGCGTGGTCTACGACTTTCAGAAATCGATGTCGCCGGAAATGCTGGACGTGGTAGAGAGGGGAGAGAAGGGCAGTTCGACAATGTGCGGAGATGAGTTGGTTGTGAGAGGATCGACGACGATGGGTAGCTGGAAGTTCCTTCCCATGGGGATTGCCAGTAACACTCTATGACGATGACGGCGGATACGCATACTGATACGGAGGTGAGTGTGGCATACGAACTTGATAATCATCACTAGGCTCAACTACTAACCTGACCTTAGGTTGACGGCGGAGTCTGGAGGGAAATGATGAGCTGTGATGTTGTGTATGATGTTTCCCTTCCCCGCTCAGCCGATCGTAAATTGCATAAACCTCAGAGCACGGACGTACAAAGAGATATTCCAGGGTTGTTGATATCGTATACAAGTTCTAGCTGAGGGACAACGAATCCCGGAACGTCGGGTCCTCTGGTAGCGTGGCTGTGCGCGACTAGTCGGGCGCCTAAGTACATCGGGGCCGAAACCATCCTCTTCCACTCATACACTGCGGGTCGGACACTGTCCTACACATCCCTGTGAAAACGACTGCCATTGTGCTACGAACTTAGGTGACTGACGAAGGTATTGTTAAATTCTTGCCGACACATGCTTCGGGGACTCCCAGGGATCGTATCAGGTTCGCGAATCCGAGTCTTGGCACGGGTGTTGCTTCAAGTTGTTGTTCGGGCGCTGCCCGAGGGGCGGGAATCTACCAACACTCGATTCGCATGAATATGACATGGAATATGTGAGCCTGTATGACTCCCCTGCCGTATTGAGCACGCAGGTTCAGCACTACCACAAACACTCATCGAAGCAGGCGGAGAAAATACTCGGCCTAGAAGCCCACTTATCATCGACTTGGAGCCGAAAGTGGCGTTCCCACACGAGACTCTAGCTCTAGCTCTAGCTCTTGAGAAGGGTAGGAAGTCGTAGTGTTCACCAGGAGGGTCGACCGCACGCATTGCTACGCGACAAAATAGTTCACTAGTGAGTACAATGTCGAGAGACTGTATACCACAGGCCCGTTCAACGCATGTAATCTATAGAACGATAATCTCAGTCTGTATTCGCAGGACTAATGTACAAGCTTATGCACCTATAGAACGATAATCTACAGATACTAATCAGTAAGGTAATCGAGTAGGAAGTCGTATCGTAATACTCACCTCAGTCTGTATTCGCAGGACTGAGGTGAGCGAGCGCAGGACGGCGCGTATAAGTACATCGCGAGACAAGGCGTGTCGTACAAGAAGGATGAGACATACGGGAACCGGCCGCGCCGCTGCGCGGCCACTCGCGATCGACATAGACAAGAAATCAAAGACGAAACACACACACAAAGACGTACCGATCGCGCGCGGCGTCGAACGCCCGCGCGCACCCTCGTCGCGAGCTCGCGCACTGCTTGCCCACGACGCCCAGATCCTCCAACATAATCTACTGACAGGCCGCTATCGATGCGCGGGTTGTATGCTCTTTCGCAATAACGCTAGTCTTGGGACATTCATCTACCAGAAGCGGTACGTATCGCACTTTCATCTGACCCAGCACCCTCGTATGTACGAAATGTTCTGCAATTACTAATACGCATTCCGAACATGCGTTTTGCGGTGGAATAAGTGTTCATATACAAGCTTGATCCCAGTTACTGTAGGGATCAGCGTACGTATCCCTGCCAACACGGAGCGATCTCCCCTGGAACTAGATCCCTGTATGGACGAACGGAACCCAGAATACCATCGGCCTTCCCGCTGCCTTCATAGTGGCTACTGCGTGGTGAAGTGCCTCCGCCGCCTCAAGCGGATCGGCTCATCCGCACTCTCCCTCAACAGATAATCATACACCTTGTCTGCGACGACCGCCGCCTTGCGGTCGTCCACCGTCCACAGCGTCGCGACAACGGAACGCACACCAGCGAACTGCAGGCCGGCGGCGAGGTGGATGCTCTCGTCCGGCAGGCGCTCGTCGCCGGCGGACGTGAGGCACGCGGAGAGGAACGCGAACTGGACGCGCGAGAGGTCGAGCTGCATGAGCGCGCCGAGCGTGAGCGGTCCGTCGTGCATGAAGAACGCGCTCGCGAACGCATTCGACGGGTCCTGGTACGCGTGGCAGGAGAAGTGCAGCCAGGTGTGCGCGGCGCGCCGGAGCGTCGCGGTCACTGCGTCCACGGTCGCGGAGGGTCCGACCATGGTGGTGGGTACGCGTGAAATCCGGGCGCAGACACGCTGGCCCGAAGCGGGTTCTGGCCTGGCGTGTCTGGTTGACCGACTGCGAGGAGCGAGAGCGGCGTGTGCGGGATGTCATGTGCTCGAAAAAGGGAGCGCAGCGTGGGGACGTATGAGGATATGACCAACTCAGGAAGACCTGGAGTGTTGCCGTCATACGGGCTCGCCGCATGGATGGGTAGGAACGCCAGAGGGCCCGTCGGACACCACCAGATGCGCATGAGCTGTGAGAATCGCCCATTTGAGACCCGCTATCGTGGCTCCAAGTGCAAATGTGAGGGGAGGCAGGTCGCCGAGGCGTGCCTTCAAGAGGATCCAGTCCTCGTTCAGGTCGCTGACCTGCTTCTCAGAAGCATGTCTTGGTACATGGATTCGAGAGGGTGCAGCAGGAAATGTGATTCAAATGAGAGCGTGAGTTCAAGATATACGCGAAGCTATCATTGGGGGGCAGGACAGCAATCCGCCCGCTATGAAGACGCCTGTAAGTGCACATGTGAGGCTCGGCCTGGCGGCCCTGAGATATACAGCATCAACCGCAGTGGGAATGCACGACGTCGACCGCGCCTGGGAAGCGCCCGCCTCCACGTGGCCTCCCGGTATGTCTGCTCGCGAGTGCTTGCTCTTGAGCACCACCTGCGTATCTGCCGTCGGCGAGGCTGCTCGCAGTCTTTCTGCAACGCGCCTGCTTGTCAAGGCTTACTTTGTACAGCATGCAGGTGGAGCGAGGACCGATCATCAGCAAATCACCATCTGCTCACAATGTCACGGCAACGGACATGAGATGTTGAACGACCGAGAAGAGGCACAGCCGCGTTCTGCATCTCTTGCAGCCACCCGTCCGAGGTAAGGAACACCAGACGCATGCTCGCAACACCTGCAAGGGCTCTGTTGGCAGGTCAACTCACCGACAGAACGCCACCCTGTCCGTATGCCTGCGCAATTCCTACCGAGTCGGCATCCCCAACGCCAGAAGCAGACGTGAAGGATACCAAGGCGTCACCGTGAACTACTTATTCTCCATCCTCATCCTATTGAACAAGGTAGTCGCTTTCTCGACTCGTCCTCAGCATGCTGCTTGCACTCACGCTCCTTTTACTGTTTCATACATCTCTGAGTTCTACGCTAATCTACGACAACGTCGATCCTCGGATCGTGTACAGTGGCTCCTGGCAGGCCTTCTCTGCGACTGGGGGAGATGACCTCGGTGGTACGCTCGCATTCTCCAACGAGGACGCGTCGATAGCTACACTGCAGTTCACTGGTGAGTACCCGCTTACATGCCACTGCTTCAAGCTGGGTAACGCCAGCGCTATAAATATGATAGGTACTTCAGTGACCGTATACGGCGCGCTCAAACCCATAGGAACATGGAACATGCATTCTGTTTACTACCTCGATGACCTTCCCGCCGACGGCTTCATCCCACCGACCCAGGTCACATCGGAGCAACATCGCCTCGTTTTCTACTCTTCAGGACGTCTCGCAAACGGGCAGCACACGCTGAAAATTGGGAATATGGGCCAGCAGTTCTGGCTCGACTACATCGCCGTCGACTCGGACGCTGATAAGGTGACGACGTCGCGGGTATCGACGATCTCGACAACCACGCCTATCCATACGACACACCATACAATCCCTCCGGCCAAGATCAGTAGTACCACGACTGCGACAACATCAAGTAGCACGACTACGTCGGCCACCAGTACCTCCACATTTTCGAGCACACGTTCCCTCCCCCCAACCACGTCCTCGGAGACATCATCATCTACTCCGCCCACGTCCTCGGGGACCTCGGTATCCTCAGCGTTCAGTTCAAGTTCCTCGCCTCCGAGTTCCTCTACACCCATCCAGAGCTGGACATCCTCTACGGTCCCCGTGCAAGGCCCCTCCTCCTCTGCTCCCTCTTCCACAGTGTCAATGACGCCTGTGGAGACCGACGTACCCCAGCAAGTGACATCGCCCCGCCTTTCCCTGCGTACAGTCATCGGCATTGCCGTTGGAGGCGGGGTCTCCCTTGTGACCACGCTTCTACTACTGGTCCTGTGGTACCGCCGCCACCGCATCGCCAAGTCTCGTTCATCAATCACGCCATTCGGTATGCTCTCACACTTCCCGAGCGCACTGCTGAGCTCGCTAATTCTAGGTTGAGCCCCAGCTCCCAGTCCCGAAGATGCTCTTCCCCCCTCACTCCCTGTATACGCGCCGGAGAAGAGCGCGCAGGGGAGGGCCCGACACTCGAGCCTGTCCGTCCCCGCCGGACGCCTCCTCGTCATCACCCATGGTGACCACAGCGGAGGCGTGTGGGCCGACTACACTTCCTCTGTCCCGGGCGGGACCGAGCTCACAACAGACTCCGACGAAAGTCTCCTTTCAAGGAAGTAGCGAGTGTCCTTCATACTTTGGGCGCTCTCGGTGTGGGCGTACCCGCGGCGCGCGCACTGGCAGGAGGGAAGGGTGGACAGATATCGAGTAGCGTCATTTTCTTGGTACGTCACTCTGGGTTCAAGAAAGGGCGGCAAGACCTGAGGATGTATGACCAGGTTACATGATGCCGTTCGCTCTACGCGGTGATGCTTCTTGTCGCGGGGACGCCAGGCTCAGGAGCGACGTTCTCGGAGATGCCAGGCTAGAGCGCAGCACATACCCTCCTTCCTTCTCACAGTCTATCCGACACTCGTCCTGTCACTCGGGGAAAACCTCGGTCGCAGATAGAGGGCTCGGGACGTCGGGCGCGCTGATACATCAGCAGGTATTGCTCGAATCTCATACGAGTTCAATACCTTCATCGATGTCTATCGAGTGAATTTATGTCGATTACCCGGTGGACTTCGCTGTGGGCGTAGGACGATGAGGAAAGTGTAAGGGTATGTAAGGGTATCATTCCACGACGGCCCATGGTCCCGGGGTATGGGGTATGATGGTGAATACAACAACGGCACGTCTGATAGGGACATCATCAGGATCATAGCACAACCTCAGCAGCAACACGAACAACGGCGGCGGCCTTAGTGTTTCCCTGATACTACAAACGTCCAGCCCCCGGCAACGGAAAAGACGACCGGGCTGTACGCTCGTCTACGCACTACCGCGAGCTCGTCGACGGGCCCGCGACAGCTTCCCGCGGGACCTCCTCTATAGAATCGAGCAGAACGAACTCCAGCCGGTCGCCGAGCGGTCGCACGAGACGTTCAGGAGAAAACGCCACTCTACGCGGCGGTCTGTCCTCCCCAGAGCGCGACTCGGAGCGGCGGCGAGACGATCTAACAAAAACACGATCGTTGTCAATGCTACTGGCGCATGCCAGATGTGATACTCTCAGGAGGACGTACGCAGCGACGGGCCCGGAACGGAGCTCTCGCACTTCGACATCGGGTGCCGGCGGTGCCGTGGCGGTGGCGGTCCCCTCTTCCGCGGCATCGTTCGCAGCCTCGTCCGTCCCTCTGCGCACTCGTCTGGGGCGGGCCCAGTTCTGGCGGTACCACCTCCACGCTCCCAGGCCGAGACAACCGAGTACGATCGTACCGGAGATGGCGATGACGACGATGCTACGGTCCAGATTGAGACAAGCGAGCGGGTGCATGCATCGACCTCAAGGGGTGACTTACATCCACGGCGCTAGCTTTACCATTGACTTGAAGATCGATGCCGTCTGTGTCGCTGGTGGGGCGGGAACGGTGGGGCTTGATGCTGGACGAGTGGCGTTGGCGGCCGTTAGGGTCGCAAAGAGCAAGCCCGGAGCTGAGACGGTGTGGTTGACGATTGCGGTGGACACGATGGCAACGGAGGCGTTGAGCGCGGACGGGTTGAACAAGGAGTACGTCCCGCTCGGATCTTCCTGCTGGAATTGGTCCTCCACGATGCTACAAGGCCTTATGTGAGCGTCGCTTTACAGATAAGAACTCACGAGGGCGTACGCACCGTGACAACGCCAGAGATGGTATTACAAATAAATCCATGACATTATCGAACAGCTGGGGATCCGCGTATTCCGGATTGACGATGCAGCTTTCTGACGTATTGGAGTATAGTACCTATGCGTTCCAAGAATCGGATTGTAAACGAGTGCTTAGAAACGCTTGAAGCTGCTGAAGCGCGTACCGCCGAGACCGCCCCTCTATCCCGAGCGAGGGTAAAGATGTCGAACTCCGTGGAGAAATCGGTGGTGTTTGCATCGCAGGATATTAGTGCGATCCACGGGGTTTTGGTAGCTGGTGAAAGTGCGGCGAGCTTCCTTTCAGTACTTACATGTATCTCTCCGTGGAAATCACTCACTTTCGGCGATCAACCCTTCCTCTGTAAAATGCACAAGCACACCCTGGTTGACACCGAGGTCGAACGTGAGCGGAGGCAAGAAACATGGACTGCAACAAGATAGGTACCTGGGATATCCCTGTGCTATCTGCGCCCACCAGTTGATACGATACTGTCTCCGAATACGACGATTCTGGATACCATTGGAGCACCAGCGAGGACGTGTCGGAGAAGCCTGTGGTGTCGTTCGTTGCATGTGCTGGGATGTAGGCTAGCGCATCCAGAGCATATGAGACGAGTACTAGCAACAGGGGCCAAACCATCCCCGCGCCAGGCTCCATCTTTCCAGAGAGGACACGAATGGCCTACAGAGCTGTGTGGGGGATGAGGTGGCGGGCAGATTGCGAAAGTAACAAACTTTGTCCGAGCCATTATGACTCGAAGTTCTGCACTCTGATGGGCGTTGACAGCTCTATAAGATGCGAATCGAGAGAACGGATGCCGTCCTGCCGATGTCAGCGTGCCTGTACATCGGAGTGGTTTACGACCCAGGCCATCCTTATGTAAAGCTGCGACCGTGTAATGATTATACCTCTGAGAAATTAGACGGTACAGCCAGAATCCGGACACGTAAAAGTCGTGAGAGTCAGGAAGGCGGGCAAGACGTTTGACGTTCCGTCTCCAACGCCCGCGGTGCGCGTGGCGCCCAGGGGAGGATGCGAAGAACGGTCACGTGCGCGCGTTTGACGGAACACGCGCCTATGCGACTTCGGGCCCTCTCTTCGCCGTCTGGATGCGTGATAAACTGGTAGAAATAATATACGACATACGGTAAGCTATCACGTAGTAGGTGGTACATATAGATGTCGGGATCTCCTACGCAACGACACTGTCCTGGTACGAGGGGGGAGGGGAGTGAGGACACATCATAACCGTATTCGAAGCGTTCTCTCGTGGTCCGTGTTCTGCATTGTCCGGTATCTGTACCCGCAAATTGCCACGTTCCTCTCGAAGAAGTCTATCTCTTCTCTCCGCGAGCGGCACCTCATCCTCGTCCGCGCTCGTAGTCGACCCAACCGGCGACATCGGGGGTTGCGGATGATGGTGTGTCCAACGCCCATGTGCGGAATAACCGGGGACCTGTAGGTAGGGAGAAGCAGCCTGTGCTTGATGATGGAAGTGATAAGGTGGCGGAAACATCAGCAGCTCCGGTGCATTCCACAGACCATCGTGCTCTGAGGCGCCCGCGGTAGACGGTGAGAGCGACGAGACGCGCCCTGGAGAGAGTAGTGGAGAGTAGCGCTCGTGTACGGTCAGGCGCGACCTCAGGTTGAGCCACCGGAACCAGTGCGAGAAAGAGGAGAACCCGGAAGGGCGCTCCAGAGGAGATAGAGGGATGTCGAGTGTCAAGGGACTGGGGGAGCCGGTGTCGGCCAGCAGCGGAATGCGGCTATCCTCGGATATACTGCGACCAGACAACGACGCTTGTGATGGAGCGCAGGGAGGCGGCAGAAGTTGGCGCGCCAGCGGGGGAGTGTTGGGCGCTTGGCCGCGTTCGATCGCATGAAGCAAGTGGGCGTCGCGCTCGACCCCCTGCCACGCCCATCGCACCTGGCTGTCTACCGTGTCATATCAGACGAGTTAGTACCGCCACAATTGCACGAAATCAGTGATCTAACCTTCATCAGAGACGCTGTCGTTTGCGTTTTCGTCCTCGTCGGGCTTGCTGCAGCGCACGGCGCGTACGATTCGTATAGCCACCACCAACGTTACGAACGTGCAGAACACGATGCCCAACCCTGCCGCGACCTCCCATAAACTGAACTCAGACCGGCCCCGTGCACGGTCGATGTTCTGCTCTATGTGCGTAGGGCACGTCAATACAAATAAATCATGACATCAAGCTCAAGACGTACGTTTCTGCACCCATTCCATAATCCTCTCTCTAGTAGCGGGATCGACTGCGTATCCCCCCTGAGGAAGGGCTGTTGGTCGAGTGGTGGAGGCCAGAGGGCGAAGTTGCGGCATCGATGAGACTCGTGAAGGGTGAAAAGTAAGGATAGGAGACCTGACGACGCGGCGGCGCACCTCTCGTCATACATAAAGCGTATTAAGCACCGGCCCTTCACAGCCGAGAGACGGAGAGAGCTGCGAACAGTCACGCTACGGGCACAGCGCCCAGAGATGGCGGATATGTTCCCCTAGTGGTAAGCTGTGACTTGAGCGAAGGAGGCCCCCGGATCCGATGCGGCCGGGAGTTACATCGTCAGGGCGTTGCCTCCAAGAGCACGACTACTGGCCGCCCCGTGTTCGCAGTGCTAGTCTGGGCTGAGGAGAGCCGCACGGGCGGTACGCTGGGAGCGGTAGTTGCCTTGCACTGCCCGCGCGTGGGAACGGACGCCCGCGGGCGCGAGTGCTGCGCCAGACCACCTCGTGCAAACTCTGTGACGACTCGGTCTCCTAGGTCCTCTTCTGGCATCGTATCTACCCCCTCGTTGATTAGAGTATGGTATGAGGCACTGTTCCATTGTTAACAAGACTGTCTACCGCTCACTATCCTAGTATGCAAGGACTCGCTGAACTCTGCGAGCGTTGACCGACTGGAGAAAGCTCTTGATCATCAGTCCCAACGTCGAGAGACTGCTCTGTCCTATGAACCGCCTAGGTAGGCCGTTGTGTTGTCGATGTTCGTGAGCGCATGGACGTGCACTCGAGGACAACACCATATTGGAGTCTCCTAGCTCGCATATGGCATTTTCCGGTTCACTACGAGCGTAAGGCGCAGTGGAGTACAAGTCTTCCCAGTAGGCCGTAGTAGAAGTCCAGAAAGGGAAGTTGGGAGACGATGATCAGAAAGATTGTGGATGGACGCGTTGGATGTCCCGTGTGAATGCGGGACGGTTGACACGGTCACGTCGGGCGGTCCACATTACCCTTATAGGTGCCTGCTTGTGTGGGCGCATGGGTGGTTTCAGGCCGTTCACTCCTTCATTCCGTGGCGCCCTAGGCCGAATAGGTCTACGGCGTACAACTGGTGCTCCTGGGCCCATGGGAATCCAACGCAAGGCATTGGCGTATTCATGGAATGCTCAGCAGTTGAGAACTGATTACTCTGAACAGAGATACCGATGCCACGCGGACGTCCACAGGTGTGTCGGGCGGCGAGCGATGGTCACTATGCCCTACGAGGAGTCATTCCTGCTCTTGCCATAGGGACGCGCCTTCTCGCAGCTGGCTGCGGACGCTCTCAGCAATCCTGGGCGCTGCGTAGTAGGGTTTGAAGCATAGTCGTTGTGAAAGCGAGTAGTTCGGCGAGCTGTGAACGAGCGCGTAGCGGCCTCAGTATCGCGCACACGATGTGGGCAAGACTGTATATATTAGATGTACCTGTGAACGAGCGCGTAGCGGCTGGTACAGGCCAATCAGTATGTCAATGAGTACAGTATGTGTATGAACGATGGCTTACCCTCAGTATCGCGCACACGATGTGGGCAAGACTGAGGGAGCGAGACGGAAAGAACGAGCGGTATGGGCCCGGCGGCACGGGCGTCAAAAATACTAAAAAGGAAATCATATGTTGCGAAACATATCGTATCGTGCTGAACGAACGGTCGCGCGCACGCGCGAAGATGTCGAACGTATCTACAGTCCATTCTGTATGGTATAGCGACTGAACGCGAGGGCGAGCGACGCCCGCGGCCAGTCAGGCTTGTTGCTCCAACAGTCGTGGCTTCGCATCATGTACTGTGGTCTGTCTCGGGTTACGGGCGACGCTCCGTTTCGTTGTCGCTATGGAAGGTGTAGCCAGCAACGAACCCGAAATCCACGAAGCACTACGAAAGCAATGTCGGTGCATGGCTTACGCAGAAGCAACCTCCAACATTGCTCGTGGGTATCAGTGCACTGGATTCGGAGCGGACTCCTGACCCAACTTCAACGTGTAGCTTGAGTATATATCGTACACTCTGCGAGCGGTGGTCATTCTACGTATGCAGCGAGACCGCCGTTCTGCCCGGCAACACATTGACGGCTCATGCTGCATGAGCCACGAGGATGGGATGACGACCAGACTGATGCTGTCCCATAGTCGTCGACACCTTCTGCGATCTGCCTACGAAGTTGATTAGCTGGTAAACGCGCACAACATGATACGACTGATAGTCACGTATACCTGAAGAACACGGTCCCTGGTAAGACCAGTAGCTCAGCGACCATCTTGTCAGCCCGCGAAGCACATACGGTGGTCAAAGAGCTACATGGAGTGGTGCAACCAAAGGCTCGTGACTCTGATCCTTATGATAGATGCGCAGGAACGTCCGGCACCGTCCGATCTCACCGCAACGGAACAGTAGGCCCACTACCCTCTGGAACATCGTACCCGGGCAGAAGCTCTCCATCACTGGTACCGCCAGCGAGGCGCACCCCTCCGTCTATGGACTTCCTCGGTTTCCTGCCGGGTCTTCGTGGCCGTCGCGGGCCGCGCCATTGCGAGGCCCTGTCCGGTATTGGGTCTGAGTCCGTTGCGGTATGTAGGTCGGGCCGTGCAGTTTGATTGTAGGCAAAGTGCGGCGAGTGTAATTGTCCTGGGACGGGGGGCAGAGGGCGCGCCGGGAGAGAGGCTGGTAGGGGGTAGTCGGCAAGATTGGGAATAGATGGGCGGTGTGTCCGGTATGAAGGAGGTACGGTGGACATGGTGACGTCGGATGTGTATCCCGACTCGTCTCTGTCACTGAACTCCGAGTGAGAGCTCCTTGTCGATACGGTGGGTGTCGGGGTCGGTGTGCCCTGGTACTCCACATGCTGCTCGGGGGAGTTTACGCCACTCCTAGAGTCGATAGGGAAAGGAACATTGGCGTCGCCGCCTTGGGATGGAAGAGTAAGGGTAGTTGGTGTATTTGCCAAGGAGTGGATTGTGGGCTGATTGTTCCCGGTCAAGACCATCGCCGCTGCTGGATATCTCTCTCTCTCCGCGCCTAGAGCCTGAGCATACCGCCATGAACGAGAGGTGAGGCCCCTCAATTTCGCTATAAAGAAGATAGTCGACATTGCTGGCGCATGGCATGAGTTGTCCGCATCACGTACCTATGAACGACCCTCGCGACGTTCCTCGCACCTGCCTATAGTAGTGCACCAGCACGGCAATTGCGACTGTCGCAATTATTCCGACGCCGGCCCACCAGAGTATCTCACTCTCCTTGGTCTTGAAGGTACTCCTGGCGATAAGCGTTTCATGAATGCGGTGTCCCTTATGAGGATGATAGTCTCATATCATCCCCATTAGTATCCCAGGAGATACGTCACAGACGAATGAAACGACTTACCACGTCTGTCGTGTGATGTCGGGATCCGACACGCGAAGGCTCGTGTGGGCATCCCCCTCGCCTTCATGTTGGGCGCAGGCCTGATACCGAGGGTCTTTTTCGAACTGTTGCAGTGTGAGGACAAACTCAGGTTTTGAAGTAAGGGGAGATACTAACCTCTGTTTTCATCCAATGGGGGGTGACCCGCCGGAAGAGGCGGATCCAAAGAACGGGCTGTCAGACATAAGAACTTTAAGTCCAATCAAGTTGATGCGAAAAGAGCATTGTTGCTTGCAGAATAGGTAACATCCGAGCCTCTTCACTGTGGTCTGCCTTGCGACACCTCGCAGCAGAGAACATCTGATACTGTCACACGGTCGTCATCGCGGTTTTGGTCAGTGTGGTGCCCTTGTCAGTTATCGTATATGGCAGCATATCGCCGCAGACGTACATCACTGGATGACAACCCGGTGCCAGAAAAAAATACATGTCCTTGATTACTCCTATCTACTGGTACTGGCGGAGGGTGAGTTTGGTTTCGCTTTGGGGTTCTGCGGGAGTACGAGCAGACAGGCGCAGTAGTACGGTCACGTGGTCGCGTTACGTACCCTCCGGAAATTACTCGTCCTGACTCTGTGCTGGTCTAACAATGTGCGAGCATCTGAGTATACCTACACTGGACGGTTCTGCTCTCTGAGAAGCGGCTATAGAGGTCCACCGGCTAAGCTGACGCCGCCGTCAAGGGACTTCCGGCGTAGCGCCGGTTTCAGACCTTCTCCTTCTGCACCTAATGACTGTCCCTCTTCCAACATCCTCTGAGCCCCTGGAGTTTCCTCCTCCACCGTGGACGGCTCCGAGATTTCCCCGCTTTTTCCAAGGGATACCGGGCTCTCAGCACCGCGACTCTGGTGGCGTGTTCCGTATAGGTTACTCCGTCGGCGGCGCTTCGTCGAGTACGCTGAAGGCGGTGCGTCTGGGAGGGGCGGTCCTAGAGGAGTGGTAGAGCAGGCGTCGTTCCGGAGGGTAGGAACATTTGTGCGATGAGTGCGATAGGATGGAGGCAGGGTAGATATGGTGCCGTCCGACAGGTATCCAAGTTCGTCCGGGACTGTTGCTGTGTTCGCGGTATGCACAGTGGTCGCTGAGGCTCGTCCGCTGGTCGCGGTGCTGCCAATAATTGATGGTTCCACGCTTTTGCTGATGACAAAGCCGGAGTTCCCGGGAAGGCTTGCGGTCTCGGTGCCGTGCTCAGCGTATGTGGATGCATTGCTTCTCGAGTCAGAGACGTTACCGTCTGAATGAACGGGTGAGTCCAAGTAGTCGAGGCTGACTCGTGAGCGGAGCATGGCTGACGGAATAGGGCTAATGGTCGTGATCGACACTGCGCCGGTATCCGTGAAAGGATCATCAGGCGTGTCTGGATGAGGAGGTGGTTGTCGGCGATGAAGCGCTCCATCTCCTTCGCGGCGGGGTTCCTCCACAATCTCTCCACCCTCTCCAGCGACGCGAGGAACGTCGATAATATCTCTACTCGTCTCAGAAGCGGAAAAAAGCGATTGCGCCCCAGAGCGAGGAGTAGCGACCAGGAAGCTGTAGGTATCCATCCGCCTTAGCGTGAGTGTGTCCGAGATTCGGCCAGGCTGCTTCTTGACTACGGCTACGGGTAGCGGTTTACGCAACGCGGTTGACTTTATAACGGCTTGAAGTTCTTTAAGCAACGAGTGTGGCAGCCATGGTAGGTTTGAGCTCACCAAACAGACTGACGTTCCGGTTTTGCAACCCCTCTCGCTTTCGCCTCGCCCATCGAAGCAAGAAGTAGACCATTGCTGCTCCAATGCATAGCAGGATGATGGCGGGCGTGGAGATGGCGATGCCTACATCCTCGTCGGCCAAGCTACGAGGGGCATGGTGCTTGTACTCCGTCGATATTGTACTGGTGCGCGCTTCTGGAATCTCAGACACCCATGTGAGGAATGGTAGCCTGTAGCGCGACGAGAGCACGCACCTGCGAGCCCTCTGAGGGAGTTTGATAGGCTCGCGAGTGTATGTGGTGTGCGCGTTGGAGGCATCTGTATACCCCAGCGGCGGTAGAGTATACAAAGCGCGTCGAGGTGCCGGACAGAGGATGGAAGAAGAGAGCGAGAGCCAACCTGCCCGACAAGGTCCCAGAGGGAGGGAGCGGCCCACAGCGTCCGGAAGATTACACCCATCCGGCATTAGTTCAACTCACCGTACGCGCTCTGCCTTGACGCCCCTTGTCAAACTCGTGCCCCGTGGTGAGACCGACGGGACGATGCCGAAGATACGACCAATCAAGTAGAACCTAAACTTACCACACTCAAATGATAAGGCTTTGGATCCCTTTCCCATTCGTAGGTTCTGATCCTCTTGAGCTGGTTCGGCAACGACGACGACCGCTGTACAGCATGTTCAGAGAAGTTGATGAATTGAGTTGTATCCATATGAACGGCGGATATCATCGACACCCATACAGTGGCACATCGTCCGGGTCCTGAATGTCAGATTGCGAGAAGAGTGTTCCCGACGTCGAGATCACAAGGCGGAACAACTATAGATGCAACACATCATAGTGCAATATGCGATACACATCTGCGGTGGATAATGTGGAGGACTCTTGCGCCTTTGCGCGCAGGACATACACGTTCAATACGTCTGTGACGACTGAAAGCGAGATATGCAGAGGTGTTCAATACAATACTGGCAGACGTAACGATATACATACATCATACAAGCGCCTCTGGAGGAACGGAAACCACATCCCCATCGCATCTATGTTAGAGTTCGTAGAAGACAGGGTCCTGGCCTGCCGACTCGGCTGGCAGTCGCACCGCCGTACAATCTGGCGGAACGGCGTTACACTATACAGGCTGCTAAGATGCCATCCAAACCTGCCGACTCCCACCTTCCCTGTGATTTGACGAGACGTCGCCGCCGCCGCCCTCAGCGGGAGACGCCTGCGACATGTCGGAGGAGTGCATCAGTTCCGAGCTTGCCCTGGGCATATGCCACGCGTCCGGCCACTCCGCTCGCTCGACGGCGTTTTCAACGTATGCTGCGGACGGGAGAGGGATGCTGTCCCGAGAGACGGCACTGTTCCTGTTGGACGCGTGGGGGGAGATGGAGGGGCGGGTCGGGATGACGACCGTGAGTGAGCTTGCGCTGTGCATCGCGTTCGAGGTATAGCTGGGCGGGAGCGGGGAGCCGGAAGGCGCGTATGCGCAAGACGTGTAACTGGGCGGGAGCGGGAAGCCGTAGGATGTACCAGAGGCCCGCACATTCATTGTAGCAGTGGCGGATTCGCGTTTCTCCATGGAGTCCGTAACGGATGTTCCGTCACTGCTCGTCCTCAAGCCGATGATGCTCTCCCCGTAAATCGAATCTGTGGATCCTGTATTGGAATACGAACGTGAGTAAATGTGAGGAAATTGTAGGCTAGGATCACGTACGATATTGTGCCCTATTCCGATGCTTGCGCCGGGCGCGCCGTACGAAGAAAAACAACAGAGCGATGCATATGGCGCCCCCTACCGAGAGGCACACCGCAGCGATGTCTCCGGAGCTCAAGCGAGAACCGGCGGAAGAATGTGACGCGTTCACAACCGGCGAGGATATAGCGCTTGAAACGGGACTTGCGGTATGCGAGGCGATCTCCGTGTTTGGCGGGGGCAACACTGTCTCGGCCACTGCTGTCGATGACCGAGACGGCGACGAAGTAGTTTGGTCGCTTAGCGGTGTCTGCGTCGGCAACGATAGAGAGCTGACTACGGATGTGACCGACTGGTCAGGTGACGGATCATTCGGTGTTATGCGAGGGAGAGCGGATGCCGAGTCTCCTAAGGACACGATTGTCCCTGGAGTAGGTGCGGATGAGGACGGTACTGGCGATGCAGGGGCTGGTGCAGGGGTGACGTTTGATGGCTCCACCGCCTTGTCGAGTCCTGGATTTATCTTGTGTCCCAAAATGGGTTTGGCCACTGCAGACGAGGGCGACAAGACGGAAGATGAAGACGACGAGACAGTAGATGAGGGTGACGAGACAGCAGATGAGGAAGACGGAAGAGGAGATGAGGAAGACGGAAGAGCAGATGTGGAAGACGAAAGAGTAGATGAGGTAGATGAAACAGAAAGCGACGAGGGCTTCGTGACGTCCGTTGCATCAGTGGAACTAGAGGTAGTGGATTTGGGAGTCGGAGTCGTCGAGGATGATCTGACAGTTGCGACAGTAGTAGATGATATCTGCTGCGAATCAGTGGAGGAAGACGACAGCTGGGTGCTCGATCCGTGAATATTTGAACGTGTAGTTGTAATACGTATGGGTGGAGGGAGTGCCGAGGGATCAGTGCTTGTCGAAGGTGAGGGCGCCATGGTGGAGGAGCTGAGGGCTGATTTCGAGGAAGTCAAGCTGACGGGTGCACCCGTTCCCTGGTTTGTCGGGGACGCGGAGGGTTCTAACGCATGTAGGTGTTGAACTGACAACAGGATGGTCGTTCTGGAAACGACTGTTGCGCTATTGCTAGTCGGTGCGTCCATCGTTTGAGTAGGGGTTGCTGCGGTCATCAACGAAAGTGTTTCGCCAGAATCTATAGAGCGACCGAGATGCGAGTACGGAAGGCCTAGGTGCACTATGGCACGTATGATGTTCAGATGTCAGCGCTTGCATGATAATATATTGCACTGTGCTCACTTGTCACGTACGAGCACCGATTACTGCAATACCTAGGCGTTGGAGACAGCGCGCTAAGGGCACAACACCAACCAGTCTAAGACATTTCCAAGCTGAAGACAGCAACTCGCAAGGCTTGCCTGGATCTGAGAGGGGGTCGCGGGAAGGGGAGTGGCAGACAACGCTTGAAGTACTTACCGTATTAATAGGCACACCAGCGACATCACGGAGGACGTCGGGCACGAACACAAGCATGATAGCTCCTCTTCTGGACCCGCCTTGAATTGTTGCTTGAGGCGATGGCGGGGAACCGGATGAGTTATGAACATCGCCCTTGCCGTGGCACGGACAGGCAGAGTTCCGGCGCCACGCGCATCTGCCAAAACAAACTGTATCAGTAGCCCGTGTGGGCGACATATCGAAAGAAACTCACTTACGCTCAAAATAGGGTACGCCTCTCGGATGTAGAAGATTTCGGCCAGTAGCTTGAGCCATGATGACTTGGTGATGTGTTAATAGCGGTGTCCACGCGATGCATCGATTGCATGAACCGGCAGGAGAAGGAGAGTTTGAGAAGACAAGGAGCCACACCGCCTCCATCAGGCCAGCCCTCGTTCACATGTTCTATCATGTTTTCACTTCGATGGGTTTCATGAGTCGTGGGGATGGTCGATCGCATATCCCTCGTAAGAACGCATTGCGATGTCTCAGGAGCGAATCTCTGTATCGGGACACATTCTGAATCCATGCTCGCCACTTGCGGGGCTGCTATTAGGTGGAAGACTACTAAGACCGTATACCATTGATAACGTCTCCAGATGCGAAGGCCCGAGTTGTGCCGTGCGTTAGATCCCGTCTGTCAAGTCGGACGGAACTCAATCAGGAATGTCCCGGACAATTACGAGAAACGCACCAGCTATATATGCAGGGGATCTGATCGCGGCCTTCGAAGGTCCACGGTAAGAGGACGGGCATTTGCTTTGGTAGGGAGTGTATTTCGGAAGGTATAGCTCGCTCTCGCTCCCGTCGCACTCTCTTGTCGAGTCCCCGATGTGTGCCGAGTTCCGAGTCGAATCACTGCTCCCTTCTGTCGCAACCAGGAAGACATCGCTACCCTCGAGTGGGTGGTCCTCCACAATCACGCTCGGCCGCAGCGATACAGAGCGATGGTCGGGGGTAGGAGGTGGATCGTCCCAGGAACCCACATAGGAGCTCATTCGCACGAGGTTTGCTACATCAGAGCCAGCGATGGAGAGCGGACGAGGAGGGATGAAGACCGACTCAGGGAAGGGTGTGGCATCACTATCGCCCCAGGTTCTCGACAATGTATCTTGGGTATGCGCCTGGGGCCAGCCGTGCAGAGAAGGATGGTCGTCTCTGAGGGCACAAGCATCATCACAGCTCGGTCGCTGTTGTTGTGGCCTGCCACGCGATGGCCGATACGTCCCATGTACCGTGTGTAGACGCGGTCGAGGGCTTTGGTCCGAAAGACCTTGATGCAACTCGCGTTTTCGTCCCTCTTGCATGTACACCGATGGCGGAGGGTGTGGCTTCGTCGGAACTGGAGGGAGGGGCCGGAAGGACCGAGAAGTGCAACAACCGACACTTGCGTCATGGGCAGACCAAGGGCATGGTCGATACAAAGACAGGTCCGACCACATTTCGATAATCAAGGGCTGCTCTGTAATGGGCCCCGCGGGATGTGTCGGCGGTATCCCAGGTGGATTAGTTGAGAGACGGCTACTCTGGAAAGAGGTGGTAGATGCGGCGCGGACATTCATAGACGCATCGGAGTAGTGGTGGGTACGTGGCTCCACGGAAGAAGCCTGCACAGTCTCGTCTTCCCCTGGCAATACCGTCCTTGTGGGTACGCCCTCGACGATATCTGTTGCATCGGATTCTGCGTTTGAGGAACCTATCTGTCTACCCGGGTTGACGTCCGAGCCGGCGTTTCTCTTCAATTTGCCGCTGATTCGACGCCACGCAATCGCTGGTAAAGCAAGGTCAGCAGGGAGAATCAGTCTGCCAGTAGATGATGGGCTATGCTTACCGACGTACCTGCTCTCTGCTATATCTCGTCTCCGCACGTAGAGGTATGCCACGATCGCAAGCACGAGCCCTATCACGACCAGTCCGGCGAACCCTATTACATAGATCTCGACCAGCGTGTCAGATCCGGTGTCGATGTAGGCGGATGACGCAGGCCCGCCGAGCCCCCCACCGTCGTCACTGGGACCTTCCGTGGCTGGAGCTGTGTGAACATCGTTATGGTAGGGCAAGAACATAGACACACCTCGTTCATCCTTCAAGAATATCGTGCCAATCACCATGGTGAGATGATCAGGCAAGACGGGTGATCTCCAACTGGCCGACAGGAGATCGGTCCTGAGTCAAGGAAAGTAGAAAGAGAGCGCGGTGCATGCAACCCCTTGCCCACCCATATAATGTCCTCGTTCTCCTCATAAACAGAGGACTTCTACGCGTCGTGTCCTTTGCAACTTGTCAACTCGCCCTGGTCTGATTCCATTCCAGAACCGGCATCGCGTTTCAAGGTCTGTCAAAATGAGACGATCGAGTCAGTATATGTGCATACGGTTGTACTGCGGAACGCTGACGAGTATACGCCAGACGTATGCGGAATGGGTTCAATATTACCCTAATTATCTGGATGCCATCGATGCTGGGCAGCTAACGTCATCGTCGTCCATGGGCTCGAGGTCGAGCGCTTCACCAGCTGTCAAAGCCTATGGTATCAGTGGAACTGATGCATATCAACCCACGGCGCTCGGACTCACGGTTGTGGTCGCATATCGCCTGTTATACATGTGGGCGAGAGTGTTAACTTAGTAAATGATGTCCAAGATGGGAGAACGGTGCAAGCACATGAGAACCTGAGTTCACGTTCGCTCCATACGCGCTCCTGTATCACCCTCGAAGGGTCACGTACGTACGATCGCTCGGATGCAGTGCCGAGTACCTTTGTATGAAAAGTTCGGGGTATCGCCCGAAACTTGCACGTCGGGCTTCACGACGTTGACATGTACTAGACGTCGCATATCTCATATGGAGCCCACACTGACAGAGAATTCGGGCCGAGCCGTAGAACAGATCCCGTCTGTCGAACACATCTGACAGAACCCAAGTATCAGAAGTTCCCTTCGGCGAACGGAGCCCAAGACGGACATACCTGTAGATACACTTAGCCGTAGATCCCTAGGCTAACGGCCTCCTACTACGTTACTAAACAGCCATTGTTCTTTTGATTCAGTAGCGACTGTACTCCGGGGGCTGGCCCAGTGTGCCCGACTCCCTCCTGTCGCCTTCTCTCGCCAGGTATGCGGCGTACAGCGAGCTCCTAGGCAGATCGCAGTTCACCGCGGTCGCGGACAGATAGCCGTCGCCGCCCTGGGACCGGCGATACGCCACGAGCTCGCCCGAGCGCAGCGAGACGGGGCGGAAGTCAGGGGTCGGGGGCGGGTCGTCCCAAGAAGTGATACGCAAGGGACGCATCTGTACCATCGGAGAATGGGCGTCCGTCGGCGTGATCGGACCAGGACTCAAGAGGGGAAGTGAAGAGTGCGCGGAGGAAGACCCAGGGGAGGAGGCGGCATCGCCGTTGTCCGAGTACCCGGAGAGCATGTCGCGCTTCTCGTCCATGGGTTCGGCTAACCCCGGAAGTGAGAGATGGGTGTCTTGGTGTGCGGGAGGTGTGGTCGAGATGCTGATGGCGGGCTCGGGTGGCTCCGATTGCGCATTGTGGTTCCCGTCTTCAGCGCCGCCTCCCGCTGCGCGATACCACCATGAGCTCTATGCGGACCAATCTCAGCGTGACAAGACGAAGAAAACAGCGTACCCGAGGATCTTTCTGTGTCTCGCGAGGCCTGTCGCTTTCTCCTTGCTATCCAGAGCAAAACAGACAGGGCGATCACGCTCACAACAGCGATACATATCGCGGCGATCTCGCCCGCATTCATTCCTCCAGAGCGAGGTTGCGCAGACTGGGGAGCAATGATTGTAGGCGTGGGGGCTGAGGTTATCGAAAGTGAACTGGGCGGCGTTAGGCTGATCGCCGCTTGAGATAGTGATGTCAAGACTAACGTTTCAGTGTCCGTGACCGTGTAGTTAGGGAGTGCGGTAGGTTGCAAGGGATCGGGCTGTCCGGAGTTGGAGGTCGAAGAATCAGTTACACCCGATAGTTGGCTCGATGTCGGACTTCGAGGGTCGGCTGATGAATCTGAAACTCCATCGGAAGTGGAAGCACCCAGGCTTGTAGACAAGGATGTTGGTGTAGGGGTAGGAGACTGGGTGAATGCGGATGTGACCGTAGTACTCGACGTGAACGTCATCGCGGAGGTAACGGTGTTGCCGCTGCTGATGACCACGACCGACGTGACAATCGTCGGAGAGACGATGACCGTGGTTTGAGTGGTCGGTGGGGGCGCGGGAGCCTGTTGTGTCGTCGTTGTCCGCTCCGTCGTCGTGACTGCCTTCGTAGTCGTCGTCCCATCCTGGGTACACTGGAAACCGAATGGTGGGAAGAATCCTGGGCACCCATTTCCGGGTACGAAAGGCGGGCCGAACGCTCGCTTGAGCACAGACGAAGGGTAGCGGGGAATGTACATGCCACAGCTGACGCAACTGTTGAGCGGCATTGTCGGCCAAGTAGGCGACGGCTTGGGGAAATACTCACCAGAAGCAGAAAGAGAATATGGACAGGGGAAATGGAAGCCGGGGTGTCAGTGCGCTATGCCTAGCGTACGCTGTTTCCACGGCTCTTCCGTACTCTGCGTCGAGGATGCCCAACCGTCGAGGAGAGTGTAGAAGACGAAGAGAAAGGACAGTTGGCAGGAAGGAACGTGAGGAGTCCCGTGGGGGCCGAGTACAGGGTCAGGGTAGCCGTAAGGGAGGATGGGTCAATCGGGACGCACGCGTCCCGGGGAAGACAATCAACGCGCATGTGGGTGCGAATTCGATTTTCGGACATCTGTATTCTAGACAATCATAGATTTGCTGTCATCACCGCGGTTAAGCGAGACTGAATGCCTGCTGATGTCGAGTTGCTCACCGAGGCGTGCTGCTGTGAGAGCATGTGCCGACGGCAGAAGTCCCGCGATGACACTCTCGTCATCCCGGTGCGATAGCTGTCGGAGGTAGGGGGCGTTAAGTGATCAATGTGTGAGAGCGGAAGGATGGAAGGGTTGAATGACCCTCGAAGAACGACTTCGGAGGGGAAATGCCATCACGGATGCATTCGCGTCGTGACCACAGCAGCTTCCGGGGGGCATGACAGCCACTCTGTCCTCATACACGTGTCGGGTCCTCCTCCTGCTTCATTGATGTCAGTGAGAGTGAGAGCAAGAACAAGACAGTGAGATTGTTCATGAGCTCCTCCTAGTCACCGGATGAAGGGTATATTGAGCTTCTAGGTTCTTGAGCACCCGCATGTGGACTATTGCATGGCTCCACCCAGTTCGCGATGGCTCTTCCCAGAAAGCATGTCGTTGGTTTTGCAGCGACAGCGTTCCACCGGGGACGGTATAGACAGCATGTTCAAGGGCGTTGCACGGAGTATTAATCCATAGTATTGTCGACGGGTTCTGCATAGCATCATCGACGAGACAGCTCAAGAGACGAAAACCTTGAAAGTCACAAGTTCGCAGGTGGTGAGTATCTTTCCCACGGGCAAGCGCTGATACAACACGAGGCTACCAAACACACCCTTCACACCTCCCATAATCACGCCTCCTAGAGAAGCCTGAAGCCAAGACCTTACACGCAGGATACACAATGAATAAATAGCTCCCCCACCCAAATCGTCCCAAACGATGCGAAGCTTTCATCTCCAGGTTTGCGATTGACCGCGCTCAACCATGCCGGCTGTACTCGGGGGGAGACCCAATGTCCAGAACGTCCCCCTCCCAAGTCGCGTACGCCTCGTAAACCGTCCCGCGCGCATCCTCGACCTCCATCACGCTCCACACACTCGCACGCTCCTCCGGTCGTGCCAAGTGCGCCGCCGCTAGCGGCGACAGCGGCCCGAGGACGGACATGGGCAGAGGCATCGGAAGCGGCCGGTATCCGCCCGGGGAAAGAGGCTGGCCGTGAAGCGAGCGCACGCTCACCACAGACTGCGGGGTGCCTGGGCGCGGACGGAGGCGAAGGTGCGTGGGTGGCGGGAGGGGGACTGAGGGAGGCGGGTCGGGGAACATGGCTGCGGCGATAGTCTCCGGACCGCAGAGGGCGTCGATGTAAGAGAGCGTGCTGGACGGGCGAGAGGAGTCGGCGCCGTTCTGAGCTCGTGCGGATGCCCCATCGTCGGCGTCGTCTATGTCCGCTTCTGGGCCCTGTGCGCCAGTTGGTCGTGGCGCGGAAGTGTTCGAGAACGATATTGGGGCAGCATTCGTGGTCCGGAGAGGGGAGGGAGAGGGTATATAGCCTGAGCTATAGGGCAGCACGCCGCACTTGTGCGTGCTTGAGAATCCGGATGAAGATTCCGTCGACGTTGGGGTGTCCGGCGAACGCGGCTTGAAGGGGTCTTCGAGCGGTGAGAGCGGAGAAAGTGGGTCCTTCATCTGCAGCTGCAAACCTTCCTCTGTCATACGATGACCGGAAGCGACAATGAGATGCAAGATCAGTGCCTCAAAAGGATTGGTTCTCGCAGAGGAGGTACGCACCTGCCCATTCCCGCTGTTTTGCGCGCTTCCGCTTTGTCCAGAGACTATACCCGATCACTCCCAGGACAATTACACAGCCGCATGCAAGCACAGAAGCGATGATCTCGGCCGTACTCGCGCTACCGCCGTCTGGGCTCGGATGCTGTGCTTGTCCGTCGGTAGTCGCGGCAGATGTCGCCGACACGGGCAAGGACGTTACCCATACCGTGGAGGCATTCGCTGTTGTTATAGACATACTTGTGGACGTGATAGAGATGGGGGGAGACGAGAACGACGTTGTAGCGTCGAGCGTCGTAGGGGCATCGACGAAGGTCGGCTGTTGTTGCACAGCCGTTTGAAAGTCCAAGGGCGTGTCTTGGGGAGTAAAGCTATCGGAAGGAGACACAGGAGTGGGAGTAGGAGAAGGAGAAGACGCGGTAGCTTCGGTAGAGGTTGTAGTGTTGGATGTGGACGCCGTGCTCAGGGTACCCGTTGCGAGCGTAGGATTTGGAGTGAGAACCGTTGTCCCTGTGGCCCCTCCTCCTCCTCCCCCGAGACTGATCTGGTTCGTTTGCAGAGGGAGTGCGATTGTAGAGAAGGTTGGCGACAGCAGAGAAGAGAGGGCATTGTTCGGGTCGAGCGCCGACGTGATGTCCTCGACAAGGCCATCTCTCCTGACACCCGGGATGAGATATCGCTTCGTCCTCGCCATCGGACGGCCATGAAGCGTGTAGCGGGGCATGTCGACAACCCCACACTGCCCTCCTAATCCCACGATGGCGGAGATATGAAGGAGCGTTTTTGAAGGAGCGACGATGCCTGTGGCGGGCAAAAGAAGGGGAGCCCCGGGACCGGGAGGAGCGTGGCGGACGGGAACAGAGAGGTCGAGAAGTAGATCTGCGACGCCCGCAAACACTACCTTCACCCTTTTGAAGTGGCGACGAGTGAGAATCCATCTGTCCGGGGCGCAGCGACAATCAACGTCTCGCGGGGAAGCACTTCATAGGAAGATGTTCATACCTGTGTGGTGCCCGCCGAGTCGATGGGAGGAGAACTGCTGTTATATCCGAGAAGCAGCTTCATGAAGAAGTCCCAAATCACGCCCATCCTCTACACGGGGCTCGTCTACGGAGGGCCACAGCCAAATCGCGGGCGACCGTGGTGAGTTCCACCCATCACGCAACGCAGGGAAAACTCACCAACCCCGACGATGCGACCAAGCATCGGCCATTTGCGGGATGCCCACCGAACCGACAATCATGACTGATCAATGCTGTCATCCTTCCATGTGTGGAGTTGTCGAAGACGGCAGCTAGAACATGCCAGCATTGGTCGACCACGCCTCGCTGTGCAGATGAATGACAATGTGTCCTAGGATTGTTGGCACTAATAGACTTGCGGCGTCATCAGTCACAGGCATGGCAGGATTCAGAAAGCTACAAGGAGTTATCGTTCAACGTTGAACCCTGAAACCCTCCGAGACCTCAGGTATACGGTCGCCTACTGTCTGTCGACTACACTTCGGACCAAGATGCTGAGTGATCTAGTATGACGCCTTGAGGAACACGGCCGATCAATGGGTCGCCTTGAGAAGCAGTGATCCATACTGAAAGTCACTGCAAACCATCGCCAGTGCTGGCCACGCCATACGAGGCCATACGGTGGTGGTGGTTCGGGTCGACGTGAAGCTCGACGACGAAGGCGCTTATTGATGAGGACACGAGGCTACCAATCATCTCGGCAAACACCGACAGTGTAAGCACGTTCAGAGCAAACTTGCAGAGCACTGGAGGTCCGAAGCTCCAGTTATGTACCGCAACTTGACGCTCTGAAATAGGACCGATTGGCTTCAAAATCACTAGGATGTATGCTTCTGACTCATGGAACAGAGTCGAAACCCAAACCTCAATGTTGACGGTTTCTGAGACGCATGGAGATAGAATCGCCCGAGTTCTGGAGGCGAGGTCTGGGGAGCCATAGGGTCCCACAGTCTCTAGGAACGTTTTATGACTCTCCTTACCATATTCATTCGTGCAACGTTAGCGATGAACCGAACCCGTGCCATTGGAACAGATGGATCCTACTTACACCGATAGTTCGCGTACTTATACCACTGTGGTCCAGCTGGAGGCATCTGCACACGGTGCGAATCCGTCTGTATATATGCTTCGTGATTATGTTTTGGCCATTGCTAGTGGCGATTGCCAGTGATGAGGACACGGTGTGACGGAGCAGTGGGCGATATTCCCCTACTCTACTCCATGCGCTCATCCAACAAGGTTTGTTGAGAGGCATCATCCCCAGGCCGCCTTCGGGTGCTCCAGGTTGCTGTACCCATGGCTGAAGATATCATGGCCGCAGCGACAATACACTTGCTTGCCCACGGTCTGCTCAGTCGACGGATCATATACCCGTACACATCACGACACATCAAGTGAGCACACGTCATGAATGCAGCGACCGTTCGATCACAGTAATGTACACATGCGGTTTAACTCTTCCATCCTCCTCTTACAGTTTTCGTGATACTTCAGCAAGATACCCCTACAGCCCACACGGAAGCGCGGTCATGGCGAGTTGCTTAGAGCTTCGCGCCGGACTGAGCCTCGGCGAAGCGCTTCTCGGCCTCGTCGAAGTTAATCACGTTCCAGATGGCGTTGAGGTACTGCGGCGTTGAATGAGTATCGAGTAAGTAAGGGGGAGGAGAGAATGCGACAGAATACTCACATCAGCCTTGACGTTGAGGTACTGGAGGTAGAAGGCGTGCTCCCAGATGTCGACGCCGATGATGGGGACGTGGGTCAGGAGAGGGTCCTGGTTGGCCGTGGTGGTGATCTCGAGGACCTTGGTCTGGGGGTTGTAGCCCTATAGAGCGAAGCGTCGATCATCAGCGAAACGAGCGCGTGCTGGATCCGCGGTAGTACTTACGAGCCAGCCCCAGCCGGAGCCCTGGATGGCAGCGGTGGTCGCGTTGAACTCCTTCTTGAGGTTGTCGAGCGAGCCGAATGTCTTGTTGATGGCCTCCTTGAAGGGACCGTCACGGAGAACACCGCCGTTGCCCTTGTTCTCGGACGCCGCGGGCGCGAGGTTCTTCCAGAAGAGGGAGTGGTTGATGTGACCTACGGCGCAGCGGATCCGTTAATCGCTGCCTATCGCGCGAGAGGACGCGTCGAGTACGTACCACCGCCGTTGAACTTGAGCGCCGCCTGGAGGGCGATGCGCTCCTTGGGGGTGGAGGCCTTGGCGTACGCCTGCTCGGCAGCGTTGAGCGCGTTCACGTAGGTCTGGTGGTGCTTCTTGTGGTGAAGCTCCATGATCTGCTTCGAGATGAAGGGCTCGAGCGCATCGTACGCGTAGGGGAGGTCGGGGAGAGTGTGGGCCATGTTGAGCAGGTTGTGGTCGTCGACGAGGAGGATGTGGGAGACTGAAGAGAGGGGTGCGCGTATTTATCGCTTCTCATCGCGATTCGTGCTCGCCTTGATTACCCTCTCGCTCTCCGATAATGATGTGTGCATGTGCAGAGCAGTCGACGTCGACGGTCGGACCAGCGCGACGCGGGACGGGCGCCTGCGAACAAGGTTTGCCTGCGTCACTGCCACCGTCGGCCCCACACCGGGACTCGCTGCAGCTGCTCTGCTCTGTGCTCTCTGCTCTGTGCCCTGTGCCCTGTGCCCTGTGCTCTGCGCTCGCTGCGATCGCTCGCTCTGCTCGGACTCTGCCTTGGTCGCGTCGCGCGCTCGCTTTCCGTCGCTCTCGTCTGCGCTCGTCTCCCGCTCTCGCTCCGCTCTTTGTGCCCCCGCCCGCCCTCGTGTCCTGCTCCGCTGCCCCGCGCCACCTCGCCGATCTCGCACACGATCGGCCCCCGCGTACAGCGTTTTCCACTCTTGTACACTGGCATCTACTGACGCTTTCTGCGCTCTGTAGCACGTCTCGCATGTCTCGTCGGTACTCACCTCCCCCGTCTCCACCCCACCTCGACTTCTGCACGCACAGCGTCGGGCGCCCCACACACATGCTCTGTCCTCGTTTCTCCGCCGGGGGCCACCGTACGCACGCGCCATGAACGAACATCGTGCACGGTACACACAATCGCGTCGTAGCACCCTCCGGGTGGGTGCGGCGCATCCTGCTGTCTGCCGACTATGTTTACATGTACATTTCCTACCTGCCCAGCGCATTTCCACCCGACGACGCGTCAGAGCGCGTCCTCGCCAACGCCGCCCTCGAGCAGTGTTTCGCCCTCTCCGTGTCTCTCGCTTCGCTGCGCGGAACCCGCTCTTTCCTCCTGTGTCTGTCTCACAGACGCGACGCTGCCAGAGTACCATGTCGACGACGTGTCCTGTGCATACTGGCCGACGGACAGGAACCCTCCTCGGGATAAGGCGCCCGAGCACACACTTCGGCGAGTGTCTCCCGGTACCGGCCAACAAGTATGTTGGTGTATATCCCATTTCTCGATCTCTATATACAGTATACTCGCCGAACCCGCCCCACACGAGAGCTCTGCATGGTCGTCATGGACGGACCGACCCCCGGCGCGCGGCAATGGCTTTCACTCGAAACGGCTCTTTCCCGTGTACGCTCCCCTCCCTAGTGGCTGCGTACGCAAAGATGGACACGTGGACCGTGCTGCCTCGCTGTGACACACGCACCCAGCCGCTCGGGCTGGCATGAGCAGATTCGCAAGCGACCTCGGCCGAATCCCGTTCAGTCATACCACCTCATTCCCCGACCGCGACGAGCCGTCACGATGTCACAACGTCGCCTCTCCCTTTGGGAATGAATCCGGCAGGCTTTCGTTGCGACAAGGTGTGTCTCCATGCGGTACGACGCACAATTCTGCTCGCCCGCGGCCGAAATTCCTCATAGCGCCCTCTGGAGCCCCGAGGTCGCACCCCGGCTGTGCTCCGGCTGTTTGCAAGCGACCACAGCGCCTCTGTCGCGGACGCCCACCGCATGGCTTTTCGCGGTCCAGTTGTTTTCGTACAATCTCGGCCGTAACCGGCCACGACATGGCCGCCGCCAACACAGTACTTCTCCCCGCCCTCGCCCTCCGTCAGCTCTGCTACCGCCGTCTACCTGCAGCAGATCGTCAAAAGACGTGAGCGCGGATCCGGGAGCGAATACAAGGCGGCACGTACCGTTCTACCCGCAGACGTCGTACCTACACTCCCGCAGGTGAGTGTTCAGTCACTGAACGACACCGGGCCACCCTAGGGGACGTACCGTGGAAGCGCGGAACGCAGACAACAGGGGACGGTGAGGACGAGAAAGAGAACGAGGAGAAGACGGGAGCGGGCGCGAGCGGCACGGGGGATGTGCGAGCCCTGTCCACGCATCTTATATACCCCTGCAGGCACAAGGATTCTCGGCGCCCGCCTTTTCCGGGACGCCTCAGCAACGGCCACGTCCGCCGCAACGACGACGCTCGGCACGGGCGGACACGCGGTGTATGCACCGTGAAACAGCGCACGGCCAAGCGCCGTACCGCGACACGACCGGACGCGGGGTCGGCTCGGTCGCGCGCAGCGGGCGACCGCGGGTTGCTAGAACGCGTCGGCGCCCCGGGTCTCTGTCGCTTTGTGCACGACGCACGGCGCCCGTCCCTGGAGCACGCAACGGCGGAGACCGGCGTGGTGCCAGAACCAGGTACGTAGCCGCTTCCTGTCCGGGCACCGCGAAACGACGTCGTGTTTGGATGGCGGGTGGCGGGACGTCCGGGTACTCGTCTCGTTCCGTCCGTCGACGGTCGCCTGTGTGCCATGTACCGCACCCGTATAGCATAGTCCGGCGAGATATGAAGCGACGGTACTTGGCGTGGCAGACAGACGACTGGACAGGGAGGAGGTGCGTGATAATCAGGTGAGTACAGGTGCATCTGAGATCCGCTCCAGCGACCTCCAGGTGGGATGCGGTCGGATTCCGTCGGTGAGCAGACCTTCGCATCTGCACACTCGGGACAGGGAATGTGCGTCGACAGGCGCTCATGCCGCTCATCAGGGCTTGGACCGCTGCAGATGCCCGAGGACACGCGCCGCGCGCCGCGCGCCGTCGACGCGAACGAGCGTCACCTCGCCATCCGCCGCACGCAGCCGTGCTCCCACCATGGATCGACGGGCGCACCGAACGGCGGGCGGTCGCTCTCGCTCGCTGTGCCGCTTCGTATACATCGAGGCCGCCCGCCGTCGACGCGCCGACTGCCGACCCAGGGTGGAAACCACAGCATCCTCCCGTGACCCCTGTCGTCGGTCGCGCTGCGCACACGCAGAAAACACCTGCTGGGCGCTCGCCGACAATGCCATCGTCGGGCGCGTGGGCGCACGCGTCGCCCGAGTGCTCCACTCGGACCGGCCGAAGAGGACGGTGCACCGCAACGGTCACGGCAGATGGTCGAGAGAGACCGCAAGGTGCGTGTTTGACACGCGTACTCTCGGGGCCCCACATCTATCGATGCCGTGTACATACGATCGAGACGGAGACGTTGCCGTGCCTGCGTGGCGACCCGCCCATATCATCTGCGTGTGTCTCGAGCTGATATCGGCCGACGGTGCGGGGTGAATGTGGGGCGTGGGGCGGCCGGGTCGGAGGAACGGCTGCGTGGGCGTGCTGCCGAACGCTGCTCCCCACGTTCTCGTGTCGACGTTGTGCGTGGCTGTCGCGGCCGGCAGCGGCCGTGAGGGATTGCGTCCGAGAGGGCCATGGGTTCCGCATGCGACCGTAGCAGTCGCTCACGCCCGCAGGACGGAAGCCCCAGTTGCGCACACGCACTGCGCGTGAGAGGAGAGGCGCACCCGACCGCCACGGGTGACATGCCCTCTGTGAGCAGATAAACTGGGCAGGAGCGGCTCGAGAAGGGACACGTTGTGCATGAGCAGACTCGTATCACCGCTGCTACGGTGATTCCGAGAGCGGTAGCAGACTGGGAGATGCTGCGGTATGTGCACATGCGTGCGCATACGGCCTGAATACCTGACACCGTAGGTCGGTAGCGGGCATGCGGCGCAAGACGCTAGGACACTAAGACACGGCGCCCGCGACATCGCTATGCGGAGATTTGGACAGCACCAAGACATACGACACTCAACAGGGCACCACGGCCGAAATTCGGGCGGTCGCGCTCGTACCGTGTCACAGACGGTCCAGAAATGTAGGCTCGATACGTTCTCGTACTGATATAGCATGCCCATGCGCGGGGACGCGCTGCTTTGCTACGCTGTTACAGGCCTCTCTGGAGTATTCGTCGCCGAGGCACTATATGTGCACGCATGCCCAAAGCGGAGCAGGGACCGGCGACAGTCTGGCTTAATCCTTTTACGTTCTTCCGAACCGCTGTTGCCTGCACGACGCTTTGGGCAAGGCCTCCGGTACAAGAACCAGCGACTTGCCGCATGCCCCACCGAAACGACGGCGAGTGAGTGCTGATAACGGTCGTGTTGATCTTCTGGTCCGTTAACGAGACCCCTCAGGCCGTCGATGCGCTCACAATGCTACGTTAGAAAACCATGTTTGCGCGTCTCCGTCGTTTGTACGACATAACGCTGATGCATTGAGCATAGAGCACAAAACTATATGGGACGTCGGATGGCCACAACGTACCGTCACCGCGCGGCGCGCGCCCTCGACTCGTCCAAGACTAGGACCAGCAGTCCCATCGAATCTTTGGACGTCGCGCGTTTACGCTCTACGCTATGCGGATGGGTTTATATTGAAAGCAATGCCTACAGCCGGTAGCTCGCTACTCTAACCATCAACACTCGGACCGGGTCTTGCTGCTCTTTCAGATGTCGGGAGTCTGAGCGCAATCGGCCGAATACTTTGCCAGGTCGGCGTTCGTGGACTGATATCTTATGAGTGCATCCGCCACTTGTGCGCGCCCGCATGCTAACCATACCGCGTTCAATCCGGGTGTGGTCCAGGTACAAAAGCGTGTGCGCACCTTGTCGTATCACCAAATTCGTCAAACCGGACCCACGCGAGGGAACTCTCGTACACTATCTTCAACGGATGCCCAACCGTATATTCTTTCATCTTGACTACGAGATGTCCCACAGTACGCTGACTTGTCTTGTCTACCGCTGCTCCTAGTGTGTATACTCCTGCAGGCCGGCCGTGTTTACCGGGACCACATCGCTGGGCATGACGACTGCACTCGGATCTCCGCCGCACGCGCGCCCGACCTCGCACGGCGCCGAGCGTACAACAGCCTCTCCAGGGGCATTCCGGGAGGATACACGAGCCAGCCCTCACCAGGTGTCAGTGAGTCCGGTACCGGCGCGCGACGGATGGTGAGACAGAATGATGACACGCAGCCATGATCGCTGGAGCTGCCGACCAGGCGCACTGCTACCCTCGAAGCTGGATGAGCGACAGCCTGGACGGGCTCCCCGCCATTCCGACTAAGCATGATTATTCTTCTACACCGAGAGCGCACGAGGCCGCGGTGCTGCGGTGCTGGTGCGTGATCTCGCCTACCTGGCCGACCCGTCGCTATGGACCGATGTGTACGCGCGAGATCCGCTTCGGTTATTGGATTGCTGTGCTACCGGCGACTGCACCGCGCTCACATCCCGGCAGCGCGTCTTGCTGGGGTCCGACCGATGATTTCTGTAGCTCCGCGCGTAGGAACGTCCCAGCGTGTCGTGGTACGCGAAGCATAAGCAGGTGCGATGTAGTCTACTACTATCGAGCCCGCTCCCACTCGCTGATCATGTCCGAGCGAACGGTGTTGTAGGGCTCATTTGTTCTAGTCAGCCAACTTCAGATGACGGCACGGTAAGCACTCGGTTGCATCCATCGCCCAGGTATGGCCGGTACTGGTTGCCATCGTGTCTCAGGCCTCGGGCGGCATCCCATCGCTAAAGGCACTATGCAGGTGCACGGCCTAGAACAAAAAAACAAGCACGGATAGTGCAGCCTGCATGACCCCTGCCGACCACGCCCTCGCATCGCGTTGGAAATGGGTGGACCACCGCGGTACGCCTGATGGGCTCGGTACGACTGCGCCCACTACGGCCGACAAGAGATTGGACGGCGCGGCGCGCTTCGCCGGTGGGTGTATTGTCCTCCGGGCACGTCGCTCAATCGGGTCTCATATTGCAGGATCCTCGGCAGATACCTCGTCTGCTATCGGCATACCGTGCTTGGGTCCGTGCAGCCGTCCCAAGCTACGAGGCGAGGACTCGCATCAAGCACCATGTTGAGTGCGTTCGAGGCTTCACTTGCCACTTGCCAGAGGATATGCTCATTCACCATTCTGTATGCCCAGGAAGCCGAGGACGTTTGATCTACACTGACACGAGCGGCGCCGCGGGCGGCCAACGGCCCTGTACCGCGCCCTACCAAGATCTTCTGGACGTCATCCCACGCCCAGGAATGGATGTGTGCGGCCGGCGCAAAGGTGTGGGCGTCGTGACGCGGCCGGCAGGTTAGGACGGTAAACATCATATCGCATCCGGTACGGTCCGTTCGCGGCGCGGTGCGGTGCATTCTGAGATGCGGGTACGAGGCGAAGCGCAGCCGCATTGTAGTGGTAGATTAGGACACAAACCCCGACGGCCCCATTGAGAGTGCGCCGGATGGCGCATCGGGAGAGGCGTCGGTCGGTCCATTGCCTCATAGCTAGTATATACAGTGTTGAGCCTTGCTAGACATTCTCATCTCTGGCCCTCGCCGTTCTGCCTCCAGCGGCTGCTTCGAATATGCTGATAGTGAGCGATGGGAAGGACGGTTGCACACGTGCAGACACAGGCACCCGGCACTCACCGTCGAAGGGGCAGGCTCGCGCGGGTATCATTCTGAGCTCGTCGTGCACCTCTGACACGGAGCCTGGCGCAGAACTGGAAACGGACGGCCTTCTCGGCTGATACCCTTCAGGTCATCCACCCGCCGGCACTGGTAAGCCACGGTATCGCCCACTGATCAGGGAAAGGGCCAGGACAGAGGATTTGGGATGTCATTCAGAGCAGCAGGTACACTGCTTCCCCGAGTGCAGTCCCATGTCCACATGCTCTGGCTGGGCACTGAAAGGCGTACCGTGGGCCATACTCAGGGCCTTGAGGACGGTTGCTCATGAACATGGAGTATTGGCAGGCGTTGGGGCTTTCGTATGTGACTCTGGGGTCCGTCGGCTGACTTTGGCGACGGTTACGAGCCCTTGGATACATACCGTGTATGCGACGCCTAGCCTCCTGTGTTGCTGCCGGGCTGGAGATGGATACCATGGCTGCGCTGATCGGATGGTCAGTGGGGCGCTGCATCGACTGCAGCACGTAGCAGGGGTAGACTCTGGCCGTGCTCCGTTCCTGTACTGTCCATCTCACATACTGTCCTCGTCCTCGAGCTGAGCTCTTCCTGTGCTTTCGATCCTATCCTTCCACAAAGCACGCGCCCCAAATGGACTTCCTTTGGCACCCTGCCATGCATCGATGCACACAGAGGCCCCCGGCACCACCTCTCCAGCCTGTAGCCATCAAATGCGTGCACGGTGAGGGAAGGACATGGCGGTACGGACCTTCACTCATGTTCTGCGGCTGACACTCTACCCACTCCGGCGACCGGCGGTCAGCGCACGGTACATGCGTCTACAGACACCTATACTCAGCAGCGGTACGGGCTGATCCCTCAAGCGTCTGGGACGACATGCATGCCTGCATGGGGCCCATTGCCGGGGATGCCTGGTACGTACCTCGCCCTCTTTGCTGCATGGTATGGCAGTGCTTACCACACTGGCGCATCTGGATGGTGGTACCCAGCCTCTGACGTTCGCGGTACAGGGCGGGGCTAGCTGCCGGGTCCGGAGTTTGTTATGCATATTTCCTGCTTGAGATCACATTTTACTCGTATTATTGACGGTATGTACCACCATTCCCTCGCATGCGGTGCCCTGTACTCACAGCGCAAGCGTTGCAGGTTATGTACTGTGGTGCCCTTGACAAGCGCGGTACGTGATCGTGGCATCCCGCAGCCCTGGAGCCAGTTGTCCCGATGCATGACAAGGATGCACCTTGAGAATCGTTAGGCACGCCTTCGCCATTTGGCGAATGTAACAGCGTACATACATGTCGGACATACGGTACTGAATGAGCTTGCTGTGTGCGAGCTACCTGTGGCTTGTAGTCATGTCCGCGGTACGGCGACAGTGAGAGGTCAGAGTTAGTGAGGTCATACAAGATAGTGAACACAGCACTCTCACGACAGACTACTGGTGCTATGCACACGGTACGCATAGTGGCCGTGAACGACATGTCCCATGGTACAGGGCGCGTAAGCCAGGTGTGGGATAGTACAGAACGATGATTCCGAGAAAGGCGCCACTGCTACATGTCTGTAGTCCCGTATCCGTAGTCCCTACCGTCAGCTGCACGAGAGGTCCATGGTGACCTGTACAGGCTCTCCTAGCGTAGCTACAGCCACACCCGCAGCCACAGGAGCCTAGACCGAAGATAACGGCGCAGGCGATAGTGATGGTAGCAAAGAGAGAGGCGAGAGATAAGCGCCAAACGGTGACCATGGGTATTCAGGAATGCATCAACCCGGACCTCTGTGTCCTCCGTGTACCTTGGCGCCTGGATTGCTGCGTTCGAGCGGTGGTCCGCACAATACTACTATTGTAATAGTAGTGCATGTACACACGCAGAAAAGAGGTCATTCCCCGCTTCATGCCCAGTGGCCAGGTCTGATGATCCTTGAACTAAAGACCAGAGGTCCAGTCCAAATAGAGACCACGTAGGCCAGGTCTGATTGTCTGACCAAACACCAGCCATGCACTTCAGATAGAGACTGTAGGCCAGGTCTAATGGTCCAACGAAACACGAGAGCTGCAGTTTGAATAGGAACCACATAGGCCAGACGTGCATTTTGAATAGAGACTGTGTAGGCCACCATACCATCCTCTTATCGACGGTACAATCTCGTCCGCGGCCGTCGACACCCGCAGCACCCGCACCCTGCAGCCATCACCTGCTCCGGCGGCCGAGGACGTGCCTCGCCAGGGTCCAACCTACGGTACATGTCCGTGCCCTCCTCCTCGCGTATCCCCCTCCCTCGTGCACTGAATCACTGCGATAGATGTCCTTCCCGACATGCAGAGAAAACTCACCGACGCTGACGACGCGACCAAGCATCGGCCATTTGCGGGGTGCCCACCGAACCGACAATCATGACTGATCAATGCTATCATCCTTCCATGTGCGGAGTCGTCGAGGACGGCAGCTAGAACATGCCGGCTTCGGTCGACCACGCCTCGCTGTGCAGATGAATGACAACGTGTCCTAGGATTATTGGCACCAGTGGACTTGTGTTGTCATCGATCGCAGGCATGGCAGGGATCAGACAGCTACATAGAGTCAACGTTGGATTTGCAAACAGTGACACACCGGATTTCAAGTGAACGGTTATGTGCAAACCCGCCACTAGTACTACTGATACGTATGGACCACATTGACTGAGTAGGTGCAAACACCGCTGTAAGGGTATAGGGGACACGGCTGGCCAAACATTGGCCTTCAGAACGCAAGGAACACAGTAATGCACATACCGCATGTTGCACGCCCTTGAGAACGCCTGTCACGGCGAAGCCGTGTTGGTTGTTCAGATCAACTTTTAGCTCGGCGAGGGCCAGCGCCTGACGACAACGATGTCTATGAAGACACGAGGATACGAATCATCTCGGTAACTTCCGACAGGGTCAGTAAGACACCGCAACAAGTCAAGTTAGCACACATCATGAATGCAGCGACCGTTCGATCACAGTAATGTACACATGCGGTTTAACTCTTCCATCCTCCTCTTACAGGTTTGGTGATACTTCGGCAAGATACCCCTATAGCCCACACGGAAGCGCGGTCATGGGGAGTTGCTTAGAGCTTCGCGCCGGACTGAGCCTCGGCGAAGCGCTTCTCGGCCTCGTCGAAGTTGATCACGTTCCAGATGGCGTTGAGGTACTAGACAGTGACATTAGTATAGAATACTTTCGAAACAGCGCAAGCTACTCACGTCGGCCTTAACGTTGAGGTACTGGAGGTAGAACGCGTGCTCCCAGATGTCGACGCCGATGATGGGGACGTGGGTCAGGAGAGGGTCCTGGTTGGCCGTGGTGGTGATCTCGAGGACCTTGGTCTGGGGGTTGTAGCCCTGTAGAGCGAAGCGTCGATCATCGGCGAAACGAGCGCGTGCTGGATCCACGGTAGTACTTACGAGCCAGCCCCAGCCGGAGCCCTGGATGGCAGCGGTGGTCGCGTTGAACTCCTTCTTGAGGTTGTCGAGCGAGCCGAAGGTCTTGTTGATGGCCTCCTTGAGGGGGCCGTCACGGAGAACACCGCCGTTGCCCTTGTTCTCGGACGCCGCGGGCGCGAGGTTCTTCCAGAAGAGGGAGTGGTTGATGTGACCTACGGCGTAGCGGATCCGTCAATCGCTGCCTATCGCGCGAGAGCACGCGTCGAGTACGTACCACCGCCGTTAAACTTGAGCGCAGCCTGGAGGGCGATGCGCTCCTTGGGGGTGGAGGCCTTGGCGTACGCCTGCTCAGCAGCGTTGAGCGCGTTCACGTAGGTCTGGTGGTGCTTCTTGTGGTGAAGCTCCATGATCTGCTTCGAGATGAAGGGCTCGAGCGCATCGTACGCATAGGGGAGGTCGGGGAGAGTGTGGGCCATGTTGAGCAGGTTGTGGTCGTCTACGAGGAGGATGTGGGAGACTGAGGAGAGGGGTGCGCGTATTTATCGCTTCTCATCGCGATTCGTGCTCGCCTTGATTACCCTCGCGCTCTCCGATAATGATGTGTGCATGTGCAGAGCAGTCGACGTCGACGGTCGGACCAGCGCGACGCGGGACGGGCGCCTGCGAGCAAGGTTTGCCTGCGTCACTGCCACCGTCGGCCCCACACCGGGACTCGCTGCAGCTGCTCTGCGCTCTGCTCTCTGCTCTCTGGAGTGTGCTCTGTGCCCTGGGCCCTGTGCTCTGCGCTCGCTGCGATTGCTCGCTCTGCTCGGACTCTGCCTTGGTCGCGTCGCCCGCTCGCTTTCCGTCGCTCCCGTCTGCGCTCCGCTCTTTGTGCCCCCGCCCGCCCTCGTGTCCTGCTCCCCTGCTCCCCGCTGTCCCGTGCGACCTCGCCGATCTCGCACACAATCGGCCCCCGGGTACGGCGTTTTCCACTCTTGTACACTGGCATCTACTGACGCTTTCTGCGCTCTGTAGCACGTCTCGCATGTCTCGTCGGTACTCACATCCCCCGTCTCCACCCCACCTCGACTTCTGCACGCACAGCGTCGGGCGCTCCACACACATGCTCTGTCCTCGTTTCGCCGCCGGGGGCCAACGTACGGACGCGCTGTGCACGAAACATCGTGCACGGTACACACAATCGCGTCGTAGCACCCTCCGGGTGGGTGCGGCGCATCCTGCTCTCTGCCGACTACACATTTACTACCTGCCCAACGCATTTCCACCCGACGACGCGTCAGAGCGCATCCTCGCCAACGCCGCCCTCGAGTAGTGTTTTGCCCTCTCCGTGTCTCTCGTTTCGCTCCGCGGAATCCGATTGTTCCTCCTGTGTCTGTCCCACAGACGCAACGCTGCCCGAGTACCATCTCGGTGACGTGTCCCGTGTAGAGTGGCCGACGGACAGGAAGCCTTTGCCCATGGCGGTTTCCTCGGCATTAGGCGCCCGAGTACACGCTTCGGCGAGTGTCTCCCAGTACCGGCCAACAAGTACGTCCGTGTCTATCCCATTTCTCGATCTCTATATACAGCATACACGCCGAACTCGCCCCCCACACGACAGCTCTGCATGGTCATCATGGATTGACCGAGCCCCGGCGCTCGGCGATGGTTCTCCCTCGAAACGACTCTTTCCCGTGTACGCTCCCCTCCCTAGTGGCTGCATACGCAAAGATGGACACGCGGACCGTGCTGCCTCGCTGTGACGCACGCACCCAACAGATCGGGCTGGCATGAGCGGATTCGCAAGCGACCTCGGCCGAATCCCGTTCAGTCATACCACCTCATTCCCCGACGGCGACGAGCCGTCACGATGTCCCCTGGATGCCGTGTGGGAAGGAGTCCTGCGGGCTTTCACCGCAACCAGGTGTGTTTTCACGCGCTACGACGCACCATTCTGCTCGCCCGCGGCCGAAATTCATCATAGCGTCCTCTGGAGCCCCAAGGTCGCACCCCGGCTGTCCTCCGGCCGTTTGCAAGCGGCCACAGCGCCTCTATCGCGGACGGCCACCGCATGGCTTATCGTGCCCTAGTTGTCTTCGTACACTCTCGGCCGCGCCACGCCATGCCACGGCCGCCGTCAGAACAATACGTCCCCCCGCCACCGCCCTCCGTCGGCTCCGCTGCCGCCGTCTACCTGCAGCAGATCGTCACAGGACGTGAGCGCGAATCCGGGAGCGAATACAAGGCGGCACGTACCGTTCTACCCGCAGACGTTGTACCTACATCCACGCAGGTGAGTGTTCAGTCACCGAACGACACCGGGCCACCCTAGGGGACGTACCGTGGAAGCGCGGAACGCACACAACAGGGGATGGAGAGGACGAGGATGAGAACGAGGAGAAGACGGGAGCAAGCGCGAGCAGCACGGGGGATGTGCGAGCCCTGTCCACGCATCTTATATACCCCTGCAGGCACAAGGATTCTCGGCGCCCGCCTTTCCCGGGACACCTCAGCAACGGCCACGTCCGCCGCAACGACGACGCTCGGCACGGGCGGACACGCGGTGCATGCACCGTGAAACAGCGCACGGCCAAGCGCCGTACCGCGACACGACCGGACGCGGGGTCGGCTCGGTCGCGCGCAGCGGGCGACTGCGGGTTGCTAGAACGCGTCGGCGCCCCGGGTGTCCGTCGCTTTGTGCACGACGCTCGGCGCCCGTCCCTGGAGCACGCAACGGCGGAGACCGGCGTGGTACCAACCCCAGGTACGTAGCCGCTTTCTTTCCTCGACGTCGTGTTTGGATGGCGGGCGGCGTGGACGTCCGGACGTTCCGTCCGTCGACGGTCGCATGTGTGCCATGTCCCGCACCCGTATAGCATAGTCCGGCGAGATATGAAGCGACGGTACTTGTCGTGGCAGACAGACGACTGGACAGGGAGGAGGTGCGTGATAATCAGGTGAGTACAGGTGCATCTGAGATCCGCTCCAGCGACCTCCAGGTGGGATGCGGTCGGATTCCGTCGGTGAGCAGACCTTCGCATCTGCACACTCGGGACAGGGAATGTGCGTCGACAGGCGCTCATGCCGCTCATCAGGGCTTGGACCGCTGCAGATGCCCGAGGACACGCGCCGCGCGCCGCGCGCCGTCGACGCGAACGAGCGTCACCTCGCCATCCGCCGCACGCAGCCGTGCTCCCACCATGGATCGACGGGCGCACCGAACGGCGGGCGGTCGCTCTCGCTCGCTGTGCCGCTTCGTATACATCGAGGCCGCCCGCCGTCGACGCGCCGACTGCCGACCCAGGGTGGAAACCACAGCATCCTCCCGTGACCCCTGTCGTCGGTCGCGCTGCGCACACGCAGAAAACACCTGCTGGGCGCTCGCCGACAATGCCATCGTCGGGCGCGTGGGCGCACGCGTCGCCCGAGTGCTCCACTCGGACCGGCCGAAGAGGACGGTGCACCGCAACGGTCACGGCAGATGGTCGAGAGAGACCGCAAGGTGCGTGTTTGACACGCGTACTCTCGGGGCCCCACATCTATCGATGCCGTGTACATACGATCGAGACGGAGACGTTGCCGTGCCTGCGTGGCGACCCGCCCATATCATCTGCGTGTGTCTCGAGCTGATATCGGCCGACGGTGCGGGGTGAATGTGGGGCGTGGGGCGGCCGGGTCGGAGGAACGGCTGCGTGGGCGTGCTGCCGAACGCTGCTCCCCACGTTCTCGTGTCGACGTTGTGCGTGGCTGTCGCGGCCGGCAGCGGCCGTGAGGGATTGCGTCCGAGAGGGCCATGGGTTCCGCATGCGACCGTAGCAGTCGCTCACGCCCGCAGGACGGAAGCCCCAGTTGCGCACACGCACTGCGCGTGAGAGGAGAGGCGCACCCGACCGCCACGGGTGACATGCCCTCTGTGAGCAGATAAACTGGGCAGGAGCGGCTCGAGAAGGGACACGTTGTGCATGAGCAGACTCGTATCACCGCTGCTACGGTGATTCCGAGAGCGGTAGCAGACTGGGAGATGCTGCGGTATGTGCACATGCGTGCGCATACGGCCTGAATACCTGACACCGTAGGTCGGTAGCGGGCATGCGGCGCAAGACGCTAGGACACTAAGACACGGCGCCCGCGACATCGCTATGCGGAGATTTGGACAGCACCAAGACATACGACACTCAACAGGGCACCACGGCCGAAATTCGGGCGGTCGCGCTCGTACCGTGTCACAGACGGTCCAGAAATGTAGGCTCGATACGTTCTCGTACTGATATAGCATGCCCATGCGCGGGGACGCGCTGCTTTGCTACGCTGTTACAGGCCTCTCTGGAGTATTCGTCGCCGAGGCACTATATGTGCACGCATGCCCAAAGCGGAGCAGGGACCGGCGACAGTCTGGCTTAATCCTTTTACGTTCTTCCGAACCGCTGTTGCCTGCACGACGCTTTGGGCAAGGCCTCCGGTACAAGAACCAGCGACTTGCCGCATGCCCCACCGAAACGACGGCGAGTGAGTGCTGATAACGGTCGTGTTGATCTTCTGGTCCGTTAACGAGACCCCTCAGGCCGTCGATGCGCTCACAATGCTACGTTAGAAAACCATGTTTGCGCGTCTCCGTCGTTTGTATGACATAACGCTGATGCATTGAGCATAGAGCACAAAACTATATGGGACGTCGGATGGCCACAACGTACCGTCACCGCGCGGCGCGCGCCCTCGACTCGTCCAAGACTAGGACCAGCAGTCCCATCGAATCTTTGGACGTCGCGCGTTTACGCTCTACGCTATGCGGATGGGTTTATATTGAAAGCAATGCCTACAGCCGGTAGCTCGCTACTCTAACCATCAACACTCGGACCGGGTCTTGCTGCTCTTTCAGATGTCGGGAGTCTGAGCGCAATCGGCCGAATACTTTGCCAGGTCGGCGTTCGTGGACTGATATCTTATGAGTGCATCCGCCACTTGTGCGCGCCCGCATGCTAACCATACCGCGTTCAATCCGGGTGTGGTCCAGGTACAAAAGCGTGTGCGCACCTTGTCGTATCACCAAATTCGTCAAACCGGACCCACGCGAGGGAACTCTCGTACACTATCTTCAACGGATGCCCAACCGTATATTCTTTCATCTTGACTACGAGATGTCCCACAGTACGCTGACTTGTCTTGTCTACCGCTGCTCCTAGTGTGTATACTCCTGCAGGCCGGCCGTGTTTACCGGGACCACATCGCTGGGCATGACGACTGCACTCGGATCTCCGCCGCACGCGCGCCCGACCTCGCACGGCGCCGAGCGTACAACAGCCTCTCCAGGGGCATTCCGGGAGGATACACGAGCCAGCCCTCACCAGGTGTCAGTGAGTCCGGTACCGGCGCGCGACGGATGGTGAGACAGAATGATGACACGCAGCCATGATCGCTGGAGCTGCCGACCAGGCGCACTGCTACCCTCGAAGCTGGATGAGCGACAGCCTGGACGGGCTCCCCGCCATTCCGACTAAGCATGATTATTCTTCTACACCGAGAGCGCACGAGGCCGCGGTGCTGCGGTGCTGGTGCGTGATCTCGCCTACCTGGCCGACCCGTCGCTATGGACCGATGTGTACGCGCGAGATCCGCTTCGGTTATTGGATTGCTGTGCTACCGGCGACTGCACCGCGCTCACATCCCGGCAGCGCGTCTTGCTGGGGTCCGACCGATGATTTCTGTAGCTCCGCGCGTAGGAACGTCCCAGCGTGTCGTGGTACGCGAAGCATAAGCAGGTGCGATGTAGTCTACTACTATCGAGCCCGCTCCCACTCGCTGATCATGTCCGAGCGAACGGTGTTGTAGGGCTCATTTGTTCTAGTCAGCCAACTTCAGATGACGGCACGGTAAGCACTCGGTTGCATCCATCGCCCAGGTATGGCCGGTACTGGTTGCCATCGTGTCTCAGGCCTCGGGCGGCATCCCATCGCTAAAGGCACTATGCAGGTGCACGGCCTAGAACAAAAAAACAAGCACGGATAGTGCAGCCTGCATGACCCCTGCCGACCACGCCCTCGCATCGCGTTGGAAATGGGTGGACCACCGCGGTACGCCTGATGGGCTCGGTACGACTGCGCCCACTACGGCCGACAAGAGATTGGACGGCGCGGCGCGCTTCGCCGGTGGGTGTATTGTCCTCCGGGCACGTCGCTCAATCGGGTCTCATATTGCAGGATCCTCGGCAGATACCTCGTCTGCTATCGGCATACCGTGCTTGGGTCCGTGCAGCCGTCCCAAGCTACGAGGCGAGGACTCGCATCAAGCACCATGTTGAGTGCGTTCGAGGCTTCACTTGCCACTTGCCAGAGGATATGCTCATTCACCATTCTGTATGCCCAGGAAGCCGAGGACGTTTGATCTACACTGACACGAGCGGCGCCGCGGGCGGCCAACGGCCCTGTACCGCGCCCTACCAAGATCTTCTGGACGTCATCCCACGCCCAGGAATGGATGTGTGCGGCCGGCGCAAAGGTGTGGGCGTCGTGACGCGGCCGGCAGGTTAGGACGGTAAACATCATATCGCATCCGGTACGGTCCGTTCGCGGCGCGGTGCGGTGCATTCTGAGATGCGGGTACGAGGCGAAGCGCAGCCGCATTGTAGTGGTAGATTAGGACACAAACCCCGACGGCCCCATTGAGAGTGCGCCGGATGGCGCATCGGGAGAGGCGTCGGTCGGTCCATTGCCTCATAGCTAGTATATACAGTGTTGAGCCTTGCTAGACATTCTCATCTCTGGCCCTCGCCGTTCTGCCTCCAGCGGCTGCTTCGAATATGCTGATAGTGAGCGATGGGAAGGACGGTTGCACACGTGCAGACACAGGCACCCGGCACTCACCGTCGAAGGGGCAGGCTCGCGCGGGTATCATTCTGAGCTCGTCGTGCACCTCTGACACGGAGCCTGGCGCAGAACTGGAAACGGACGGCCTTCTCGGCTGATACCCTTCAGGTCATCCACCCGCCGGCACTGGTAAGCCACGGTATCGCCCACTGATCAGGGAAAGGGCCAGGACAGAGGATTTGGGATGTCATTCAGAGCAGCAGGTACACTGCTTCCCCGAGTGCAGTCCCATGTCCACATGCTCTGGCTGGGCACTGAAAGGCGTACCGTGGGCCATACTCAGGGCCTTGAGGACGGTTGCTCATGAACATGGAGTATTGGCAGGCGTTGGGGCTTTCGTATGTGACTCTGGGGTCCGTCGGCTGACTTTGGCGACGGTTACGAGCCCTTGGATACATACCGTGTACGCGACGCCTAGCCTCCTGTGTTGCTGCCGGGCTGGAGATGGATACCATGGCTGCGCTGATCGGATGGTCAGTGGGGCGCTGCATCGACTGCAGCACGTAGCAGGGGTAGACTCTGGCCGTGCTCCGTTCCTGTACTGTCCATCTCACATACTGTCCTCGTCCTCGAGCTGAGCTCTTCCTGTGCTTTCGATCCTATCCTTCCACAAAGCACGCGCCCCAAATGGACTTCCTTTGGCACCCTGCCATGCATCGATGCACACAGAGGCCCCCGGCACCACCTCTCCAGCCTGTAGCCATCAAATGCGTGCACGGTGAGGGAAGGACATGGCGGTACGGACCTTCACTCATGTTCTGCGGCTGACACTCTACCCACTCCGGCGACCGGCGGTCAGCGCACGGTACATGCGTCTACAGACACCTATACTCAGCAGCGGTACGGGCTGATCCCTCAAGCGTCTGGGACGACATGCATGCCTGCATGGGGCCCATTGCCGGGGATGCCTGGTACGTACCTCGCCCTCTTTGCTGCATGGTATGGCAGTGCTTACCACACTGGCGCATCTGGATGGTGGTACCCAGCCTCTGACGTTCGCGGTACAGGGCGGGGCTAGCTGCCGGGTCCGGAGTTTGTTATGCATATTTCCTGCTTGAGATCACATTTTACTCGTATTATTGACGGTATGTACCACCATTCCCTCGCATGCGGTGCCCTGTACTCACAGCGCAAGCGTTGCAGGTTATGTACTGTGGTGCCCTTGACAAGCGCGGTACGTGATCGTGGCATCCCGCAGCCCTGGAGCCAGTTGTCCCGATGCATGACAAGGATGCACCTTGAGAATCGTTAGGCACGCCTTCGCCATTTGGCGAATGTAACAGCGTACATACATGTCGGACATACGGTACTGAATGAGCTTGCTGTGTGCGAGCTACCTGTGGCTTGTAGTCATGTCCGCGGTACGGCGACAGTGAGAGGTCAGAGTTAGTGAGGTCATACAAGATAGTGAACACAGCACTCTCACGACAGACTACTGGTGCTATGCACACGGTACGCATAGTGGCCGTGAACGACATGTCCCATGGTACAGGGCGCGTAAGCCAGGTGTGGGATAGTACAGAACGATGATTCCGAGAAAGGCGCCACTGCTACATGTCTGTAGTCCCGTATCCGTAGTCCCTACCGTCAGCTGCACGAGAGGTCCATGGTGACCTGTACAGGCTCTCCTAGCGTAGCTACAGCCACACCCGCAGCCACAGGAGCCTAGACCGAAGATAACGGCGCAGGCGATAGTGATGGTAGCAAAGAGAGAGGCGAGAGATAAGCGCCAAACGGTGACCATGGGTATTCAGGAATGCATCAACCCGGACCTCTGTGTCCTCCGTGTACCTTGGCGCCTGGATTGCTGCGTTCGAGCGGTGGTCCGCACAATACTACTATTGTAATAGTAGTGCATGTACACACGCAGAAAAGAGGTCATTCCCCGCTTCATGCCCAGTGGCCAGGTCTGATGATCCTTGAACTAAAGACCAGAGGTCCAGTCCAAATAGAGACCACGTAGGCCAGGTCTGATTGTCTGACCAAACACCAGCCATGCACTTCAGATAGAGACTGTAGGCCAGGTCTAATGGTCCAACGAAACACGAGAGCTGCAGTTTGAATAGGAACCACATAGGCCAGACGTGCATTTTGAATAGAGACTGTGTAGGCCACCATACCATCCTCTTATCGACGGTACAATCTCGTCCGCGGCCGTCGACACCCGCAGCACCCGCACCCTGCAGCCATCACCTGCTCCGGCGGCCGAGGACGTGCCTCGCCAGGGTCCAACCTACGGTACATGTCCGTGCCCTCCTCCTCGCGTATCCCCCTCCCTCGTGCACTGAATCACTGCGATAGATGTCCTTCCCGACATGCAGAGAAAACTCACCGACGCTGACGACGCGACCAAGCATCGGCCATTTGCGGGGTGCCCACCGAACCGACAATCATGACTGATCAATGCTATCATCCTTCCATGTGCGGAGTCGTCGAGGACGGCAGCTAGAACATGCCGGCTTCGGTCGACCACGCCTCGCTGTGCAGATGAATGACAACGTGTCCTAGGATTATTGGCACCAGTGGACTTGTGTTGTCATCGATCGCAGGCATGGCAGGGATCAGACAGCTACATAGAGTCAACGTTGGATTTGCAAACAGTGACACACCGGATTTCAAGTGAACGGTTGTATGCAAACCCGCCACTACTGATACGTATGGACCACATTGATTGAGTAGGTGCAAACACCGCTGTAAGGGTATAGGGGACACGGCTGGCCAAACATTGGCTTTCAGAACGCAAAGAACACAGTAACGCACATACCGCATGTTGCACGCCCTTGAGAATGCCTGTCACAAAGAAGCCGTGTTGGTTGTTCAGATCAACTTTTAGCTCGGCGAGGGCCAGCGCGCGCCTGACGACAACGATGTCTATAAGGACACGAGGATACGAATCATCTCGGTAACTTCCGACAGGGTCAGTAAGACACCGCAACAAGTCAAGTTAGCACACATCATGAATGCAGCGACCGTTCGATCACAGTAATGTACACATGCGGTTAACTCTTCCATCCTCCTCTTACAATTCTCGTAATACTTCAGCAAGATACCCCTACAGCCCACACGGAAGCGCGGTCATGGCGAGTTGCTTAGAGCTTCGCGCCGGACTGAGCCTCGGCGAAGCGCTTCTCGGCCTCGTCGAAGTTGATCACGTTCCAGATGGCGTTAAGGTACTACGGCGTAGAATGAGTCTCGAGTAGGCAAGGGGGAGGAGAGAATGCAACAGAATACTCACATCAGCCTTGACGTTGAGGTATTGGAGGTAGAAGGCGTGCTCCCAGATGTCGACGCCGATGATGGGGACGTGGGTCAGGAGGGGGTCCTGGTTGGCCGTGGTGGTGATCTCGAGGACCTTGGTCTGGGGGTTGTAGCCCTACAGAGCGAAGCGTCGATCATCAGCGAAACGAGCGCGTGCTGGATCCGCGGTGGTACTTACGAGCCAGCCCCAGCCGGAGCCCTGGATGGCAGCGGTGGTCGCGTTGAACTCCTTCTTGAGGTTGTCGAGCGACCCGAAGGTCTTGTTGATGGCCTCCTTGAGGGGGCCGTCACGGAGAACACCGCCGTTGCCCTTGTTCTCGGACGCCGCGGGCGCGAGGTTCTTCCAGAAGAGGGAGTGGTTGATGTGACCTACGGCGCAGCGGATTCGTCAATCGCTGCCTATCGCGCGAGAGTACGCGTCGAGTACGTACCACCGCCGTTGAACTTGAGCGCCGCCTGGAGGGCGATGCGCTCCTTGGGGGTGGAGGCCTTGGCGTACGCCTGCTCGGCAGCGTTGAGCGCGTTCACGTAGGTCTGGTGGTGCTTCTTGTGGTGAAGCTCCATGATCTGCTTCGAGATGAAGGGCTCGAGCGCATCGTACGCATAGGGGAGGTCGGGGAGAGTGTGGGCCATGTTGAGCAGGTTGTGGTCGTCGATGAGGAGGATGTGGGAGACTGAGGAGAGGGGTGCGCGTATTTATCGCTTCTCATCGCGATTCGTGCTCGCCTTGATTACCCTCGCGCTCTCCGATAATGATGTGTGCATGTGCAGAGCAGTCGACGTCGACGGTCGGACCAGCGCGACGCGGGACGGGCGCCTGCGAACAAGGTTTGCCTGCGTCACTGCCACCGTCGGCCCCACACCGGGACTCGCTGCAGCTGCTCTGCTCTCTGCGCTCTGCCCTCTGCGCTCTGCCCTGTGCCCTGTGCCCTGTGCTCTCTGGAGGTGTGCTCTGCGATCGCTCGCTCTGCTCGGACTCTGCTTTGGTCGCGTCGCGCACTCTCTTTCCGTCGCTCTCGTCTGCGCTCGTCTCCCGCTCTCGCTCCGCTCTTTGTGCCCCCGCCCTCGTGTCCTGCTCCCCTGCTCCCCTGCTCCCCGCTGCCCGTGCGACCTCGCCGATCTCGCACACAATCGGCCCCCGGGTACGGCGTTTTCCACTCTTGTACACTGGCATCTACTGACGCTTTCTGCGCTCCGTAGCACGTCTCGCATGTCTCGCCGGCACTCACCTCCCCCGTCTCCACCCCAACTCGACTTCTGCACGCACAGCGTCGGGCGCCCCACACACATGCTCTGTCCTCGTTTCGCCGCCGGGGGCCACCGTACGCACGCGCCATGAACGAACATCGTACACGGTACACACAATCGCGTCGTAGCACCCTCCGGGTGGGTGCGGCGCATCCTGCTGTCTGCCGACCACGTGTCCATGCACATTTCCTACCTGCCCAACGCATTTCCACGCGCGAACGCGCCAGAGCGCATCCTCGCCAACGCCGCCCTCGAGTAGTGTTTCGCCCTCTCCGTGTATCTCGTTTCGCTGCGCGGAACCCGCTCTTTCCTCCTGTGTCTGTCTCACAGACGCGACGCTGCCAGAGTTCCATGTCGACGACGTGTCCCGTGCATACTGGCCGACGGACAGGAACCCTCCTCGGGATAAGGCGCCCGAGCACAGGCTTCAGCGAGTGTCTCCCAGCACCGGCCAACAAGTACGTCCGTGTCTATCCCATTTCTCGATCTCTATATACAGTATACACGCCGAACTCGCCCCCCACACGACAGCTCTGCATGGTCATCATGGATTGACCGAGCCCCGGCGCTCGGCGATGGTTCTCCCTCGAAACGACTCTTTCCCGTGTACGCTCCCCTCCCTAGTGGCTGCATACGCAAAGATGGACACGCGGACCGTGCTGCCTCGCTGTGACGCACGCACCCAACAGATCGGGCTGGCATGAGCGGATTCGTAAACGATCTTGGCCGAATCTCGTTCAGTCGTATCACCTCGTTCCGCGACGCTGACGAGCCGTCACGGTGTCCGCTGGAACCGTCGCCCCGCCGTTTGGGAAGGAGTCCGGCGTGCTTGCATTTCGACAACGTGTGTCTCCATGCGGTACGACGCACCATTCTGCTCGCCCGCGGCCGAAATTCATCATAGCGTCCTCTGGAGCCCCGAGGTCGCACCCCGGCTGTGCTGTGGTCATTTTCCAACGACCAGTGCCTCTGTCGCGGACGCTCACCGCATGGCTTTTAGCGGTCCAGTTGTTTTCGTACAATCTCGGCCGTAACCGGCCACGACACGGCCGCCGTCAACACAGTACATCTCCCCGCCCTCGCCCTCCGTCAGCTCCGCTGCCGCCGTCTACCTGCAGCAGATCGTCAAAGGACGTGAGCGCGAATCCGGGAGCGAATACAAGGCGGCACGTACCGTGTTACCCACAGAGGTCGTACCTACATCCACGCAGGTGAGTGTACCGCTGAACGACACTGGCCCACCCTCAGGGACGTACCGTGGAAGGGCAGAACGCAGACAACAGGGGAGGGGTGAGGACGAGGATGGGAACGAGGAGAAGACGGGAGCGGGCGCGAGCGGCACGGGTGGGGGATGTGCGAGCCCTGTCCACGCATCTTATATACCCCTGCAGGCGCAAGGATTCTCGGCGCCCGCCTTTTCCGTGACACCCCAGCAACGGCCACGTACGCCGCAACGACGACGCTCGGCACGGGCGGACACGCGGTGTATGTACCGTGAAACAGCGCACGGCCAAGCGCCGTACCGCGACACGACCGGACGCGGGGTCGGCTCGGTCGCGCGCAGCGGGCGACCGCGGGTTGCTAGAACGCGTCGGCGCCCCGGGTGTCCGTCGCTTTGTGCACGACGCTCGGCGCCCGTCCCTGGAGCACGCAACGGCGGAGACCGGCGTGGTACCAACCCCAGGTACGTAGCCGCTTCCTTTCCGGGCACCGCGAAACGACGTCGTGTTTGGATGGCGGGCGGTGGGGACGTCCGGGTACTCGTCTCGTTCCGTCCGTCGACGGTCGCCTGTGTGCCATGTACCGCACCCGTATAGCATAGTCCGGCGAGATATGAAGCGACGGTACTTGTCGTGGCAGACAGACGACTGGACAGGGAGGAGGTGCGTGATAATCAGGTGAGTACAGGTGCATATGAGATCCGCTCCAGCGACCTCCAGGTGCGATGCGGTCGGATTCCGTCGGTGAGCAGACCTTCGCATCTGCACACTCGGGACAGGGAATGTGCGTCGACAGGCGCTCATGCCGCTCATCAGGGCTTGGACCGCTGCAGATGCCCGAGGATACGCGCCGCGCGCCGCGTGCGGTCGACGCGAACGAGTGTCACCTCCCATCCGCCGCACGCTGCGACGCAGCCGTGCTCCCACCATGGATCGACGGGCGCACCGAACAGCGGGCGGTCGCTCTCGGTCGCTGTGCCGCTTCGTACACATCGAGGCCGCCCGCCGTCGACGCGCCGACTGCCGACCCAGGGTGGAAACCACCCCTCTCGCCGCCACCCCGCTGTCGTCGGTCGCACTGCGCACACGCAGGAAAGACCTGCTGGGCGCCCGCCGACAATGCCATCGTCGGGCGCGTGGGCGCACGCGTCGCCCGAGTGTTCCACGACCGGCCGAAGAGGACGGTGCACCGCGAAGGTTACGGCACAGGTCGAGAGAGACCGCAAGGTGCGTGTTTGACACGCGTACTCTCGGGGCCCCACATCTATCGATGCCGTGTACATACGATCGAGATGAGACGTTGCCGTGCCTGCCACGGGTATCGCGGGGCGACGCGCCCACAGCATCTGCGTGTGTCTCGAGCTGTTATCGGCCGACGGTGCGGGGTGAATGTGGGGCGTGGGGCGACCGGGCTCCAGGGGCGGCTGCATGGGCGTGCCGCCGAACGCTGCTCCCCACGTTCTCGTGTCGACGTTGTGCGTGGCTGTCGCTGCCGGCAGCTGCGAGGGATTGCGTCCGAGAAACATCGCGTACAATGAGCAGGGGCCATGGGTCCCGCATGCGACTGTAGCAGTCGCTCACGCCCGCAGGACGGAAGCCCCAGTTGCGCACACGCACTGCGCGTGAGAGGAGAGGCGCACGCGACCGCCACGGGTGACATGGCCTGTGTGAGCACATGAACTGGGCAGGAGCGGCTCGAGAAGGGACACGTTGTGCATGAGCAGACTCGTATCACCGCCGCCACGGCGATTCCGAGAACGGTAGCGGACTGGGAGATGCCGCGGTATGCGCGCATGCGTGTGTATACGGCCTGAATACCTGACACCGTAGGTCGGTAGCGGGCATGCAGCGCAAGACCCTAGGACACTAAGACACGGAGCCCGCGACATCTCTATGCGGAGATTTGGACAGCACCAAGACACACGACACTCAACAGGGCACTACGCCCGGACTTCGGGCGGTCGCGCTCGTACCGTGTCACAGACGGTCCAGAAATGTAGGCTCGATACGTTCTCGTACTGATATAGCATGCCCATGCGCGGGGACGCGCTGCTTTGCTACGCTGTTACAGGCCTCCCCGTAGTATTCGCTGCCGACACACCATATGTGCACGCATGCCCAAAGCGGAGCAGGGACCGGCGACAGTCTGGCTTAATCCTTTGACGTTCTGCCGAACCGCTGTTGCCTGCACGACGCTTTGGACAAGGCCTCCGGTACAAGAACCAGCGACTTGCTGCATGCCCCACAGAAACGACGGCGAGTGAGTCCTGATAACGGTCATGTTGATCTTCCGGTCCGTCAACGAGACCCCTCAGACCGTCGAAGCGTTCACAATGCTACGTTAGACAATTGTGTTTGCGCCTCTCCGTCGTTTGTACGACATACCGCTGATGCATCGAGCATAGATCACAAAACTATATGGGACCTCGGAAGACCACAGCGTACCGTCACCGCGCGGCGCGCGCCCTCGACTCGTCCAATACCGACTAGGACCAGCGGTCCTACCGAGTATTTGGACATCGCGCGTTTGCGCTCTACGCTATGCGGATGGGCGTAAATTGTAAGCAACGCCTACAGCCCGTAGCTCGCTACTCCAACCAACCTCGGACCGAGTTTTGCTGCTCTTTCAGATGTCGGGACCCTGAGCGCAATCGGCCGAACACTTTGCCATGTCGGCGTTCGTGGACTGCTATCTTATGAGTGCATCCGCCACTTGTGCGCGCCCGCATGCTAACCAACCCCGCGTTCAATCCGGGTGTGGTCCAGGTACAAAAGCGTGTGCGCACCTTGTCGTATCGCCGAATTCGTCCAACCGGACCCACGCGAGGACGGTGCCGGGACTCTCGTACACTATCGTCAACGGATGCCCAACCGTATACTCTTTCATAATGAACACCCGATGTCCCACAATACGCTGACGTGTCTTGTCTACCGCTGCTGTTGGCGTGTGTACTCCTGCAGGCCGAACGTGTTTACCGGGACCGCATCGCTGGGCGTGACGACTGTGCTCGGATTTCTGCCGCACGCGCGCCCGACTTCTGGTGACTGGCAACGCCTGCAAGGCCTGAGGACCAATTAGTCAGCAAGCGCTCGCAGGAAACCTGGTCTTGAGCGCCTACCTCAGTAGGTCGCGCGCGCCGCCACAGGCATCGCGCGCGCTGTGGCGGCGCGCGCGACTCGCGCGGGCACTCGCGGGCACTCGCACGTCGCGTGCGAGGCATAGTTCCCCGGCGTAAACCGTATGTTATAGGGTAAATGATCTATTAGTACTACTACGCAGTCGAATGAGAGAGAAGTATCAGCAGAAATCTATCATAAGGGGCCATGAGAACTGTCCGAAGATAGCAATCAAGCCGAGAAGCCACCATAAGTTGATTGATACCGAGCAATCGCCTCTTCAAGAGCCTTTACTTTCTTCGCCCGGTTCCCGAGCGTTGATTTCGCGGCCACCAGAGGGTCCTTCACTACCTTACGGAAGTAGTCTATCTGTTCATCAAGACGTGAATTACTTAGTGGAGCCAGGAGCGAAGGGTCAGTAATCAACCCCACGGCCTCAAGCCGCAGCCTCTCATGATCCGCCTTCGCCTGCTTCCTCCTCTCTTCCTCCGCATGCTCCTGCGCGACGGCGATGTCGTGCTCGACGTGAGCATCGCGCCGCTTTTTCTCCAGCTTTCCCGCCTCGTCGTGCCGCACAATACCCCGGAGGTACCGCTGGTCTTCCTCGGTATTGAGGTAAGCCTGGATGAAGGCCTCCGTCTCGTTTTGCTGACATTTGGTCTGCGCGTTATAGTAGATTTGCGAACCATTCGGGTTGTTCCTCGCCCATACGCGATACCGCCCAAGCGCGCCCTCATTGTGGTCGTTTGTCGGCAGCATATAGGCACGATCCAGCTCCGCATCCGAGGCCTGACTGATCGCGCCACCCTCTGCAAACTCAGCAGTGAAGCGCGTCCAGGTGCGTGATGCTCCCTTGAGAAACGCGACCAGAATGGGCTTGAGATGCGGCAGCTGAGGGATTAACCGGTGAACTGCAGGGATGACTTCTGGCCGCTCCCAATCCAGGCCATCCAGCGTTGCAGCCTTGTAGGCATGTACGTCCGGGGACAGCAGCAAGTCGGGGTCATTTGCCAGGGACTCGACATGGGATAGAAGCTGGTCATGAAACGGCCCGAGCTTCAGGCCATTCTGGACCCGCCGCACGGTCCGCATATATGGGTGCGTGATAGCTTGCGCATACAAAGCAAGAACAGCGAGCTCTGTAAGCGTTGGGACGTCTTGCAAGCCCCGGTACACGTTCGCCTCCATATTGTTGAACCCAGGCTGATCTTTCCGGTAGCGCACCACCTCCAGGAAGCGCAGGTAGTGCTCGCGGTTGACTAGAAGCTCTGCAGCTGCCGCGCAATATGAGCCGTACCGTGTATTGCTCGTGTCGGGGAATCGTAGTGGCTGGCCCACAACCTTCTCAAAGTAGAAGTTGTACGTATCGTGATGCCCCTTCTTGTCGTCTTTGTGATTGAATAAGGCCCCGGCAAGAGAAGCAAGCTTGACGCCACCACGGGCTGAGGACTGCAAGGCCTGTAGCTCTGCAGGGGAGAGGTCGTCGGTGGAGAGCAAGGAAGAGGCAGCTTCAATCGCCTCGAGGTCGACGCCCCGTAAGGTAGCTGCATTATCCCTGTTTGCGAGGAGGACAGGCAGTGTGACACCCAGAGCTGCCCATGCTGACATCATGGCGCTATTACCGCCTTTGACACTATTCAGATCCTTGTGCATACTACAGCCCAGCCGCAGAAACAGGTCTAGAGGTCGCCGTTCCTTGTCAGATAAGCTGGCATAGAGCTGTTTCCCCAGGTGAGACGTCGCCAGCCGGAACTGTTGAATATAGCCAGTCACTTGATCCTCCGGAGACAGGGCAGTCCATACCGCCATCCCACCGGAGACTTCGACGGCAGCAGCAGATGCTTGTTCGATAAGCCCTGCAAGAGCCGGTGACGGCGACCCCTCTGCTCCGTGAAGATGGTCTTGTGCAAGGACAAGGTAAGTCATCTGCGTCTTCCATGCACCAAGGATTCCATGCGTCTTTAGCTGATCGGCAGCATGATCTCCACCCATTCCAGCCAGTTTGACGGCGCAATTCTCCACTCCCAGCTGTTTCCCTGCCCGGCTTGCAAGTGGGGACGAATTGTACGTGGACGTAAGTTCGTGGAACTTGTTGGTCCAGCCCCGGAACTGTGTCTCACTTGTATGGTCAACAGTGGACTCGACACCCACGAGGCGATTCTTCGGGACCATACGGGGGGGTGTAGCAGGGTCCTGGACCGCCATCTGCGTCTCCATGGGGTCGGCGGTGTCAGAAACGTGGACTATCAGGTGACGGGCTTCATAGTTGACACGTCGGTGGGTCATTGCATCCCCGCTCACGGTAAAGCCTACAAATCACTCAGAATATGTGTCATATTAGGGTACAAGGCCAAATTGCTCACTGGGTGTACTGGTTAGCTCATGCCCAAGCTGCAGATCGCTCGCCTTCCCCCCCTCGCAGACAGCACGCCGGACGGTACGTGCACTCATGAGCTCCTTCACAGGACGTCCTAAGACCCGCCCTACAGTCTTGATTACCAGCCCGATTTTCGTCTGCGCGCAACCAGACTGAACCAGGAGACGTGCCAACATCCGTGCACGTGGGGTATAAACCCCCTTGCTCTTCAAGCTGTAGGTCAACGGACGGGAACGGATCTTGCGGCGCCGGGATGCCATCAAGTCCTGGGAGGCCTGCACGGTGAGCCTCTTGCCCTCAAGCTTCTGCGCGAGGTGAAGCTTGGCACGGCACAAAGAGAGATCCGCACGGAGGCCCTCAATTTGCTCATAAAGCGAGCTCAGCACCATCTCCGCATCTTCTCGGGTACGTGTCTCCCTCCGTTCTGCTGTGAGCTGTGCCGACCTGTTGAGCTTGGCTTCATGGGCATGTGTAGCCCTTTCTTCAAGCAATTGGCGGCGCAGCCGGCTTATCTTCTGCCGAGCACGGAGGAGCTTCCGGCGCTCATTATGGAGACCTCGCCGACAGTCTCGAAGCAACTTCTGTACGTGTGTGCAGCTCTCCTCTCCCTTTGCAAGCTGATGTGATCGCTTTGACAGCTCCTGTACCAAGGAATCAGCTCGCGCATTGGCCCGCCTAAGCTCGGCATGCAGCAAGGCAACCCCGGGACCGTCGCTGGCTGTCCGACCCGCCTAATTAGTGGATGTAAGTAAGTCTTATCCAGCCTGTATGATACTCAGAATCAAATGCCGACTCACCTCCGCTTCCTCTCCTTGGCAGGTGTTCAGAACTATCCCCCGATAATAGTTCTCCTTACTTCCCCTCGTTTCCCGTGCTTTCTTGAGATTCTCGAGCTGAATCGGTGAGAACTTGCGCCGTCTTTGGTGGGCTTGGTGGCCAAGACTCATTATCTGGATCTGGCTTACTTGTGGGTAATCCACATGCACTCCAACATTATTCAAGCTTACTATTATAGCTTTCGGGGCATACTATACGTGTTCGCGGGTCGACCGCCCTTACGAGGACTCCGTAGCAACAAAGACGAGAGCTCGCTCGTACGGCACGTGACACTGCGACCTGCGCGCGACCTGTGCTCGCGCGCGTCGCGCGGCGTCGCGCCCTGAGGCGCGCATAGGTTCCAGCACCGTGCGTGTTTCCCGCTCAACTTGCCTTCGCGCAGGTCAACTAACCCTCGCGATCTACTCTGATGTAACGAAACCAACTTTTGGCTAATAAATTCTGGGGGCGCGCTTTCTCTTGCAGCAGGAACACGGCCTATAACTATCAAGAAGGGGCGTTTTCGCACTTTTTTTCTATACGATCTTTTATTCGCACATTCATGACTGTATCCCGACGCTTTCCGGAGCTTTCTATCCAGCCGTGGTGCGGGAAACCAATCTCCACCTATGTGACCACTTTCTTTGGGCGGCAAGGCAGATAGCAAACACGGACAAACACTTTCACGCTCGCAGGCATTGCCAGTCACCAGACTTCGCACGGGGCCGAGCGTACGGCAGCCTCTCCAGGGGCATTCCGGGACGATACGCGAGCCAGCCCTCACCAGGTGTCAGTGCAACCGGTACCGGCGCGCGACGGATGGTGAGACAGAATGATGGCACGCAGCCATGATCGCTGGAACGGCCGACCAGGCGCACTGCTACCCTCGAAGCTGGATGAGCGACAGCCTGGACAGGCTCCCCGCCATTCCGAGTAAGCATGATTATCCTTCTACACCGAGAGCGCACGAGGCCGCGGTGCTGCGGTGCTGCGGTGCTGGTGCGCGATCTCGCCTACCTGGCCGACCGGTCGCTATGGACCGATGTGTACGCGCGAGATCCGCTTCGGTTATTGGACTGCTGTGCTGCCGGCGACTGCACCGCGCTCACGTCCCGGCAGCGCGTCTTGCTGGGGTCCGACCGATGATTCCTGTAGCTCCGCGCGTCGGAACGTCCCAGCGTGTCGTGGTACGCGAAGCATAAGCAGGTGCGATGTAGTCTACTACTATTGAGCCCGCTCCCACTCTCTGATCATCTCCGAGTGAACAGCGTTGTAGAGCTCATTTGTTCTAGTCAGCCGTGGGTCAACTTCAGATGACGGCACGGTAAGCACTCGGTTGCATCTATCTCCTAGGTATGGCCGGTACTGGACTCCATTGTGTCTCCGGCCTCGGGCGGCATCCCACCGCTAAAGGCGCATACTGAAACAAGCACAGATAGTGCAGCCTGCATGACCCCTGCCGCGCACGCCCTCGCATCGCGTTGGAAATGGGCGGACCACCGCGGTACGCCTGATGGGATCGGTAAGACTGCGCCCACTACGGCTGACAAGAGATTGGACTGCGTGGCGCGCTTCGCCGGTGGGTATCGTCCTCCGGGCGCGTCGCCCAATCGAGTTTCATATTGCAGGATCCTCGGCAGATACCCCGCCTGCTATCGGCATACCGTGCTTGGGTCCGTGCAGCCGTCCCAAGCTACGAGGTGAGGACTCGCATCAAGCCCCGTTTTGAGTGCGTTCGAGGCTTCACTTGCCAGAGGATATGCTCATTCACCAGTCTGTATGCCCAGGAAGCCGAGGACGTTTGATCTACACTGACACGAGCGGCGCCGCGGGCGGCCAACGGCCCTGTGTTGCGCCCTACCAAGATCTTCTGGACGTCGTCCCACGCCGAGGAATGGATGTGTGCAGCCGGTGCAAAGGTGTGGGCGTCGCGACGCGGCCGGCAGGTTAGCACGGTAAACATCATATCGCATTCGGTACGGTCCGTTCGCGGCGCGGTGCGGTGCATTCTGAAATGCGGGTACGAGGCGAAGCGCAGCCGCATGTGTAGCGGTAGACTAGGACGAAAACCCCGACGGCCCCGTTGAGAGTGCGCCGGAAGGCGCATCGGAAGAGAGGCGTCGGTCGGTTTATTGCCTCATAGCTAGTATATACAGTGTTGAGCCTTGCTAGACATTCTCATCTCTGGCCCTCGCCGTTCTGCCTCCAGCGGCTGCTTCGAATATGCTGATAGTGAGCGATGGGAAGGACGGTTGCACACGTGCGGACACAGGCACCCGGCACTCACCGTCTGACTCAAACGGGGCAGGCTCGCACGGGTATCATTCTGAGCTCGTCGTGCACCTCTGACACGGAGCCTGGCGCAGAACTGGAAACGGACGGCCTTCTCGGCTCATACCCTGCAGGTCATCCACCTGCCGGCATCGGTAAGCCACGGTATCGCCCACTGATCAGGGCAAGGGCCAGGACAGAGGATGTGGGACGGTATTCAGAGCAGCAGGTACACTGCTTCCCCGAGTGCAGTCCCATGTCCACATGCTCTGGCTGGGCACTGAAAGGCGTACTGTGGACCATACTCGGGGCCTTGAGGACGGTCGCTCATGAACATGGAGTATCGGCGGGCGTTGGGGCTTTCGTATGTGACTCTGGGGTCCGTCGGCTGACTTTGGCGACGGTTACGAGCCCTTGGATACATACCGTGTACGCGACACCTAGCCTCCTGTGTTGCTGCTGGGCTGGAGATGGATACCATGGCTGCGCTGATCGGATGGGCGGCGGGGCGCTGCATCGACTGCAGCACGTAGCAGGGGTGGGTAGACTCTGGCCGTGCTCCGTTCCCGTACTGTCCATCTCACATACTGTCCTCGTCCTCGAGCTGAGCTCTTCCTGTGTTTTCGATCCTATCCTTCCACAATGCACGCTCCCGAAATGGACTTCCTTTGGCACCCTGCCATGCATCGACGCACACAGAGGCCCCTGGAACTACCTCTCCAGCCTGTAGCCATCAAATGCGTGCACGGTGAGGAAAGGACATGGCGGTACGGACCTTCACTCATGTTCTGCGGCTGACACTCTACCCACTCCGGCGACCGGCGGTGAGCGCACGGTACATGCGTCTACAGACACCTATACTCAGCAGCGGTACGGGCTGATCCCTCAAGCGTCTGGGACGACATGCATGCCTGCATGGGGCCCATTGCCGGGGATGCCTGGTACGTACCTCGCCCTCTTTGCTGCATGGTATGGCCGTGCTTACCACACTGGCACATCTGGATGGTGGTACCCAGCCTCTGACGTTCGCGGTACAGGGCGGGGCTAGCTGCCGGGTCCGGAGTTTGTTATGCATATTTCCTGCTTGAGATCACATTTTACTCGTATTATTGACGGTACGTACCACCATTCCCTCGCATGCGGTGCCCCTGTACTCACAGCGCAAGCGTTGCAGGTTATGTACTGTGGTGCCCTCGACAAGCGCGGTACGTGATCGTGGCATCCCGCAGCCCTGGAGCCAGTTGTCCCGATGCATGACAAGGATGCACCTTGAGAATCGTTAGGCACGCCTTCGCCATTTGGCGAATGTAACAGCGTACATACATATCGGACATGTGGTACTGAATGAGCTTGCTGAGTGCGAGCTACCTTTGACTTGTAGCGATGTCTGCGGTACGGCAACGGTGAGAGGTCAGAGTTAGCGAGGTCATACAAGATAGCGGACACAGCACTCTCCTGGTGCTACGCACACGGTCTGCACAGTAGCCGTGAGCGGCATGTCCCACGGTACAGGGCGCGTAAGCCAGGTGCGGGTTAGTACAGAATGACGATTCCGAGAAAAGCGCCACTGCTACATGTCCGCAGTCCCGTATCCGTAGTCCCTGCCGTCGGCTGCATGAGAGGTCCATGGCAACCTGTACAGGCTCTCCTAGCATAGCTACAGCCAAACCCGCAGCCACAGAAGCCTAGACCGAAGATAACGGCGCGGGCGATGGTGATGGTAGCAAAGAGAGAGGCGAGAGATAAGCGCCAAACGGTGACCATGGGTATTCATGAATGCATCGACCTGGCCCTCTGTGTCCTCCATGTATTGAGCGGTGGTCCACAGAATACTACTATTGTACTAGTAGCGCATGTACACATGCAGAAAACAGGCCATTCCCCGCTCCATGCCCGGTGGCCAGGTCTAATGGTCCTTGAACTAACGACCACAGGTCCAGTCCAAATAGAGACTGTGTAGGCCACTGGACGTGCAGTTTGAACAGCGACTGTGTAGGCCAGACGTGCAGTTTGAATAGGAACCACATAGGCCAGACGTGCATTTTGAATAGAGACCACATAGGCCACCATACGATCCTCTTATCGATGGTACAATCTTGTCCGCGGCCGTCGACACCCGCAGCATCTGCACCCTGCAGCGATCACCTGCTCCGGCGGCCGAGGACGTGCCTCGCCAGGGTCCAACCTACGGTACATGTCCGTGCCCTCCTCCTCGTGTCTCCCCCTCCCTCGCGCACTGAATCACTGCGATAGATGCCCTTCCCGACATGCAGAGAAAACTCGCCGACGCCGACGACGCGACCAAGCATCGGCCATTTGCGGGATGCTCACCGAACCGACAATCGTGACTGATCAATGTTGTCATCCTTCCATGTGTGGAGTCGTCAAAGACGGCAGCTAGAACATGCCGGCATTGGTCGACCACGCCCCTCTGCCTACCACTTAACAGATGAATGACAACATGTCCTAGGATTGTCGGTACTTGTGCTGCTACCTGCACGCATGGCGGGATCTGGCAGGAAATGAGGTATCTGCCAATCTGCGACGAAACCAAGTCGGTTGCTGCAAACTGTCGCTAGCCTCGAGGGCGGGATAAAAGACGTCAGCACTCGTTCGTCAAAGATGGGTGGTTCAAGGCCTCCAGTGCAAGAGGCGCTCGCATCCCGGTTGTCATCGGCATGATGTTCGTCGTGGCGATGATCAACGTTAAGCTCGGGAGTCGATGACCAGTCACCAGCGCTTCAAGTTGCCGCTGGACGGCAACTTGCGAGCATCGTGAGCCTTGAGGCTACGAATTGTCTCGGCAACCACCGAACGTTCCCTGTAGCCACGTGGTTCTAGGCCTGTAACTACTCAGAGTTCCTGCGCAGGAGGAAGGGCTCTCACGCACGGAATAAATTGCAGAGAACCGAGTACCTCACAACACCAGACATACCAGACATGTGAGGCCAACGGCACTGCAGATATATCATCACCGGAGCCCCGATCAACCATGGACCTCTATGTAAATCTAGGTACAATATTAATGGTGACTCGTCACTTCATCCATCGGTCGCTTAATCAGGGACTGCTCGTCCAGGTGGAGGTATGCGTGAGTGTTTTTTTGTTTTATTTTATTTTATTTTTATCTAGGGTGTATTGGTACTAGTAGCATGTACCGTACAGTGCTTCAACAGTCGTCTGTAAGTAATTAGGTGGTCGTAAGGCCACCGCGGCGAGGTCGCTTGTGCCGTGGTTATAGCGTGAGTGCGTTGGTTAAGACGAATATCACGAGAAGGAGGCCGTGGCCGATACGAGGACATATCAATCTACGATCGATTGTAGCGTACGCAGCTCCAGAAGATCTCACCTCTCGGACGGCAGCCACCCTCATATGTTGGCACTCGATTCAATCAAATGAGTAAGCACACATCATGAATGCAGCGACCATTCGATCACAGTAATGTACACATGCAGTTAACTCTTCCATCCTCCTCTTACAGTTTTCGTAATACATCAGCAAGATACCCCTACAGCCCACACGGAAGCGCGGTCATGGCGAGTTGCTTAGAGCTTCGCGCCGGACTGAGCCTCGGCGAAGCGCTTCTCGGCCTCGTCGAAGTTAATCACGTTCCAGATGGCGTTGAGGTACTGCGGCGTTGAATGAGTATCGAGTAAGTAAGGGGGAGGAGAGAATGCGACAGAATACTCACATCAGCCTTGACGTTGAGGTACTGGAGGTAGAAGGCGTGCTCCCAGATGTCGACGCCGATGATGGGGACGTGGGTCAGGAGAGGGTCCTGGTTGGCCGTGGTGGTGATCTCGAGGACCTTGGTCTGGGGGTTGTAGCCCTATAGAGCGAAGCGTCGATCATCAGCGAAACGAGCGCGTGCTGGATCCGCGGTAGTACTTACGAGCCAGCCCCAGCCGGAGCCCTGGATGGCAGCGGTGGTCGCGTTGAACTCCTTCTTGAGGTTGTCGAGCGAGCCGAAGGTCTTGTTGATGGCCTCCTTGAGGGGGCCGTCACGGAGAACACCGCCGTTGCCCTTGTTCTCGGACGCCGCGGGCGCGAGGTTCTTCCAGAAGAGGGAGTGGTTGATGTGACCTACGGCGCAGCGGATCCGTCAATCCCTGCCTATCGCGCGAGAGCACGCGTCGAGTACGTACCACCACCGTTAAACTTGAGCGCCGCCTGGAGGGCGATGCGCTCCTTGGGGGTGGAGGCCTTGGTGTACGCCTGCTCGGCAGCGTTGAGCGCGTTCACGTAGGTCTGGTGGTGCTTCTTGTGGTGAAGCTCCATGATCTGCTTCGAGATGAAGGGCTCGAGCGCATCGTACGCGTAGGGGAGGTCGGGGAGAGTGTGGGCCATGTTGAGCAGGTTGTGGTCGTCGACGAGGAGGATGTGGGAGACTGAAGAGAGGGGTGCGCGTATTTATCGCTTCTCATCGCGATTCGTGCTCGCCTTGATTACCCTCGCTCTCTCCGATAATGATGTAATCCCTATGTCAGTGTCACGTGACTACCGTACCCCGGCGCCCGCGCAACGGCCGGCGCATTCCCGATCGCCGTGTTTTCCTTCGTGCTCGTTGTGCTCGACAGCGAGCAGCTCGTCTCTCTCAACGTGCTGGGATTCTGCCGTTCGGTGTTGTCTGGCTCATTGGGAAGCACTATGGGCCCGTCGATATGTGCGCGCGGCGAACTCTATGGTCATCTGGGAAGATGACTGCTCACGATTGCGTGTGATCTCGTCTTGCCTCATCCTATGGTTTTTCCCGAAGGACCTCGACAGTCAGCACACATTCTCTCACATTCTAATCAGTGACTTGGAGCGCTCTGAACAAACACGCAATAAGTCTCCGCTGCAGGCCATCATCCATGTCTGCAGTGCCCACGTTCCCAAAGTGCACTATGGTCTGTTACGGTCTGTGTAGTCTGCGCGATGCCTTCAAATGCCACGGTCGAATCTGGGATAATGTCTAGGCTTGGTCCGTCTGAACAGGACGACAGTACCTATTCTCACATCGACACTCCCTCGTTTCAAACGGCTTGATTGGGGTACGTACCGCCCGCTCATCCCATAACGTATCGAGGTAGGTCCCCACTCCGTACCCATCCGCCGAAGAACTAGGAAGCGCTCGCGTCGAATAGCCCGGCTATGAAAACTTGGAGGGCGATCGATGTGTTCGATTCGGTCTGCACAGTACGTACGGTCAGTCGCTCGACGTTCGACCTTTTCACAGATGCTTCGATGCTGCTGCATTCTTCAACTGTCGGCTTGTAGAGCTTGTCGTGGACGTAAAGGCAAGCAGGATACTGGACCCCGTACCCTGGGCAATCACCACGGAGCCGGCACCCATCGTTGCATCTGTGCCAACTGCCAGCTAGCCTGTGTTGGACCCTAGCTATTCCACCGCGGCACCATGGAAGCCTACGGACGTATTCTCAACGAGCGGGCCCACCGAGAAGGCCGAGAGGCCTCACCTTCGTCCTCTTCGTGCCATGTCGTTTGTGAGGTGCTAGTGTCCCCTGAGGTCATTTCTTCCTAGAACTCTGCGGCATGTGTACTCTGGGACGCTGGCGGCGGCGCCGCCCATCAGCGATCCTGCTACCGGCTCGCCCATTGTGGTTCACTGGAATTGGCCCGAGCGCCCACGGTGAAACGCTACGGCAACCCGCAGCCTGTCAGGAACAGGATTAGCGTCGAACTTCTCATGGCTTCTGGGTATTTGTCTGGCCAGTTGCGGTGTCCTCTCGTTCCTTTCCCCACCCTCTCCCTTTGCGCGGTCTGTAGGATGTCGTCGCTCTGGAGGGTAATACCTCTTGCTCTCTTTTCTCTGGTCTTTGCTGAGGTTCTCGATGCCGACGACACCAACGTGGGGATGTTCTACTCGGGTGCATGGATACCAAACGGCGATCCCAACGCGTTTGGCAAGCACGACACCTGGACGAACCAGAGCGGCGCGAGCGTCACCTTCGATTTCATAGGTGCGCTGTCCTGCGATCGGAATGGAGCTCCTCTCGACCTCATACATCGTACATATACATCCTCGGCGACGATCTAGGTACACAAATTAGAGTCTTTGTCACACGCCGCCCGGTGGGGACGTACCTCTCGAACGCGTCCTTCTCTATCGACGGCGGTCCGCCAACGTTCTGGACAACGTCCGACCCCGTGCCGGCGATCTCGTACAGGAACCTGGTGTACACCTCCCGCGCGCTCTTGCCTGCCCAGCACCGGATCACTGTGACCAACCTCGGCGCGTTCTTCTGGCTGGACTACATGGAGTATACTGTCCCCAATACGACTTCGCCTGGAAACGGGAGCAGTCTGGGTACGGGCACGAGCTCGACGATATCAACTACGACTCTTGGTTCAGCTGGACTTGTAGGTCCCTCGGCGACATCTGAACCCAATACGGTGCGTTCGAACGCGGCCCCCAATACAGGCACGATAGTAGGCATAGTGGTAGGAGTCGTTGGTGGTGTCGCGCTACTCGCCGCGATGGCCTGGTGGCTACGGCGGAGGTCGCGTGCACAAGGTGTTCTGGCAGCAACACCGTTTGGTATGTATTATACCCCCCACTATGCCTGCCTTTATGTCTTACACTCCGATCGACTGATGTCAGCTGGGCCGCCGCCGCATCTTCCCTCATCCTCTGCTAAGGAGCGTCCCGCGGATCCGATACCTCCACTTACGCTGCCCGTATCGTATCTACATGCAGCACCCCAAAACGGTGGACAAGAAAGCGAGCGGCTCGGGCCGTATGGTAGCGGCGAGCCGTCAAACGCAGTAGCTACGCATTCGTCCGACAGCATGGCCCACAGCGAGATCATCCTCGAGGCAATCCCCGAGGCGTACGTACGAGGCGGACCACCGCCTGGCGCTGCTCCTGGAACCAAGGGGAGATCCGCACCTATACCCCTCTCGACCCCCGCTCTAACCATCGCGGGGATCACCCGAATTTTCAGCGCCTCCACCGCCTCCACCGTTATACTTCCGCGTGCTGCGACGCTCGCGCGACGGAGGCGTGCGACTCGCGGGAGGACGGCCTGGCGTGGCGGACGCGCGCGCCCAGGCATGGGCTCCCGCCGCGTATGAGGACGTCTTGGGTTCCGAGGGGATGAGCGAGAGTTCGACGATGCCGCCGTCGTATGCTCAGTATTCGAACACAGCTCCTAGTGCGTGATTTCGCTGGGGTCGCGGGGTGTGCGGGACGCCGTCGTCCTGCGTGGTCCTAGCGAGGGGGCAGAGCAAGATGTGTGTTCGCACGATTGTTCATGGAAGATGGATAGAGAAGGGGGTGCGGCGGAAGCATGAATATGCGGGTAGGATCCGGGGAGGTTGGTCGCGGTTATGGACTTATATGTAGGTGCGTGGTGGGCGGTGTGTGGGTACAGGTGTTGACGTGATCAAACCCTCTTACGACAGAACCTGTATGCGAGGACAGCTGCCATGAGTGCACTATCGTTGATTTGTTCTGAATCAGGACAATGCCAGACGGTTGACGCCAGGTCCAGCACTTCCTGGATGAACGATCGCGAGGTGACTGCACCCGAAAGAGGCAGAGAAGGCCCATCCATCGCCGCGGCCATTGTATGCTGACGTGCGTATGCCATGGACAGCGTCGTCTGCTCGGCCCCCGTATCAGTGCTGTTCATCTACTGGCTCGGCAATCTCGACCTGCGATGCTCTTTGTCAATGTTGGTGTTCGACTTCCCGTGGCACCGCCGGAACAGCGCGGCGGGTCATGCCGCCTCTTGATGCAGAGTACATGGCCATACGGTTACTCTTCACGGCAGCGGCATTGCTTCAGAGCCAAAGCTGGTGGACCCACAACCTCATCCTTGCCTGATGCCCCAAAACTATGGTCAGTATGTGTGCCATTCGTACACAAGTCTTCCCCTCACTGAATTACTGGCGATGTGCGTCGTAGGTCCAGCTCGTGGTGAACATCTCGGGAAGATTGCTTATGCAGATGAGCCTGTGTGACACTCTTCGGTCGGCTGATGGTTTCTAGAGCAGACATGGGAATGCTGTCCTCGTTCGCATACCGGCGCAGGGCAAGGGTCCCGAAACGGGCTCCCTTATATGTGTCCCTACCCGGTAGTGACCTTGCCATCTCAGCCTCTCGACGCCTCCACTTCCGCTTTTGGCTGACTTGCATTGTACTCGCCGACCGCTGTCGGACGTAACTTCGGTAGTCGTATCTTACGGCAGTTCACTTTGAACTCCCATATATCGATCGTCGAGCAACGACTGGTCCCCCTTCGCCAGCCTCCGTTGGCCCACGAGTATACCCCCCAAGCCTGTCGCACGGCACGGACACTGGACCCATTCCGGTGAGGTTAACAACTGCCAGATGATTGTCTGCGGGTGTCGTCCCAGTTGTTGACGCTCCCTCACAGGACGCCGGCGTGTGATTGATGGCCATTGTCCCACTGGCGCTGGTCCGCCCGCGAGCGGGGACGGCGGGATCGCTGGACGTCCCTAATCTGCCCCGCATACCGACGCAATGCGAGCCATACCCATTCACTTGGACAGGCGGTATCCCGCCATACACGTTTTCGGTAATCTCGCCGAGAGCGCCGCCTGACAGCGTTTTTCCCAACATTCAGGGCACCTCGTTCACCTGGAGGGCAGACATCCCGGCTACGTTCTCTGTGTCTTTCAAGGTCGAAGACGGCGCAGGGAACGTCGCCCAGACTAGCGCTGTCACAGTGCGGCGCGGAGTGGATAGTAGCTGTCTGAACGACTCCGCAGAGTCTGGACAAACGACCAGTACCTCCTCGACTGCGGACTCGCCTCCCTCAACGACTCCTGCATCTCCTACGCCCTCTACCACGCCACAAGATCCCAACACCAGTAGCGCCACATTTCCCCTGCCACCGCAGTCACCAGCGCCTTCGGAATCGTCGCCAAACACCGATCCCAGATCGACGTCCATTTCCGATGTGCAGTCTACAGGGGATGCTAGAACTTCTGGGGCAACTGCGCCGCCTCTCTCGACCTCGTTAGGCGCTTCAAATACCTTCCCAACACCCTCCGAAACCAAGTCAGACTCGATCCAAGCCTCTGGTCCCTCGGACCATGTCTCCGCTGTATCGACCTCTGTTCAATCTAACGCGGGCTCACTCGGCTCTCTGACTCACTCCCACACGTCCGCCATCGACCCTTCGTTCACCGCCTCGGGAGATCCCCCGGGGTCCCCGAAACCGAGCAATTTGAATCCAGGAAAACACTCTTTGAACGTCGGTGCGATCGTGGGCATAGTTCTCGGCGCTCTTGTTCTTGTCTTGGCTATCGTATTGATTATCAGACGGCGGAGGAAACGGCGGAAAGCGCGAGACGGTATGTACAGTGTTTTGGATATCCTCACCAAGCGTAGAAGCTTGTCGTCCTGACCTCAGCCACGCAGCGCTGCGTCCCGACGCATTCACCCCCAATTACTCGGTATCCTCTACCCGTGTATCACGGCCCTCATTGGACATTCCGAAGCGAACGACTCGCGAGAGCCTGCGGAAGAGTAGCAGGTTCAGTACCAGCAGTACGGAGCTCACAGACCTCCGTTCGCCCCTCACCGTGTCCTCCGCCGACGCTGTGCTCACTCAAAGCGCCCCGAGCTCGATAGCCATAGATACACATTCCCCGGCCTCGCCATCCTCCAACCCACTCATGTCGGAGCACAGCAAGCAGACGCCGCGGAACGTCATCCAGGATGTCCTCCAGGCGTTGCGCGACTCCTCCGCGTTAGAAACCCCCGTTGAGGACGGTGCTCCGAAGAACGCTCAGGCGCCGACGCCGCCGCCGTCAACAGCGTCTCCGAGGCGAAGAGAACGCTCCGGCGGTCGTAGCGGTAGGGGCGAGGTCCAGGAAGAAGATGGCGGCGTTCGGCTTGCAGGCGGACCGGCAGACGAGCCCCCAGACCCTATGGATCTCGCGGTACTTCCGCCACCGTACAGGAGATACTGATTGTACGTTCTCCTGTTCCATGTCGGCACATGAAGGTTCTGACTACGAGTAGCACTGCATAGGGCCGAGGGACCATACCCCCCATGTATATTATCCGTCAAACGTTGGAGACCATCGTATGCCATCCTTCTGTAGCGTTGTGTGCGTTATCGTGCGAGAACACATCAAAAGGAGGAACACCTCGTTCCAGGCCATGAAGAGAACCCTTGCAGACAGCGGCCTACATTGGCGCGCGAGCTCGGTATACCGATATGGTTATTCTTGGTTCGAGCACACAGCTTCCAGCTCATGCTGTGTTTGATATTCCTTGATGATCGTCTCAGTGAGTCGTTTCCTTGAAGCGATAGGACCAGCCAATGTCACTTCCCTGACGTATGACTGCCCTCTCTGCCTTCGTGATGCAGCAGTTCTCTGTTTCCATGTCGGCCTTTCAATCCTCGCGATTACGGTTGGATTGCGGACGACGGGGCCTGAGAGACGGTGGTTTTGAGCAGACCTATCTCAACCACCGTGTGAGACCTTACCCGTGTCCGTCGGGCGAGGACGGTCCGACGGAGAGCGGGAAAAGAAGTCGTTCTCCAAGCGATCGGCATGCGGTGGGTCGCGCGATGTCCGTCTCTTCGGGAACGAAGCACATACCGAGGCCACGCACGCTCCTTGCCGTGAACGTAGCCTCCGACAAGCTGCTTCTTCGGCGCACCTCTTGACACAGCAATCGTAACGCGATTGTCCGTGTACGTCGTGGCCTAGATCTCAGTGCGACCTACTTAAAGCCTTACAACAGGCAGTCGTTCAAAGCCACCCATCGTACTCTCCCCGTGAACATCCGACCACCACCATGTCGAACACAACCGTCTCCTCTCAGACTCAGAAGACCACCCCGCGCATCGCTATCATAGGCGGCGGTCCTGGCGGACTTGTCCTTCTCCTCACTCTCTACAAGCGCGGCATTCCCGCGACGCTGTACGAGCGCGAGGCGAGCGCCGACTCCCGCGCCAACCTAGGCGGCATGCTCGATCTGGAGTGGGAGACCGGACAACGCGCCTTGCGCGAGAACGGCCTCGAAGACGCTTTCGTCAAGAACTCCCGCCGCGAGGCCGAGGAGATGCGGATGTGCGGCAAGGACGGCGTTCCGCTCCTCCACGTCGCCGGCGCGGACCCGAGCGAGGACCTCAAGAAGTCTCGTCCGGAGATCGACCGGCGCGTCCTCCGCAAGATCTTGCTCGACGCCGTGCCTGCTGGGCTGATCAAGTGGGGCCACGCCCTCTCCTCTATCAAGCCTCTCGAGGGCGGGCGGCACGAGTTCACGTTCACCAACGGCGTCGTCACCGTCGCAGACTACGTTGTGGGCGCTGACGGAGCCCGCTCGCGTGTCCGCCCTCTCGTCTCGTCGGCCGTCTCTACCTTCACCGGCCTCAACGGGGCCGAACTCCTCCTGCCTCCGGAGCTCGTCGCCCTCCCGGAGAACAAGGACATCAGCGACGGCGTCGGCCAGGGAAGCTGCTACAACGTCCAGGACCGCAAGTCCTTTAGCTTCCAGCGGAACGGCTCCGGCCACATCCGCGCGTACGCCTGGCACTACGACTCGGAGGACTGGACGCTCCCCAAGGACCCCAAGGAGGCGAAGCGCGTCCTGCTGGAGATTTACTCGGGCTGGGCGCCGTGGATCCGCAAGTTCATCCAGATCGCTGACGACAGCTCCATCCTCCCGCGCCCGCTGTACCATCTCCCCGTCGGTCATCGCTGGGACCACAAGCCGGGTGTCACCCTCATCGGCGACGCCGCCCATCAAGTGAGTCCGTTTGCGGGGGCGGGCGCCAACCTCGCGATGGTCGACGGGTTGAACCTCGGCATCGTCCTCGCGGATGCTGTATCGAAGGGGTTGAACTTGGAGGCTCGGGAGGCTGCGATAGCGGCTTGGGAGGAAGAGTCGTTCGTAGCGGTGGAGAAGGTCGCGAAGCTCTCCGCGGGCAACCTTGAGTTGGTGATGGGCGACGGCGCTCCGCAGACCGCAGTGGAGGCTTTCAAACGCACGATCCCGCGCCACTAGGCATGTAGAGTATGTAACAATCCCGCATTCACAGCTGGTGACTATTCCCCTTTCACCTCTGAAAGCCTGAGTACGAGGCACTATGGAGGCGATTTGTTCGCAAGGCAGCCAACCTAAGCGCGGTGAACGTCGAGATCTGACCTGAGCGGGGATTGTGACCTATGTGTACATGGTAAATAAAAAGATTCTACTGGCCCGCCTTCGCAGCCACCTTCGCAGCCACCTTCTCCTGCCACTTCGTGATAAACGCATGAGGGGTACCAGGTCCGAAGAACGTCTCGAGGTTCTCTTTGGTCGCCTTCGCGTACCCCCCCGCCCCCCCGAACATCCCCCCCCCCCCGAAGGCCGACACCGCTTCATTCCTCTCCTCCGCGTCCGCTCCCTTTGAGGTCGTTGCCGCGAGAGCCAGACCGAGCTTGAGGCCATCCAGCATCGCGAGGTTCGCGCCCATCCCAGAGAACGGGCTCATCAGGTACGCCGCATCCCCGATCAGTGTGATGCCGGGCTTGTGCTCCCAGCGGTGGCCGACATCGAGGTAGAAGAGCGGGCGGGGGTAGATCGCGTTCTCGTCCGCGGGCTCGATGAACGTGCGCATCCACGGCGCCCAGTCCGAGTAGATCTCGAGTAGGGCCTTCTTCGCCTCCTTCGGGTCGTGAGGGAGCGTCCAGTCCAGTGACTCCCGGTGCCAGGCGTACACGCGAATCCGCCCGTTGCCGTTGCGTTGGAACCCAAGCATCTTCCCCTCTTGGACGGCCATGCAACTGCCGTTTCCGACGGCGTCGCTGATGTCTTTGTTCTCCCGGGCCGTTAGGGCTTCTGGCGCCATGGAGAGCTCTACCCCGTTGACGCCGTGGTACAGAGGAACGGCGGGGGAAAGCAGGTGCCGGATGCGCGAGTTCACGCCGTCGGCGCCGACGACGAGGTTGGCCACAGTGACCACTCCGTTCAAGAAGCGGAGTTCGTGCTGGCCGCCCTTAAGGGGATTGATAGACGTTAGGATGTGACCCCACTTGACCGCCTCGCTGGGGACTGCGTCGAGGAGAAGTTGGCGCAGGACACGTCGTTCAATCTCGGGGCTAGACTCCTTTAGGTTTTCGTCCGTGGGCTCCTTCCCGGTAAGATGGAACACCACACTGCCGTCCTTGCCGCTGAACCTCATCTCCTCCGCATCACGGCGAGAACTCTTCACGAACGCCTCTTGCAGGCCGTTTTCGCGTAGCGCACGCTGGCCGGTCCCCCACTTGAGGTCGAGCATGCCTCCGAGATGGGCACGTGAATCGCTGCTTAGCTCGCGTTCGTAGAGGATGGCGGAGATCCCGCGTAGGCGCAACGTCAACAGAAGGACAAGACCGCTGGGACCGGCCCCAATGATGGCAATTCGAGGCTGCGTTTCGGCGAAGCCGGACATCATGAGGTCGCAACTGGGTGACTGACGCTGTAGTGCCCTCGGCGGGAGGATTTTGGGGACCATTGTCAGCTAGTGGCGAGTTTATAGCATAGGTCTATCATCGTCCGCCGAAGAGGGGCGTCATATGCTGCCATAGGCGAGGCGTCGAGCGCCGTACGTGCGGCAATAATGAGGTAAGGAGCAGCGGCACATACTGCGATCATACGCGGACATCCTCGTGCGGTACCCGCCGGTGCAGCCCTGCGAACTTGAACTGCATGTAGACTGCTGCGAGCGGCCCTGCGCTTAGTCACAGCTTTCAAGGATCGGCGAAGAGGATTCATGCGTAGATCTTTATGTGCCTGTCAAGACAACGGTATACACTTAGGGCATGTATCCGACAAAGTCCTGGACTCACCGTCATTGATCCCTCTATCGGAATGTCTAGATGTGACTTTGTATTGCTGTCGGCTGTGTGATTTGTCAACTCAGAACATACTACAGGTTCCTGTCGTGAACTTGAAGAGGTCCTGAATATGTTGCCGAACGTGTTGGAACTACAAGCCTGACAGGCGAGGGCGCGGCCCTCACGACTCGGCCACGGACGATACCGTATTTATGTTTACCGTACCACCCCGCTCGCTACCGTTTCTGGTTTGTTTCCCATCGATGCGTATGTTCTACACATACCCTTTTTAGTATTGCATTTACCCTATTCGTACTTTCGACGCCCGCGCTCGCCGCACGATATCCTCGCGCATTTTCGTCCTCTCATCCCTCAGTCTTGCCCTCACCGAGTGCGCGATACTGAGGCCCTTCGCGTCTGCCTACAGCCCGCCCGCGATCTCACGCTCTCATAGAACGGACGTGTGTCGACTCACCGGTTGAACATCGTACTGTATGTCTCTGGCCGAGTACGTGCTCTTCTGAAGATCCTGTCCGAATGCGCAAGGTACAGCACACTCGAGTGATGCGCGGATGGTAGCGAGATGACCACAGCCAACGACTCTCCGGTGCGCATCGGACCTTGAAAGTTCAACTGGCGCCAGCGAACACCTTCAGCGCTTCTTCGGAGGTTTGTTCCCGAATGTAGTCAGGACTTAAGTCCTCCCAAGGCAGACTAGTCGCGACGTTGGATGTATATAATTTCACGCGCCGGCCGCCCATATAAAGCACCCCTGGTAGCGTGGACGGAGTACCCAAGGAAGTGCTACTATACAGCACCGTTCAATATCACTGATGTCGCTCTCAGACAGAAACCATGGCGAACGACATACCCGTACTAGGACTACGGCGTAGTCGTGGGATAAAGCCGATGACTCGTCCTCCTTCGGAAGCGGCTATATGTCCTCGCCATGGCTCGAGGGCATTGTCCGATGCTCCAGGTTCGTTCCTTTACGTACGGCTGTATAACATATACTAATATCTGCCGGCCAGCTCTGGCTTTCAACAATCGCTTGCGCCGTCCATGCCCGCCCCCGCTGTTCCTATCGAACTCTGTGAACATGCAATCGACTTTCTGGACGATGAATGCTCCCTGAGAGCCACGTCGCTGGTTTGCAAGGCATTGGTGAGCCGGAGCCGCATACACCTCTTCCGCGTCATCAAGTTCACTGCACCCGATGCCCTCTCTCGATTCCGCGACCTACTCACTGATGCGCCACATATCGCCGACTACGTCGAAGGGACCCATATATCAGAAAACTCCTTCTTCGGTGTCCTCCGTCCTTCTATGGCAATCGCGGCACAACTTCCCCTTGTCCTGGCTCATCACACACGAGTACGCCCAGCCAGATTATCCATACACAGTCAGCTTTGGGAGCCGACACGTTACAGCCCTGACTACTCACATTCCCTGTCGCGGCTCTCCTCTTTGACCGCCTTAGACCTATACAATGTCACCTTCACCACAATGGAAGACTTCGCCCTCGTTCTACGCGCTCTCGCACATCTCGAATCCCTATCCGCGAAGGAACTGGACTATCAACGACGTATTGACCCGGAGACTGCCGCGAACATAGGATGTGTACTCCCTTCCCTCAGCGCTCTGACCATCACGTCCTATCTTCCTACCTCGGTGGTCGACTGGCTCATCCAGTACAACAACTTCCCATCACTCCGCCAGGTGGAGTGTTGCTACGAGCTGTCTACTCGGCGTACCGACCAGGCCCTTGGGACGTTTTGGGTGAAGACAGCCGGGACACTCGAGCATCTGTCCATCAGGATTCTGAAGGGCATAGGCGGCATCCGTGTACCTCTCGAAGTGATCGGTGCGAGCAGTGCAACTCTTGCGCGCCCTGCATGCTCTGACCTATAGTACTGGCAGAGAAACAACTCGACTTATCTCCTTGTCGCGCCTTGCGCAGTCTCAGCTTTGACTGCAGGCACGAGCACGAGGTCGTTCCCGACTGGAGGTGGCTTGCTTGGCTCTTGTCGCATGTAGTCCTTCCCGCGTTGCATACCCTTCTCTTCGCCTTCCAATCAAGCACGCAGGCACTGGCGGCTATGCACGGCTTCACCGCTCAACTTGACAATATGCTCGCCGGAACACTCTTCTCACAATTGGGCGCTGTGGTCTTTCAATTCGACTACCGAGACGCCGCGGTCGACCCGCGTGAAGAGCAGCTACTCGCACTATTTCCGAAGATACGTGCACTGAACCTACTTCATGGTACGCTCTAAACTGTCTTTCCTCAGGGATGCCGTCTGATTGCAGATTCAGTAAGGTGGGGCTAGCAACCACACAGCAATGAGTGGCGGGCACAATGCAAGGCGGGATTCATAGCATCCCTCGAATTGAAATGGGCATACATACGACTCCGATGTCTATGATACATATGTTTACCTTCTCAACACTCGTTCCACCAGGTGAAAGGACTGAAGTACACATGAGAGGCCCGCCGTCCTACCGCGACGTGAAGCCTTTTTGCGATCTTCCCCTTGAGAGGATTGCTCAACAACGGTCGAAGGAAGGACTAGAGAACGCGCACCATCAATAACGCCTGTACGGAGGCGGAAGGAGCACCACATCCGTGGGGTCCAGCGCTGCCTCGTCCGGCGGTCCACCTGCCAGACGAACTCCGCCATCCTCTTCCTGGACCTCCCTCCTACCGCCCGTAGGGCTCTCTCTTCTACGAGGCACAGGTGTAAGCCGGAGAGCAGCTGTCGTCGGCATCGATTCCCGGAACTCTTCGGCGGCACGACTAGCTTCCGGAGCGAGTGGCTCGCGCAGATTTCCAGAATCCTCCCACATAGTGCTCTCCCTGGCCTGCTTGTTGTATTCAGGTGCTGACGGTGATAGTGTCGGAGGGTGTGTGTCGATAGTGGTAGGCAGTGGCTCAGCCACGGCGTGGGGGGGCAGAGTCGACTGCTCGGCGGCAGCGGTAGGTACTGGTTCCAACGGCTGGACTGCGTCGCGCGAAATCCTATAGCTGAGATCTGCTGGACTCGTCTCCGCATCACTGTTGTGCAGGATGCGACTGGTCGCTGATATGGCATATGGTATAGGGGCAGGGACTATCTGCGGTCAGCGCAATTATCACCCAATCCAAGGGTGTGCAGAGGACGGACATACCGTCGCACACTTTGCAACGCCAAATATACTTCCTGAGAACATATACAATGCCCAGGAGGAAAATGATCGCACCGAGGGCAATGACTGGCAGGAATGATGAGAGACTCGTTCCCGATGTCGTCTCTGAGCTACTAGTAGCACTACTTGGGGGCCCAGCATACGAGGAAGGCACCGGCGATGATTCTACGCCATCGGTCGATGGTGATGTCGATGGGGGTGGAGGTGATTGTAAGGACAAAGTGTGGGAGCTAGTGATGATAGGAAAGGTTCCGGGGGGCAGCTGTTGTGATGACAAGCAACTCTCGTCCTCCAATGCCTGCACAATCATTGAAGGAATCAGGGCAGGAGACAGGTTGCCCGGGGCTTCGATGCTAAACGCGACCGATACACCCGCTGGGAGTACTGCTGACCAAACAAACGATGTGCCTTGAATGACAGAGAATGTCTGTACATGTGTGCCGCCGCCAGACTCGGGTTCCATCGAATGGACCTGGAACGTGTACGGTGGTGCGCCCCCGGACCATTGGAATGTGTATTGCCCACATTGAAATATAGTTCGGGGTGGATCGAGGAATTCGAGAGTGCCGATGCGCAATCTCTCCCGTCCCAGGTGGGGCTAGAATGCAAAAGCAGCGACGTTATAACCAATATATCATCATAAATCCTGGAGGTAGACTACTCTTATACCTGAGAGGTAAAGAGCCCATCAGCATTTGCACCTTCGGCCCCGGAGGCATACGATGCGATACGTGGGGGGAGCATAGGCTGAAGACGGAGAAGATCAGCCCTCGATATTCTACGCTAGAAGTTGGTTTGGACTGACCCAGCCGCTCCCTAATACGCCCCTCTAGGTCGTTTCTTGCGAGACCCGAGGGTTTCGGGTGAACGAAGACTTGAGTGGGTGCCGAAGGCGAGTTATTTATCTAGAAGCCCATATCATAAGTCCCCCTTCTGACAACACATACATCTCATTCCCATGTCGACAGTTGAATCAGACAGCTATATAGTGCCACCAGTTGCGAAACCAAATCTCCCTGAACTTGAACGATCACCTTCGCGAAGCTAAGTATACCCCGCACTTCACCGGCTGTCTCGTAGTGCGTGTACAGCGAATGTGGAATTCCCGTACGGCGGCATGGAGACGACCTTCGGGGGAAACAGGTTGAAAATTTACCAAACCTTGCATTGACAGGTGTTGTACGCCCGCGGAAAGTCAGTTTCGCAGCTGGCGCCGCTACCTACTTTGGAGCAGCAACGTACAGGAAATCTAGCTTCCCCGAGTCACAACCTCGGGAATGGTCGACCATACCTGCGAACCAAGTCTCTGCGGCGTCGGCGTGGCTGCTGTATGATTCCTCGATAGTCAATACCGATAGGGATGTCAATTAGCAGGGAGCAGCCCTCTAACAATGCTTAACGCCACCGTAGTCGTACAATTTCCTTCGGGAGGTCAAGGGCAGTGACCCGCGCGGGTACTAACTGGCTCGCCAAGTTCGTCGTCATCGCAGAGTGGTTGCAATTTGAATGCAGTCCCATGACTTGCGGCCCGACCAGCAGAGTACAGTACTGATAGGTTGCAAAGGTTTGATCAAGAGAGAACATAACGAGCGCCCGTTGTACCTCTCGGGGAATAGCCAAGTCGTACACCAAAATCATATGAGTGTCGCGGCGGCATGTGCGGGCACACCGGCCGCTCGCATCATCGGCGACGATGGTTGCAACGATACTGGTAGGTGTCCACCCAATATCTATGGTCGTAGAAGTGTCTTACCCTCTTCTATCTGTCTATCTGTCAAACCGTGGGCCCGCCTCAAGAATTGTAGGTAGCGTTACTTGTACTCCCGGTCCGTACTGAGATGGGGAGCCGGGGAGATTGCGAGCCTATTTGTGGAGACATTGATGTAGGCTCTACGCTCTGAGAGGGGAGTTCGGATGACATTCAAAACATGCGCTTACTACATCACGGGCAAGGGTCAAAGCAATAGGGTACAAGTACATCGAGCGCGAAGTAAGCCTACTCTGACTTCGCCTCCCCAGCCTCCCGCGCCCGCGCCTCTTCCTTCTGGCGCGCCAACGCATCCTGCCAGCCTTTCAGCAGCGCATGAGGGGTATCCGGCCCGAATGACTTGTCCAGGTTCTTCTTCGTGAACGCCGCGAACTTGCCCACCTTCTCGAACATCTCCGCCTCCCAAACCGCCAGGGCCGCCTCCCGCTCCTCCGCGCTCGCCCCCTTCGAGATCGTCTCCGCGAGGACGATTCCGAGCTCGAGGCCGTCGCGCATCGCGAGGTTCGCGCCCATGCCCGAGAACGGGCTCATCAGGTGCGCCGCGTCTCCGATCAGCGTGACGCCGGGCTTGTGCTCCCAGCGGTGGCCGACCTCGAGGTAGAAGAGCGGGCGGGGGTAGATCGCGTTCTCGTCCGCGAGCTCGATGAACTTCTTCATCCATGGAGTCCAGTCCGAGTAGATCTCGAGCAGGACCTTCTTCGCCTCCTTCGGGTCCTCCGGCAGCGTCCACTCGAGCGGGTCCTGGTGCCAGGCGTACAGGCGAATCCGCCCGGAGCCGTTCCGCTGGAAGGCGAGCATCCTCTTGTCCTGGACGACGTAGCAGCTCCCGCGGCCGATGGCGTCGTTGACGTCCTTGTTCTCGGGGCGAGAGACGACGTCGGGGGAAACGGACAGCTCCGTACCGTTGACGCCGTGGTAGAGGGGAACGGCCGGGGAGAGGAGGGGTCGAATGCGCGAGTGCGCGCCGTCGGCGCCGACGACAAAGTCCGCGACGGTCACGACGCCGTTCGAGAACGTGAGCTCGTGCTGGCCGCCCTCCAAGGGCTTGATAGACGAAAGCGCGTAGCCCCACTTGACCGAGTCGCTGGGAGCGGCGTCGAGGAGGATCTGGCGGAGGACCCGACGGTCGATCTCCGGCCGGGAGTCCCTCAGGTTCTCGTCCGTCGGCTCCTTGCCCGGGAGGTGCATGAGGACCTCGCCGCTCTTGCCGCAGAACCTGACCTCCTCAGCCTCGCGGCGAGAGTTCTTCAGGAAGACGTCGAGGAGACCGTTCTCGCGCATAGCACGCTGGCCGGTCTCCCACTCGAGGTCGAGCATGCCGCCGAGATGGGCGCGAGAGTCGCTGCTGGGCTCGCGCTCGTAAAGGGTGGCAGGAATGCCGCGCTTGTGGAGCGTGACGAGGAGGACGAGGCCGCTGGGACCGCCGCCGATGATGGCGATGCGAGGCTGAGTCTGAGTGGTGTTGGACATGGTAGATCAGCTTCCGAAGGGGAATAGGAGTCGTGTTATGCTCACTCTCTATTGGTTTTCGGTCATTATATTCGACTTTTTGCAGTACGTCCGCCGAACGCGTTCGTCAGTTGCGGCGGGAGCGTTGTGGGCGCCGATAGACTACGCGCTGCCGGCAGCGGTTCATGACCTTGAACGTTTCCACGGCTGTCAATGTTCTCAGGAGCAAGGGCTGGACCATAGAGCGGAATGAATTGCCATCTCCATGATCTGTCTGCGGCGCGAGTGGTGAGTACGGCATACGTACTATATGCTCAACTGAGACCAGGTGGTGGTGTGTAAATCCCTGCCAACCGCACCCGATGCCGAGTAGCTGACGTAGATTATCAGATAAGAAGCCACACCGCGAACGGATCTATTCGGGCTAACCCAGCCGAGCGATTGCGCACGATCCCCGGCGGCTAGTGGTAACGCCTCCTGGTTTCCACTACTTCCTTCTTCCGCCCGATGATCCATGTCTTTCGCAGTGTTCCGCAGAAGCGTTGGCATACGGTGGGAGATGTGGCTCATGCGTCGAGTGCCGTTGGAGGCTGTCTGACAGATGATCGTTGGCAAGGGCCACGTACGGTGGAGTAGACAGACCGCCGCGGCGCAGCCTGAATGGAATCATCTCGTCTCGCAGGCTCATCTAGCAGGAGCAGCACGCCAACGATTGACTCGGACGAACCGAGGTCATGTTCATCGAGCCTACAGAAGGCGGGTGAGTGCGTATCCTCGAACCATTTTTTTTTCTCGCGTCCACGTTGAGAACTAGTACTGCACTGGGTTTCGTTCAGTGTCTGCCACATTGAGCATCAGGATTCCACTCGACAGGCGTTATGTCCCTTTCAGTGACCACAGGGCGGGAGTTGTATAACGTTCCGAAGCATCCTCGCATGTGGGCATGCGGCGGGGGTTGGCTCGTAAAGATTAATATGGGCCCCTCATCGTTCTCCCTTCATTGTTTTTCTCTCTTACGCTGTACTGCGCTAGAAATTCTCCCTGTGACCGATACATCCGCTCCCTTGAGAAGTCAGGAGCATTAGGAGGGTCTCTGGGACCAGCTTTGTACGCGATCCCTACTCGGGCATCTGCTCCGCATGTTGAGGACTATCCATCTAGTAATGCATATATTCTGTAGCCGGGCCTATGCAGCCATCAGAGGTCTCCCTTGTCCCGTTCTCAATCTTGGGCTTTTCTCTGTCGCGCTTCCGAACGGTGCGCTATATTATCAAGCCAAGGTGTTCTACAACCTAACGCCGTCGTGATTTCTAGGTCCTGCTGGGAATGTCGCTCCGCAGCCCCCTCTGGGTAGAGCTACGCATGGAGCCGGACATGCTTTCCAGGAAGCCTGAGAAGCGTATACGGCTCCGCCTTCTTCAGTCCCAGAAGACACTCCCCTGTGACTTCCTTCCCGGCCTTTGACTGAAACATACAGCTGTACCACCGCAGGAGACCGATGGCGGCGTTCGATTGGCAGACGGGAGCCTCACTGGACGAGGTCGTGAGTGACGTTCATTCCACCCTTTCTCCGCCATATGCTGTCTATTGATGTAAAGGTGTGTATCACGATATATCCATTGGTGCTCGCCAGCGGATGGGGTTGGCAATCTCACACAGTGTGTGCTCATGGTCCGTAGCATCGTCAAGGCCGTTCTTTCTAACCTTATAGGCGCTCGTCCAGTGCCCGCTGGTCACGCGTTCCGTCTTCACCCTCTGCGAGAACATCACGCTCATGCGCATAAAGAGTGTCGGCTTCTAGTCTTCACATATCATCACATAAGGCCCTCTTTTCACAGGCCATCCAGCCGTTTCATGAAGCTGCTGCCGCACCCAGGAGCTACGTGGCAGAAGCTAGCGAGACTACGACCACGAACAGTACGTCTCTATGTATCCAAATAGCGGTCTAGACAGTCACCTAATCTGCCCTTACAGTGATACCCTCTGCTTGGATCCCACATCCGAGAGGCCGTGCACACCTGTCGTCCGTGCATCCTGCTCGAGGTTGGTAGCCTGAGGATAAAGGGCGCGCAAGACGGCGCGACAGTGAGCGTCACCCCGAACCTCCCCAACATATCCCACCTATTCATCCCCCGGATACGTACACGGTGGTGCTCTCCCAAAGAGCGCCAGTGCGCGAAACAGATGGGGCATTCGCCTGGCAGGTGGGCGGCAGGCCGGGATGGAGAACGCCGACAGGGCGAGCGACACACAGTCTGCTACATTGCCTCCGCCATAGGCCTTGTATTGAGGTACTGATCCCGATATTATACTGCGCCAGAACTTGTCAATCGTGGTCAGTAAAATGAATATACTTCGGAACGGTCCCGGGTTTCTACGACGAGCACTATGGTAGTACGCCAGCTTTGGCAACCTATGGGTAGCATCCACCCGTTCGTCAGATCGCAGCTAAGCATCGAGCTGACGTCCGTCCCACAGCCAGGACGGCATGGAGTAGGCATCTCGATGCCGTATCAAGCAGATGCACAGGTCGCGTCATGTACTCACGCACGCGACGGACCCACTGTCGCCCGAGGAGACCATTCGCTCTGCGTCGACCCGACTCCAGCAGAGCTACAGTCGTCCGCAAGTGGATCACAGTCACCGCCGGGCGAGTCGCAGTCTTCGCCGGTGCATAACGCATCCCAACCAGGGAGGCTCAGCGTTGGCGCTATAGTCGGCATCGTCGTCAGCGTACTTGTCGCCGTCACCCTTACGGCTTTCGCCGCCATTTGTGTCCGAAAGCGACGAGTTCAAAACATACGCGCGCAGCGTCGGGCTACATGCTCTGGTGGGTTTGCGTTTCGATCTTGATGTCCTCGTAGTATTTGCGTCTAACGGCCTACCCTGGCAGACGGGCAGTCGAAGGACGAACATCCCGGCGACTACGCCTTCAGCGGCGGCCAGGCTCAAGTCGAGAATATGGCCATTTCTACCAGGCCCGTTCCCGCTTGATCCTTCTCCAGGAACCAGGGTCGCCGCTGTATCGCGTTCTGTGTCAGCGACTTCGCCCTGTTTGGAGGAGGTGCGTTAGCCCCAAGCATATGGTATGTCAGCTGATATATCGACGGCGTCGCGAAGCGTTTCCATAGGCCAAGGACACTGGATATATTCTGTTACTGCGAGTTGCTTCAATGTGTACACGTTTGCAGAGTACTTCCATACTCAAACATTTCATGCCGCTTCCCAATGAGTTGGATGCTCCATCGCCCGCGCAATATGCACAGGACACGCGTAGAGACGTTGATCGACGCTGCGGGACGAATGCGATTATTCAAGAGTCAGTATTTACGATGTGTCGTGCAGGGATTGTGCTTCCCCGGACATGAGCCTGATGGAGGTATTTTACGTGTGATTACACATAGGACGAAGTATAGGACCTACAGTCGCACGGCATGAGGACATGCTTGTACGGCGAATCACAATGGAAGGATATACCGCGTTTTCCATAGTTCATTCCTCTACCCAAACGCAACGTACAGCCAAGAGAAATGGAGGTAACATCATAGTGCCCGAAAAATGACGACGCGCAGCGGCCGCTGCGAAATCAAAACCCACGCTGTTGTACAGAATGCGCCCCAAAGCGCGAATTTAGAAATGCCTGAGTATATGCTGCAAGAACGGATACCTGCAAGGAAACGTGAGGTCAAACTGCCTAAGGGCACCCGAGAGCGACATACTCATGATCGTCCAGGAACCCTCTATCCCGGGAGATGATGTCCGCGAACTGAGTAAGCGACATCCCTGATGTGAAGGCAAGCTCTTGGTAGTGCCCGAGGGCGAATTCGAGATGTTGGTCGTCGAACGGTATCCTGCCGATCGCATTCAGTACCTCAGCAGGACGGAGTGGTAGTACAACGGTACTCACAGTTCGGCGAGAGCACGGTTAACGTCCAAGACCGTGCATCCGTCGGGGTTTTCGACGACCATGAAGATATCGCCTTCCAAATTTTCGAATTCGAGTCGGTCGACCGGGGGAAACGTCGCGAATGCGCATGATGCGTTCGGATGGCAACAGAGGGGTCCGTATTGCGCATAGCGACTCTCCGGGAAAGTCGGGAGTTGGGTGAGCAGTATCGAGACCGAATCGTGGATTGCTGGTGGAGGAGGTGAAGGCGACGGGGACGGCGTGGGCGTGTGAGGTTGCGCCGGTTGCCTTGATTGACCCGAAGATCCGTGTGGTTGTGAGAAGTGGAGGTAAAAGTACAGCGGATGGAAGTCGAGCGGCTGGTTGTAGTGGAGCGGTCTTGTCCGTATGTAGGGCCAGCGCGCATAATGGTCCGCTAAGTAGTCGGTCAGCTCCAGGCTCACCACTGCACACTGAATGTATACATGAGTCCGGTCGCATACCGAACCCGCCGCTCATTCCAAACATAGCTGACGGGACCCACAGGCCGTCACCAAGCTCCGGGGCCCACCACTGCAGGCCACCATCACCTGACGCCCGGTCTTGCCCGATCAGTCCGGCGCCCCGCCGATCTAGCAAGTCGGGGGACCGCACGCAGAATCACAAGACGAGGCGCAGGCCACACGCAGTGCCTTTGCGGGCCCAGGGCGTTGTGTAACCTTGTAGGTCCAGGGACAGCGCAGGCCACGACCAAATCATCCTCGAACCGCTCGGGCGCTAACGTCTCAGGGTCCACGCTGATTGGCTGACACAATAGGCGCCCATGGGCTAACGCCGGGCCATCCGAGAATTCATCGCTGCCGCCCAGGGTAGCGGTCGATTGTCGGGCAAACGTTGCATGTGTTTCGCCCGCCGCTCGATGTGTGAATCCCTCGGCATCGCGTGGCAGCGCAGCCGTCTGAGAAAGGCTTGGAGGAATATTGAACTCACCGTAACACGCGTTCGCCTTGGTGCAGCTCCGGATTTCGCAGACGGAGGCGTGCTGAACGACAAGCCCAGCCAGCCGCCGGTAGCTCATCTCGGGTACTGAGGGAGGACCTCTTCGCAGCGGCCGCCCGAAGCCTGCGACGAAGCAAGCTGACTGCCAGATAGCATCATCCCTCTGGGAAAGCTCTCGCAGTCGACGACAAGTCTGGGCCAGAGCAATAAGCGTCGGGAGGTCGCCGAGTAGGTGGTGCCAAACGTTGAGGAGTATCGCCTCGGGTGTAGAGGAGAGAGACAACATAGAGCACAGAAGAGAAGATGGAGCAGAGTAGCGGAAGTGGGCGATCAGGAAAAATGTGGCGATGTCGGAGGTGGATGAGAGAAGCGGAGCGCGAGATGGCCACCCACATGCCGCGGTGGTGCGGTCCTCGAAGTGAGCCACAGTTCAGGCTGCCAGAGTTCGAAGACGTAGCTCGGAACGTTCAGCAGCTCGCCACTGATATGGTCGCATGCTGGGAAGGCTGTTTGCCTCTTGTCGCCTGCTTATAGAGTTTTCAGAGTCGTTGACACGCAGCTGGGTTTTCATGGTAAAAGGTCCCCAGACGCGAGAACTTGACAGGAGGCGTTCCGTGATCTCCGCGATTTCTCTCAATCTCATGTTCCTGTGATCAATGGTCAGTCCTCCTGACAGGAGGCCGTTCGGATGCAGGCCGTGCGGATGCAAATACGAACGATGGATGGTGGTTGGAGAGCCTACGCTTATTTGCATTTCTGTGGCAAGGCCCAGAACGGCTGCGGTCGGGAATTGTAATCATTGAAATACCGACACCACGCCTGCGGTTTGATGTGAGCGGCGCTGATCAAAAACATTCTCCGACCGTCTCCGATCAAATGTCGCTTGTCTCGCCTCGGCCCTCGTGTTTCGGACCGTCGTCACTCTCTTTCTGTCTCCGTCCGCGCTCGGAGGTTTATATGTCCTCCATCTTCATCTTTCTTGACGGGAATGCGCCCTCATCATGAAGCAGCTATCCACTACCTCCGGCTCGACAAGCTCGGGCGCTTCGTCTGCGCCAGCCCCCCCTAGTCACGGCCTTCGCTCTCAGCTGGGTCACCTCCTTCCGAAACATGCACTCTTCCAGGTTCACCTCCACATCGAGCAACTCTCGAATGTCCCGCTCATGACCGGGGAGTTTGCTGTTCGCTGGAAGTTCAAGAACGTCCAGTCTGGCTCGGGGCTCCTCTCCAAGATGAAGGGCAGTAGATCATGGTCGGGTCAGAGCAAGGGCAGGAGCGAACCTGATGCCGCGGCTGGAGGGGCGGTTGGTGCGGGGGAGTATGGGGAGAGGTACGTGGAAGACGACACAGATGGCCACAGCACGCACGACGGCTTCGACGACGCATCCCATCACGAAGACGCACCCAGGAGTCCACTCGAGCATGACCACCCGCCAGCATTCGAACCCTCTCACCCCCCAACGACACCGACTCCTATTATCAATGGCCACACGGCCTCGTCCACCTCCCTTACATCACGTTCCGAGGCACGCGGCATGACGCCATGGGCTAAGCTCCAGAGCTACAACGTGAAGTGGGATCACTCCGTAAATGTGGTTGTGCAAATGGACGTCCATCGCGAAACGAGCGACCTTCTCCCCAATGAGCTCAAGCTTGTCGTTATGCAGGTGAGTATATACGCCATCACTTCGTCTCTGGTGGGGTGTACTAGGGTAGGGGGTACGCGGATGGCGAGGATGTTATCGGTGGGTCAGACCACGTCCTGCCGATAACAATCTCGTCTCACGCTAGGAGACGCGCTATCCCCAGTGGCCCATGCGTGTGTGACCCGCTGCGGGGACCTTGCAGTAGCGTGTTGAAGCAGTCATATCCGCTGGACATGAGAAGTCCGTGCAGCTTGGTCTCGCCCAAACCAGGACAACTCCTCCTGCCAACGTGTCCGCTACGTGGTGACCAGGTGTCGCGCTGAACGTCCCCATGGGCGGTTCGCACATTGGATCCCCAAAATGTTTCAGACCCGCAGTTCGTAGGTTTCGGACGCTGACGTACGCTCTAGCGTGTCATCCCGGGCGACCCGGACTCCCCTCAACAACCTCGGATTGGCGCCGTTTACTTGAACCTCGCGGAGTACGCGGACGCCGGAAAAATCACACGGCGGTATCTCCTCCGACAGAGCAAGACGAACGCGACGCTCAAGGTAAGCATAGCATCACGGCATTCCGACAATATGCTTATGCATGATTAGCTTTCGATCGAGTTAGAGCATATAGGCGGCGAGAAGCACTACAAACCGCCCCCGCTTCGCAAAGGCGAGATCCTCGCTTCCGTGTCGGGCATCCTGAACAACAACGGGTTGTTCAACACTCGTTTCGCTCGGGAACTCGACCTATACGTTGGTTCGGACAGGATTGAGGATGATGGCTCGTTCCCGTATGCCGACAAGGACGGTCACATACAGCCGGACGAACTTGCGAACTCGTATGGCCTGCGCGCGACAGAACACCTCATTGAAGCGTTGTTCAATCCCCTTCCTAGCAACTCAACCGATCCTTCGCCCTTCACCTACTACGCACCACCACACCCTGATCCTCCCCGACGGCAAGACTCCGTGGCGGACTCACTGGACAGCTCTGGCGGTCGACGTTCTGTCGACAGTAGCGTAGGCAGCGCAAGCTATGTTGCTACGACCAGCGAGCACTCCAGCTCCACCGGATTCGAGCATGCCTCGGGTGTAACCTCGACTGCCACGGCGGGTACGGATTCCCATCGTCATTGGTGGCAGAAAATCCGGAGTAGGCCGACGACGCCCGCCAGAACCGCGTTCCGGCCTACTACACCTGCTCCGCCCATGCCCGTCCGCCAAGGATAGCTACCCTACCCATGTCCAAGCACTCGATGCACCGCCCTCTCCCCTCGCATGTCTATAACGCATACACTCGGACCCCCGCTTCATTTACGTCATTCTCCACTTTCTGCTTACTCTTCGTCACGACCGTTACGACCCCAACCGTATTATCTCGTCCCATGGCCCGAGGTCTCGCCCTTCCGTTTCGCTCTTCCGTCGGTCACCCCACTTCCTGGTACTCGGTACTCGTTTCATGATGTCTTGTCTTGCCCTGCCTTATTTTGCTTCGCTCTGGAACACCCGTAGATGGCCGTCGCCGACAGATAACTTATACGCTTTTTAACGAGGACGTACAGCCTAGCGGCAGGGGACGAGTACTGTACATCGTACCACCGAGTCCGCCTCTCCCCCGCTTGAATCCATATATACCTACTCACATACGTACATTGAGACGCCCACACATACCTTAGTCGTGCTCTTAACCCCGTCGTGGAACTAATGCCCTTGTTTCCTCTGTCCGAGCCGGCGTGGCGGTAGCACCGGTCGTAAACTATGCAGAATGCAGCAGAACAACCAAGGTGAGCCGTCTTTCACCGGGTGAGGCTGATCTCCGGCGTGTTCACCTCCGATGGCTCACGAGGATGCTGCGACGCGTAGCATTGGAAACACCGGTGAGGCCTTTCGGCTAGGTACGTCCCATGAACATCGTCTTCATACAGGAAATGAGCTGACTTCGGCTCGTGTGAACCTCCGAAGGGATAGACACTAAGTCTAGGGATGCTGTCACTTTGTGTTCACACCAAGCCGGGTGGACCGTGAAAAGGTGTCACTCTCTAACATTCCCGAGGGTCGCACGCTCTCATTCAGTGAAGTCGATTTCTCTGCGATCCACGATGTGCGCATCCGTGCGCATCCACGATAGCGCATCAGACTCACTGAGAGCCTCATTGAGTAGAAGACGTTCGGATGGTCAATGATGGTGTCGTATAGAGCCCTTCCAGTATGTATTCTTCCTTATCTTCATCGGTATGCCATCTGATGGTCATACTGCTTCTTGTTCCAAGGATCCCTGCGCGGTCACTGAATGCCGAAGCCCCAAGTGGCTCAAGTTGGTCAGGACTGAAGGCTTCGGGAGGAGAACTCTGAGTAACAACGGGTATGTTAAATTCTCATTCATACCCCTGTGGTACGCGGTACGTGGATAATACCCCAAGCCAGGGATTCCCGTCTGGATTAGGAGTACCATACATGTCATCATAGCCACAAGCCACTCCTGCCAACGGCCCAACGCCTGCTCGCCATGTGCTCGAAGACGTTCCTTGGACTGGTCTCCGGCGGCATGGCCATATCGATCCTCGGCAACCTGTTCTTCCTCGAGGTCACGTCAGCGCGTTCCTTGCTCATGCTGACAGCATCAGGCCCGCCGTAACCATACATGACCATCAGCACACTAGAATCGCTCTTGCATCATAGGTTCTTCAGCGAAGATATGTGAGATCATATCGACCCAACCGGCGGTATGTAGGCGATGGCCGGCGCGCCGCCATATACGCTATCCGAAGCACAAGGCATCCCATTCCATGCAATTCAACATGCGTGATCACGCATTTGGAGGTCTGCCTCTACCTCTGAGCCTGTCTGAAGCGCATATTGCACCTTTCGGAGCGACGCTTGCCATGGTTGCGATAGCGTCCGTACCTGATACTGTATTGTCGATACAATGACTGTCGGCTTCGTGATGCTCCCTCGGAAACATCGGGAGCTTCTAAACCTTGGCATGGCTGATCACGCTGGCACCTCGGGTGAACGCGAGGTGGGCACATTACTGCAAGATGGTGAGTAGTCGCGTGCTGCGTCTACTGCTGGCCACATCTTGACATTCGAGCATAGAAGTTAGAACCGTTATCGACAACATGGGCGGACCCGAGAGCCGGACTTCCGCGGGACGGCATCGTTCCCTAGAGTGCGTTCTATGCCCGTCCATCCAGTCGCCGACGACAACGCCAGAGCCCAATCCGATCTTGCCTTGGGGCATCCAAGCCGCAGCTCGCCTTCTCACGCAGGCGCCCTTCTGCCCCGCTTCCAGCAGGTATATAAGAACATCCTGCCGGAGGAGCTGCTCCCCAGGCCCAGCTCAGCATCCGCCTATCCTCTACCGACGCCATGCCCGCTCGCCTTCTGCCGATCTTCGCCCTCGCCGTCTCCGCGGTCGTCGCGAAACCCGTCGTCGTTCGCGACTCCCCGATCACGCTCCCCGTCGCACGCCGCTTCAACGCGACTGCTGCGGCGAACATTGTCAAGGCCGACCAGGCGCGCGCGCAGGCCCTCAAGCAGAAGGCCCTCGCCAAGCACGCAAAGGTCGACGCGGCATCCCCCATCAACGTGCCGGTAACGAACGGCGCAGTGACGTACACCGTCAGCGTTGGTGTCGGTAACCCCGCAACTACCTGTAAGTTCGTGTTTGCCCGTTCAAGGGTACCGGGGCTGATAGGACTTGTCACAAGACGACCTCATTGTCGATACCGGCAGCTCCAACACATGGGTTGGGGCTGGTAAGGAGTATGTCCAGACGTCTACCAGCGTGGACACGGGCGACGAGGTGGTATGTCATCATATCTGATCGACAATGCATGGAACACATTTTGAGTTCGATGTGCGGCTGTAGGAAGTCAGCTATGGCTCCGGTATCTTCTTCGGTGAGATAGCACCATTCCGCGTGACATATTCTGTCCAATGGCCTGGACTCGCTGACCGTGATCCCCTCATTTCGTAGGAGAGGAGTTCCTTGACACCGTCACTATCGGCGACCTCGTTCTCAAGAACCAGTCAATCGGTGCCTCAGAGTTCGCGATTGGTTTCGACGGTGTTGACGGTATTCTTGGGTACGTCCAGGACTAGGCCCCTTCGGTGAACTAGAGTCTCACTCCGCGCCTACCACACGCAGCCTCGGTCCTGTCGACCTCACCGAGGGCACCACTTCGAGCGGGAGCCAGATTCCGACCGTCCTTGATAACGCACTCGCCCAGGGTCTGATCAGCGACGAGCTCGTTGGGATTTCGTTCCAGCCCACGACGTCTCTCTCGGATACCAACGGTGTCCTGACTTTCGGCGGCACTGACTCGAGCAAGTTCACCGGCGAGATCGCCTACGTGTAAGTCACGAGTTCCGGACCTTTGCGCTGCGGGGATATTCCTGATCTTGCGGCGCGGTCTGCCAGTCCCGTCACGTCGACTTCGCCTGCGTCGAACTACGTCGGCATTGACCAGTCGATCACCTATGGTTCGGCTGGCACCCCTATTCTTTCGGCAACTGCTGGTATCACGGACACCGGCACTACCCTCGTCCTCATTGCCAGCGGTCAGTGCTTCTCATGACACCCCAATTCCGCAACGCCTGACATGCAATGCGTGCAGATGCCTTCTCTGCCTACCAGGAGGCCACCGGCGGTGTACCCGACGATAACACTGGTCTCTTGAAGATCACTGCAGACCAGTTCTCCAACCTCGAGAGTCTGTTCTTCCACATCGGAGATGTGAGCTCTCACCGCAAAAATAAATATTGCAGTCCACACTCATCCCCTTTCACGCCCTTAAGAACACCTACGAGTTCACCCCCAACGCTCAGATCTGGCCTCGTGCTGTAGGTCTCCTCTCGTCGCAACGGGAGTTTGTCGCTCACATGCTCGTCTACGCAGCTCAACACCGCCATCGGTGGGGACGCCGACGGCGTGTACCTGATCGTCGCCGACATCGGCTCGAACTCGGGCGAGGGGCTCGACTTCATCGACGGCCTGACGTTCCTCGAGCGCTTCTATAACGTGTGGGATGTCGCGAACGCGCGGGTCGGCTTCGCCACCACGCCCTTCACCGACGCTACCACCAACTAACTGACCGGTATCTCGGCACATGGATTAGTTAGCTAGAGTCAGCAGGATGCCATGGAACGCATACACAGTCGGACAGTCTGTAGCTACATGGACGCACACGTATACCATCATCAATAGTTGTGCAGTGTTCGCGGACACGCTTGGGGACACGCCCGATTCCATGTGTAGTCTTTATGATCGTGCGGATGGTATCGTATGTCTACCTCAATAGTTGCTCACCAGATCGAACACACCATGCCGACTCGTGGGGCGTGTATTGGCAGCTCTGGACGTGGCTGCAATCTCCAACGGAGCGATATCCCACTCATATCTCAATCTCTCACGTCGGTAGTATATCTCACGGTCAGGGAATTCCTGCGGCATGGGCCTAATTCTCTTCGCAAGTTCCTTCGATTTATGCTCCTACTGAGTCGTAGCAGCTATTCGGCAAGAAGTAGTACGGGAACACAGGGTGTTTTTACAAGTCCCGTCCGCGACTTCCGGTCGCACTGCTTCCACACCATGATTCTCGTCTTTTGATGACACTTGTTAAAGCTTCAAGTGGTAATAGCGTGTGTCGCACGATGACCTACTCACCCCCCAGTCGCGCGAGAATACTCACGACCAAAACCATCACCGTTCGGTTGGCGGAACCTATGTGTACTGTGTGCGACGCTGTTATATCCTTCGTTTCCTCCCACGAGAAGCCACTTTGCATCGCTGTTTCTTGAGTGGCATTCGTAGATATATAAGGGAAAGGGAGTGAGAGGGATTGCAAGGTGGAGTGTCGGCACAGAAGAGGGGGTTCTTGAGAGCCCTGATTTATACGCAGAAAGAGCGCGTGTATGTGTATGCGTAGTATAGACACGATCGAAGCCTCCTGAAAGCTCAAGGCCATTTGTACGTACTCGGAATACAGTGCTGTAAATCAAGCAAACCGACTCTCGCAGATGTAGTCCGTCTAGAGGGCACCGATTCACAACGGACTGGTCGGCGGTTCCTCGGGAATATATTCCAATCCAGGCCTTCGTGGTGCGAAGCCCCCACCGACCTCGCCGGGACGTTTGAGGGCGGGAGATGGAGGAGCAGGGAAGGAGGCGACGTTCTCGACCTGAGCTTCACCGCCCTTGAAGACGTAGCCGCCGGGGCTCGGCAGGTCCGCCATCGGCTGCCAATCTACACACGCGAACGAACGCGTAGTGTGGTGAGCATTGCGCTGATGAGGGGCGGGAAGGGACGCACCTGAGCGCGTCGCGCGGTGCCGCCTCCGGAAGGTCTGAACCCGCCGCCTCCGGATCCACATGACGACCAACCCCGATAGAGCTGCAAGGGCGAGCCCTCCCACGACGATACCAGCGATCGCGCCTCCGCTCAGTCCCTCACGTTGGACCGCATCGTTCGATGGCAGGGTTTGTGATTCACTCGGGGTCGGCTGGGCCGCCGCGGTCGAAGACGGAGACCTGACGCAGCTGCGGTCATAGCTCCCGCCGATACGGAACCCGGCGGATTGCCCTGTCTTCCCTGTGCCGTCGTGAACCACGATCGCGGCGAAGGTGAAGGGATCGAAAGTCGGAGTCCAGTTGAAGGAGTGGCCGACCAAGCCAGGAAAGTACTGTATGGTATCGAGGGGCGTGGTGATGAGGGGGACAGCGAGGAGGGTGTACGGCTCTACGCCGCCGGACCACTGGACCTCGACGGGGACACATTGCGACACGTTGGTTGGGGTCTGCACGGTGAGATTTTGCACTTGGGCGTTGACCATCGCCGCGCTCCATATGAGCGTGAGGACGTTCAGGACGTTGATGGGGGCCATTGAAGAGGAACGTCTAGGGAGTGCGCGAGTACAGGTTGTAGGCATTGCGATTCCAGAGGGTTGTTCCGTATGCTGCGTATGCTGTGTTTTGGCAAGGCGTGGACGGGTCAGGTCAAAGTATGGAGGGAAGCGTTGAGCGCACCTGCACAAAGCACTCTCCTCGATGTGAAATTCGACCAGAGTGTGGGCAAGTCATATCAAGTGGGGCTTACAAGGTTCAGACGCGACAGTACAGCGCTACAAGTTCAATGATTGCGCATGGAATCTGCGCGTTCGCAGTCGTGGCGCGTCATGGGGTCTATGCGGGCGCACGAAGGTGTGTTTCGGCGTCCGAGAGGGATCGCGGCAGAGTAGGAGGCTTTTACTGTACAGTCTGCGAGGTGGCCAAACCGACCAGAACATCCTGCAGTTCGACACGTATGTTAGGGGCAATCCTCGGTGTCGAAATCGTTCTGTGGACGGTTCATCGCAGCCCGACTTCGGAGAATATGCAAGCGGGGCCTACTGCACAGAGTTAGACAGTCTCACGGCATTGAATAGCCGGCCGCATTGCACCCGTTCAACCTACGCCATGCCGGCCGAATTGGAGTTAGCTTAAGGCGTGGGTACGATCTGAAAGCGAAAGGAGCGTCATCCCCAGGCTGTTGCTGAGGTCGGATATTGTGGTAGGAGCGTTTGGATCGTGTGCACGTACGCATTCCCCTAACGGTGGTTGGCATTGGGCATACTTTACAACGTTCTGCCAGACCTATATATCCATCCGGCGATTCAACGAGTAGCAGAGCATACAGCCTAATAAAATTAGCCAGGTATGAAATCAACGCCGAACTTAGGCGTCATCGGGACTCGAGAGGACTTTTAAATGCTGTAGTAGTTATGGGTGTAGGACAAGTAGCAGCCTGAGCGCCACGTGGATCACGTTCCCACAGTCCTTGAAGCAGTCAAGATCGATTGAACTAAGTCAATGGCTTCGAACTTGACCACAACCCTCCACAACCCTCACCTCCTCCCCTTGTCATCGTTGTGGTCACCAGTAACAGCTTTGGGAGTCGCAACAGCCTTTCGGCGTCAAGTTCCAAAAAAGGCTGCTCATTACAGATTGCAAGGGGCACCCTCGCCACGCGGAGCTCCGTGTATGCATCCGCAAACGACATAATCGACGTCGTAAGTACATAATTTACATCAAGAGTCGGAGTGCGCCAGGACTACCGAGTCAGATGGATCGTTGTTGAGACGAGCGACGGAGAGCGACTCCTCTCGGAGGTCACGCCGAGCATCTCCGAGCGAGTTATGTAAGCGCCCATTGTGTCAGAGTTCTACGGCTACATGCACCCGTACGCACAAGTCCATTTTGCGTCGCGACTGGAAGAGCTGCCAGCTGGTGTCCACGCAGCCTGATGACACTGCGCACGAGTCATCTTGGATCAGCCCACGACAACGGCCCCGAGCGCTGATTAGGCCGGCCTCTGCACTCAGGCTGACGACTCTCTCCGGCAGTCAGGTAGGTAGGTTACATACATATAAAGAGGCGGAGAGTGCCCCTCTACTGCATATTCACATTCTCCACCAAGTTGACTCAAACCATGTCTGCGCCCACCCCCTCCAACCCACCTCGCATCGCCATTATCGGAGGCGGTCCGGGCGGCCTCACCACTCTCCTCACTCTCGCAAAGCGCGGCATCGCTGCCACCTTGTACGAACGTGATGCCAGCAGAACCGCTCGCTCTCATCTTGGCGGCATCCTCGACCTCGACTGGGAAACTGGTCAACGCGCTCTCCGCGAGAACGGCCTCGAGGACGAGTTCAGGAAGCACTCTCACCCCGAAGCCGAAGAGACGAGGATTTGTGGCAAAGACGGTGTCCCCGTCTTCCACGACGATCCTCCTCCGTCTTCTGACGACGACGGCGACCTCCAGCACCGCCGCCCCGAGATCGACCGCCGCGTCTTGATCAGCATCTTGCACGAAGCGGTGCCCCAGGACTCGATCAAGTGGGGCCACGCTCTCACCTCCATCCGCCCTCTCGACGGCGGCCAACATGAGCTCACGTTTGCGAGCGGTCTGGTCACCATCGCGGATGTCGTCGTCGGCGCCGACGGCGCACACTCCCGCATCCGCCCCCTCCTCTCTTCGGCGACACCCATCTACCATGGCGTTAATGGCGCCGAAATCTCACTCGCACCCTCCGTCTCCGCCCTCCCCGAGAACCGCGACATCGTCGAGGGTGTCGGAAAGGGGACGTGCATGCTCGCTCAGGACGAGAAAATCATCGCATTCCAGCGGAATGGCGACGGGCGCATCCGCGCGTACGTCTGGCACCGCGCCCCGCTCGAGTGGGCGCTCCCGCACGATCCGAGGAAAGCGAAAGAGGTTCTACTAGGCATCTTCGCGAACTGGGCGCCATGGGTACGCAAGTTCATCGACCAGGCGGACGAGTCCGCGATCTACCCCCGCCCGCTGTTCCACCTCGTCGTCGGGCACGGTTGGGCGCACAAGGACGGGGTGACGATCATCGGCGACGCGGCGCACTTGATGAGCCCCTTTGCGGGTGCAGGCGCGAACCTCGCTATGCGCGACGGGCTCGACCTCGGGCTTGTTCTCGCCGAGGCGGTGTCGAAGGGCCTCACACGGGAGGAGAGGGAGGCGGCTGTCGCGGCGTGGGAGGCGGAGATGTTCGAGAGGGTGGGTAGGGAGGCGGCTATTACGGCGAAGAACTTGGAGGCGTTCATGAGCCCCGACGCTCCGCACGCGGCGGTGAAGGCGATGGAGGAGGCTATGGCGGGGAACTAGGGCACTATATCAGTACCGTTGTAATTGTATCGTATTAACATAAGGTAGGTCGCTACTTCCACTACTACTCGTGTTCGTCGACGTCTTCAGCTGGTTGTCCAGTGCGATACCAGAATCAAGATCACCTGGTCGTTCGGGTACTTAACTCTGCCCTTGCGTTCCTCGCTCGATACTCACCTATGTCAGGAGTAATCTGTTCCCGATGCACCCCGTGGACGCCATAGACATGATTGAGCTTCCCCAAGACGACTCTGACGCGCGCAGTCCTGGATGCATGTGCGTCGGTACCATCATAGGCGCGGAGAACCCTAAGGGATTCCCGCTGTATATCAATGCGACGAGTCCGCCGCACTCGCCTTTGCTGAGCCGAGATACCCTCCAACAGACTGGCTGTTCGGCGCGATATTCCTCCCCAACGCATACCAGCTGTACCACTATGGGGACGAAGACGTGCCCGGTGCGCGGCCATACATTCAGCTCCTGTCTGTAAGGAGATTCATTCGCCGACTGTAGTTCTCACAGACAGTCACGTCCACGTTCAACAACCCCTGCTGCGCCTCCCCTTCCCCCTTGTAGTATTGCTTGGCCCCGGATTTGGGATCGGTGGACTGGGTCTGCATCAAGTGGCGTCAGGCGAGTTCTAGGTAAGGCATCGCTTTACGACTCACCCACTTGCACCGCTGGATATATAACGGAATCTAGGGGCCGAAACCCTCCTGCTCATCCTCGTAGGTCACGCCCTCGTAATGGTATTCGGGATGCGTGAGGAACCAGGTTGGGTCCTCCTCGATCTCCAGCCATTTCTTCGCGGCCTGGATGCGCCACTGAACCGCAGGCCACGAGAGCGCCTCCTCGCGCATCTCCTCCGTGACCTCCTTCAGGCCGCTTTCGCCTATGAGGACCACGGAAAGTATGACCGCTCGGACGCAACCAGGACGGGACTCGTCTGGGTAGGTATTCCTCACCCTGAACCACCTGTATTCCTCGGTGATTCCCAATTTGCGGTTGAGATCGCTTGCGATGACACCAGTGACTTGGACTGCCGTAACGCTGTTTGCGAATTTTTCGGGCTCTGGGTCGTTCAATATGCTGTATGACGGGGTCGGTCCGATCGGACGCCGGACGTCGGGCTTGCGCTTCTCGAAATAGGCCCTGCAGGTCTCAAACGAGAGCTGGTAGCCAAGAATAGCTCCTACCATCGTTAGGTAGGAAGCAAGATGGTGTGGAGGACGAAGAGCGAGGAGCAGTGGCCGTATGGCTGCATCTAGTGCATAAGTGGCCCCGTGGAGCAAACGTGTTGGTTTACATAAATGTCCACGGCCGCTAAGCATTCGCTAAGGCACACCGCTCCTTACACCAACGAATGTTGCGGAAGAGCGGCTCGCGGCCTCGTCCTACCACAAGACAGGCTCCCCAAAGCTACACCCAAAGCGACACGCCTATCCTCAGGCCTCAGGCCTCAAGCTGGCGTTGTACTATATACATCCTGATTGTGACGACAGAAATGTCGATTACGGACGCTTTCCTTAGGCACATACATTCGTTCATTAGCTTCGCGTACTTTGTGTTTGTGTTTCGGCTCGTCCGCGGTGGTAGTAGTAGCGTAGAGGTATTTGCTCAAGTTCATACGATGGAGCTCGCGACCCGGACCGCATTAGGCGCCGGGACCGCATATCGTCGATTTTCTCGCGAGGAGCTCACGTCCGCCCACCACGTCCGACCCGACCGTGAACTCCTCAAGTACAATCTCGCTCATTTACTCGCTCGTAAGATATACTGAGCAATATAAGTCCGCCCACCGCGTCCATGAACCCTTCAGATCGCACTCGCCGGGATCCTCGCCCTCTCTCTCTCGGCTGTCTCTCGCACGTTCTCATCTCACTCTCGCGCCGGTTCGCGGGTGTTCACCCTCGCCTATCTCGTCTACTGCGGCTCGACCTCCTTTTTTAGCTTGCTGGGCTTGGTCTTTGCTTGTGCTGTGTCCAGCATCGGATGAAGAGAGATTACTGCGGTGTAATCTCGCAACAGAGCCTCCGATGATGCCTCGGGAACAAAGAGAACGAGCCATATCAGAGATGGTCTGATATATGTATCCCTCTTCAAAAACTATCTCGAGGCCTGACTTAAAGTAGGTCCATGAAATTCTGTTCGCACGAATGGACACTCGCAGGATCATTATACCAAGCGCGCATAAGTGCCCGGGTCATCGAGAGGCGGAACAGTGAAGTGACGAGATTCATTGATTGACAGTATTTCTCACAGACAGTCACATCCACGTCCAACAACCCCTGGTGCGCCTCCCCTTCCCCCTCGTAGCATTGCTTGAATCCAGATTTGGTGTCGGTGGACTGGGTCTGCATCAAGTGGCGTCAGGCGAGGTTCTAAGTAAGGCATCGCTTTATGACGCACCGATACGGACCGCTGGACACATGGCGGAATCTAGGGGCCGAAACCCTCCTGCTCATCCTTGTTGGTCACGTCCTCGTAATGGTATCCGGGATACGTGAGGAACCAGGTAGGGTCCTCTTCGATCTCCAGCCATTTCTTCGCGGCCTGGATGCGCCACTGAACTGCAGGCCACGAGAGCGCCTCCTCGCGCATCTCCTCCGTGACCTCCTTCAGGCCGCTTTCGCCTATGAGGACCAGGGAAAGTATGACCGCGTCGACGCAGGCCGGACGGGACTTGACTCGGTAGGTATTTCTCACCGTGAACCACCTGTATTCCTCGGTGATTCCCAATCTGCGATTGAGATCGCTTGCGATGACACCAGTGACTTGGACTGCCGTAACGCTGTTTGCGAATTTTTCGGGCTCTGGGTCGTTCAATATGCTGTATGATGGGGTCGGTCCGATCGGACGCCGGACGTCGGGCTTGTGCTTCTCGAAATAGGCCCTGCAGGTCTCAAACGAGAGCTGGTAGCCTAGAATAGCTGCTACCATCGTGAGGCAGGAAGCAAGATGGTGTGGAGGACGAAGAGCGAGGAGCAGTGGTCGTATGACTGCGTCTAGTGCTGCACGAGTGACCCCGTGAACTTTGAAGCAAACATGTCGAGGTATATAGACGTTTGCGGCTGCTAGGCGCGCGCTAAGAGCTGAGTATGGCTTCCTAACATGTAATACTTACGAAAAGCTTAAGTAATGATTTGAAGGAATACCATTACGTCGCGGGACCGCCGTGAGTCGGGACGGTACCTGTGCGGTCAACAAGCCTTGCTTGCCAAAGGCGTTATGTTATGTATACGACATTTCTCAATCTTGGTTCCGACAAGCCCAGACCATCATCGGGTCCCGCGGATACAACAAGCTGAGAGGAACTCACCCGACGTTCCGTCTTTCGTCAGACACCGATATGCGGCAGGAGTGCCGTCGGGAATTACCGCTTTAGGGACGAAAGAGCGCTGAAGAGGAAGTCCTCCGCGACAGGCACCACATACGTCATTGCTGGCTCTGGCACTCCCGCCCACGACCTCAAGCAGGCAAGGCAACATGTGTGTGCATGTGTTCCCATCCCTGCAAGTTCCTCACGCTCGACCATGCATACCATACGGACGTTCACGCCATTCAACTGCTTGAACACCTCTCGACGTCTCACGGTCTCCCTGCGACAAACAGTGTTACCATCCAGACCAATTATTCCCACCACTACACACCTGGCGTCTCTACGACTACGAATACGGACATACGGTACAACACCGCAGGAGGTCGAGAACACTAATGTCAGCCACTCTAGATTCTTGGCGGAGGCATCCCACAAGGAGAAGTGGAAGGAGGGCACGGCCGAGAAGACCCCCGGGGAAAGCGCACAGGTGACCAACGAGGACTTCGACTCGATAACGGAGGGGAAGGGTGAGTGCTACTCTGTGCATGACTTCGCCTTGAATCCGACGAGCAATCGAGTGCATAGGGAAGCTCTCGCCCACCGCGTCGCACTTGTTCAAGCTCATCCTACCTCTCGACCACCCGCGCGCACGCGGGCAGAACAAGTCTTCAAAGACGCCCCCACCTACCGTCTTTCTCCTCCACCCTTCACAGCCCCTCTCGCACGTCAGCAGACTCATCCTCGCCTCGCTCGCCCCGTCCACACCCACCATCTCCTTCCGGAGCGTCACGCCCCGCGGATACACGATCCAATGGTCCGACTCGACCGACGTCGCGGACTTCATCCGGGACGCCGCGCGCACGCGCCAATTCACAATATGCCTCACGGACCCCGGCGAAGACGCACCGCACACCGAAATACCCGTCGAGGTGCCCTCGTTCGAGGACCGGACGCGTTTCCTCCGCCGACGTCTCGCAGTGGTCGAGGATGAGCTCGCACGCATGGAGGAGATCAAGAAGGCGTGCGACGCGGAGGCGCACCGCGGTGCGCGTCGGATGGCTCTGGGAGGGTTTGGCATCCTCGTCGTCTACTGGGGCGCGGTCGCACGCCTGACCTTCTGGGACTACGGCTGGGACGTTATGGAGCCGATCACCTACCTCTCCGGCTTGTCCACGGTCATCCTTGGTTACATGTGGTACGTCCCGTATGCCAGAACTGCTGGCATTCTGTGCACGTACCGATAACTCGATCGTTAGGTTCCTCATGCGCGGACGAGAGGTTTCCTACTCGTCCATCCTGCACCACTCGGTCTCCGCGCGCCGCGAGGCGCTGTACAAGGCGCGCGGGCTGGACATCGACCGCTGGATGGACCTCGTGGCCGAAGCGAAGAGTCTCCGGAAGGAGATCAGCAAGATCGCGGAGGACTACGACGAGCGGCGGTGGAAGGAGAGCGAGGAGGAGCGCGAGGCACGCGAGCGGGGACAGAGCGCGGAGGCGGGCGATGCGAAAGAGGCCGAGCGGGAGAACATTGTGTTGATTAGGGACGAGAAACCATCCTCATGAACGCATGTCCTAGTTGCGTTATGGTATGGATTGTTGTGAGCCATGAATGGGACAAAGCCAGCAGGGGTCTGTGACGATGCGCGTAGGTGCAGAAGGCAAGCTTGCCGTCTGGTAGAAGTTTCTCAATACTGGGATGCTCGTTTAGTGTACTCTGTATATACAATGGATTAACCATATGTCGGGCATTAATGGGGTAGTGGTAACCTGGGTCGTTGCCATCGACCCGCCGGGGGTTCGATTCCCCCTTAATGCAACCGTGGATGTTCTACCTTTTTGTCCTTCCTTATGCGCTCTGTACTGTTTTTACGTTCTGATCCAGGTTCAAAAAGCACAGGCTTTACGGTACACTCCAGGCCAGGATACACGAACAACCGCCCCTGCTCCTCATACAGTACTGCGCTACCGCAGGCAGCGGCCAAGTGTGTGGCCCGCCTCAGAAGACCTCAATTCGTAGTGGCGTGCGTGAACGGGGTGTTGGCGAACCCGACACGGTTGTTCCCGGAGTCGAAGACGTAGTAGAACCGCTCGAGGAAGGTCATGCCGTCGATGAAGTCGAGCCCGGAGCCGCTCGGGCTGCCGATGTCGTTGATGACGAGGTAGATGTTGCCCGGGGTGCCTCCGATCGCCGAGTTCAGCTGTCGGTGGGAAGGATTGTTGGATGTTTCAATGGCGGGGACTGAGGGTAGGGGATGTGTCTACGTACGGCGCGCGGCCAGATCTGGGCGTTGGGCGTGAATTCGAACGAAGTCTGCAAAGGGACGGTTGTCACTGAATATGGGGACGGCGAGCGGACGGACGACGGTGGGCTTACACCGCCGATGTTGAAGAAGATGCTCTTGAGATTCGCGAACTGGTCCGGGGTTATCTTCAGCAGTCCGGTAGCGGAATCGAGAACGCCTCCGGTGAGAGTTTGGTAGGTTGCGAATGCGTCTGGGGTAGCGGTGTGAGCGTAGAGTTCACAGTAGATGCATGAGTGCTTTGCTTACCGCTCGCAATCAGCAGGAGGGTAGTGCCGGTGTCGGTAATCCCGGAGGTGGTGCCGAGGATAGTCTGGCCGGTAGGAGAGCCGAAGGTGATCGATTGGTCGATGCCCACGAACTGGCTCGCCGGAGCCGTCGACGTGATAGGTCTACCCGTCCGATAGCAGGTCAGCACCTTGAGTAATCAAACAAGCGGAATAACTACTGACACGAAGTGAAGGTCTCCTATAAACTTGCTCGGGTCGGTGCCTCCGAAAGTGAGCTCGCCGTTCGTGTTGTCGAGCGTCGATGTCGGCTCGAACGAGAAGCTGACCAGACGCTGCGGAATTAGGCCTTGGCTGAAAGCGTTGTCGGTAACGGTGGGGATGCACGAGTCTCCGAGCAGGAGGGTACCTGTGTGGTCAGTTAGTGTGGCCGATTCTCCCCTTGCATCGACGTTCAGGCGTACCACAGGTCAAACCCACAGGACCGAGGCTGGCAGACGTCGTCAGCATACTAGGGAGAACCAATGCCTCTAGGTTCACGATACGTACCCGAGAATACCGTCCACGTCGGAGAATCCCCCAGAGAGCAGCGCAGTCCCGATGGATTGTCCCTCAATGGTGGGGCCGTTCGGTAGTGTGAGCCTGTCCGTGACTTCGACACCTGCAGCCGAACGACGGAATCAGAAAAGCGGCCCTCGCATAGCGGAAGCAGGCGTACCCGTGACAAATCCGGAGCCATATTCAACGTTCTACGGAGCGGTTTTTAGTGTTGTGATCAGGATGCACCCGGACGACCGACATACCACGACGTTCTGAAGGAGACCAGTCGAGAGAGATGGGAGGAACGGGTTCACCAGGGGCCGAGATCCCACCCATGTATTGGAGCTACCAGTGTCAATCAAGAGGCTGACTATGACAGCCAGCGGAAGTCAGATGCATGATCATTTAGGTGAAGAAGTAGAAGGCTCGTGCTCACAATTCCTTCCCGGGTTCCCTATGGTAACCTGCCTCGGTGAGGCCTCATTAGCGGTGGATCTCATGAAAGCGAGCGAGAAAGGACGCGTACAGTCGCCACGTAATCGACGGCTTGGTTGGTCGCGGGCAAGTTTGCAGCATCGCTCGCTTGAAACAGATTCGGTGCAACTCTACTGCCCTTCTTGAACGACTTGACACGCGCGCGGTCGATCTCCAGGAGCTTCGTGACGCCAGTCTCGTTGAACTGACGCGCAAATGGCAGCGTCACCGGGGACGCATCATGGCGAACGTGCAGGGCCGAGCCGCAATCGGTGACAAGGGAGAGCGCGAGAGCGAGAGCGAGGGAGGCAGGGCGGAGTCCCGCGAGCATCGTTGGGCGAGAAAGCTGTGTACGAATGAACAGTGTCCGGTGGGAAGGGCTAACGGCGATCACGTCCGTGAGGGAGGGTAGTGCGGGCGTACGCCTCGGATCTGTTCATATACCCCCCTCGCGGACTTCCCATGCGATGTCGCGGAGTATTGGGCAGAGGTTCGCGTGTGTGTCGAGGTACGGCAGAGGCGCGCACGCCCCACGTCGAGCAGCCTATCGGCGGTACTGGTTGCGCAGCGCATAACGGAAGGCTCGCAGGCAAAGCGAGCGTATGAGCCGTGTTCCTACTGGATGACGAGTAGCGATTCAGCCCGTCCCTGAGCCGCCGTCATGGATGTTCACATGGACTCGCTGATGTTACTTTGAAGGCAAACCAGGGAGAGTCAGCCGAAAGACACTTGGAGGACGTTGGTCTCACAGTTGGCTTCCGCGAAGGCATCTGGAAGTTGAGAAGGTTGGTAGGCAGTGTGGACACCGGGAGTATTGAAAGGTAATATGACGTCATGGACGCTGTAGTTCTCGCAAAGCGCTCAAAGGAGACGTGTGTGTGCTAAATGACGTTTGTTAGCCGGGTTGTATGGCAATCAGGCTCGTCGAAAGAGTAAGCTCCAGTCATAGTAGCTATGATAGTGAATGATACACAGTAGGACAATGCCATCTAGCAGCAGAGGCGCGCGGGTAATGACGCAGCGCGCTCTCAGGCGTGCTCGGCGCGGATCAAGGGAATGTGCCTGGTCTTGCTAAGGAATTCGGGGATCAGATTCTCTGAGTGCAAGTATAGCCTCGGGAAAACGTATGACATCGACGCACCGAAACCGGTTCGTTCAGTTGGGGAGGGCCGATGGACTGAGGTGACCTCCACTATACTTACCGAATCTCACCTCCGTGCATGGAATGTCTGCGTGAGACCCCGAGCTCCTGGACAGGCAGTCCTGTGTCTGTAGGGGCGCCACGGGTACCAGAGTGTGGCACAAGGGCGTCCGAGCAGTAACACGTATGGGATGTTGAAGTTCCCCAGCCCACTGACCGCCGCCTGCGCAGCAGCACACTCAACTGGGCGGGGATTATCAAGAGACTGATGGAAGACATGCCTGCAGATGCTGTATGTACCAAGCGGCCGAACGATAAAGGAGATACAGAACCAAGTTCAGCAGTGGTACTGCGTCAAGAACAGTTCATCGTCCCAGGACCACACTCACTCCACGCCTTGATGTGAGTCTGGAGTCGAGATGTGGCCGGTGATGAATGTCCTGACCGTCCGCCTGGGGTCCTGGACAGAAGGCGAGGCGAGAGCGTCGGCTAGCCGAGAGGAGGAGGAGAGAAGGAACCTAGACAAACTGTCGCCTAGATAGAGTGAATGAGAAGCAAGTATACAGCACACGGGCTGAGAGCGACGAGGACGGTGAGTGAGGCGATAGCGTTGACGACGAGAGGACGCGAAAGACAGAGGAGCACGGAAGGTGAGCGATTGCGCGGATCGCGAGACTTGAGGCACGAAGTCAGGCGGGGGGTTTGGAGGGAACGCGAAGCTGCTTTGACGGGGCGCGAGGTACAGGACTATATACAACGACCGGTGGCTAGCGAGCCGGATGAAAACTGCACAGCGCGAAGGTCGCGATCGTGAAAAGAGTGGGTGTACAGTAAAGAGAGCGGCGATATGGGGGAGGCGGCGGGCGAGGGCGCGGTCACATGACGACGAGCGTGGCAAGACTACCATAAGAGTTGCATCCGCGCGTCGAGAGCGGGCGACGCGCGGGCTGACTGACGGCGCGGTGGAGTAGCGAACGCGTCAGCGAATAGGACGCGAGAAATAAAATGTAAAAGAACGAGAAAATGAGCGAAGGAACATGAAAGGAAACGCTGACGGAGCCCGCGCGCACTGAGAAGGCCGACACGACGCGATGTGCGTGCGCGCTGTACCCGCTCAGCGGCGCAGGCTCCCCATCATCCCCTCCCCACTGAGATCTGGACCGTCCTCGGTCCTTCAGCACAGCGGGGGCGTCTGATGCATATGTTCGTGGCGCACGAAACCTCGGGCGAGGCTCGCCTACCCCGTAGAAGGAGCCTCCTGCTCGACGTCTTCTTCTTCTTCTTCTCCTGTCGCGTTGGACGCTTCCATTTCCCGTATGCGCTTGGTTGAAACGTCGAGGTAGCGCGGGTCGTCAAGCCAAGTCAGGTCAATCGTGCGGCGGGCGAGGTAAGGGACAAGTCGGAAGGCAGCGATGGGCCTGTCAAGTACTGCTCCGTCAATTTCGCAGATAATGTATGCGCCCCCGCGGTTGCGCGAGAGGACTACATATGGCCCGAGGTAGCGTGCACGCATCTTGCGGTTGAGGGATGCTTCAATGGCGGTGTTGCGCATGAGCACTAGCGCGCCGCGCGCGAAGTTGTAATCGCGTATCTTTGACGGGTGGTCGCGCTCGAGAAGCCGTGCTGCTTCGAGGCGTGCTTGGTACACGTGTGAATGGATGCGCTCGAGGTCTTCGCGTCGGCGGGAGAGTGCACGCGCACGCGCGCCGATGAGGTCGGTAGTAGTTGGCATTGCATCCGGTGGAGGCGCAAGGTATGTTGCCTCCGCGATGTCGAATGGCAGGACTGGTTGGCATCCTGTGACGGCGAAGAACGGTGAGCATCCCATACGTCTGCGCACCGTGATGCGGTCCGCCCAGAGTGCATGGTTGACGTGCTGGGACCATTTGGACTGATCACCGTCGGCTGCCTTGAAGAGCACCTGTCGGATGTCGAGGTGAGCGCGCTCCGCGATGCCATTAGCGCGAGAGTTGTATCCCGAGATCCGAATGTGCTTGACCCCATATGTCTTCTCCATGTAGCTGAGTGCCGCAACGAAAGGTGTTCCATTGTCGGAAACGATCTCGCGGACCGCGCCCCAGCGGCAGAGGATGTCGCGGAAAAGCCAGTCGCCCAGTGTCTTCGCGTTTTCGCGGCGTGCGGCTTGTCCTTCAGCATACGAGACGGTTGCGCAACGACCCTGGAAGTAGTATTTGTTGCCGCCCGACGGAGGCATGTGCATTGTGTCGACGTGAAAGCGTACGAAAATGGATGGGGGAACGGCAACTGTGGGAGGCAAGGTGACGAGGCGCAGCTGCCTTACTTGACACATATGACAAGTGCGCACATACCACACGACGTCTGCCTTCATGTGCGGCCACCAAAAGCGTTCCGTGAGTAGCGCGGTCGTTGCGTAGGTGCCTTTGTGCCCGACGTCGTCGTGGGCCTGCGCAAGGATGTGCGTGCGTTGTTCCGGCCACAGAACGAGCTGATCGCGACCTCCTCTTCCTCGACGGAAGAGTTGCGTCCCACGGATGTAGAAGCGTAGCGCATAGCGCACGAACGAGGGGACGTTGGTGGTCTCTAGCCCTGTAGGTGCCGTGAGCGTGGACAGGTAACGGTACACCTCCCGGAGCCGATCGTCTTCGCGTTCCGCCGCTCGTGAGCGTGGCGGGGAAGGTAGGACATCGTCAGGGTTTTCAGGGCGGGTGAGGGCGAAAGTAGGCACTGTTGGGCGTGGGGCTGGCAGCGGTAGCGCGGGGTTGATGAGATGCATAAGCCCGTTCAAGCGGTCGATCCAGTCTTCATCGTCTTCGACATATGGCTCATCGCCGGGCTGAGGCGGTCGTCGCGAGAGACCATCCGGGCCGTGCTGTACGCCGGGGACATGGACAAGGCGGAAATGAAAGGTCAGGATGGTGACAATCCACCGGTTCATCGACGCGCCGGGGACCTCATCGGGGTTGTTGAGCATTCCTCGGATGTACCGCGCGTCTGTTAGGACGCGTGCCGTCCGAAGGGCAGACGGAGTTGGGAGGGGGTCCGGGGAGATCCGATGGAATACGGCACGAGGGGTGAGGACTTCGGCGAAGCTATTGGCAACGCCCTGAGCGATCTCGCGGTTGTCCTCTATTTGCGGACGGAGGACCGACGGAGTTCCGAGGGGAAGCGGAGTAGGAGAAAGGGAACGACCGAGGGGCGGAGGGAGACCGAGGGATGACCGAGGGCGGACTGACGGAGTTCCGAAGGGATGGACGGAGATGAGGGGAAGAGATGTATTCGGAGTAGAGCGGAGTTACAGGCGTAGGTAACGGGAGTAACGTACGAGTATAACGAGGTGTCCGAACTAAGGCAAACACTACTTCCAGCAGCGGCTTATATACTAAGCGAGACTAATCGATAAGAAGGCCTTACATCATAGGCGTCGGAACTCCGGATGTTCCGAGCACCCTTGACGTAAGACAAGAAGAAGGGTAAACTGATAAGGGGAAGGATGACGTAACGTAAGGAAGGGTCTAGCTAACTACTTACGAAGGAAACTGGCGGATGTCCGGAGGAAGTCCGGTAGGAGTCCCGAGACGGAACCCGGCGGAGGTCCGGCACGGGCCGTGACAGTGCCCCCCCACTAGGCCTGAGCCCCCGAAGGCCAACCTGCACACTGAGCAAAACGGAAGCAGTGTGTGGGGGCCCGAGCGCTTCAGGGTCGCAGGTCCGGCGGAGTATAAGGGAGGACGCGCAGTAGGTGTTCCGCACTTCCCGTCGCCCAATACTTGCTTACTCGCACGCACGCCCTCTGCCTCCCACAATGTCCCAGCCAACCGCCCCCAACACCGGAATTCCGGAGAAGACCGCGCGCGAGCGCGCCGCCGAGGCCCGGAAGGAGTTCGAGGCCATGCAGGCGCGCATGAAGGAGATGGAGCAGGCGGCCGCGGCGGAGGAGGCGGCAGAGGCAGAGCGGAAGAAGGCGGAGGAGGCGGAGGCCGCGCGGAAGGCGGAGGAGTCCCGGAAGCGGGCGGCGGAGGATACCCCCGAGGCCACCCCGCAGAAGAAGAAGCGGGCGAAGAAGGCCTCCGGCAAGGAGAAGGAGCCCGAGGAGCCCAAACCGGACATAGAGTCCAGGTGAGTCCGGGGAGTTCCTCGGAGTTCCACACATGCTAACCGGAGTTTAGGGTCCCTTGCGACGGCTGCCGGCAGGCAGGCGTCGCATGTGTCTTTCGCGACTCCCCGCGCGTGCGCACCTGCAATGGGTGCCACGCGAAGAAGATCGCGTGCCAAGTGGACGGGAGGCCGGCGACGGGGCCGGTGCCGGAGGCTGGGGGGTCGGGGTTGGGTCGGCGGGTGTGGTCGGCGGGCCCGGCGGAGCCCGGGGAGCTGACCGGCGAGGAGCTCCTGCAGACGCTCCTCGTCGAGGTGCAGGGGCTGCGCCGCGAGGTCGCGCGGACTGAAGAGTCCGTCCGGGAGTTCCGGGCGGAGTTCCACGACATCAAGCGGATGGCCGCGCGGACGGTGGTGGAGCGCAACCACTGGGCGGATCGGTTCGCCGAACTGTGCCAGTGGATGGCGAAGGTGGAGGCGCCCGACCCGGAGGGCGAATACGTGCCGTCGTCTGACGAGCACTCGTCTTCTTCGGCGGAGGGCGAGGCGGAGGAGGGCGAGGATGAGGGCGAGGCTCCGGCGGAGGATGCCGGAGATGCGGGGACTTCCGAGGCCGCGGGCGAGGAGGAGGTCGAGGACAAGGGCGCGATGGAGGAGGAAGCGGTGGAGTAGGGCGGACACGGCGGGGAAACTCCGGCGGACATCCGGACATTTACGCTACCGTAGATAGTAAGGTGGTAAATGTAGCGTAATAAAACCAACTTCTTGAAAGAATTAGTGAACGCATGAAAAGAAGTAAGAACAACTTGAAGTGCTTGAGAGGGACCTCAGGCGAACTTGCTCAGAGGTCCGGGCTTGTCCGGATACTTCCGGTGGAAGTCCGCCACGACTTCCTGCGCGTGTCCGAGCTCCGAGGCGAGTACCCACGAAGACTCGTCAGCTGTGCCCTCGTACCCGGCCCACTTGACTAAGTAGAGTAGTGGGCAGGTTCTCCGGCGGCGGTCCAGCTTCGAGTCCAGGATCTCCGCGATCTCGTACTCTAGCTCGCCGTCGACTTCGACTGGAGGAGGTGGAGGTTGCACTCGGCCCGGAATTCCGTTCGGAGTTGCGGGCTCAAGCTGCGAGACGTGGAAGACGGGGTGCACAGCGCGCATGGAGTCCGGCAGACGGAGGGTATAGGAGTGAGTTCCGACCTTCGCGATGATGTCGAAGGGGCCAAGGAACTTCTCCGAAAGCTTCTTCGACGGTCGCGTCGTCCGGATGTGCTCGGCCTTCAGGTACACCGGATCTCCGACCCGGAAGTCCGGAGCCGGGAGTCGATGACGGTCGGCTTGCACCTGATAGCGCCGCTGCGCATCCGCGATCTGCGACCGGAGAGCTGCGTGGAGTTCCTCGAGGTCTACTGCGAACTCCCGGGCCCGAGCGGAGGTGAGGTCGCGTTCCGGATGAACCGCGAGGCGGGGGTTGTAGCCCTTGTTGGCGAAGAAGGGCGAAACTCCGGTCGTCGCGTTCGGAGCATTGTTGTACGCGAACTCCGCGAGGGGAAGGAGACGGGCCCAGTTGTCTTGCTGGTAGTTGCAGTAGATCCGGAGGTATTGCTCCAGGGTCTGGTTGACTCGCTCGGTCTGGCCGTCGCCTTCCGGATGATATCCGGAAGTGAAGTGGAGGCGCATATCGAGGGCCTTTCCGAGGGAGCGGAAGAAGTGGGACACGAACTCGGAACCCCGGTCGGAGGTGACGTGCGACGGAACTCCGTGCTTGGAGAACACGTGAAGGACGAACAAGTCCGCGAGCTCCGAGGCGGTAAGGGTGTCGTGCGTGGGGATGAAGATGGCTTGCTTGGTGAGGCGATCCACGACGACGAGGATAGCAGTGTAGCCGTCGGAGGCGGGGAGTTGCTCGATGAGGTCCATGGAGATGGAGTTCCAGGGGAGTTCCGGGATCGGAAGTTGCTTGAGTGTCCCGTACGGGAGGTGGCGAGGGGTTTTGGCGCGCCCACAGGCGGTGCAGGACTTGACGTAGTCGCGGACGAAGCTTCGGAGTCCCGGCCAGGCGAAGTCTCGGAGGATGAGGGCTTGCGTCTTGTTCTGTCCCCAGTGCCCGGCGATCGGGTGGTCGTGTCGGGACCGGAGGACGCGCAGTCGGAGGTCCGAGACGTCCGGGACGTAAATGCGACCATTGAGGCGGAGGAAACCGTCTTCGTCCATAGACCAGCGGGAGTCGCTGCCCTGGGATGCTGCCTTGAGGGCGGCCGCGAGTTCGGGGTCCGGAGAGTCCGAGGAGAGGGCTGAGCGGATGTCCGATCGGAGTTGGTGGTCGTCCAACAGGAAGGTGGCTCGGAGTACCGGCGGATATAGCGCGGAGGCCCGGAGGGAGGAGGCGAGCTGCTCCTGGGTGAAGACCGGTCGGAAGTTGTGTGGGTTGACTACGGAGTAGTCACTGCCCCCCTCCTTTGGGTAGACGTCCCAACGGCGCGTTAGGGCGTCCGGTTTGGCTCCGAGTTTTCCGGGGCGGAAGCGGATGACTAGGTTGAACTGCGACAGGAACTCCGACCAGCGGGCTTGACGGCGGGTGAGGAGCTTCGTAGTGGAGAAGTATTCGAGGTTCTTGTGGTCGGTGACGACGTCGATCGGAGTTCCGGATCCCTCGAGGTAGTGCCGCCAAGTCCGGAAACATTCGAAGATCGCGAGGAGTTCCTTGTCGTGAGTGTCGTAGTTGAGTTCCGCGCCGGAGAGTGTGCGAGAATGGAACGCGACCGGATGGAGTTCACCGGACTCCGTGGTGATGGAGAGGATTCCGGCGATGGCGTAGTCCGACGCGTCCGTCTCGACAGTGATCTGACGGTCCGGTTCCCAATGGTGGAGGATCGGCGCTGACGTGAAGGCGGCCTTGAGGGCGTTGAAGGAGTTCCGGCACTTCTCGTCGAAGTTCCACGGAACTCCCTTGCGCGTGAGTCGAGTCAAGGGCAGGACGATTTCGGAGTAGTTGTGGATGAAGCGCCGGTAGAAGTTCGCGAATCCGAGGAACGACTGTATGTCGCGGACTTTCCGGGGCTCCGGCCAGTCGAGAATCGCCTTCACCTTGGACTCCGCCATTGTCAGACCGTCAGGGGACAGAATGTAGCCCAGATACTCGACGGAGGTCGCGTGAAACTCACACTTATCCGCGCGAGCATACAGGCCGGACTTCCGAAGTCTCCGGAGGACCTCCCGGACGTGCTCCCGATGCTGCTCCAGGGAGTCCGAGTAGATGAGGATGTCGTCGAGGTAAACCACGACGCAGACGTCCAGGAGATCCGCAAACACTTCATTGACGAAGCGTTGGAATGCGGCCGGAGCATTCGAAAGTCCGAAAGGCATCACAAGCCACTCGAAAGAACCGTACCGCGTCCGGAAGGCCGTCTTCCACTCGTCGCCCGGAGCAATCCGGACGAGGTTGTAGGCGTGCCGAAGGTCGATTTTGGTATAGATACGGGCCTTCCGGGGAGTGTCGAGGAGATCCGAGACGAGCGGTAGGGGGTAACGGTCCTTGCGGGTGATCTTGTTGAGCCCCCGGTAGTCCACGCACATGCGGAGGGAGCCGTCTTTCTTCTTGACGAAGAGGACCGGAGCTCCGCACGGCGAATTGGACGGCCGGATGAATCCCGAACGGAGGTTCTCGTCGATATACTCGCGCAGCGTGTCCAACTCCACCTGGGACAGCGAGTATATCGGACCGAGAGGCGGAAGCTTGCCCTCCTCAAGAGTGATCTTGAGGTCATACGGGCGGTGTTCCGGGAGGGTATCTGCCTTCTTCTTGCTAAAGACGTCAGCGAACTCATGGTACTCCTCCGGAATCCCGGAGAGGTCCGGGGCTTCCTCGGAGACCGACGAGCTGCGAGCCTTAACAGAATCCGGCGAGATGTCCGACAGACTGAGCGTATAGCTCTCCGAACCGGGCAGCCGGCACGCGCGCGCGAACGCAGCGGCGTTGACCAGGGAAACCCGGGGGACCGACGTAAGGGGGACCGACGATGGGGAGGTCGAGGGAGAGAGCTCCGGTTTCGCTCCGTCGGAGTCCGACGGAGTTCCAGCCGGAGGGACCGAGGGGACCGAAGGAACCGAAGAGACCGAAGGGACCGAGGGTGCAGGACGAGTCGGCGGAGCTGTTCGGAACTGAATGCTGCGCTTCTTCCAATCAATCAAGGGATTGTAGGCGGAGAGCCAGCTATATCCGAGAACGGCGGAGACCGACTTGTCGAGCGGAGTGACAAAGAAGTCGACCGAGATGACCTCCCCGGAGGGGAATTGAACCGACAGAGTGGAAGTCCGAGTGATGACGTGATTCGACGAGCCGTCGAATAACTGAAGGCGGATGGGGGGAACGGATTCCGTCGGAAGTCCGTGGCGCTCCACGAACTCAGAGTCCAGGAAACAATGAGAGGACCCGGAGTCGACGAGCGCGCGGAGTTCCGACGAGATGAGCGGAGAGTATAGGGAGACATGGAGGGACAGAGGGTCAGAAAGAGCGGACGCGTTGAGCCGGAGTACCAAAGGCAGTTCCATGCCGGGAGGGTCAACGCAGTCCTCGCCAGACACGGATGTACGAGGACTGCTGACTAGTTTTTTGGCTCCTCCTCGGGCTCGGAGTCCTGCGGGACTTCCGGCTGGAGGTCCGACTCTTCCGAAGCTTGCGCAGCGCGGCCTTTCGCGGGGGTTGACGACTTCTTCGGGCAGTTCGTGGAGGTGTGTCCGGGACCGCCACAGAAGAGGCAGAGGTTGTTCGCGAAGCGGCGCTGGCGCTCCTCCTGGGTAAGCTTGCCATCCTTGCCCAGCTTGTCCGCATAGGGCTTGGGGGCCTGCTTAGCCGGAGTTCTCGGAGGTGCGGAGGTGCTCCGGGTACCAGGGGACGCGGACGTCTGGCTCGATGAAGTCTGATTTCCGGAGTAGCCGGATGTCCGAACGTGCGGCTTGAAGTCCTGAAGGGGTTTGGCGGACGAGGATGACGAGGGCTTGTGGGAGCCGGAGGACTCGCGCGACTGTTCGGCCTTGCGCTCCCAGTACCGGTGGTCCAGGGCTTGCGCGAGGTTGCGGAGTTCCTCCAGTGACGAAGGCTTGCCGACTTCGGAGATCCGGTCTTTGAGCCGCGACGGGAGTCCCTTGTAGAACTGGTACCGGAGGGCTGCCTGACCCCAGCGGACCTGCGTCGCGAGACGGTTGAACTGGGTGACGTACTTCGCGATCCGCTGGTTGTCGGGCATCCGGAGGTTCTCCAGCTCATGTTCGGCCTGTCCGGTGACGTCGAACAGACCGAAGTTGACCCGGAGTTCCTCCTGGAACCTCTCGTAGGAATGCAGGAATTCCGGCGGATTCTCCGACTCGCCCTCTAGGAGATACGGTTCGAACCAGGCGAGGGCCATCCCCCGGAGGTAGGAGATGCCATAGGTGACTTTCTTCTCGTCGGTGTCGAACGTCCTAGGGCGAGCCTTGAAGACCAGCTCCAGCTGCGTGAAGAACGAACGGAGTTTGGTGGGGTCCGACCCGTCGAACTGGTCGGGCTCCCGGACGTTGTGCCGTTCGGAGGAGGCGGAGTTCCCGGCGGAGGCAGCCGGAGCGGTCTGGGAGAGCCGGAGCGTCTGAGCGAGCAGGGCAATGGCCTGCGCGAGCTCCCGGTTGGGGTCCGGAGGGGTTGGGACGGATGTGGATGGTTCAGGAGGGAGATGTGGCGGAGGTGGTCGGGAGTCCGGACCCGGAGCGGGAGGCGCGTTGCTCGGAGACGCGGCGAGGAAGGGGTTGGGCGAACTACGAGGTACCGCAGTGGCCTGAGCGGTGAAATCGAGGAGCGGAGCTCCGGGAAGACGGGACGAGCCCGTTTCCGGAGTTCCAGCGGTCGACTCGATGGGTGACTGGGTGGTGGCTTGAAGGTGCGGTGGGAACACGGCGCGCGTCGGTGTTACCGGGGTGCTGGTGGGCTGCGTGGAGACCCGGTAGCGTCGCGCGGTGAAGCCAGGCCACTGATCCTCGGGTTCGGGGCGTTGAGTCATGGCGAGATCCTCAGTGTGAGTTCGGACACACTGTTAGGACGCGTGCCGTCCGAAGGGCAGACGGAGTTGGGAGGGGGTCCGGGGAGATCCGATGGAATACGGCACGAGGGGTGAGGACTTCGGCGAAGCTATTGGCAACGCCCTGAGCGATCTCGCGGTTGTCCTCTATTTGCGGACGGAGGACCGACGGAGTTCCGAGGGGAAGCGGAGTAGGAGAAAGGGAACGACCGAGGGGCGGAGGGAGACCGAGGGATGACCGAGGGCGGACTGACGGAGTTCCGAAGGGATGGACGGAGATGAGGGGAAGAGATGTATTCGGAGTAGAGCGGAGTTACAGGCGTAGGTAACGGGAGTAACGTACGAGTATAACGAGGTGTCCGAACTAAGGCAAACACTACTTCCAGCAGCGGCTTATATACTAAGCGAGACTAATCGATAAGAAGGCCTTACATCATAGGCGTCGGAACTCCGGATGTTCCGAGCACCCTTGACGTAAGACAAGAAGAAGGGTAAACTGATAAGGGGAAGGATGACGTAACGTAAGGAAGGGTCTAGCTAACTACTTACGAAGGAAACTGGCGGATGTCCGGAGGAAGTCCGGTAGGAGTCCCGAGACGGAACCCGGCGGAGGTCCGGCACGGGCCGTGACAGCGTCCACCTCGACGACCAGGTTCCTAATCCCAATGAGCAGCCGCTTGTTCGCTTTCAGCGCGCGGAACAGCCCGTATAGTTCGAGCTTGGGTTGTGAATAGGCCGACTCGCGCGAATTGAGCGTGATGCTGCCAAAGCGTGAGTAGAAGCGGCGCGATGGCTTTGCAAGGTCGCACTGGGCGAGAAGGTAGCCGATTGCGATGTTGGATGTGTCGACAGCCAGTATGACCTCTGCCGGCGACGCGTAGTCGATCAGACGGAGTGCGGGGGAGGCTACGAGCGCGCGCTTCAGCTCATTTTGCGCTGTGATCTGCGCGGGGCCCCATTCAAAGGCCGCGCCTTTGCGCGTGAGTTGCGTGAGGGGCCAGGCGCGTTTGCCGAAATTTGGGATGAACGCGCGGGCGATGCCGACTGTGCCTAGGAAAGCGCGGACCTCTGGAAGTGATCGGCATGGCCCCCAGTTGAGGACCTTGTCAAAATTGCCGGGTTCAGGCACGCGGCCTTCGTAGGTGCATCTGTGGCCCACAACCGTGAACTCCGCTGCGCAGAGGATGGACTTCTTGCCTGAGAAGGTTCCGCCGCAGTAGCGCACACGTTGAATGATACGGTTGACATTCGCGAGGTGCTCCCATACAAAACGTCGAATGCAGGGGTTCTCCGGGATTGTTTCGTAGTGGCCGTCAGGAAGCTCGTACCGTGTTGCAGGTCCACGTATAGGAACGTCGTCGATGAAGGGAATTGTGCACCGTGGAATCTCCGGCTGGAGCATGTAAGTGACATCGTCGTGGAATATCGGGACCGAATTGGTCCAGCCCATGGGGAGTGTGGTAAGCCGTCGGGCACCAAACGGTGTGGCGAACGTAGTGAGATCGCGCGAGGCCTCATCGAGCTGCCGCTCGTCGTACCCAACGTAGAGGTCCAGGATCCCTCCGCATGCGCGCCCTGCAAATGACTCTGCCAGCTGTTCTGTGAATGGCGGGACACCGGAGTGAGCGATCGTGACCGCGTTGAGAGGTTCAAGGGAGTGAACAAGACGTAAGGACTTTCCGTCCTTTTTGACGACGCAGAACCACCGGGATCGGTACGACGAGTTCGATGGTTCGTAGATTCCAGCTGCTTCTTTCTTGCGGATGATAGCGCAGACCTCGTCGTAGAGTCCCGGCGGGATGGGGATATTCTTCTGTACCCAGGGTGTGTGCTCGACGACTGGGATCTTGACGGGCGGAAAGAAGTCTTCACGGAAACGCCCACACTCGGAATCATCCCATGCGAATGCTTCGTTTTGCTGCGCGATGAGATGGTGCATGAGCCGGTGTTCTTCTGGCCATAAGAAGTCTTCGGAGTGGAGTGCATCGATGCCACGCATGCGTTCCTCGGTGTAGCAGCCGGTTGGCGTAAAGGGCGGTGGGTGTGTCGGGAGCGGGGGCATGTCGGCAAGAGGGTCGCCTAGGATATTGCAGACGATTCGGAACTGGTCAGGGAGTGGTGCGAGGATGGGTTTGGTCTTCTTGGCCACTGGCTTGTACTTTTTCTTGGACGCGGTAAAGATTGGAACAAATTTGAACGAATTCGTGAGGGAATGAGAGTGGGAATGGATAGAGAAAGATGTGTCGTTTTCTGCGAGGTAGAAGGCGAGTGGATCTGTGTTTTCGTGTTCAGGAATGTAAGAATAGAGAGCAAAATAGGGAAACGACGGGTCGCTGAGGGAGTCAGTACCCAGGATTCGCGGGTCGCAAGCGGAGAGATATAGTAAGTCTAAAGTATCAGTAGTAAAGGACGGGGCAAGAGTAGAGAACGCATCTATAGTGAAGGTGTCGGGGCGCGACGGTGCAGAGCTTAGGATGATCGCGACCTCTCCCTGATCTTGCATCAGATCATCGAGTCGCGAAAATCCTCGGGCTTCAGGCAGAGTGTCTTCGCGAACTCAGGCACACGTCGCGGAAGTGTTGGGACCTTCGTGAGGATCGTCGAGTTAGGGTCATGGAGGGTTATCGTCTGAGATCCGTCTCCGAAGGTCTGGACGATAGACTCGGTGAGGACGTCGAATGGCCGACCAAGAAGTACGTCGTAGGCAGGCGAGCGGATGATGTGGAACTGGAGGTAGACGACAATCGATCCGAATCGGACGGGGACATTGCGTGCGAGGCCCAGCGACGGGTTGAGCTCGCCATTCGCGCTTTGCATATGTAGGACGACGGTGGGGTCGAATGCGAGACCGAGTTTGTGGCATAGGCCTTCCGACATGGATACAATCGCAGAACCGCTGTCGAGGATACACGAGACATTGAGGTCGTGCGGAAATGTGCCCTCAATGGCGCGGATTGCGAGTGACTCTGTTGAGACCTTGAGGAGAGGTGGAGCTTGACCAGTCTTGAGGAGACAGTCCAGGGGGTCGCCAATGACAATTTCACCGGGCGGCGGCGAGTCAAGCTGTTGTAAACCATCTTGGCATGCGGCCTGGCTGTATGCCTCAGGCATGTCAGCGAGGAAGATGGCTGCGCGTCGCGCACCCTGGGTACCGGTACCCTCGCCGCCCTCCTGTCCTTCCACTGCTACTCTACGTGTCGAGCACGCCTCGCGCGTCGCGTTTCTAATTTCTGGTGCTAGGGCGAGTAGCTCTTCGTGCGTGATGGAGATGGGCGACTCCAGGCATCGGCGAAAAACGTTCGCGGCGTGTTTTGGATCGTAGATTGGTACGAGGCTCTTGTATGCGGCGTCATTTTTGCGTGCTGCCGCGGGTGCCGACTTTGAGGTTGCAGGAGGTAGACCGAAGTTTCGCTGGGTTGGGGGAACATAGGTCGCGTCGCGGACGTCGCGAAACGGGTGCTCGGGTGCTGGTGTGGTCGGTGTGGCGTCCGTCGCGGATGCTTTGGATGGCGGTCCCACGGTCACATGTGCGCGTTTTGATGTGTCCGTAGGGTTGACCGTTTGGAGGGTAGGCTCTTCGGGCAGTTCCTCAATGCGTGCTGCGGGTGGCGGCAAAGACACAGCGCGCTCTGGGGGCTCGTCTTGCTGCGCGGCCCGACGTTGAGCGCGTTCGGCGCGGGTGTCACGGCCCGTGCCGGACCTCCGCCGGGTTCCGTCTCGGGACTCCTACCGGACTTCCTCCGGACATCCGCCAGTTTCCTTCGTAAGTAGTTAGCTAGACCCTTCCTTACGTTACGTCATCCTTCCCCTTATCAGTTTACCCTTCTTCTTGTCTTACGTCAAGGGTGCTCGGAACATCCGGAGTTCCGACGCCTATGATGTAAGGCCTTCTTATCGATTAGTCTCGCTTAGTATATAAGCCGCTGCTGGAAGTAGTGTTTGCCTTAGTTCGGACACCTCGTTATACTCGTACGTTACTCCCGTTACCTACGCCTGTAACTCCGCTCTACTCCGAATACATCTCTTCCCCTCATCTCCGTCCATCCCTTCGGAACTCCGTCAGTCCGCCCTCGGTCATCCCTCGGTCTCCCTCCGCCCCTCGGTCGTTCCCTTTCTCCTACTCCGCTTCCCCTCGGAACTCCGTCGGTCCTCCGTCCGCAAATAGAGGACAACCGCGAGATCGCTCAGGGCGTTGCCAATAGCTTCGCCGAAGTCCTCACCCCTCGTGCCGTATTCCATCGGATCTCCCCGGACCCCCTCCCAACTCCGTCTGCCCTTCGGACGGCACGCGTCCTAACAGTGTGTCCGAACTCACACTGAGGATCTCGCCATGACTCAACGCCCCGAACCCGAGGATCAGTGGCCTGGCTTCACCGCGCGACGCTACCGGGTCTCCACGCAGCCCACCAGCACCCCGGTAACACCGACGCGCGCCGTGTTCCCACCGCACCTTCAAGCCACCACCCAGTCACCCATCGAGTCGACCGCTGGAACTCCGGAAACGGGCTCGTCCCGTCTTCCCGGAGCTCCGCTCCTCGATTTCACCGCTCAGGCCACTGCGGTACCTCGTAGTTCGCCCAACCCCTTCCTCGCCGCGTCTCCGAGCAACGCGCCTCCCGCTCCGGGTCCGGACTCCCGACCACCTCCGCCACATCTCCCTCCTGAACCATCCACATCCGTCCCAACCCCTCCGGACCCCAACCGGGAGCTCGCGCAGGCCATTGCCCTGCTCGCTCAGACGCTCCGGCTCTCCCAGACCGCTCCGGCTGCCTCCGCCGGGAACTCCGCCTCCTCCGAACGGCACAACGTCCGGGAGCCCGACCAGTTCGACGGGTCGGACCCCACCAAACTCCGTTCGTTCTTCACGCAGCTGGAGCTGGTCTTCAAGGCTCGCCCTAGGACGTTCGACACCGACGAGAAGAAAGTCACCTATGGCATCTCCTACCTCCGGGGGATGGCCCTCGCCTGGTTCGAACCGTATCTCCTAGAGGGCGAGTCGGAGAATCCGCCGGAATTCCTGCATTCCTACGAGAGGTTCCAGGAGGAACTCCGGGTCAACTTCGGTCTGTTCGACGTCACCGGACAGGCCGAACATGAGCTGGAGAACCTCCGGATGCCCGACAACCAGCGGATCGCGAAGTACGTCACCCAGTTCAACCGTCTCGCGACGCAGGTCCGCTGGGGTCAGGCAGCCCTCCGGTACCAGTTCTACAAGGGACTCCCGTCGCGGCTCAAAGACCGGATCTCCGAAGTCGGCAAGCCTTCGTCACTGGAGGAACTCCGCAACCTCGCGCAAGCCCTGGACCACCGGTACTGGGAGCGCAAGGCCGAACAGTCGCGCGAGTCCTCCGGCTCCCACAAGCCCTCGTCATCCTCGTCCGCCAAACCCCTTCAGGACTTCAAGCCGCACGTTCGGACATCCGGCTACTCCGGAAATCAGACTTCATCGAGCCAGACGTCCGCGTCCCCTGGTACCCGGAGCACCTCCGCACCTCCGAGAACTCCGGCTAAGCAGGCCCCCAAGCCCTATGCGGACAAGCTGGGCAAGGATGGCAAGCTTACCCAGGAGGAGCGCCAGCGCCGCTTCGCGAACAACCTCTGCCTCTTCTGTGGCGGTCCCGGACACACCTCCGCGAACTGCCCGAAGAAGTCGTCAACCCCCGCGAAAGGCCGCGCTGCGCAAGCTTCGGAAGAGTCGGACCTCCAGCCGGAAGTCCCGCAGGACTCCGAGCCCGAGGAGGAGCCAAAAAACTAGTCAGCAGTCCTCGTACATCCGTGTCTGGCGAGGACTGCGTTGACCCTCCCGGCATGGAACTGCCTTTGGTACTCCGGCTCAACGCGTCCGCTCTTTCTGACCCTCTGTCCCTCCATGTCTCCCTATACTCTCCGCTCATCTCGTCGGAACTCCGCGCGCTCGTCGACTCCGGGTCCTCTCATTGTTTCCTGGACTCTGAGTTCGTGGAGCGCCACGGACTTCCGACGGAATCCGTTCCCCCCATCCGCCTTCAGTTATTCGACGGCTCGTCGAATCACGTCATCACTCGGACTTCCACTCTGTCGGTTCAATTCCCCTCCGGGGAGGTCATCTCGGTCGACTTCTTTGTCACTCCGCTCGACAAGTCGGTCTCCGCCGTTCTCGGATATAGCTGGCTCTCCGCCTACAATCCCTTGATTGATTGGAAGAAGCGCAGCATTCAGTTCCGAACAGCTCCGCCGACTCGTCCTGCACCCTCGGTCCCTTCGGTCTCTTCGGTTCCTTCGGTCCCCTCGGTCCCTCCGGCTGGAACTCCGTCGGACTCCGACGGAGCGAAACCGGAGCTCTCTCCCTCGACCTCCCCATCGTCGGTCCCCCTTACGTCGGTCCCCCGGGTTTCCCTGGTCAACGCCGCTGCGTTCGCGCGCGCGTGCCGGCTGCCCGGTTCGGAGAGCTATACGCTCAGTCTGTCGGACATCTCGCCGGATTCTGTTAAGGCTCGCAGCTCGTCGGTCTCCGAGGAAGCCCCGGACCTCTCCGGGATTCCGGAGGAGTACCATGAGTTCGCTGACGTCTTTAGCAAGAAGAAGGCAGATACCCTCCCGGAACACCGCCCGTATGACCTCAAGATCACTCTTGAGGAGGGCAAGCTTCCGCCTCTCGGTCCGATATACTCGCTGTCCCAGGTGGAGTTGGACACGCTGCGCGAGTATATCGACGAGAACCTCCGTTCGGGATTCATCCGGCCGTCCAATTCGCCGTGCGGAGCTCCGGTCCTCTTCGTCAAGAAGAAAGACGGCTCCCTCCGCATGTGCGTGGACTACCGGGGGCTCAACAAGATCACCCGCAAGGACCGTTACCCCCTACCGCTCGTCTCGGATCTCCTCGACACTCCCCGGAAGGCCCGTATCTATACCAAAATCGACCTTCGGCACGCCTACAACCTCGTCCGGATTGCTCCGGGCGACGAGTGGAAGACGGCCTTCCGGACGCGGTACGGTTCTTTCGAGTGGCTTGTGATGCCTTTCGGACTTTCGAATGCTCCGGCCGCATTCCAACGCTTCGTCAATGAAGTGTTTGCGGATCTCCTGGACGTCTGCGTCGTGGTTTACCTCGACGACATCCTCATCTACTCGGACTCCCTGGAGCAGCATCGGGAGCACGTCCGGGAGGTCCTCCGGAGACTTCGGAAGTCCGGCCTGTATGCTCGCGCGGATAAGTGTGAGTTTCACGCGACCTCCGTCGAGTATCTGGGCTACATTCTGTCCCCTGACGGTCTGACAATGGCGGAGTCCAAGGTGAAGGCGATTCTCGACTGGCCGGAGCCCCGGAAAGTCCGCGACATACAGTCGTTCCTCGGATTCGCGAACTTCTACCGGCGCTTCATCCACAACTACTCCGAAATCGTCCTGCCCTTGACTCGACTCACGCGCAAGGGAGTTCCGTGGAACTTCGACGAGAAGTGCCGGAACTCCTTCAACGCCCTCAAGGCCGCCTTCACGTCAGCGCCGATCCTCCACCATTGGGAACCGGACCGTCAGATCACTGTCGAGACGGACGCGTCGGACTACGCCATCGCCGGAATCCTCTCCATCACCACGGAGTCCGGTGAACTCCATCCGGTCGCGTTCCATTCTCGCACACTCTCCGGCGCGGAACTCAACTACGACACTCACGACAAGGAACTCCTCGCGATCTTCGAATGTTTCCGGACTTGGCGGCACTACCTCGAGGGATCCGGAACTCCGATCGACGTCGTCACCGACCACAAGAACCTCGAATACTTCTCCACTACGAAGCTCCTCACCCGCCGTCAAGCCCGCTGGTCGGAGTTCCTGTCGCAGTTCAACCTAGTCATCCGCTTCCGCCCCGGAAAACTCGGAGCCAAACCGGACGCCCTAACGCGCCGTTGGGACGTCTACCCAAAGGAGGGGGGCAGTGACTACTCCGTAGTCAACCCACACAACTTCCGACCGGTCTTCACCCAGGAGCAGCTCGCCTCCTCCCTCCGGGCCTCCGCGCTATATCCGCCGGTACTCCGAGCCACCTTCCTGTTGGACGACCACCAACTCCGATCGGACATCCGCTCAGCCCTCTCCTCGGACTCTCCGGACCCCGAACTCGCGGCCGCCCTCAAGGCAGCATCCCAGGGCAGCGACTCCCGCTGGTCTATGGACGAAGACGGTTTCCTCCGCCTCAATGGTCGCATTTACGTCCCGGACGTCTCGGACCTCCGACTGCGCGTCCTCCGGTCCCGACACGACCACCCGATCGCCGGGCACTGGGGACAGAACAAGACGCAAGCCCTCATCCTCCGAGACTTCGCCTGGCCGGGACTCCGAAGCTTCGTCCGCGACTACGTCAAGTCCTGCACCGCCTGTGGGCGCGCCAAAACCCCTCGCCACCTCCCGTACGGGACACTCAAGCAACTTCCGATCCCGGAACTCCCCTGGAACTCCATCTCCATGGACCTCATCGAGCAACTCCCCGCCTCCGACGGCTACACTGCTATCCTCGTCGTCGTGGATCGCCTCACCAAGCAAGCCATCTTCATCCCCACGCACGACACCCTTACCGCCTCGGAGCTCGCGGACTTGTTCGTCCTTCACGTGTTCTCCAAGCACGGAGTTCCGTCGCACGTCACCTCCGACCGGGGTTCCGAGTTCGTGTCCCACTTCTTCCGCTCCCTCGGAAAGGCCCTCGATATGCGCCTCCACTTCACTTCCGGATATCATCCGGAAGGCGACGGCCAGACCGAGCGAGTCAACCAGACCCTGGAGCAATACCTCCGGATCTACTGCAACTACCAGCAAGACAACTGGGCCCGTCTCCTTCCCCTCGCGGAGTTCGCGTACAACAATGCTCCGAACGCGACGACCGGAGTTTCGCCCTTCTTCGCCAACAAGGGCTACAACCCCCGCCTCGCGGTTCATCCGGAACGCGACCTCACCTCCGCTCGGGCCCGGGAGTTCGCAGTAGACCTCGAGGAACTCCACGCAGCTCTCCGGTCGCAGATCGCGGATGCGCAGCGGCGCTATCAGGTGCAAGCCGACCGTCATCGACTCCCGGCTCCGGACTTCCGGGTCGGAGATCCGGTGTACCTGAAGGCCGAGCACATCCGGACGACGCGACCGTCGAAGAAGCTTTCGGAGAAGTTCCTTGGCCCCTTCGACATCATCGCGAAGGTCGGAACTCACTCCTATACCCTCCGTCTGCCGGACTCCATGCGCGCTGTGCACCCCGTCTTCCACGTCTCGCAGCTTGAGCCCGCAACTCCGAACGGAATTCCGGGCCGAGTGCAACCTCCACCTCCTCCAGTCGAAGTCGACGGCGAGCTAGAGTACGAGATCGCGGAGATCCTGGACTCGAAGCTGGACCGCCGCCGGAGAACCTGCCCACTACTCTACTTAGTCAAGTGGGCCGGGTACGAGGGCACAGCTGACGAGTCTTCGTGGGTACTCGCCTCGGAGCTCGGACACGCGCAGGAAGTCGTGGCGGACTTCCACCGGAAGTATCCGGACAAGCCCGGACCTCTGAGCAAGTTCGCCTGAGGTCCCTCTCAAGCACTTCAAGTTGTTCTTACTTCTTTTCATGCGTTCACTAATTCTTTCAAGAAGTTGGTTTTATTACGCTACATTTACCACCTTACTATCTACGGTAGCGTAAATGTCCGGATGTCCGCCGGAGTTTCCCCGCCGTGTCCGCCCTACTCCACCGCTTCCTCCTCCATCGCGCCCTTGTCCTCGACCTCCTCCTCGCCCGCGGCCTCGGAAGTCCCCGCATCTCCGGCATCCTCCGCCGGAGCCTCGCCCTCATCCTCGCCCTCCTCCGCCTCGCCCTCCGCCGAAGAAGACGAGTGCTCGTCAGACGACGGCACGTATTCGCCCTCCGGGTCGGGCGCCTCCACCTTCGCCATCCACTGGCACAGTTCGGCGAACCGATCCGCCCAGTGGTTGCGCTCCACCACCGTCCGCGCGGCCATCCGCTTGATGTCGTGGAACTCCGCCCGGAACTCCCGGACGGACTCTTCAGTCCGCGCGACCTCGCGGCGCAGCCCCTGCACCTCGACGAGGAGCGTCTGCAGGAGCTCCTCGCCGGTCAGCTCCCCGGGCTCCGCCGGGCCCGCCGACCACACCCGCCGACCCAACCCCGACCCCCCAGCCTCCGGCACCGGCCCCGTCGCCGGCCTCCCGTCCACTTGGCACGCGATCTTCTTCGCGTGGCACCCATTGCAGGTGCGCACGCGCGGGGAGTCGCGAAAGACACATGCGACGCCTGCCTGCCGGCAGCCGTCGCAAGGGACCCTAAACTCCGGTTAGCATGTGTGGAACTCCGAGGAACTCCCCGGACTCACCTGGACTCTATGTCCGGTTTGGGCTCCTCGGGCTCCTTCTCCTTGCCGGAGGCCTTCTTCGCCCGCTTCTTCTTCTGCGGGGTGGCCTCGGGGGTATCCTCCGCCGCCCGCTTCCGGGACTCCTCCGCCTTCCGCGCGGCCTCCGCCTCCTCCGCCTTCTTCCGCTCTGCCTCTGCCGCCTCCTCCGCCGCGGCCGCCTGCTCCATCTCCTTCATGCGCGCCTGCATGGCCTCGAACTCCTTCCGGGCCTCGGCGGCGCGCTCGCGCGCGGTCTTCTCCGGAATTCCGGTGTTGGGGGCGGTTGGCTGGGACATTGTGGGAGGCAGAGGGCGTGCGTGCGAGTAAGCAAGTATTGGGCGACGGGAAGTGCGGAACACCTACTGCGCGTCCTCCCTTATACTCCGCCGGACCTGCGACCCTGAAGCGCTCGGGCCCCCACACACTGCTTCCGTTTTGCTCAGTGTGCAGGTTGGCCTTCGGGGGCTCAGGCCTAGTGGGGGGGCACTGTCACGGCCCGTGCCGGACCTCCGCCGGGTTCCGTCTCGGGACTCCTACCGGACTTCCTCCGGACATCCGCCAGTTTCCTTCGTAAGTAGTTAGCTAGACCCTTCCTTACGTTACGTCATCCTTCCCCTTATCAGTTTACCCTTCTTCTTGTCTTACGTCAAGGGTGCTCGGAACATCCGGAGTTCCGACGCCTATGATGTAAGGCCTTCTTATCGATTAGTCTCGCTTAGTATATAAGCCGCTGCTGGAAGTAGTGTTTGCCTTAGTTCGGACACCTCGTTATACTCGTACGTTACTCCCGTTACCTACGCCTGTAACTCCGCTCTACTCCGAATACATCTCTTCCCCTCATCTCCGTCCATCCCTTCGGAACTCCGTCAGTCCGCCCTCGGTCATCCCTCGGTCTCCCTCCGCCCCTCGGTCGTTCCCTTTCTCCTACTCCGCTTCCCCTCGGAACTCCGTCGGTCCTCCGTCCGCAAATAGAGGACAACCGCGAGATCGCTCAGGGCGTTGCCAATAGCTTCGCCGAAGTCCTCACCCCTCGTGCCGTATTCCATCGGATCTCCCCGGACCCCCTCCCAACTCCGTCTGCCCTTCGGACGGCACGCGTCCTAACAGCGGGCGTCCTTTTGCGCAGCAGGCGTAGCCTTCGGTGGTGCGCGCCGGCGGTCTGCGGCATACATTTCCTGTTCGAGCTGCTGGAAGAGACCCTCCTCGTGCGCGAGGCCGTGGATAAGACCGCGTACTGCTGCCTGTGGACGTGGGTGATCAGCCACTGCCATGTACTGCACGGTCCCCATGGTGGGCGATGCTGTCGCGACGTCGACGGGCTCGAAGAGCAGCTGTTGCACGCTGGACGTGGGGCGCGCGTCGGGGTGTTGTCGATAGTACTCTTGTACGCGTTCGCGTAGTGTCTCGCCGGCAATTACACTGGGTACATAGCTCCCATTGCTAAGGACGACTTGGCCACTTTCGTTACGCTTGACCAGACCGGCGGAGGTGTCGCTAGCTACTTGGGGACAGGCGCGGATTGCGTGGTTCGAGTCGCCGCAGTAGATACATTGACCAGGTCGTGGTGCGCGATCTTGATGGGGCGGACCTTGACGCTGCGCGGGCCTGACAGACGTACGCTGGTGCAATAGCGATACTGCCTGCGCCATAGCGGTGAGTGCGTCCGCGAGTTGCGAGGACTCCGTCTTGATCTGAGGGCTGATCGTTGGGGCGAGCGTTGTGATGCCGGCCGACGAGCCAATCGGCCCATCTTCGTCCTGAGAGTCAAGCACAAACTCGACGGCAGCTGTAACTTGCTCGACTGTGTACGGGACGCGCGGCGCGAGGACGTCCGGGCACTTGTACTTGAGACGATCAAGAACGACCGCGCGAAGCGGTTCCGGGAGTGCCTTGATGAAGTAGCGGTCGTGATCGTCCTTGCGGATGACTTCATGCTTGACCAGGTAGTCGGCTACGACGCGGAAGCTGCGACTGTACACCCTGAACTCGGACGACGAGCGAAAGCCCTTCGCCGCGTGCGTGCTGATGAGTGTCTTGAGGTCCCCGAGCGAGTAAAGGCGCTTGCCATCCTCGCCGAGATACTCCTGGATGACCGCGGCTTTGAAGTCTTTGTACGTTTTGGTGTCTCCGAACGCCTCGAAGCTACGCCATAGGGCTTTTTGCGTAGACGGAGCGTAACGTACCGCGTGCTCCTTGCGTTTTTGCTCTGCGCTGACTTCTGCCTGCTCAAGCATGTATTCGAGGTCTTCAAAGAAGTCTAGCAGCGTTTCGGGATGTTCTGGCTCGAAGGACGGCGCGCCAGTGGCGCCGCGCGGTGGTAGGCGGTAGGGCTGTGACATGGTGAGCTCGAGGAGGTTGTGAAGCGAGTCGAGGACGGGTTTGAAGGTGGGGTAGTCGTCGTTTGAGGGCGTGAGCGCGCGCGGCGGTGACGGAGTACGAGGCGGATGCCGGAGACGGTGTACCGTGTCGAGGGCTTCGCGGATTTCGATATCGCCGTCGGAGCTGGGGTCAGAGGGAACCTCAGAGTCGAATGCGCGTACCGGAGTCGATGGCGCGGACCAACTGGCTGGTCGGAGACGAAATGGGCCGCTCGGGTGAGCGGAGTGGGAGGCCGTTATGGCTGGGCGAGGATTGGATCCTCGCGGCTGACTCGTCCAGAGGCTGAGGCCGAAGGCGGTTTTGAAACGCTAACCCCTCGCGGTGGGCTCCAGATGATGAATGTCCTGAACGTCCGCCTGGTCCTGGACAGAAGGCGAGGCGAGAGCGTCGGCTAGCCGAGAGGAGGAGGAGAGAAGGAACCTAGACAAACTGTCGCCTAGATAGAGTGAATGAGAAGCAAGTATACAGCACACGGGCTGAGAGCGACGAGGACGGTGAGTGAGGCGATAGCGTTGACGACGAGAGGACGCGAAAGACAGAGGAGCACGGAAGGTGAGCGATTGCGCGGATCGCGAGACTTGAGGCACGAAGTCAGGCGGGGGGTTTGGAGGGAACGCGAAGCTGCTTTGACGGGGCGCGAGGTACAGGACTATATACAACGACCGGTGGCTAGCGAGCCGGATGAAAACTGCACAGCGCGAAGGTCGCGATCGTGAAAAGAGTGGGTGTACAGTAAAGAGAGCGGCGATATGGGGGAGGCGGCGGGCGAGGGCGCGGTCACATGACGACGAGCGTGGCAAGACTACCATAAGAGTTGCATCCGCGCGTCGAGAGCGGGCGACGCGCGGGCTGACTGACGGCGCGGTGGAGTAGCGAACGCGTCAGCGAATAGGACGCGAGAAATAAAATGTAAAAGAACGAGAAAATGAGCGAAGGAACATGAAAGGAAACGCTGACGGAGCCCGCGCGCACTGAGAAGGCCGACACGACGCGATGTGCGTGCGCGCTGTACCCGCTCAGCGGCGCAGGCTCCCCATCACCGGTCTTGTCCTCCCTCGCTGGAGACTCTAGGCGGAGATGAGCGTTTAGGGCTACAAATCCACGGGTGCACAATGCGTGACCAGAAGCACTGCAGTAGAGCGGTAGTAGTAAGGTGTAGAGTTGTGTACAGGCGAACATGCGCCGCCCCGTGCAAGCCCGGAAAATGCCGGACCTTCTTACCAGCTAGACGCCGCAGCCTCTGCAACACGACCACCATAGCGTTTAACGATAAGATGTACATATTCCTTCAACCGTAAAGGCACAGGTGTAAAGTATCACAGGCAGGTCCACTGTGGGCAGCACGGCGCTACTGAAATCACCCGGGGTTTGGGGGAACGTCCGGGTTGAGGCTGACTCCTAGTAGTACGTCGGTGACCTGGAGCTGAGCGTGGAGTTGCAGGCGAGGCAGCTGTCCTCAATTCATACCCGATGACATTGGGGGTAGGCATATCATGATCATAATCAAAAAACAAAAAAGAGGGGTCACAATCTCCATGGTGAGTATCGATAATAGTACACCAACAAAAAACGTATTGAAAGCGCGTGTCGGACGGACGAGGACGATCAGTGGAAAGCGTGTTTTGCGACCATCAGTTGGACGTCGCATGTGTGAACGCCGTGGTCGCGAGTCCGACTTCACTGTTGTCGGTGTCGTAGACGTGGTAGAACCTCTGGAGGAAGGTCAACCCGTCGATGAAGTCGAGCCCTCTTCCGGTGGGTGTCCCCAAGTTATTGACAATGAGGTAGATGTTGCCGGGCGTCCCGCCAATGGCAGAGTTAAGCTGTAGGAGGGTAGGTCGTCGGTTCCATTCAGATTCGGTAGTGCATGAGACGCGTAGTACGTACTGCGCGGGGCCATATCTGGGCGTTGGGCGTGAGCTCGTATGTAGTCTTCATAAACGGCGTGATAAGTGTCAATGTGGTATAGCTTTTGGGTGTGCACATACACCGCCGATGTGGAAGAACAAGCTCTGCAGACTTGCGAATTGGAGCGGAGTGATTGTGAGTAGCCCAGTGGTGGAGTCTGGAACTCCTCCTGTCGCCGTCTGATATCTGGCGAACGCGTCTGTATTGGCCACTTAGTTATGCACTACACTGAGGGGGTCCTATCCGTACCACTTGCGATGAGGATGAGAGTGGTGCCGGTATCAATGATCCCGGCGGTCTGCGACAGGATGGGGGTCCCCGCTGACCCGTAGGTGATGGACTGGTCTATGCCCACATAATTCTTCGCAGGAGCGGTCGACGTAATCGGCCTAAGGAGGCTCGTTAGCAGATGTGACACCGCATGTGTGGTGATGATCGACGTACACGAAATTGAGGGGTGCAATGAACTTGGTAGCATCGACCCCGCCGAAGGTGATTTCACCGTTTGCATTGTTGAGGGCTGTGGTAGGCTCGAATGAGATCCCCACCTTGCGAGCATGGATGAAGCCCTGGCTATAGGCATTATCGGTGACGGTCGGAATTGTCTGGGTGGAAGCAGGAAACAGGGTTCCTGGAAATATTGTGATATAGTGTGAGTAGCTCATCCAACCGAATGGAGGGTACGACTCCGAACCTTTTGTAAGACCCACCGGGCCAATACTACCAATACATCTGTTATTTGAGGACTACAGCATCTGGAGTAACAGGCCTACCCGAGGATACCATCTACACCGTTGAATCCCGTTGACAGTATGGCGGAGCCTATCCCTTGGTGCTTGATCGTCGTACCCCCGAGAGTGACCGAATCTGTGTATTCAAGGCCTACACCACGGGTAAATGAGGTTAGTCGGTCAGCGTAACGTACCCGGCTGATATGAGATTCCCCGCACCGATGAAACCCCCCGAGCCATAGGTAACGCTCTGCGTGCGAGAGTCGTTCGGTCAATCACAGCCTTTCAAGGACAGCAACCCTGAAGCTCGACATACTACGCTGTTGAATTGGTACTGCGAGGTACTCGAGCTGAAGGGATTGTACCTGTTCGAAGCCTGTGCCCCGACCCAAGTGTTGGAGCTTCCGGTGTCAATGATCAGGGAGACTACATGATAGCAGTCATATGTCAGAAAGACGCCTGGCACGAGGCCAGAAAAATCTCAATGACCACGTACAATTCTTAGGCGGAGTGCCGACCCCGACCTAAGGTCAGTGATCAGTAAACGTATCATGTATTGGCCCTATGTAGGATGGGAGTTATCTCACGTTCGCGACATACGAGACAGCCTGATCGATGGCTGGCACATTGAATAGTTTCTGCATCGCAGTGTTTGCCTCGGGGCGCGCGTATAAGGCTTGCGCCCTTGCTTGATCAAGCTTCAAGATGTTCGCGGCACCAGTGATGTTGAGGCGGCGCGCGATAGGTAGGGTCAATCCCGGAGCGTCCCGTATGACCAGAGCCGTCCCGTCGGAGGGAAGCCCTAGGGTGAGCGAGCATAGAAAAGCACTGGCAAGACGAAGACCGGAGAACATGGCGTGATGCGAGTGAGGGCGAAGGAGAGAAAAGATCGCGAGGATACAAGGAGTGTGTGTCCCCGCTGGGGAGTTCTGGCTGTCGGAGGAGCGTTTTATACATCGACTTGAGTCGCCTTCTCCAAGAACCAGAAAGAAGTGTTCTGAATATGCGGTAGCGTCTGCGGAATCGTACTAGTACGAGGTCAGCGATGGGATGTGTTGCCATCTATCCATAATAATCGAAGTGCTTGGGCAAGGGGACGTACGCTGTTCAAGAGATCTGCCACAGACTAGACACGGATCTACTACGAACGTCTCTAGGCTACCCCACATCCTTGCAATCGGATCTATTGGAGGTGAACGTCAGCCTCGTATGTCTCCAAGTGCACACCCACACATCTGCATGCATGACGAGAGCGTGGTGAGGCATACAGTACACCCTCAGAAGAGGGCGATCCGATCCTAGCTTGAATACGTTCAGAACACTGAGAGACGGCACAAGTCGGTGGCATAATGCCTTACCTCCTCGCCTTCTGGCCTGTGGCGACTGCCCCGCTAGTACTTATGGGCGGCCTCGCAAACCATCGCGCTCTTGAGCCGTCCGTGCTCTGTAGCATCACTTCACGCCACCGGAACCAGAGATGGCGGCGCTATGCGGGACCGGTGCACGATGTCATGCGAAAGGTGCACATGGCGTGCGTCAAATAGAACTACAACGCACCCGAGAACTCTGGAAGCGCTTCGCGCCTTCGTATGCACATAGCCTAGCTCATTCCTGGGAGTGTCACAGCGTTCGGGAGAGCATGTTCCTAGAATGAAGAAGTAGAGCGCATGCTCTAACAGTTCCACCTTTGGCCAAAAGGTAGGTGGCGAAGCAATATATGCATACGTGAGTATCACGGCACATACGCTGACGGGCGGCAAGCGACTACAACGTAGTGAGAATCAACAAGCTCTCCGGGTCAGATATACAACAGTGATCGCAAGACATAGTTCCATTTGGATCAGTTCGTCGTCGCGTCGGTAAACTGGGTGGTCGCGAAACCCACGCGGCTGTTGGCGATGTCGAACACATAGTAGAAGCGCTCGAGGAAGGTCATGCCGTCGATGAAGTCGAGGCCTTCACCGCTAATGCTCCCGAGGTCGTTCACGATGAGGTAGATGGAGTCCGGTTGGCCTCCGATAGCAGAGTTCAGCTAGTAGGAAGTAAGATGGCCCTAGATGTCAGAGCAGCGTCGGAGCCGAACCTAGGTGGGCAGATGGCACTTACGACGCGAGGCCAGATTTGCGCGTTGGGAGTGAACTCAAACGTATTCTACAACGGGCAGGGGTGAGTACTAAGACGTAGAGAGCCTCATTCGCGGAGGGAACGTACTTCGCCGATATGGAAGAACAAACTTTCCAGGTTTGCGAATTGGTCGGGTGTCAATCTGAGCAGGCCAGTGGCGTCATCAGGGACGCCCCCAGTGAGGTTCTGGTAGGTTGCGAAGGCGTCTGTGAATGTATGAATCAACACCATGACAATGTGGGACTGATTCGTGCAGCTCTCACCGCTCGCGAGGAGGAGTAGAGTGGTGCCTGTGTCGGTGATTCCGGAAGTGGCGGCGAGGACAGTTGTGCCGGCCGATCCGTATGTAACGCTCTGGTCTATGCCCACAAACGTGTTGGCGGGCGACGATGAGGTGATCGGCCTACGCGGCAGAGAGAGCAACTGTCAGAGAGCATGCCGAGAAACAACGCCACTGGTCAGGATGGCGTACACAAATGACAACGGCCCAGTGAACTTAGATTCGTCGACGCCTCCGAACGTGAGTTCTCCATTCGTCACCTCCAGAGATGTTGTGGGGGCGAACGAGATCCCGATCTCATGTGCGGGGATGAGGCCCTGGCTGAATGCGTTGTCGGTGACGGTCGGAATGCATTCCGTAACAGAGGGAAAGAGGGTGCCTATGGCCAGCCGTAAGTCTATGCTCGCGTAGTATCATCAAGGGAGAGAAACGTACCACAAGTCAGGTCAACCGGACCGATACTGTTGATACATGCATTAGAGAAGGCGAGCTTGCACGCAGATCGTAGAGCAGACTCCCCACTTACCCGATTATACCGTCGACGCCGTCGAAGCCTTCGCTGTCGAGAGCGGAACCAATCATTTGGTTGGTCACCGCCAGACCGTCGGCAAGGGTAACCGTGTCTGAAAAGAGCTCCCCTAGAGAACAACGTCGCATAAATCGTTGTTCAATATGACAAGCGCCGTCGACCTAACATACCAAAGACGAACCCCGAGCCGTACGTAACTTCCTACAGATACGTTCTCAGTACGGGTAGTCGATGGCGTGGTTCGTACAGTTAGACGTACCACTAGGTCTAGGGTGGATTGGGACGTCTCGGTGCGCACGTACGGCTTTCCGGCGCCAACCCAGGTGTTGGAACTCCCCGTATCGATCAGCAGGTTGTCTGTTACGGCGTCAGCCAGGTAGTACATGGGTTACACAATGCGGTTGGACGACAAACATTGCGTCGGAGGGCTTCCGATGCCAACCTGGAGAACACATGAGCTTCGACAACCCAGAGAGGATGAACGTACAGAGAGAATGAACGGAGGCATACCGTGGCGACATAATCAACCGCCTCGTTGGTAACAGGCGCATCGAAGAGGGTCGCCCGGGGAGAGTGGCTAGAGTTGGCTTTCGGACGCGACTTCAGTGCCTTCGCCCGCGCCTGGTCCAGCTTGAGGAGATTCGCCGCTCCCGTGACATTCAACCTGCGCGCGATAGGGAGAGTGATGTGTGAGGCACCCTTGACGACTACCCCGTTGCTCTGAAGGGGGAGACCGAGGGAGGAGAGTAACACAATGGCGGACGCAAGGCGAAGTCCAGCGAGCATGGCGAAGAATATCAGAGCTCAGGGGGAGGGAATAGACGAGCCTCGTAGACTGTCGTGAGGCCCTTTCGAGGCCGCGTCGTGAGGTTCATATAGGGAATTATATCGCTTCCGGGGCGTTGCACTTGTAGTAAGAAACTTGCCGATTGCGTCCGCAACGGCGCGGAAGGCCCTTTCGCCGTGTGTTCGCACATGTCGGCAAGGAATGCAGAGGGTTCTCTTGACGGGGGGGGGCGGCTGTGATACGCAGAACAGGCGATATGTCGATCGTTTCCCAGGTTCATTGTGCTTGGAAGGCCGAAATAGGAAAGCGTAGAGGTCAGTGAGTACAGCTCACTCTTATCGGAAGCCCACCAAGTATCGAGCGTGGGGACGCGGGCCCTTTGCGGGAGCGAAGCGCTGTCCCTCCCCGTCCTCGCGGTCCAGGGGGGCATGCAAATTGCACTGTGATGTCATAGACAAGCAATCAGTGTGAACGACCGTATGAGGTGGATATACCGCAGGCGAAATCGCGGAAGATACCGCTTCAACCACTGCTGGACATTCTCCTACGCCTACAATGTCAGGAACCAGGTGAATGACAGTTCGTAAGGGTAAAAAATGCCCACCGATTCGGCGATTCTTCACATCTGCAGCATATGCCCGGAGCACGCCACCTAATCCCAGTCACAGTACGGTGTATCGGACGCAATGGAGGGACAGACGTGTACCGTCGCATCAGGATCACTGACGGTATACGGGAGCCCGTTCTTCCGTCTCAGCCAAATCACATTTTGGACGAGTGTACGTATTCATAGCACGAGTTGTATCTGTACATCCTTCGCGAAGCATGAATTTTGTCAGCAACATATGGCTGAACTGGACGGTGTGGTTGATGACTCACCTTTGCATGATCGCCTATCAGCGCGAGGTGCCGTCCACGCCGAGCTCTTCTCTGAGAACACGTCCGCGATCTAACACGGCATCCGCCTCTAGATAGCACCCCTTAAGCCAGCGGTTCGTCTCCCCGTCGGCGTCTTTCGTTCCATCCCGTTCCCAGAACGCCGTTCGGGCATGCAGCACGCGCCGGTTGTCGAAAAGCACGGCGTCGCCCTCCCTAAGCAGGTACTCAAATTGCACCGCAGGATCGTCGAGCATGGTTGCGAAGCGTTTGAGGGCAGGGTAAAACGCAGCGGGCGTGTCCAACGGGAGAGGCGCTTGGAACGGCGGCGAGTAGTTGATGAACTCGATCGGATTCGGGGAAGACGCGTCCGTACTCTGGCGGAAGCGTGAGAGTTGGATGGTGGGATGAGAGTAGTGGAGGTGGTGTCCGTCATTGATGTAGTGGAATGCTACCGGGGTGTTGGCGAGGACATCAAATGCCGCTGGGTCTTCGGTACGTAGTTTCGATGCGACGTGTACTGCGTCGACGAATATGGACTTGCCGCCCTCTACGCGGTTCCGCAGACAATGCAGGATCTGATACCGTGGAGGATGCTGGAAATATCTGAGCAGAGGTCAGCATTTTTTTAGATATGACACAAGAAAGACGTTGAAGTACAGAAGGTCCATGTGTAAGCCCAGATCGACGTTCGTATACGCGATATTGCGGCTGTTCTTGATGTTTTTGACGTCCCATGTTTCGCCATAGAAAGTCCTTCGTAGCTCTCCAAACCTCTCGCCAAGAGTACGAAGCTCGCAGTCTTGATTTGAGGTTTTCACGTTCGGTACGGAGGTTACGAAGAGAAGCCCATATTGCGTCAACTGCGTGATGGCCCCGAGCAAGCCGGACGGGGTAGCGAGCGCTTCATACGGAATGAAGAGGTTCCGCGAAGACTTGATGCCCAACACGTCCCATTCCACTCTTTCCACGTCACGATGGAATCGATGCAGTGATTCACGTGAGGCGTAGCGGGCGAGAAACACGGCGGGGTAATGCGAGCGATGTCCAGAGTTCCAAGTAATTTGAACACCGTCCCCATCGATTTTGACACCGCCTTTGCTGGGAGTCACGTCAACAGGGATGTCTGATGTTCTGTGCAACTTCTGCTGAGTCGATGGTTGTAAACAGGAGGGACACCGGCAAGAATCGCGTAGCCAGACGAAGGGGTAGGAATGTCCGTTGTAAGTCAGAGCAGAATTGTTCACATGCGCGACAGAGCGTGTCCATGTCTTCTGTGAGATGCGTCGGGCAGCAGCGAAAGACCTAGCAGTGACTGATCTTGCCAGCGTCCACATGTCGAGGCAGTAGTACAAGAATGGGAAAGGTTCAGAACAGCAACGGATTGGCGGAGTCGAACGCCGCCACCTTTCCGGGGGTGGCGGTGCTGAGCAACAAAATCACAAGCCTGGAAAGCGCCTTTGGCCGAGGTCTCTCTTGCTTGACTTATGTACATACTCTGAACAGTCTCCCAGTGATGTGATTGCATAGCGAGTGTGAGTATGTATCATGCGCATCTTGTGGATTGTATACATATTCATCATACTCCTAGTGAGTTCGAGTTCGTCAGGCTAAAATTGGAGCGTCAACTCGGCGCAGACTGCAAGTCTCGGGCTGAACTTCGACCGTTCCGGGTTGATCATGGTCAAATACCTCCGAAGGTCTGGGTCCTGTCGGTAATGAAGAAGGTCGTCGCTCAGAGGGAGTCGGAAACACGCCAGAGGAGGTCGGAAGGAGCTCACCGAGGCCTGTATCTCAACGTGCTGCTCTCGCGACCTCCTTCGGCACCGGAAACCCCACCAACTTCCACTTCTCAGCACTCTTCGGGGACGCGAACGTAACATATCTCCGCACCGTCTTGATTGCCGCCTCCTTCATCGTCTGCGGTATCCACATAGCGTCTGCATCGGTGAGTTGGACATTGCGAGCGCATACTATGTCGAGGAGCGCGTTGATGTCGCGCACGTCTAGGCGCTGTTTCTGCCGCATGTCCACCCGATGAGAGGCCCTGTGGTCAGACCAGCCCTGGAGCTTCAGCAGGAGCTGCGCAAGGAGCGGCATAACAGGCAGGTCGTGCGGTGCTGCAGGCTTGTGGATGCGTTCCCTGGGCACAAGGGGGACATTGAGTACGCCCGGAATGAGGATGTCGACCTTGCAGCGCTGGGAGGTGCCGGGTATGCGGTACCAGAGAACGCGGTATGTCGCAGTGGGGTTGCGCGAGCGTACAAGGAGGTAGTTGCGATCCTTCCCGACGAGGAGCTCCTTCAGATGCTCTTGGGTGTACGTCACGGAGAGAACGACGAGGTCAACGTCCTGGTAGGTTTCATGCCTATGTCAGGTGGGCAAGCCATACGTACCGACGAAGGACTCACGTTCGGCGTGCGTTCGACTCCGTAGAGGTAGCTGGCAGTGCTACCCATGAGACAGCATCTCAGCCCATGGCTGTTATAGATCTCCTCGGTTCTTCGCGCAACGTCGAGGATTTGCGAGGCGGTAAGAGGGGACATGGTGGTCTGTCTGTGCGCCGCGGAGAGTTATGTCCCAGAGTGTCCTACTGGTGTTCGGGGGAGAGAACGCTTACAACAGAGCGACCGCCCTGATATGTACTGCACCCTTGTGCAGTGTGCTGCGGTAGCGGCGTCTGCCGCGGAAGCACCCTCTGCGCGTCCCATCTCAGTCATATGGCATGATAAGGCACGCGCGGACATGCGGTATTGTCTATGGGGTGCGAGTAGTAAACAACAGCGAACAAGAGGAATGCCTATCATGGCTTACCCAATGCATAGGCAGCTCTGAATCCGGTTCTGACCAGACACTGAGCGACGCGATGCATACGTACAGGGTTTGAAACAGTATATCGAGCCGACACACTGCCCGTTATCAGACGTTGAACACGGGATGCTTTTAGCAGCCTATCAATATGATAGGGAGAACACCTTGTGCCATGCAGCAGCTTACGGAGGCCAGGACAGGAAATGAGCGGAGTCAGTATGAAGTTTTGGCATGGGGCTGTGCCGTGAGGATGCAGGTATTGATATTCGATCGATCCGTACGGGGACAAGGGCGGACCATGCGGACCGTAGTATTGACGCGACACTTCGATCGACGGGATTGAAGCACTGTTGAACGGGCCTTGGGGCAACCAGACGGTATGTCTTCACCGGACAGTTTGACGATGGAACCATCACTGTATAAAGCAGGCGAAAACGCAAGGCTTCATTGGAAGGCTTGAGCATATCATTCTGATTCCGTACATCAAGGAGGGTAGAAGCCATTATGAACAGTATCGATTCATGACCAGGTCGTCCCAGTCCATGAGCGCAGCACCCCCATGATCACCGCGCTTTACAAGCAGGAGGTCTTTGCTGCATACAAAGGGTCAGTCGTCTGAGATGCCATATATCACGCCTGGGGAACGACGTACAGCTCGGCTGGACAGTGAACGGCGCGGACTCGGCCACCGCGCCCTCAGCGTCGTCGATCTCGATGGTCACGACCGTGCCTATAACGGCGTGTCAGTCATGACAGAAAGTGGTCATGCAACAGTGATCGCGCACCCGCCGGGACGTTGGTGACGATCCAGTCGAACTCGTGTTCCTGGAGCTGCTCCCTGTCCTGGGAGATCCCGTCAAACTTGCGCCTATAGAGCACGGTCAGACAACTCGCGAAGAAAACAGTATAAGGCGAGACCGACCTCTGTTTGTATTTTATGAGTTGAATCACGTAGTCAGGGAATTATTGATCTGTAAGTTTCTGGAGGGATCGAACGTACGACGCGGAAGGGCGCTGGGAGGGAAGGTCAGCGTAGGGATATAGCGGAGATGCAACTGAAAATCACCCACCAACACCGCCCGTCCAGGTAATGTGCGTGGTCTCGCACTGACGGGACTCGGTTCTGGATATCGTACGCGTCAGGCTATGGGTCTGACCGAACAGTTGCAGACAGAGACGCACGGCGTGTCGACAACCAAGGGATCAACCGCGAGGGCAGCGGTGGCGAGGGCAGCGAGGATACAAGAGATGGCGAAACGCATGTTGCTTGAGAGGAGGAAGAAAGAGATGATTGAGACGGTTCCGGGGTGTTGTGAAGAGAGGTCGTGCGTTCACGATGTCGGCCGTTGAGCTCGAGGGATGCTCTTTATACGCGACGAGGGCTCTGTCCGACGCCGAACAACACCAGCCCCGGTGTGTATACGCCGCCGCAGCTGACGGGATAGCAACGTACCGGACGAGTTGGTCGGTACATGGTCCATCATGTTCAGCCTCAGCGGGCAGTCGTACTGCTTGGCACAGGGGAAGTGGGCCCGCTAACATAGGCAATCTCGGAGGGTGGCAGTACATGGCGTCCCGTACGAACCGGAGGATTGTTGCATGACCATGCGGGTTTCCAACAGATTGTCGCTATAAACGGACGTCGCTTGCCTTGATGCGATGCAAAAGGCCCCGGCGGCATTGCTTCCACCATCCTGATGTCTCAGAGGCGTATACGAGGCGTCGAACACCGTGCGACCGTAGGTGGAACACGTTGTCGATGTCCACAGAAGACGGCTAACATCCCCGCCATCGACGGGTGAGAATCGTAGAAGAGTGTTTTACCCCACCTCCGATGAGCATTGGCCTCCGTCCAGAACGGGTCTCAGATCTTCGGTTCACTGATCTTCCCACACGACGGGGGAGATAGACCATAAAAAGCGCGCATCGATGTGGTCCAACCCACGCTAATACGACGGCCTATTGTACCGGATGCTCTGTTAAGGGCTCGTCAGTCCTGAAGCGCAAGCTTTAGAAATGTCGCGATCGTGCACCAACACGGCCGAGTTTGAGCGGGTATACTAGCATGACCTAGCAGCCGGGCCTAGTACGAGGATCTGTCACTAGTTTGGCACCCATGGAGCTTCACTAGACCTGAGAAAACCCTTCCAGAGCTGTACGTTCCACGATAATATTGTATAGTTATAGGATGCAAGCACTGACATCATTGGAACTTGGACTGCCGCCGATCGTCAGCTTGAGCCTCGCAGCAGGATGGGGCGTCCGTGTAGCATGGCCCTGGTACTCTCAGCGCATATTAGACACGCCTGAACAATGTCGCCAGTATCGAGCCATAAGACAGTTTGAGTGCAGCCAGGGCGCAGATGTTGGTACCGTCATGTCAACTGGACGATTCTGGACGGCGTTCCGGCGCTTGCCATACAGGTTGAGAAGTAAGCGCCCAAGTGAATGCGCCTGTTCTCGGGCTGCTCTCAACCATGACTATCGTCACGTACATATCATCGAGTCTGGCCTTCAAGCAAGTGTGGGTACACTGAAAGCATGCGGCACTGAATAAGGCGTGGTGAAGAGTCAGTATGTTGCGATACCCGTTTCCGCACGTCCTCACCTCTTATCAGGCTTCCAGATGATGTGGCTTGTGTGCATGACCACCGCCGGGGCTATTTCCATCGTCGCGCCATGCAGCGACCATCTTCTCTAGCCGCATCTTCCAATCATGGAGAGCGATCTGCATTCTTCCCCATGCCGTACGCGGGGTGCAGTGTGGCCGCCCGTGTGGACGTATAAGATGCACCGCCGGACGAAAACGTTCTGTAACGAGGCCGCTCTCGCTCCCCTCTCCCTTTGGGTCTACATCCTTGTGGGTATAGACATGCTGCTGAAGCTTTATGCTGCGGCTCTGGTGGTGATCAGGCTCACGTTGCTCGTTCCTGCCGCTGTACTTCCCCACGACCCTTCTCTTGATACCACTCGTGGAGAGTTCACATCCCAACTCATCCCTGATACAACACTCCGCTTTGTGCGTAACTCAGGCGTATGTGAGACCACCCCAGGGGTAGAACAAATCTCGGGGTATCTTGATGTCGGCACCAACATGTCGATGGTAGGTTCTGCCCAAGATCGCCGAGAAATATCACTCACGCGCACCTGCTAGTGGTTCTGGTTCTTCGAAGCCCGCCACAACCCAGATACCGCACCGTTCACCTTATGGTAAGTACACCAGTCTTTCCGGCGTTATCACGCATTTCACGCCCATACAGGTTGAATGGCGGCCCCGGGTGCTCGTCTATGATAGGACTCTTCCAAGGTACTGATTGCGTCGTCGCCTATCCAGGGCCATATTGATTATTTCGTCAGAGCATGGCCCGTGTCAAGTGAACCCAGATGGAGAGACTACCGTCTTGAATCCGTTCAGGTACGCCAGGCTCACCGCTATCCACTACATACTCGGGATTGACGTTCCTCAACATAGCTGGAACAATATCAGCAACGGTGCGGATGTTCCTCAGTGCGCACGCGCTGCTCAGATGAACTAATCTTTCGACATAGTGATATACATCGATCAGCCCATCGGCACGGGTTTCTCCTTTGGGACCGTGGACGTCAATAGCACATTTGCCGCCGCGCCCGCTGTATGGAAGGCGTTCCAGGTCCTTTTCGAAAGCCAACAATTTGCCAAGTTCCAAAGTCGCGAGTAAGGGTGACCTATCGTTGATAGTACTGTCCGCACGGGTCGTTCTGACACGGCTTGCACGTAGGTTCATATTCGCGACCGAGAGCTACGGCGGACACTACGGACCCGAGTTCGTCACCTACTTTGATGAGCAAAACGCGAAGATCCAGAACGGTACTCTCCAGGGGGAGGTCGTCAGCGTGAGCGCGCTGATGATCAACAAGTGCGACCATTTGTTCTTCCTATGCTATCGTGTTCAACTGACGCTCGTAAAGTGGGTGGTACGATCCTCTCTTGCAGAACGAGGCCTACGTGGACTTCGCTACATTCGCACCCGGTTATGGACCTCTTCAGAGCCCCGACGTACTCAAGAAGCTGAACCAGTCGTTCTTTGAGCCCGGAGGCTGCCGCGATCAGGAGCTCGCCTGCTACGCTGCGGGCGAATCCCCGGAAAGTAACGAGATCTGTGCGACGGGCGACGACTTCTGCGTAAGAACCATTGAGCTTGGTGTGCAGTCGTATCTTCTCACGCCATGGCTTTGTAGGTCGAGAACGTGTTCTTTGCAGCAGTGGGCGACAGGGACTCGGACGACTTGCGACAGAACGCCTCTTCGCCTAACCCGTTCCCTCCGGAGTTCTATGTGAAGTTCCTCAGGAACGCTACTATTCTCGAAAAGATCGGGGCTCGGGTGAGCACGCGAGCGTCGATCACTAGTGTGCTGACGCGTTGGCTGAACGACAACGGTCGTGCCTTAGGGACGCTATACAGAGTGCTCAAACCCCGTCGGAAACCAATTCTCCAAGACCGGCGACGATGCGCGGACGCTGCTTCCTCAGCTCGCGGGTCTTGTCAACTCTGGGCTGAAGACTCTCATCTGGGTGAGCTCCCGTTCTTGCTCGGAGCTCATGCTCGGCTCACACTTGCACCTACAGGCCGGCGACGCGGACATTAAGTGAGATCCCGAAGGTGCTCCCGCAGTCTCCGCATGACCACTTACGTATAATCAATATAGCTGCAATTGGCTTGGAGGGCACGCGTCCGTGCTTGCGATGGACTGGCACGGAAACCAGACGCTTCACGAGACACCGTTCACGAATATCACCCTGCATGGAAAGACAGTCGCTGCCGTCCAGAACGTAGAGAACCTCTCCTTTGCGTACGTCGCGCGCTTTGTGGTATATCATTGGAGGACGCTAACTCGAATACTACGTCCCCTCACAGCCGTGTATACGAAGCTGGGCACGAGATTGTACGTTTCTCTCTTGTAGGTCCCAGGGACATGCCACTGACCCCGTGACCGACAGCCCGCGTTCCAGCCCGAGGCGGCGTTCCACATCTTTTCGCAGGTAGTCGCGGGCGAACCGCTCCACTCTGTCCCGTGATGAGATTGTGCGAGTCGGAGACTGGAAGAAAACATGGTTTAGGTCTACGCCAAGCGGTTCAGAGTATTCATGAGGTAGTACCACGGCGGTCTGCTATGAGAAAGATGCTCATGATAAAGGTTGAACATTGGACTTCGATAAGTGACTGAGTGTCGTGTGTCCGATGTCATGCGCATTGCGCACGAGTTCGAGGAGCGTTCGGGTTGTGACTGACCTGCCAGCGGAGCTCGGCGTGGGTGCGCACTATAGGTTGGCGATCACAAGGGCCCAGCATACCTATCTCAAAGCAGTCGGATTTAGGAGGGGTGCATTCGAGGTATATTGACACCTGGATGTAGCCGAGCGTACGAGTCGGAGTTGTCATTGCAAGCTACCCACTTGTAGCGAGCGGAGTACTTCTCGCACATGCTTCGGCGGGGGATAGTGGATGATAGCACCCTTTTACCAATACCTCTCACCATGTACTGAGTAAGCGCAGGCAATGCCTGTGAGTATCAGACCACGAATTGAAGTAAAGGAACAGGAGGTAGTGGTCCCGGTTCATGGAAGTTGGAGCCGGCGCTTACGGATGGAGGGGCGCCCACAATTGTGGCAATGGGTTATACTCATTCTGCAACGTCACTATCACCACTACCGTCATAAACATATTATCAAATGTTACCGAGAAGCCGCATTTAGTGTCCTTGTGTCCTCCAGAACACACCGGATGCGCGAAATAGCGAAACAATAGAAGGAATCAGTATGTTGCGATACCCGTTTCGGCGTGTTCGCACGTCCTCATCCCTTCTCCGGCTCTTAGGTGCTATAGTATGCGTGCATGACCACTGCCGGTGTTATCTCCACTGTCGTACCATGCAGTGACCATCTTCCATACCACACGCCTTCCAATTCATGAGGAGCGAACTACAACCTTCACCATGCCGTACGCGGAATGCGGTATGGCCGCCCGTATGGGCGTATAAAATCCATCGCGGGACGACAGCGCACAGTAACAAGGCCACTCTCGCTCCTCCAAGCTTTGTACGTTTACACCCATGCGTATATCCATGAACCCGCAAGACATCGTCGCCGCCGCCGTGGTGGCAGCAGTCAAGCTCACTTCGCTCGTTTCTGCCGCTGTTTTCCCACACGACATTTCGCTGCAGACGACCCGAGGAGAATTCACCTCTCAACTCCTCCCGGATACGACGCTCCGCTTTGTGCGTAACTCCGGAGTATGCGAGACTACCCCTGGGGTCGAACAGATCTCGGGGTATCTCGATGTCGGCACCAACATGTCGATGGTATGTTCTGTGGGAGATCACCGACGCACAACCTACTCACACGCACTGCCCAGTGGTTCTGGTTCTTCGAGGCGCGCCACAACCCGGAAACCGCCCCGTTTACTTTGTGGTAAGCGCATCACATCCACTGGCACCTGCACATCGCTAACACCGCGCTAGGCTGAATGGTGGCCCAGGCTGCTCCTCGATGATAGGTTTATTCCAAGGTAATATGTCGTTGTTGATGTGAACATCAATGACTCTACTAACAGTTGACCGCTTTGTCCTATGTAGAACATGGTCCTTGTATGGTGAACCCTGACGGGCAAACAACTGTTCTGAACCCCTTCAGGTATGGCATGGTATCGCCCGCCTACATACCACATATTCGTTACTGACTCACCTGTGCGTAGCTGGAATAACATCAGTAACGGTACTCACCGTCCACGATTTTCAATGTCGATATAGAGGGGCTGACATTCACATACAGTGATATACATCGACCAACCTATCGGTACGGGCTTCTCCTTTGGGACCGTGGACGTGAACAGCACGTTCGCCGCCGCGCCCGCCGTTTGGAGGGCGTTCCAAGTTCTTTTCGAGAGCCAACAGTTCGCCAAGTTCCAAAGCCGCGAGTATGCCTCCCTCTTGGCCACTTCCCGTATACGCCCGGCTGACAGATCGCGCATTTAGATTCATATTCACGACGGAGAGCTACGGTGGCCACTATGGGCCCGAATTTGTTACCTACTTCGACGAGCAAAACGCGAAGATCCAGAACGGTACCCTCGAGGGCGAGGTCGTGAGCGTAAGCGCACTCATGATCAACAAGTACGGCTATTTATTTATTCCTATTGCAACGCTCGACTGACGTTCCCACAGCGGATGGTATGACCCCCTCTTGCAGAATAAGGCCTACGTCGACTTCGCTACGTTCGCGCCCGGCTACGGACCACTTCAGAGCCCCGAAGTTCTTGCGCAGCTGAACCAGTCCTTCTACGGACCCGGTGGCTGTCGTGAGCAAGAGCTCGCCTGTTATGCAGCGGGCGAGACACCCGAAAGCAACGAGATCTGCGCGGCAGCTGACGACTTTTGTGTAAGTGTTACTATCCGTGATGTATAGCCGCTGCTTGATGTGCGATGCTTTTGTAGCTCACGAACGTGTTATCCGCGGCCGTGGGTGACAGAGACCAGTACGATCTGAGGCAGAACTCGTCTTCGCCCAACCCGTTCCCGCCGACGTTCTACGTCGATTTCCTCAACAACGCAACGATCCTCGAACAGATCGGAGCCCAGGTGAGCGCGCAGTCGGCAGTAGGTACCATACTGGCGCGGATGTATATTGAATACCATCGATGCTCCGTTAGGGACCCTACGCCGAATGCTCAGACGCCGTCAATGACCTGTTCTTGAAGACGGGTGACGATGCCCGGACTCTCCTTCCGGAGCTCTCAGCGCTCGTCGACTCTGGGTTGAGAACTCTCATCTGGGTAAGCTGTCTCCCCTGCTCCCTGCTCAAAGCTCTCGTCGGGCTTATACCTGCACCTACAGGCCGGCGACGCGGACATCAAGTGAGATCCCGCAGGTGCTACCGCGATGTTTGAATGGCCACTGATACTTGGAAACAGCTGCAACTGGATCGGAGGCCACGCATCTCTGCTCGCGATGGACTGGCACGGAAACCAGACGCTTCACGAGACACCGTTCACGAACATCACCGTGCATGGAAAGACAGTCGCTGCCGTCCAGAACGTAGAGAACTTCTCCTTTGCGTACGTCGCGCGCGTTGTGGTATATCGTTGGAGGACGCTGACTGGAATACTACGTCCCCTCACAGCCGTGTATACGAGGCCGGGCACGAGATTGTACGTTTCTCTCTTGTAGGTTTCAGGAACATGCCACTGATCCCGGGACAGCCCGCGTTCCAACCCGAGGCAGCGTTTAACATCTTTTCGCAGGTGGTCGCGGGCGAACCGCTCCATTCCGTACCTTGATGGAAGACTGTGCACCTCGGAGATTAGTGCGAGAACTCCGAAGCAATGAAGTCAACGAAGCTCGGAGCCACTCGGTGTTGGACTGCTCGTCCCGATCTGTTACTACCTCTCTCGTAGTTCAGCGTTCTTCTGTGTGACCTCTCAACTTCAAACTAATACATGACTGAGTATGTTCCTAAGATTGCCCTTGAAGGTGGTGGAAGTTCCATGAATGCAGCTGCACGTGCGCTAGTACTACAATCCAATAGGCGCCGGCGTGGACCTTTCTCTGCTTCCGCCACCACCGTCACCGACATTCTCATCGACGTTGTCCGCGATGGACGCTACGGACACTGTACGGCTCGACAAGGGCAAGGCGCGGGCGCACGATGTCGAGCCTACGGAACATACACCCCTTCTTGCCTCGACCTCGGGCTCGCTGTCGTCCTCCCGCGATACCAGCATCGAGCACCCTCAGGCTCAACGGCGGCTATATTCTCGGCTACTCTCCGTATTTCTGATATCCTTGTCAATATGTGTCCTAGGCTTTGTCCTCGTGGCTATAATTGTGTACTCGTACAGCTCGCATGCGTCTCAGACACCTCCCGAGGCTATCCTTCAGCGCGCTCTGGTGGTGCAAGGCCCGGACAGGGTGGAGGTTCTCTCGGCTTCAGAAACGGAGGGTTTGTCGCTCTTGGTATCTGGACGGATAGGCATCGACGCGGGGAGCGTGGTGGGAGTCAAGCCCTCCGAGGACGACGGCATGCTGCAGGGCATATGGAAGTCCCTTGGACGGTGGGGAATCCACCGACTCAACCGCGTCACTACCACCCTGTCCTCGATACAAGTCTCGCCGAGAGCGCACCCAGACGTTGTACTCGCGACTATCACTCCAAGTTCGGTGGAAGTCCCTCTCACCGCTAACCCGCCGGCGCAAGGACTGGACTGGCTCACCCCCGTAGAGATCCCAGTGCGTATCCAGCCGTCCCGCAACGTTTCGGACCTGCTCCACTTTGTCCGGGAGAGCTGGAAGAATGGTTTTGTGAGTGTACAAGCCAACGTTCCTCGTGCCGACATTCGTGGTGGCGGGTTGCACGAGTCGGGATGGCGAAGTCTGTTCTCCGTCTCCCACACCAACGTCCGCCCAATCATCAACGTTAAGAGTGAGTTCCATGTTCAATTTTTTGCATGGGTTGTAGGCTCAGTGTTGTAGTCCCCCATATTCCCGGTTTGCCCTCACCAGGAGACAACAACTCTCTTCCAGACTTCTCTGACCTGGTGACCCTCACGTCCTTCGATATTAGGTCGGCTGGCGACACAATCCACCTCGAGGCTAACGCCACCGCCATCAACCCAGTCCCGCTAGACGTCGACTTCATTTCCCCTCCACTCCCGTTTGGTATCTCCCTGCCTACCCCCAATGGCTCGTCAGTACCCGTTGCGGTGGTCCGCTCTCGCCCCTTTGCATTCACGCACCCGAACATCTCATTATCCCTTGGCGGCGAAGTCGTACCACTTCCTCAGAACGCAGCCAGCGCGCTTTCCGCGTTCGTGAGCGAATACATCTCCGGGCGAGACGCGGACATCCAGATCACGACCCCGCTCCTGCCTGACCTCGTGGTAGACACGATATTCCCCGCGCCCCATCCGAAGCCGGAAATCCTGCAGAACGTGTCGATCAGCGATATGCGCATCAAGCCTTCCGGCACCTCGATGGTCGCGAGCGGGACGGTGCACGCGCTGGTCGTGCTCCCGCGCGGGATCAACGTCGGCGTGAATGCGAGCCGCGTGTTTCCGGACGTGCTAGTGTTCGACGGCGAGGTACCCAGCGGCAACGAATCCGACGTATGGTCTACGATTCAGGCGGTCAATGTGGCGTTGCCGCCTTCACGACCGCTCCCCGACCCGCTACCCCCACACGCGTTCGCACACATCGTGCCGGAAGACTGGTTGCCCGCGGAGTGCATCGCAGTGCAAGGGCCGGGGGGCTCCGGGTCGACCGTCGCCGTCTCTGCACACATCGAGGACGTACCGCTGGAAGTGCTGCCCGGGCGCGAGCGCGAGTTCAGCAACTTTGTGTCCAAGGTAGGCCGTCTGCAAGCGCGCGGCAGTATACTCGACTAACCTCATGGACTGAATAAGGTCATTTTTGGCACCCAGGGCGCGCTCGCAGGCGTGCAGGGCGTCGCAGCGGTCGCCGCACGCGTGAATGGACTGCCGATCGTGAATGGGCGCGATGGGGAGATGGAACTCACGGGCTTGCCGTTCCAAGGAACGGTGCGGATAGGGAAGAAGATTTCATAGCACGAGGATGGACGGACTTGCTTGTCTTGCATTGTTTTACTAGACCTCTCATCTTGCTTGTATATTACTCGGACGCCTCTGATGCTGTAAATGTGTTGGGATATGATATACATGAGTTTCAATCACGGCTACGTATACATGTCGTCGCATAATTGGCGTGTAGATGGATAGCACGGTGGGGGGTGAGGGCGACTTACGCCTAGAGTGCAGTTCCCATCCTCAACGACCACAGGCCTCTAGTTGAAGTGCTTCACGACAATCCCGTTTATGACCTCCTCCTCGACAACGTCGTCCTTCTTGACGAGCTGCGCAGTCCCGTACGAGCTCGTCCGGCCCTTGCGCCACTGCTCCATGGTGGGCGCCTGCGCGTCGTCGTCCCAGCGGCGCTCGACGCCCGCGCGCTGCAGCGCGGGGCTCTGCAGGAGCGGTGCGAGCTTCACGTCGTCGTCCGCGAGCGCAAAGTAGAACACCCCGAGGCGCGGGTAGCCTTGCTGGTCTGCGGGCGGCTGCCGGACGCGGTGAATCGTGCCCTTGTAGAACCCGCCCGAGAGGAACTCCATCGCTTCGCCGGCGTTGATGACCTGGAGAAAGAGTCAGTTATCAATTCAGAGGCTTTCAGTGAAAGATGTGAGATGAGGGGACGCACGAGGGCATTGTCGATGTGTTTGATCCAGCGCCATTTGCCGTCTGGCGACATGATTTGCAGCGCGGCCACAGGTTGGCTCCAGAGGATGGTCACGGTGCCGAAGTCTACATGCGCCGAGGACTATGAGCCCAAAAAAACGAGCCCATGTTTTCACCGTAACGCACCCTTATGGCCCTTGAGCCAGACGTTCCTCGACTTCTCTTCGTCCTCTTGCGAGCGTGGGTAGCTGTTGAGACGCATTAGGCACCGGGACCATCACTGACGCTGCCAATATCACAGGGCGTATACGCACTACTTCATGAAGCGAACTATGAGAAAATGTCAGCAAAGCAAGTATAGGGTATGTCGACGAATACGTACTCCATCCCTCGCCCTTAGCATCATACCCGTGGAAGTCGACAAAGGTGTCCTCTGGCAGCTCCATGCCGCGTGCAAGCAGCCTTCGTCCATGATGAGCATCCATATTCCTTCATACGCCTCGTGTGTGCTTACGCACCGAAGGATAGGGTGGAGGATGTTGTAGTGGTTGTACTCGGCAAAGGTGCGAATCTCGGGTAGGAAGGGCTGCAACGCCCTCGGGTGGTCCTGCTTCAGGATACCGCGGTGCACTGATGGATGTCAGTACTAGTCAATTGTAGCGGGCGCATTTGTAGCTCTGGGTTGCGCACTGTTGTAGTGTTCAATCTGGTCACGGACGCCGTTGTCGATGTGCTACTCCGCCCCAACGAGCATTAGATATGGACAGTCGATAAGGTTAGGTCGGCTACCCACCCAGTACTGCCGCAGCTTGTAGCCCTTGTAGAGCCCGGTCGCCTTGATATCGTACGAGAACTGCTTCTTCTCGTCGTCCGGAACTTGCGAGAACGGCACGTCCGCAATATCGAAGATACGCTCGTTCTAGTGCATCACCCTCAAGACGTGCCTGCACCCTCACTGTCAACAACGTAAACACACCTGCGTCTGGGTGAGGCCATGGTTGACGATGTACATGAACCCGAAGGTGCGCATCGCATCGCGCACTTGCGGCGCAAGCGCCTCTCGTCCTTCTGGAGTGCTCGCCTTGGACAGGTCGATGATGGGCAAGTCAGCCCATTCTACTGAGTGTACGTCAGAATCGTCAAGGAGGACACAGGGGGGTGAACGTACACTCCTCCTTCGTCGGGGGCGCTGGCACGTAGTGCGGCAATGGCGGGATGGTCGTGGCGGGCATGGCAAAGTCGGCTGGAGAGTTCACTGTCAACAAGGGGTCAAAGAGTCGATCGACTCGTGCAGGATCCTTCGTTGAATAGCTGGAGCCCCAGCTATATACCGCTACAGCTGTGGTCACACAAGCTCAAGATTCGGGTGGACATAGTCCGCCGCATTGCCCGCCGTATGACCAACGTGTGATAACGCCCTGTTGCGCAGGCCGTCATGAGTTACCCCGAAGAAGGATGCGGGGAGCCGCTCGAGGGGAGCGCTATATTGAGGCGTGAGCTTGCCGAGTGTTCTAGGCTGAGTGGGAGAACGTTGAATTGGAAGGCGTACGAACAAGGACGAGAATAGGACAAATATGTCATTTCGTGATCCGTATGATCCACCAGGGCCTCCAGCTACCAGGTGCGAACGCGATACGATAACAGATTGAAAGTAAAGGTTGAGGGGGGCCAGGTTGGGCACTACCATAACCTAGCCCAGAGTCGAGACTGCCTCCTACCCATGACCGTCTTGAAGCCGGTTCGCACCGTACAAAGACTTCTACTGCATGCGAGCGATAGCGCCTCCCGCGAGCGTGCGAGAGGGTAGAGAAGCGTGTCACACGTTGCCCAAAGCAGACGAAGCTAAGTCATAGGCTCCATTGCGCTTCCTAACTTACAGTATGAATAGCACTGCCTCGGCGTCCCCTCGCCCTAGTTGTAGTGCTTCACCACGACTCCGTTGATGACTTCCTCTTCGACGACTTCGTCCTTGCGCTTCAGGTCCGACTGGCCGTACGCGCTCGTTCGGCCGCGTCGCCACTGCTCCATCGTCGGCGCATCGGCGTCGTCGCACCTGCGTACGATTCCTGCCCTTTGCAGCGCGGGGCTCTCGGCAAACGGCACGAGCTTGACGTCGTCGTCCGTCATTGCGAAGTAGAACGCGCCGACCCGCGTGTGACCGCGCTGATCAGCAGGGGGCTGGACGACGCGGTGGATGGTCGCTTTGTAGAATCCGCCTGAGAGGAACTCCATGGCGTCTCCTGCGTTCACCACCTGAGGAAGACTTCAATACTAGCACGCGAACGGGAGCTGAAGCACATACAAGAGCGTTCGGGACATGCTTGATCCACCTCCACTTCCCGTCAGGTGACAGTATCTGCAGTGCAGAGACAGGCTGGCTCCAGAGTATGGTGATAGTACCGAAGTCTACAAAGACGTGACTGTTACCAATGGCCAAATGTCTAGATGTCTGCGAAAAGACAAACCAGTATGCCCTTTCAGCCATACGTTCTTCGTCTTTGACTCCTCCTCTTCTGTTCGTGGGTAACTGAGCGACAATCAGTTGATGTCATACGTTGCACCCCGGGATGCCTCACTATTTCATGAAACGGACTAGACCGAAGAAATCAATCAGACAGGCCAGCATAATTCACTGTAGGAGCCGCGAGCGTACCATATGTCTCTCCTTTGGTGTTGAAGCCATGTAGATCAACCAGTGAGTCTTCTGGTAGCTCCATGCCAAGAGCAAGGAGTCTGAGGGCTGCTCAGCTACCATGTCACAAACGTCCGCACGCTCTCTCGTACCTAAGTAGGGGGAAGAGCACGTTGTAATGGTTGTGCTCGGCAAACGCGCGGATCTCCGGGAGGACAGGTCGTAAGGCCTTTGGATGTTGCTGATCTTCTGGGATTGAGTGGTGAACTGCGAATGTAGACTCAGTAAACGCTGACCTCCCTGCAACGATACTATCGACTTACTATTGTAATGTTCTAGTTGGTCCCGCACGCCATTGGCGATTTGCTAGACAAACTCAATGGGTCAGAAGTCAGATACGAAGCAAAGCAAAGCATGTACTCACCCAGTATTGTCGGAGCTTGTACCCCCTGAATGAACCTGTCTGCTTGATGTCGCCTGCATAAGTCTTCTTCTCGTCCTCGGGTACCTGAGCGAATGGCAAGTCTGCGATGTCGAAGATCCTCTCGTTCTGGGTGCGCGGCCTTGTGAGCGCCACCAGCGTGAGCCAGCCTGCAGTATGGGAGCGTACCTGAGCCTCCGTGTATCCATGATTGATTATATATAGGAAACCCTGAGTGCGCATGGCGTCTCTCACCCGAGGCGCCAGCTCCGCGCGACCCTCGGGTGTACTAGCTTTGGAGATATCGATGATTGGCAGATCAGCCCATTCCACTGAGTCCCGCACTCAGATCAGCGCAAACGACGGCATAACGAGCACGCGGACGTACGCTCTTCGTTGGTTGGTGGCGCAGCAACGTAGTGAGGAATGGATGGTATGGTGGTGGCAGGCATTTTAGGGACGAGCGTGCTACTAGAACAGTTGATGAGGTGAGGAGTACTGTTTGCGGGTACGGCGTAGGCCAGATTCCTGACTCCCCGAGTTTATGAGGGGCCGGGGAACCGGCCCACATACGAGGTGCGAGAGCATCACGCAATCGTGTGGATTCATGGCGAAGTTGCCACGGTCCCTGGGATCGCTTGGTGGGCCAATCAACTCCTATGCTCGGGAGTCAGAAGACAGGACAAGACTTTTACGGGACCAGGTCGGCGTTATTTCTTGGAAGGTGCGCTGTGGTTGATCGTGAGGCGATGGTGAGCACACAACCGCGACACAGGCTGGGCTGAGAACGGGCGTCTGGAGGAACCTGATCACATTCATCAGGAAAATCGTGGCGGCGCTGTTCGGATCTGTAGGGATCTGTAGGGATCTGCAGGCGTCTGAGAATCGCTGCATGCCCGGGGGGTACCTGAGCCGGCGGCGCTTGTTACTTCGGATGCCCCAGACCAAGTCAGACGATCCCCGGTCTGCGATGGATCTGAGCCGTCCGACTATGGCTCTGCGTGGGGTCTGAGATCCAGAACTCAGGGTCAAATAGGGTCGCAGGGGCTGTAGGGCTGCAGGGGGCACAGATCTTGCAGACGCCTTGGAATCGCCAGATAAACTCGGCAATTTTGCGGCGCAGATCTTGCAGAGCCGGTCAGCTCACAGTTGACGGGAGCGAGCAGTCCACTCCAGATTGTGTGAGTCAGCAGCCTGGTCGGAATCAGTGCAGTCCTCGTCAGAGCATGCCGGTAGCTGTTGGCAGTGCAGACTGGCGTCGGAAGGACAGATGTCCAGAATGCACGGAATGGGGTGTTTGCATGCAGTCTAGCCAGTCGAAAGCAGTCAGTACGGGCACGAGGTGAATCATATCAAGCTATTTGGCGTGTACAAGATCAGCGGCAGCGAAGGACAACTACGGTACAAGTAGCAAATCGGGTGGGCTTGGGAGGTGTGGTATGAGCGATGGGATCACCTATGGGAGCGGTGCACAACGTGATGAGGGGACTAGACTGGGAGCGACTGGCAAGAGCGAGATGTGCGACGTGATGCGAGGCCGAGGTGGAGCGATAGCAGGAAGAAATGTCAAAAATCAAGGTAGTGCGGTACATGGGTACAAGAGCTGAAAAGCGCCACCTGCAGGTCATGTCAGACAACAATAAGATGCTCACCGGGCTGGCCCCGGCGTTGTCCAGCCACATACCGTGAGTAGACTACTCTGGGATGTCCACCAGAGTCGCACGCGAGCTTTGCCCAGTAGCAGGACCCCGATCAGGCCCGCGCTGAGCAGTATGGGCGCGAACAGCATCCAACAGCCCTGCCCGACGCTCCGGGACAATAGCCTTTGCAGATGATACGTACTCGCCGGTCTGAGTGGAGTAATTCTCCTCCCTGAAGTCGGTGAGGTAGAGGCTTACACGGCCTGTGGCCGGGTTGCGCTGCGGAATGCGGCAAGGGAGGCCCTTGTCACCGATCTTGATCTGGCCCTTGTTCCACATGTCGAAGATGCGCTCAACCTAATGGGTTATGAGGTCAGTAAGTTATACTGTGCCACATAAGAACGAGCCGCGCACTGCTGCAGTAGCGAGGCCGATGGCCCCACATGGCCAGTCCTGCTCACCGGCCTTCTTGTAGAGGCCGGGGACGGTAATCGCGCCAACAACCTGGTCAAGATGGATGGCAATGACCGGAAGAACGAATCTACTCTTGAAGAGGCCCTACATTGAGGGTGGTAAGCAATCATATCAAAGCAGCTGAATTTGAAGCAATGCGTGCCTTCCAATCGCGCTTGATCGTGTTCAGGTAGGCGAAGCAATGCCCTTCCAGCATCATCCGGCTGACGGACGCCCGGTTCTCCTCCGAGGTCTTGTACTTGTCTGAGGAAGTGAAGAAGTTCTCCACCACCCGCCCTGCTGCATGTCCGATGACCTTACGCCACTCATACAACCTCGACGTGGCCTGATAAAAGGTGAGACAATGCGGTTTATGGCTGCTGCTGACTCCATGACTCACCAGGAAGTGTACGACATCGCCGGATGTTACCCGATGGTGCACGACATCCCCAAGAGTGGCGTCCCAAATGAGTTGGATGACTGGGACGGACCAGTGGTCCTCCCACGCCCAAGGATCCTCACGCGTCCCCTCGTAGCATACGAGGGTGGGGCAGAAGTGGTTGACCCATCGCTCTTGGGCGGCGGGCCCTCCGGGAAGATCACCGATTCGGTACTTCTTGGAAGGCGTCGTCGACCTGTTCCTGCGAGCAGTCTGCTGGTCATCCCCAGAATCTTCGCCAGAGGGAGTGGCTGTACGTGACGAGGCGATGGAGGACTATGCGGTGGGACGAAGTTCAGTAACTAGCCGCTGCAAGCACGATGCCACATTACCGCGCGACCACGCTTCCTCGCGGCAACATCGAGGAACTTGGGCTTCGACTTTGCCGTCCTGTTGCTTGTGCGCTCGTCTTCGCTGTCCTCCTCCAGCTCTTGCTCTATATCCTCGTCCTCACCTGCATCGACGTCGCTGGTGCATGTGTCCAGCGCAGCCTTCTTCGAAGCTTCGCCATCTCTACGTGCGTCCTTGGACGTACCTGTCTGGACAGCGGTCTTGCTGGTCCTTGCCTTCGCCTTCGTCGGAGGTGGTTCCTGCACGACCGCCTCCTCCGAGTCGGTGTCCGCATCTATCCTCTTCGACCCACTGCTGCCGTTTCCCCCTCCCTTACCCCTCCCTTTCTCCAGTCCCAGCCCCTTCCCCTTCCCCTTCCCCCTCCCCTTCCCCTTCCCCTTCCCGCCTTTGATCGGCGTGGCTTCGTTGTCGGATTGTTCAATGAAGTCGGGGGTCTGTGGGGGCACAACTTTATACCTGAACTTCGCTGGCTTTGGCGTTGCCAACGAGGCGTCGGTAATTGAGACAAAGCTCTGGTGGAAGTGCGTCAGTAGTGCGCCGCACTCTGTCCAATGTCTCACGCACCTGGCTGGTAAGTCTAACCCCCCTCTGCTTGATGGGGCTGCGATGAGCTGCGTCGCGCTCGACATCGTCCTCGATCTCGTCGACAATCTCCGCCGGGCGGACGTTCTCTACTGCATTCCTCTTTGTCACCTTCTGTGGTGAAGCCGGCACGTCGGCTGTAACCTCGCTAGGAGCCTTGGTTGGAGAGGCTTGAACGACGGCGGCGGTCATCTTTGCCGTGGCTCTGGGCTTGGGCTTGGGCTTGGGCCTGGGCTTGGTTTGGGCATTTGACGCTGCTGCTGTCTCAGACATCAACGCCGCTGAGGGGGCAGAGACAAACGGATCGTCCAGTGGAGAGGAGGAAGAGGAGTGGGCAGGAGCGGCGATCGGAGTGCCGGAGGGAGGGGTAGCCAGACCGAGGGAAGCTGAGGTTGCGGTGGCTCCTCCGCCTCCCCAAGCTGCAAGAGCTTCGAGGATGTCGACCTGCATCCTGGAGGAGTCGTCGCGGGTGATGATGGATACTAGACGGCGAGTACGTGAATGGGTTGTGCTTACGCGCTCTCTATCTCCCCGACGCCAAGACCGGCCTGGGTGGCGGCAGGTGCCGGTACCTCATCAGTGTGATGCGTGGCGGCGATGTCGCTGAAATTCGGTGGCGGTACAGTAATGCTAGAACTCAACGTGTGAAATAGACGTCATCCTCCTGAAGCACTGCAACTGACCTCGTGCTTGCAATTGTGCCCCGCTCCGCCGCTGCAGTCGAGCTTGTGAGCCTGGTCTTCTTTGAAGGTGGAACATCCGGGGGTTCACTCAGTTCGCTCAAGGACCGGGTCCTGCCTCGGAGCTCAGTCGGGGCTTCACTAGAAGCACGCAACTCGGTCTCCGTCTCGGAGCTGGCATAGTAAGTCGCCTCGTCCAATGTCTTTTTGCGCCAGTCCTCGAACTGAACAGGGTCTGTGAAGTCCATGCAGGCGTACGAGCGGCTGGGGAGGTTCAGGCGATCCACGGATTTACCTGCAGCCTGGCGGGCTGCAATCATCTCTTCACGCCGTTTCCGTGCTTCTGCCATGACGAAGGCAATCCTCTCGTCGGCCTCAAGGTGCCTCCGCCTCTGCTCCTGTAAGTCAGCGACCTTCTTCTGCTTCTCCAGCGCTGCTTGCTCCTTCTTCGATGCCGTCTGCTTCTTCTTCAACTCTGCCTGCTCCTTCTTCAAAGCCGCCTGCTCCTTCTTAGTCAGCTTCCTCCCCTCGACCTGCTTCACCTTCTCCGACGTCTGCGGCTCGACTGCTGGCTCTTGATTGCTATCACCATCTGCTTGGACTTGAGAGGCGGGCGAGGCAGCAGATCGGCCGCGAACAGACACAGTGCGAGTACTGGCGGTTGCACGAATGCTAGCGGAAGAGCTACGCGTCCTCCGAGGCGATCCCGACATTGCAGGCAGAGAAAACAGCCGTCAGGCGGGAGGTGGCGACGGATGGGTGGGAGGAAGTTTTACGACAGGTTTAGCGCACGGTGAGCCTACTATATATTAGTGTCGAGAACGTTAGCGCTGACCGACCAGCCGAACTACACCCTCCTCCATCAACAGCCCGCACGCTGCTCAAGCCAACGCCGCGTTTTCATTCTGAACTCGTTCCCAGTCATGGTATGATCATAATTCCGTACGGCTTACGGTCGGATGCTCATATGCTCATGCGTCATATCATAGGTCAACGGAACGGTCCCACTTTGCAATGCGCCTGCGGAAAACTCAGACCTGCAGGGCAGTCCGGTCGACCTCTATTCCGCCTCGAAGCTGTACAACCTTCGCCGTGCAACCGGCAGGGTTCAGTCGACCCCCACCAGTGTGGGCTCTGCCACCATACGTGCGCTGGATATCGAAGCGATTCGTAACGCAATAGCCGAGTCATTCCTCCCAAGCAGGTCCGCACAGCAACCTCCCACCATGCTTCCCTCCCGCTCTCAATTTGCGTTGAATGCCCTCCTTCGCACGTGCACTGCGTTCTTTGAGCCAGGTGTGAAGGTGCTGTGGTCAAGCATCGACTACGTGGAGGCTATCCTATCCGTCCTTCTCCAAGGCGACTTTAGGCTAAACCCTGGGGTTCAACGGATCTCGGAGATTCACAAGTGCGGATTGCCCATCTCTAGCCATGTGTTTGTGGGATGCTAACATGGCGGTACAGCTATATTGTGGAGAAGTATGGCAGGGGAGACCTCAACAACCTCGACAACGTGCACATCAACCACCTCACGTTCTACCTCATTCGTGTGAAGAGGTTGAGGGCGTCAACGACAACGATACCGGCTGAAATCGCTGCTCTTCTTCAACGTCTGCTCCCCACCGGCTACCCCATGTTTCCTCGCCTCATCGCGCTGGACTGGAGCGACTGGCATTCACCGGTCCTCAGGTTTAATGCCCCTCTCTACCGTCTCATCCGCGGCCCTGCGACGTCGGTCACAATGTGCATCCCGACCACAGTAAGCGCCTTCCGCGAGTGGGCAGACGCCGCTATGGCCTTGATCTGCACAACGCCCATCCCGATTGAGGACTTGCACATCATCGCCTCCCATCCCTTCGCTCACGGAGCACTTTTGATGGAGAGCCTGCAGCAGAATCTCGTTGATTTGTTTCAACCCTGTAAGTTCGACACGGTGTGGCTTCGATACCAATGCTTACGCCCCTTCCAACACAGGCCCAAATGCCCCCACTGAGGCGTCGCGGGCCCAGTGCGACGTCGTCAAGAAGCATCTATCTCTGCTGGAGCAGTGCTGGGACCACCAGTACCCGGCTAAATCAAGCGCTGCCCTGTCCCTTCTCAAGCCAGAACACCTCGTGCGCGGCATCCCCTGGCAACATACCACCGAGCTCGAGCTGATTGCAAACGAGAAGTATATCTTGCAGCATATGTCGGTCTGCCTCGACAACCCGCGCCTCGACATCATGATCATCATCAACCCAGCTTGGGTCGACCTGCGGTATAGCAGGAACATACGGTTGGCGGACATGCTACGCCCTGCCATCCCGGCCCAATCGCTTCGTGCGATTCGTATACAGCTTGTCGGGCCGTCATTTCGGTTCACCGAGTCTGATCTCGACGCCGTGGCTACCATCTGGCCAAACGTGCTCGAGATGTGGCTCAAATATAATCCGACTGCCGACGTCGCTCCCCCCGATCTCCCAGCCTTGCGCCGCATCCTAACAACCCAATGGCGCAACATGGACGTGCTTGAGGTCCCCCGGCTCGACCTACGCGTCTCCCGACTTGCGCTTCCCCATGGTCATGACCCTTCGCCTCCCTTCAAGTTCGATGCTGCTGCCGTCGGTCGCCCTTGTGGGCCCAGGCTAGTCTATCTATCTTCTGCGACAACCCCGATATACGATCATCCCATTGACATGGACGCCCTTGCCGAAGCACTGCTACATTTCCTCCCCTCGCTCCAAGGGTTGGGCCGGATGTTTGACTCCCACGATGAATGGCAGCTGGCACAGCAGGCGATCAGCCGCGCTACTGCGCGGCGGCGTTCCTAGGCGTACCGGGCGCGCCTCATTGGGTTCAGTAGCTCTCTATGGGCCCGTCCTTGTGGAAGGTGCGCTGTAATTCCCTTTGTGAGACGCGTTAGAGGGCTAACTCCACGTGCAGCATGAAAATGTACCATAGCCCGCCCGAGGGCATCGTGGCGGGTACCTGACACCCACCAGCATCTTGAGTGCTTCTTGATACAGCGGGTACACCTGTATCCCTTGGGGAGCCGTGGGCAGCGCGATTTCCGCCATGTATAGTAATCACCTGTGTTCTGGTGTGGGGAGAGGCTCAATCCTGCTTCCCCCCCTGCGGCCGTAATATACTGTTTCTTGTATCCCTGCCTACCGACGGTGTGTGAAACGGGGAGTGTATACCGGTTGCATGGCATGATCTACATGGGCAGGCATTGAACCGAGTAGGTTGAGCTGGGGCCGGCATTCCTGAGATACTAGATGGCTGCCGGTAGGGATTGTCGGCCCCGGAACCATACTGTGGGTACCTACAGCTACCATACAAACGCACCAGGCCACACCCTACTACAAGGGCCCCTACCCATGCCAAGCAGGACCTCCTGCCATCGATGCCTTAGTGGCCGCTCATCTGCTCACCCGCTCCAAGTTCGTGCGGCTGCCGGCACGCGTTGTCATGCTGTGGGTCGAAGCCTGGGGTGTGGCCCCTCCTCGGATTCGGCGATGGCGCATAGTACGCCCAGCGGTCCTTCCCCGGGGAGGCCCATCCTTGTCCAAGCAGTGAGTAAGTCCCGCCGCCTAGAGGTGTATGAGACACACCTCAACATCGTCCTGTGCGTCCTGAGGGCTTGTGAGGGTGGACCTGGAGATCTCCTCTGGGATTTCGGGGATGGGCTCTAGCCTCATGACAGGAGAGCGTTTCGGAGATCCTCCCTCAGAGCTACTAATGCCGATATCAGTTGACGTTCACCCTGGAAATGCCTGATAGATACCTTGGGGTATCCCAGTAGCCATCCTGCTCGGGCTCGGGGCCAGCATCACTCGCCGCGCCTTCGACCGAATTGGAGCCCTCTTCAAGGGCTATGATTTGGAGCGGGGTGCCAGGGTCGTGTCGATCTCCTGCCGCAGCCCTTGCTTCAAGAATGGCGAAGTACTTGGTGTAGTCCATGTGGAGAACGTGGCGCTGAGACATATGCTCGGTTATGTCGCCCCCGGCCTGATAGATGCGTTGCATCTCTTCCGTATGGTCGGCTAGCGCCAGCAACACAGCCTCGTCATAGAGGGTGCTATAGAGGTGATGCGATGCCGTAGAGGTTTGGGACCCGCTGTGCAACTGAGATGCATCCCCGATGAAGGCCTGGGTCTGTGGATTGACCGGCCTTTGCTCCATTGCAGATGCCTGCAGCGGCTGAGGATGCTTGGGTTCTGGAGAGCGCTCAACTTCGTCAGAGCCTAGGGCGGGCTCATCAGTAGAGGCGGCCATAAGCATACCGGCGGGGGCCATCCGAGTGGTGATGCCGGTGGATGGAGGTATGGATCAACTCAAGGGCAAATTTTCCCCATCGCTATATATGCTAATGGCAGGCCGGTTAGCGCAGGCGAATAGGGGGCCGACGCCATGGTGAACTCATGCTGAAAGGCGCCCCGTGGGCCAGTGCGCATGCTGAGGCTCACGGCTGCGGCATGTGCTCACCATAGCTGCAGACCTACCGTAGCCATTCATGCCACCTGCGGATCGGTGCGCATCCTGCGCTCCTTCAGATATGAGTGTCTGCGACCTGGGCGCAGGTGCTCCAATTCGAAGCCCTACATAGCGTAGTCTACAGGCCACCGTTGAGGCGCATCGGGGATGAGCGGGACTTGGAGCTGGTGCCGCAGTGGCTCATATGTAATGCATATCGCGAAAACTCTGAAGCTCATAGGATTGGTGGTTAGTGAACAGCGCCGCACACAGGGGAAAGAAACTCACCGGCCGCCCATCCTATCCCAAAGGGCGTGGCCTTAGCAGCTTGTTTGGCCCGCTGTTTGCTGCCTGCTGTTCCAGAGCCCCGGATGGCGCTGTTGACTGCCAGGCCAAGGGGGGTTTTATGTGAGTATGGACTTGAACGCCTGACAGCCGCTGAGCGTACCGACACAGGTCACAGACCATGGCGAGCGTGATCGGGGGAGCTGAAGTGGGCGGAGTACTTAGCGTCGAAGTATAAGCTATGTGCGGGCTGGTTCACCGGCAGTCTGCAGCGCGGTAGTATATACCCCTGCTGCTCTAGCAGCTGCAGGAGGTCAGGGGCGATGTGGGGCCTCTTGAGGGCGCGTATGGACGGACGCTGTGGGAGCGGCGACGCAGGTCCCAGAGAACATGGACTGCTCAAGCCACCTCGTCGATGTTGGCGTGGGCGGGCCTGTCAACTACACTGTCTGCCATGCGCTGCACCTCGGGCGGTGACAGCGTTAATGCTGCAGGGGGAGGAAAGTCAGAGCCCGACCAATCTCGATAATGCAAACCATCACTTACCAGCCGTACGTGCAAAGTTGTGCCAATAGCCTGAAGGCGGCGCTGATAGCTAGTCCCAGGCAGGCCCGGCCGTTGTACTTGGTCGGTTCTGGTAGTACTTAGTGGCGCAGCACTTGGTGCTCTGTGAGTAGCACGTGATGCGCCTTTGCGTCAGGATGGCCGCGCAGGTTTCTCTTCCCCCGCAGCCCACACAACCCGCCAACCGGTGCTGCACCATCGCCCATAAGCAACCTTCTGCGAAGGATACGGCGGCACAGCGCACGCCTCTTGCGCCCTCACGTCCTCGCGATGAACCCTCCCCGCCTCCCATCTGCCTCGCTGGTGCCTGTGAATCCGTTCGTAAGATGGCCTTCAACTCACAGATACCGACGCGCAAAGCGCGTTCTTAGATCCCCGCTATTGTGCTCTGGATGCTGAGGGCGCCCGAGGACAATAGCGGCGGAGGCCCCGGCCCAGCTGTGATCACCGCCGGCTGTGGCCCACTGCTCCAAGGTGCTCCAAGGTGTGCGCCCCGAGCCTGCACATCTGAGGCTGCCCGGCCGCGTAAGCATTTTTAACTGGCATGGCGCTCAAAGGCGGCCAACCATCCGCGCAGCTGAGGCATGCGCCCCCTGCGATCCGACCGCGCAGCTATGTGGCGTGTGATTGTGACATATCGCACAACCAAGCGCAGGCCCACCCACGCGGTTCCGCACCTTCGCCGTCACAACCACGGGCCAATCAAACCACAGCGCCGGGTGGTTCAATTTGAATTCTCTCCTTGACCTCCACCATCTCGCCCTCAGGCGACGGCCCTCCGCCTGCTGCATACGGTCGGCAAACTCACCTCCGTACACCCCGGGCGGCCTGACCCCGAAGAGCCACAAGGTGCTTTCAACAACCCCACCCTCAACGTGCGCCGACAAGTGGCGGCCCTCTGCGGCGGCACCAACATCAAGTGTGGGTCCAGCCAACCTCACAGCCCCAATCTAAGCTCACCGCGGCGCCCAAGGCGCGGCAGAGGGCATGAGCGACATGCCGGACGGTGAGCTCACGCCCCTGTATTCCGCCCTCAGGATGCTGAGCGATGGGATGGCCACCAGCTGCGGCCAGAGGATCAAAAGGTCGGTGCGCCTCCATCTTTGCGCCGCTCGCCGCCCGCCGCGCGGGGTGCAGCTCGATGTGGCCCCGACCTTGGAGGCCTGCGAGCGCGCGCTGTGCGCCGGCGGCGAGGCGTGCGCTGCTGCGCAGGATGCGCCCGTCGCTAACCATGCGTGCCCCTCGTAGGTACGGGCGGATGCCCAGAGACTGCCGGAGGTAAGTCCGCCCCCACCTTTGCGCCGCTCGCCGCCCGCCGCGCGGGTTGCAGCTCGATGTGGCCCCGACCTTGGAGGCCTGCGAGCGCGCGCTGTGCGCCGGCGGCGAGGCGTGCGCTGCTGTGCAGGATGCGCCCGTCGTTAACCATGCGTGCCCCTCGTAGGTACGGGCGGATGCCCAGAGACTGCCGGAGGTAAGTCCGCCCCCACCTTTGCGCCGCCCGCCGCCCGCCGCGCGGGTTGCAGCTCGATGTGGCCCCGACCTTGGAGGCCTGCGAGCGCGTGCTGTGCGCCGGCGGCGAGGCGTGCGCTGCTGCGCAGGATGCGCCCATCACTAACCATGCGTGCCCCTCGCAGGTACGGGCGGATGCCCAGAGACTGCCGGAGGTAAGTCCGCCCCCACCTTTGCGCCGCCCGCCGCCCGCCGCGCGGGTTGCAGCTCGATGTGGCCCCGACCTTGGAGGCCTGCGAGCGCGTGCTGTGCGCCGGCGGCGAGGCGTGCGCTGCTGCGCAGGATGCGCCCATCACTAACCATGCGTGCCCCTCGCAGGTACGGGCGGATGCCCAGAGACTGCCGGAGGTAAGTCCGCCCCCACCTTTGCGCCGCCCGCCGCCCGCCGCGCGGGGTGCAGCTCGATGTGGCCCCGACCTTGGAGGCCTGCGAGCGCGCGCTGTGCGCCGGCGGCGAGGCGTGCGCTGCTGCGCAGGATGCGCCCATCACTAACCATGCGTGCCCCTCGCAGGTACGGGCGGATGCCCAGAGACTGCCGGAGGTAAGTCCGCCCCCACCTTTGCGCCGCCCGCCGCCCGCCGCGCGGGGTGCAGCTCGATGTGGCCCCGACCTTGGAGGCCTGCGAGCGCGCGCTGTGCGCCGGCGGCGAGGCGTGCGCTGCTGCGCAGGATGCGCCCATCACTAACCATGCGTGCCCCTCGCAGGTACGGGCGGATGCCCAGAGACTGCCGGAGGTAAGTCCGCCCCCACCTTTGCGCCGCCCGCCGCCCGCCGCGCAGGGTGCAGCTCGATGTGGCCCCGACCTTGGAGCCTGCGAGCGTGCGTTGTGCGCCGGCGGCGAGGCGTGCACTGCTGCGCAGAATGCGCCCATCGGGCATACTCTAACGCCCCCATCCCTTCAGTATGCCGTTGCGATGCGCAGTCCCCGGACACGGCTGGGGCCATTGGGGGTGAGGATGGCCGACATCACCAAGCTCAACCACTTATCGCAACGCAGGCAGCGCCATCAGTTGCGACGTCCTCATGGTCGATCGCGACCTCGCCCCCCTTGCTGCCAAAGCGGCAATGCGCGTCGCTGCGCAGGAGGAGGATGACCCCATGGACCAGTCAGGGCCTGCCGACTCGCATGCCTGCAATGGGGGTGTAGGGGGCCGCACCCCTTTTCTTGGGGGGCCCACCGCTGAAGCCAGCACCTGTGCACGCCGAGTGACCCATTCCTCGGTGGTCGCCGATCCTGCTTCGGCTGCCAGCAGCACCACCGGTGAACGTAGCTCCCGCGCTCAGCGCAACAGCGTACGCGCCAAGATTCGCCGCCGCAAGGGGCGAGAGCAGGCCCTAGGCCCCAATGCCCAAGGGCGCATTGTGAAGGGCATCGCCAGGAAAAGGCTGAGGCAGGGGCGAGTGGTTGAGCTGCCCAACGTCAGCCTCAGCCAGGCTGGGCATGGCCCTGCCGCAGGCCACTTTCCATCCGAGCGCGTTAGCGGCGCTGGCTTTACCGGTAGGCCCGTTGCTGTATCGGAGGAGCAGTGCGCTCCATTGAGCAAGGAGGAGGCCATCAAGCGAGGGCCGCGCTACATGACATGGGATGGACGGTGAGCGCGCATTCATCCACAATGTAATGGCCATAATGAAATAGCTTTGCTCCGCGCAATGCGCCTGCGTGCTTTGCACAGGACGCCCATGCCGCTGGTCGACGCGCATGATCGCGTGTTCATGGTCCTCGTCGGCAGCCCTGCCGACGAGAAGGGATGGTCTCAGGTCAATATGGATGTCCAGGCTGCCTTCGAAGAGGCACGCGAGCAGTACCAATTCACTGCCAAGCAAGTGGACCACCGACGCGGAGCATTCCCCGCCTTCGCCGCAGGTATATCGTATGGGGGCGGGCAGAAGGTGCGCGCGATTATTCACCCACGGCCAAGGGTCTCCCTTCCAATGCTCCATTTAGCACCCACAGAACCTGGTTCATACGGCCAGGAACATGGCGGTCATCAAGTGCCTTCTTGATAACCAGGCGCTCCGTCGAGTCGCAGGCTTTGGCGACGGTCTGAGCTCGATCCCCCTCCTTCCCCACCGCATACTTACGTCCGTACCATTCTCAGCGTCGATGAAGCTCTTTGCACCGCGCTTGCACACGTATTACCAGGAAACCATGTCGAGCCTGACAGCACGCGACCCGACCCTGAAGCCCAACTTCTCAAACGGCGCATTTGCTAGCGCTACGTTCAACCTTGGGCCGCAGGTCTCCACCTACCCCCACGTCGACCACCTGAACCTTCCAACAGGTTGGTGCGCGATCACCGCCTTTGGAGACTTCAACCCTCAAGACGGCGGTCATCTCATACTCTGGGAGCTCGGGATCATGATTGAGTTCCCTCCGGGGGCCCTCATCCTGCTTCCCTCGGCGATGTTGTGCCACTCTAACACCACGGTCGCTCCCGGTGAGCATAGGTACTCGTTCACTCAATACTCGGCCGGTGGCCTCTTCCGATGGGTTGAATGTGAGCATTCAACGCAGGCTGCCTTTCTTGCCAAGGGGGGTCGGCTTGCCGTGGATGGTAGGGGGCGATGGAGTAAGGGGATAGAGATGTTCAGCAAGTGGGGGGAGCTTTGCCTGATGTAGACCGGTAGGTCCTCCTGGGGCAGCAACCATGCCGACGCTGACCCATTCCTGACTCATAGATGCTCCAGCCTCGCAAATGTATGACATAGTAAAGGCAGAGCTGCGATTCTGTGATCCCTCACCTGCGCCTGATCTGCGTGTGGCACGGTGATTCCAGCGCCTCACCAACGCTGCCAGGTCTTTGCGACGCCCGCCTTCCAGGACTGACATAGCAGCCAGGGCAGCCACCCTGTGGGACATCTCCGTGGCTTGGTCGCTCAACAATATAAAGGCAGGTCGCTCTGACCCTTCAGGCTCCACCGCCTCCTTTACACGCTCAACGCTATGCACCCCCCATCGGATCCTCCTCCTTCCCCGCAACCTGTGCATCGGGATGCTGGGCAGTCGGCACCGGTTGAAAGGCGATTCATATGCCCCCACCCCGAATGCCGCCGCGCCCTGACCAACCGCTCCGGATACAACAAACATGTCCGCACCCAACATCCCGAGTTAGTGATCCAGCAGCCCCCTGTGCCGACCGGGCCGATGGTCGCTCAAGGCGCAGCCTCAGACATAGTTGCCGCAACGGTCGCTGCCGATGAAAGCTACAGCAGCCTCTCCGATGGCCACAATGCAGACACCAGGGCCCTTGGTGCCTTGGCCGGCTGGGGCGACGCCGTCCCTACCGCCCCAGAGCTACTGCCCGGCACGGACGCAAACGTAACTGCCGCTCGGTTAGTACACGGGCCTCACCGCACCATGGCTCGGCGCTGACCCGTACGCTGAATGCAGAGCGGCGCTCTCCTCCCAACCTAACCCGCTGATGTCGCCGGTTTGGCGTGGGCCAGAGGAATCGGACTCGGCGTCCGATTTGAACGCCAACTCCTCCCCTGGATCCAGCTCGCCGCTGAGCGGCCAGCAAATCGTTCAGATTCATGGCCGTAGGTGAGTACATGAACGCTGACCATGGAGCATCGTCTGATGATCCCATTACCCGCCATCATCAGCGGCCTGGATGATACACCAATTGGTACTGGCGGCGCCGACCGTGGCGGTAGCAGCGATGGCCGCAGCGACGTCAGGGGAAGCCCATTCGAGGATCATCCGTGGCTTGAGCTCCATGCAGAGGAGGGGCCTGGGGACGACGAGTGCTCTGACTCGGGCGATGGGGGGTCCGATGAAGTCATCACAAGCTCCCACGAGGACCGAGAGGATTCTGACCTGGGGAACTTGGGGTCAGATACAAACACGGACGCGGATGACAGGGTCGCCAGCCAAGAGGACGACAACGAGGGCAACGACGAGGACGAAGGTGAGGGCAGCAGCAGCGATGACGAGGATGAGGGCGACAATGACGACCACGACCACGACCACGACCACGACCACGACCACGACCACGACCACGACCACGACCACGACCACGACCACGACCACGACGGCGACGACGACGACGACGACGACGACGACGACGGCGACGACGACGACCGCGAGGATGAGGGCGACGACAGCGATGGCGGTGACAAAGGCGATGGCGATGACGATGACAACGACAACGACAACGACGATGAGCCGGGCTATGAGGATCGCGAGGGTGGTGGCCTTAGCCTCGACGGATCTGTCGACGAGGGCCTTAGGGCCAGGCACAGGGCTAGCGTCCACGACGAGGCATGCGAGGGGGAAGATAATGAGGGCGGGGAGGGGAGCGCCAGCATCGGTGAAGGCAGCGACCGCATCGCTGGGGATGCCGCCATGGGAGGCAGCAGCAGCGATGGGGGTGGCAGCACTGGTGCAAGGAGGATTCTGCGCCATCCGCACATTAACGGTTGGTCTTCCGATCGCCCTGCTAGGCAGCTGCCTATAGCTAACGCATCCCCCCGCCCCATACAGGAGCCCCATGCGACCAAGATGGGAAGCTTTTGTCTGCATCCGAGCGGCAGAGTCTCCCCTCGAGGTTGACTCAATCATCAGATAATTGGGGGCCCTTCACAAACCGCGTTGCCTTCGAAACCGCCGACCTGCTCTATCGCAAGGAGCAAATGAGCGCAGGAAATATCAACACACTGCTCGAGCTCTGGCAGGCGTCGATGCGCGACGGGGACACCGCCCCATTCAAGGACAGTGTCCATCTGTATAGGAGCATCGACTCAATTCCTCTCGGCTCGATCGGCTGGCAATCTTTCAACGCCCACTTCCCTGGCCATGATCCGACGCTGGGCTCGGTATCTGATGACGAGGACTCTGCTGAGCCCTCTTGGATGAGGGCGACGTTTGAGGTATGGTTCCGTGATGTTCGTGAAATCGCCAAGGCGATCCTCAGAAGTGCCGAGTTCACTGCGGCCATCGACTATGGCCCGTATCGCATCCTCCAGGATGGCGAGCGCGAGTACGGTGATCTCATGAGCGCGGACTGGGCTTGGAGGCAGGCGGTGGGTGCGCTCCCTTTGTCTCGCATCGCACCTCACCTAATTATCGAGTCCCCGATGCAGGATATCATCTCCAAGTACGACAACAGCGAAGGTGCTGCCTTTGTTCCCATCATCCTGGGGAGCGACAAGACCACAGTATCAATCGCGACGGGTCAGAATGAATACTATCCGCTATACGCATCCATTGGCAACATCACAAACGCGGCGCGTCGAGCACATGGAGGGGGCGTCGTCCTTGCGGGATTTTTGGCCATCCCCAAGAGTATGCTTCTCTCCTGCTCAAGCGTTTGAAAGCTGTGCTCACAAATATTCTCCCATACCAGCCCGCAAGAAGCACGAGAACGACGCCGGCTTCAGAAAGTTCCGCCGGCAGTTGTTCCATGCGTCCCTCTCACGAATCCTGCAATCCTTGAAGGAACATATGACATCTCCAGAGGTCGTTCTCTGCGGCGATGGCTATCACCGCAAGATTGTCTATGGTCTCGGGCCCTACATCGCCGATTATCCAGAACAGACACTCCTCACCTGTGTCGTACAAGGTTGGTGCCCTGTGTCAGTAGTTTAAGTTGGCCATGCATTGCACACCTAGCTCTGACGCACCCCGCTTACTAGATGCACTGCCAACAAGCTAGATCTTGACCGCGCCCCGAGCGAGCTACGCTCGCAGGAGCAAACAGAACTCCTGGTGTCGACACTGCAGCTCGGCGAGGTGTGGGATATCTATGGAATCGTGGGCGACGTTATTGTTAGTCAAATCTCCCTCTAAGATGGTGTTTCCCCGGGAGTTGCCTTACTTTCGCCCTGTACACATAGCCGTTTACAAATGACTTCCCACGAGCCGATATCCATGAGCTTATAGCGCCGGACATCCTCCACCAGCTAATCAAGGGAACGTTCAAGGACCATCTTGTCGAATGGGTGGGGGATTATCTCGTTGCTCAACATGGAAAGGCACTGGCAGTGTCGATCATCACAGACATAGACCGCCGGTTAGTGCCTAAGTCTTGGGGCTCAGATCTGCAGCGAACAGGCAGCATATCTGAGATTATTATGGGCAGTATCGCGGTCGTCCCTCCGTTCTCAGGCCTACGGCGGTTTCCCGAGGGTAGAGGGTTCAAACAGTGGACAGGGAATGATTCCAAGGCACTTATGAAGGTGCGTACCAGTCGTCCCATTGAGGGCTACGCAACTCGCTCACGTTCATCCCCACAGGTATATATCCCTGCTATCCAGGGGCACCTACCCCGCCAAGTGGTCGTAGCGGTTCGTTCCTTCCTGGATGCATGCTATATCGTGCGCAGACGGACGCACACGCCGCGTACCGTTGCATCCTACGCCTCTTCCCTCCGCCATTTCCACGAAAATCGTGAAGTCTTTCGCACACCTGGAGTTCGACCTGAGGGGTTTTCACTTCCTCGGCAGCACTCGCTCATGCACTACGAGGATCGTATCTACGACTTCGGGGCACCGATTGGACTTTGCAGTTCAATAACCGAGTCCAAACATATCACAGCCGTCAAGGAGCCCTGGCGACGTTCCAGCAGGTTCAACGCACTTGGTCAGATGTTGCTTACGAACCAACGGCTAGATAAGCTCACTGCATGCCGCACCGACTTCGAAGCACGCAGGATGCTCGATGCACACTCCCCCATGGGCCTAGCGCCTGAACTATCTTGTAGAGGAGGTGAGCAAACCTACACTGGCCACGCCCTGAGGGTACTCCATCTAGCTAATGTGTGGTGGCGGGATGGCGGTTATATAGGCATGGAAGAAGCGGTCGGATCAGGGGGCACCACAAGCACAGCTCTCTTGAACGGCCCTTCTACCACGACGCGGCGACCTGCATCCAACGTTGGCCCAAATACAAAGTTGATCGTCAAGCTATCTAGAACCCCACGTGAGCATGAGCACTTACTTGTTGGAGTCCGCAATGGTGCTCACCACTGATGCCCACAAGAGACGAAGTCACCCCGACGTGTCGGGGCCCTCGGCAGCTACCTGGCCTGCCCCGAGCTCCCTAAGCTCCTTGGCCGCTTCCTAGCCAGCCAGCTTCAAGTCAGCCCTCCACACATTGCTGATCGCGAACGCATCCGCGTTTTCCCCTCTGCTAGAGCGGATTTCTACGATCCATGCGACACGCGATCTGACATGGAGGGACGACGGCACGAACGGATACGTGCAACTCGGAAGTGGCGGGGAACCGCCCCTCGCTACGACTGCGTATTCGTGAACCGTGAGCCATCGCTGGTCGGCCTACGAGGAATGGAGGTCGCGCGCGTCCGAGTCTTCTTCGACTTCAAGTACAAGGCGGCATCTTATCCTTGTGCCCTCGTGCACTGGTTCCAACGCATGGGTGAGGCACCCGATGAGGAGACAGGTATGTGGATGGCCCGGCCACTTTATCACGATGATGGCGCACAATTTCGCTCTGTGATACATCTTGACACCATCGTCCGTGCCGCACACCTTGTTGGAGTTGCAGCTCAGAGATACATTCTAGACGATGAGTTCGAATACACTTCTCTGGATAGGTTTGATGTCTTCTACGTCAACAAGTACGTTGATTATCATGCGTTTGACCTACTACATGAATGGAGTGTGTAGAATAGTGCTCCTCAATCAGTCACCGGGCTCTCGCGATTTGCGCACTAATCTCATGCTGTTCGTGGATGGCGGTATCCGTCAGGCCGACCGAGTCCGGAGTGATCTGAGCCTACCGTTCGGCTCTGCACCTTCGGCTGCCGGGCAATACGCGGGACGAGCGACCTCTCACGGCGCCTGGGGCCGATCTGAAACTCCCTGCCATCATCCGATTTGCTCGGCGACCGCTGCTCAGTCTGACAGCGAGGGGCAACGATCGCATCGTCGGCGGCTCAGAGGCCCCGGAAGCCGGCAGCAGCCGGCAGACCCTGACGGATGAGAACGTGTTTTGCTGATGTTGGGCTGTTTGTATGTATTTGTAGTACGTTCGACAGGCTCATGGCTCGGGGACTCGTAGAACGTTCAATAAGCATGCAGGAGAGTCGTCCAATACATGGGCTGAGTAAGTGAGCATCCATGCGCCTAGGCTTAAGAAATGAAACTCACCAAAGAGTGGCACCACATCGGCCTCCTTCAGTTGTAGTGACGCACGGCTACGCCATGGATGATCTGTTCCTCGACTACGTCGTCCTTCTTGGTCAACTTCGACATCCCGTACGCAGCCGTTCGGCCTGTGCGATAATCGTGCGAAGTAGGCGCCTTGTCGTCGTCAAATCTGCGGACGATGCCCACTCTCCGCAGCACGGGGCTTTCTACCATGGGCGCCAGCCTCACGTTGTCGTTCGCCAACGCGAAGTAGATGACGCCAAGGCGCGTGTAGCCCCGCTGGTCAGCGGGAGGCTGGCGAACACGGTGGATGGTGCCTTTGTAGAAGCCCCCAGAGAGGAACTCCATGCAATCTCCGATGTTCACAACCTAGCCGATGCGCGAGAATGAACGAGAGCAGGACAAGAAGGCAAGAGAGAACAGATATACCAGAGCATTGTCAATATGTTTGATCCAGCGCCATTTTCCGTCCTGGCAAAGGATTTGAAGCGCTGAGACGGGCTGGCTCCAGAGGACGGTAACAGTGCCAATGTCTGCAATGTAATATTGAGCGCTGACGAAGGGCCGAACTTGGTGTTCAGGCTTACCCGTGTGGCCTTTGAGCCAGACGTTTTTCGCTTTCTGCTCATCGTCCTCTCCGCGCGGATAGCTGGTCGAACCCCATGATCAACCGACACCCTGTGCTTTTTTGGTCGCTTGACGCACTACTTCATGAAACGTACTATGCCGGGGACGGTCAGCATTTCACTGCGACAAACAGCGTAGGAGGGGTACGCACAATACGTCTCCGAATCATCTTCCCAGCCATGCATCTTCGCAAAGCTATCCTCGGGGAGCTCTAGTCCTCGAGCGAGGATCCTGTACGTCAAACAGATATGACTATCACGCCAGGATACGCAGGGACGGCACACTGACTGCAGGATTGGGACGAGAATCTTGTTGTGGTTGTATTCGGCGAACGCGCGCAGTTCAGGGAAGAACGGTTGTACAGCCTTCGGGTGACTTTGCAGCTCCGTGACCGTCCGATGGGCTGTACTCAGCAACGCTCAGCATCGAACAACAACACGCCAGAACGAGGGCACAACGTACTGTTATACGTCTCGATCTGGTCCGGAACTCCGTTGTCGATCTCCTGCAGGCAGACGGGATCGTCGAAACCTAACCTTACCTGGCATCGTGGTCGAGATACGTACCCACACCTTGCGAGGCTTGAAGCCTCTGTAGGATCCGGTGCCCTTGATGTCGGACGTGTAGCGCTTCATCTCCTCTTCCGACACCTGGGTGAACGGGATGTTCGCGATGTCGAAGATGCGGTCGTTCTGCAATGCACCTCTGAGCGCGCAGTGCTTAGGACATGGTGAATGTGGGCGTACCTCAGCCTGAGTCAGCCCGTGATTGACGATATACATGAATCCAGACGTGTGCATCGCCTCGCACACCCGGGGCGTGAGCTCGGCACGCCCCTCGGGCGTCCCGGCATTTGAGAAGTCAATGATAGGGAGGTCCGCCCATTCCACTACGCGGTTGAAGTGAGCTGCGTTACGGGAACTCAAGACGAAAGTGTGAACGTACGATCCTCTTTGGTCGGGGGAGCCGGGACGTAATGAGGTGCAAACGGGATCGTCGGTGCAGGCATTTCCGTTTGTGAGGAAAATGTGGGGGACGGACGTTGGCCTCTTGACCGTGTTTATGTACCATTCTGGAGCTCTAGGATATTCGGTGCATCTTCACCTAGGGACATGAACCTTGGAACGTGCTATCTTGAACGGCCGCGGGAAGGATAACCACTCTGTGCGAATGGATAACAGGACTAACAATACAGCTGTGCGTTCGCGCGGGGAGCCGTTGTCTAACTTCCTTGGCACGAGGCGGATGTCACACGTAACCTACTATAGTTGGCCGTCAGCGGCCGAACGGAAGGGGGCGTGAAGAACGGAGTACAGCGACTTACCTCCGCAGAACAAGCTCTTGCTTCGAGGCATCTGTTGTAAACCGGCTTACCTTGTGAGAGCGCTTCACCCCTTCGTTCCACACCAGATAATCGCTCCAACACCCGTGAAGGATGTAGATAAGCCTGCGCAGCACATACTGTACCCACAGCCCAAAGCGTCTACAGGGGTATCGAAGTGTCCTACCGAGTCTAAGAGAAATACGTCCCGAACAGCACCGCGAAGAACGACAGCACGAGCACCACCGCCGCGGAGACGTGGAACCCAAAGTCGCTCCAGAAGTCGTTCACCTCGAACGCCGGCTTCGGCAGCGGGTCGACCCCGACCGTGACGCGGTGCACGGTCCCCGGCGCGTTGTCGTGCGTGAGGACGACGAGGGTCTGGTGCTCCTCGTCGTACGCGTGCTTGTCCTCGGGCTTGAGGCCGCGCACGACGAGCTTCCGCCCGTGCGCGAGCTGCGACGGCACGAAGATCTCCGTCCGGTTCGTCTTGAGCGGGGGGTAGCCCGCGCGCGGCGGGTCGTTCACGCTCGAGCGCCGGCTCCGGTGCTTGTCCGCGTCTGGGGAGTCGCTCGGGATGACCCACTCGAACGTGAACTCGCCTGTGTTCATCTCGTAGTCGAAGCGGAGGGGGATACCCGCCGTCTTCGCGGGGTAAGGGCGGACGACGGCCTTGAGGATGCGACCGCCGTTGTCGAGCGTCGGCGAGGTCTGGCGGTAGTCGAGCCATGACGTCGGCAGCGCACGCTTCTGGCTGAACCAGGAGAAGTTCTCGCCGTTCCAGTCGTCGCCGCGCTTGTCGTCGTTGTCTGGGTTGTAGTTCCACAACCTGCGAATGGTCAGTATCGTTGCTCTTGTTTCCACAGGGAGAGTCACTGACGTGAACCCGACGAGGGATCGCTCCAGAGCTGTGATCATAGCGTCCATCATCTTCGTCTGCCAGTCCCACCTATCGGTCTCGAACGCCTCCCCTTTACTGAAGCGGAAGCCCGTCAGACACGCTCACCCAGCAATGCTCTGCTACTCACTTCATGTCCATAGGGATACCGCATTCTCCGATGACGACAGGGGTCTCTCCCAGCGACCGGTACCCGGCTTCGACGATGTTGCGAATCTGGAGCGCGAAGTTGTCGCGCGCGCCCTTCTGACCCCAGTAGAAGGCTTTCAGTGGGAACATGCCCTGAAGGAGCCGAAGAATCAATCAAGGAACGGCGACTCCAACAGGGGCATAGGCTTACTCTAGATAACCCTTGCACGTTGACGGTGAAGTTGCCAAACGCTTTCATGAAGAGGGTATTGAGGTCGTACCTGCGGAGTGATGTCAGTCTGCGGCCTGAACCTGGGTGAAAGAGACGCCGTTTACCAGTGCGGGGCATAAACCATGTTCGTGGGCCTGCGCTCCGGAGTCCACGAGCTCGGGCAGAACTGATAAACACGTAGACTTCAATGCCGATTGCAGCCGGAGCGCCACGTCCGCAGGCTTACCTCGTTCGGGATGGGCTCCGTGAAGACAATCTTGTCGGGACCAGTCACAGTGCGCACACGCGCGGCCCACTTCTGCACGAACGGATAATAGAAGTCCGTGTACCAGTCCACGTCCCGGCCGGTATCCGGGTTGCGTTTGAAGTAGTTCTCGCGGAGCACCACCCCCTCGTTCTTCTTCTGGTCCCAGCCCCACACCCCGTGCATCTCCCACAGGCACTTGCCCTGGGTCGGGCCGTCCTCGCGCCACGCCTTCTGGCCGGCGGTATTGATGATGCGCTGTGAGGTCAGGCGAGTGGGCATCGGGAACGAGCGTGTCCAGTGGCCCACGGCTGTTGGGTGTCCGGCGCCCAACATGAACGACTGGAATGCGGTCGCTGCGGAAATGGGTGAATCAAAGGGAAACTGGACCGGCCCGCTTAACTTACGAACGTGACCCAGATGGAGATCGGTGTTGTAATCGAATGCGTGCATAGACTGCAGCTCGACGTATCCGCGGTGAGGTTCGTTCATGATCTGCCCTACAGTCAGGACTCAATCCAGATACGCATATAGTGACACTACCTCGAACCCAAGCACAGCCTCGAGGTCACCGACGTTGCGCGCAATGACTTCCCACATGTTGAGGAACGAATCTTGCAGGAATTGCTGAATGGAGACCTCTCGCCCGTCTTTCGTTCTGATCTTCAACTTCGGGGCAAACATGTCGCCTGCCCAGAAGCAGGTCCTGATACACTCATCGATGAGCGTGAGAAGCTGTCGAGGAGCGCAGCGAGACCTACGCCATCGTCGCAGCGGCGAGCTTTTGATACCCGCATGGCCAGAGACCGCGTTCGTCCTCGGTATGACCTCCGCCCTTGACACCCTTGAGCCAAGCAGCACCGGGCTCTTCGAGGCCGTGCAAGTCGAAGCCAACGGCCTCCAGCGTCCACGCGGGAGCACCGGACCCGCCAGTGTATCGCGACCAGACGTCTTGGTGGAGGGCGACGAATGCGACGAGGCCATATTCAGGGAACAAGGACAGCAGGTTGCGGACATAGTCCAGGTACTCCGTGTCATATACCTCGCTGGTGTAGCATGAGCTTTGGAGCGAAGGGCAGCATGCCAAATGAACGTACGGTCCGGAGTGCTCTACTGCCTCCCAGGTTATCAGGAAACGCACTGAAAGGCCGTCAGTATACTCCCAATACACTGAATAGTTTATATACCAAACGTCAAGCCCCAGCGTCTAAGTCGTGCAAGGTGATCGGGTGCCTCCTCGAGGGGAAATGGTCTACCGACGAACGTGACGTCGGCATGGTTTGCAGGGAACGAGTCGTGATCATGGTTCACTGGACTTCGCTACAGCTCAGACGTCTGCATATGTTGTGCCCAAGATCCTGAAGCAAACGTACGTCTTGCAGTTCCCTGACAGGTTCACTCCTCGCGGGATGCAGGTCCGGCCCAACGCGTCGAAGAAATGTCGACCATGGATAGAGATTTTCCCGCCTGTTCCTCTCTTGGACCAGTCGTGGGCATACGTGGCCGTGGGTGTGCTGGCAGCGTCCGGACTATCTTGTCCGACTAGTATGAACGAGGCATCGGAAGCAGTGCGAGAGAGCATAGGCCACAGTCGACGAGCAGAGCCCTTATACTCTGACTTATGTGCCTAGAGTTTTCTTCACGTCCGCAGAGACTCAGAGGCTTGGAGGTCTTGCAGAGGACACGCGAGGGATAAACGGATATAGGCGGTGTGGAGGAGGTCAGGCAAGGACTTGTGGCTGCAGCCTGCACGTCCAGCCCGTCGTAACGCTACCTGCCACGTGGCTGATATTGTACAACATAAGCGCCCTATCAAGGGACGGTACGACCTGCCAGAAAATCTTGGGGTTGCCTCCCGGAGATGCTACTTATATGGGAAAGTTCTAAGTAGTCCGCTTGTCTACGGAGTACATATTTCTCATTGCGCCGGAGCTACCCCCATCATGTCTCGACCGCACTGGATATCAGCGCCCAGGGCCCCAGGAGCCCTCGGCAGGCGCTATATACCCGTGCGGAGCGAGTGTACATATATAACCTCGTCAATATGAGGGACCCTCCGTCGTTCCTCCCCTTGCGCTTCCAAGATACGGTCATCTACTCAACCACCACTTGAGCTCAGTTGTCAGTTGACAACAGGATCGGCGTCATAATTGCCAGTAAGCCTGCATAGCTAATAGGCGCCCTCTGTAGGCGCATGATTGTTGATGTCTTCCCACGATGCAACCAGGTGGTACTTGTTGCACTCAATAACCGGAAGGCCAACCGTTGAACAATCCCACCATGTCGACGCTCACATATACCTCAATTGAAGAGATACCAAAGGTTGTATCGTCTTCGTGCATCGTACCTCGTGCGGGCACACTTATAGGCCCCATTCGTAGATCCACGAGCGCGCGCGGCAAGCGTTCCTCTCGGGCAAGACCAAGTCCATCGCCTTCCGCAAGGCCCAAATTGCCCAAGTCGGGTACCTTCTCAAGGACAACGAACAACGCTTCAAAGATGCTCTGCTAGCCGACTTCGGTCGCGCTCAGTTTGAGACGCAATTGTATGTTGTTATGGACTCGGAGGGCGTCGAGTTTCTATACACTGACCGCATGATGTCATGCACATCAGCTCGGACTTCACTCCGGTGTACATGGAAGTCCGCTCATGCTACGACAATGTCGAGAAGTGGTCGAAACCCCAAAAGGCAGAGTTCAACTTCAACTTCTTCGCCATGGGTCCGAGGACCAAGGCCGAGCCGAAGGGCGTCGTCCTCCTGATTGCGCCTTTCAACTTCCCGGTGTTCCTCGTTCTCTCTCCTTTGGTAATATGCTCTTGATGGTTACGCATCTTTACCTAGACTAAAGCTGAAACCGTCTAGGTCAGCGCCATTGCCGGCGGTAATGCTGCCGTGATCAAGCCCTCAGAGCAAATTCCCCGGTTCAGCGCTCTCCTCGCCGAGCTGATCCCGAGGTACCTGGACAACGACCTATACCACGTTGTCAACGGCGGTCCAGCCGAAACCACCAAGGTATGTCTGCCTCAGTAGATGCGTAGAGCGATTGCTGACGCTACGACAGCTTCTCGAGCTACGCTGGGGCCATAGTAAGTACCAACCCCTCCACCGAATAACTGACAGCAGTTGTGACGTTTCACCACAGTCTTCTATGTTGGTACGTGATTCCCATACGAAGGGCCGGGGACATGCACCGCAGCTGACTGAATCAGGAAACGGGCGCGTCGGCCGTATCGTCGCCACGGCTGCGGCGCAGAACCTCACTCCTGTCACCTTGGAGGTACGCATACTGAGCACTCGTACTCAATCCCCAGGAGTCTGATATCTCTGCTCTGTGTAGCTCGGAGGTATCACAGGATTCCTAGTAGCGTGCGAGATGCTGTGTGCTGAGTACGACGTATAGGCAAAAATCCTGTGGTCATCGATCCGAAGGGCGATATCAAGACTGCAGCGCGCCGGATCCTCTGGGGTCGCTTCTTGAACGCTGGCCAGGTACGTGCGCAAGCCAACATTCGTTCAGTCTGAATGCAGTGGGCTGATTACATTGTATACAGACGTGCTTGGCCCCCGAGTATGTCCTCGTCCCGAAGGATTTCCAGGACAAATTCGTAGAAGAGCTACTCGAAGTGTACGCACAATTCCCCAAAGACCGAACCCGCACCTGACCACAGACCGGATAGCTACCGCTCGTTCTACCCTGAGGGCCCGGAGAAGTCGGACTCGTTGACCAGGATTATCTCGGAGAGGCAGGCTGCCCGCATCAAGGACATGATCGACCGAACACGGGGCAAAATCGTCGCGGGTGGGAACGCGGACGTGCCTAACCGCTACGTCGCGCCCACCATTGTCAAGGATGTGCCGGAGGACGATTCCCTCATGGAAGAGTGAGTGCCTGCATCGCAGTGGCATGGGTGTGCAATAACCGTATGCGTCACGCTAGCGAGATCTTCGGGCCTGTGTTGTTGATTATACCTATCGCGAGCCTGGACGATGCGATTGCATTCATCAACGCGAGGTAAACATAACTCCGCTTGCTCCACAGGCGCATGACTTACCGTTCGTTTCACAGGGACTACCCGCTTGCTGTCTATGTCTTCTCCAATGACAAGAAGTTCCAGAAGAAGGGTACGCTTTCGCGTCATTTCTTGCACCGTAAGCGTGGGTTGACACCCCCTCCGCCGCGAAGTCTTCGACAACACTCAGAGCGGCTGCGCGTCCGCGAACGAGACGGTCATCAGTGCCGGAGGTATGCCGACTAGACTCCCACTCACGACCGCACTCACCGTTCTCTGTCAGTCCCTGGACTTCCCATGGGCGGTATTGGCGGTAGTGGTTGTGAGTATCTGGTCCTCGCCTTCTTGCCGTGCGTATCCTGATGTACTCTGGGAAGACGGATACTACACTGGAAAGCAAGCATTCGACGAATTCACCCACATCCGCGCCTTCCTCGACAACCCCAGCTGGTAAGTCCATCGCCGCCACGTCGTTCGAGATCTCACGACGCTCACCTCGGCGCGCATCAGGGTCGACAAAGTCGCTCTGGGCATCCGTTACCCTCCCTACAAGGTACCCGCCCGCACCCTTTTTACCCTCGTTTGTGCTCGAAACTGATGTCCACAACCCGCACAGCCAAGCAAGGCCCTGGAGCTGCTCGCGCCCAGCCTGCCGCCGCGCCCGGCGGGCGGCAAGCCGGGCGGGGGCTCGGCGAAGAGGTGGGCGTTTTGGTTCGCAGTCGCTGCGGTTGGCGCGGCGTCGGTGTTGTTGACTCGGAAGGGGCCCGACGGCGCGGTCGGCCTGATCCTCGCACAGTGGCGCAAAGTTGTGAGCTCCTCGGCTTGAGCGCTGTGTTCGCATTGCTGTGGATTCGTACGTCATCGGCCGTTGTGTCAGAGAATCATTATGGTGCTCACGGATTGGTGCAGGCGAATATGTGGGACATAGGCTTATCCGTTGTTGCTTCCCCTTCCGTTCGTCTGAACGTCTTCTGAATTACGTCCGTCTATGCCCGGAATATGGCGCATGGGCGTTGGAGTGAATATGTTTCACCGACAACCGGTAATCGTCAAGGTGCGCACTTGGGTGATGAATGTCCTGCCTTACGCGGGAGTTATGGGCGAAGGGAAGGTCGCGTACAGGGGAAGGGCAGTTGGGAACGCGAAAAGGGAAACCGAGAGGTGTGACAGACCAGGAGCGGGATGCGGACGAAGCGGCGACCGTGCGCATCCAGTACGAGGTGAAGGCCGAGAGTGCGCAAGGTACGAAGGGAATGCGATGCGACACGAGGACGGCGTGTGTTTCGTGCGTCAAAGGTGGCTGCAACGAGAACGTATCATCAGTATGCTCCTCGACGTCGGAGTACCCGGAGGAATCTGTTGGTGGTGCTCAGTGGGGAGAAGGAGGATGAATATTGTTGGTGTCTGACACCCAAATGATGTTCGGGGCACGCGCCGCCTTGCGCGTGAAATGTGAGCTGCTCGCAGGTTTGTCACGCCACTACTACTAGCTGCCCATCCTCTACATCGCAACTACCTACTGCGGAAGAGGTAACGGAAACTAGGTGCCAGCGGGAAATATAGCGTGGAGGGAGAATATGCACTACGGAAGGCGGCCAACAACTGTTGGGGACGCCTCTGAGCCCGCGCGACTCGGAGCTATGACTGCCGCCTCCGACGCGCACTGGGCGGGCTCGTTATACCCGTTCATCGTCGAGAGCTCAGCACCGTGGCCCGGCAGAAAATACATATCGGCATACAATGCACTGTGTTGTACAACAGCAACAAGATGTACAGCTCGATGGGTTCTGGCGACAAGATAGTCGATCCGCGACTCGTTCTCGCAATGTGGTATAACCGCCGGTCTAACTGGAGTTTGCCTACACGGGAGCAAGGTATTCTGCTTTCATCCTCCCAACCTATCGCGTTCAAAGGGCGTCAAATTGGGGCGAAACGGCGCCAGAAGATACACACACGTACCGGTGGGGTCTCCTTGCCGATAGCCTCATGCGTGGAGGTGAACGTTTGACTTTCGTCGACTCTGAAGGTGGCGAGGGGTATGGTACCACCGGCATTAAGAGTGACGGTGTCGGAATTGCCTCGAACGAACTCTCGAGAATTCAGGCTGCGTGACGTATCAGTGTGCGTGCCAGATATAGGGGGCGTGGGTCGACACGCACGAGGTCAGGACCGCATTGACATCCACTGCAAATTCCGCGGCGGCACGTTTCAGTAGCGGCACGTTAGTGGGTGTGCAGCACGAGCGCGAGGACTCACTCTTCCCCATCAGCATGTTACAAAAAAGGACGTAGAGCTTTGTCGGGGTCACGAAGTACTGCCAGTGATCAACGCGAAACCATCACCGTACTGTCATGAAGGTATAGCGTAAATACTGACCACAATGAGATTGACGACGACTACGAGCCTATCATGAGTGAATACGGGCATAAGGCACGTAGATGCTGATTGTACATACGTTGACAGCAGGCTGGTGCTGATAACAATAGAAATAAGCCTCGAGATCATGCTATCGGACCTGGGGAGTCACTGGTCAGTTGTCACTGTGGAGGTAGCAGCTGAAGAAATGGCAGCATACTTGGGTAGTCCGGTTCGCCCGCGGCGAAGATAGTACACTAGCGATCCGACGATGATGGTGTCGCCGGCGATGATCAGGGCAAGGCTCGTGCACGCGTATACCTAGAGAGATCGTGATGCAGGCGGCTAGTATGTGCAGGGTGAGAACGCACCCTGAGCTAGTATCCTCAGGGAGCTACCTGGACGGCTGGGTTGTAGAAAGCTTATCGCCGTGGACACGTCGGTTGGAAACCCTCTGAACGAGACCGGTCTCACCGCGTGGTCCGGAGAACCAGCATCAAACCGAACACTGAAATTGAGTACATCAGAATCAAGTATGAACGGTATCGCAGCGCGCCAGCTAGTCTACAACACGAAGGAGACAGGCGCTCCCAGGGCTCGTGCCGTCATCCAAGCAGGTAGCTATTCCCGAAAATCAAGTGAATAAGGTTACTGGACCTCAAACCCTTGATGTTTGTGATACGGGACGTGTATACACGGTAGTGGGATTAGAGTTTTTGACAGAACGTCTGATACTGCGTTCCAATCGTGGCTTTACGTCGCTCTCAGGCTGGACAGCGTCCAACGCCGTGCCAACCTACCGGCCCGTATGAATATGTACCGACGCCGTAAGGGTGTGTCAGGTTGGCGATGAACGCTTCGAGACTGCTCCCGTGCCGCCCGGTGAATAGCTTCGAGACCGGGGAGTCTATTGTTGCGACTGACGCGTGGAGAGCTGATCCGTGAGGACAGATGAGCGGCTAGAGTGGTGGGTCGTCAAGAGGCGCGCAGCAGGTCAAGGAAGAAGGAAGATGATGCATGCCTTTGCCCACGCTGCTGGCATGCGCGCACAAAGGGTACCCGACAGAAGGTTGCGATCAGGTTCGGAGAAGGAGAAGGTCCAGCGCGCGCTCAATCTGCGAACCTCCGACTGCCCCAAACACTGGATCTCTTTCTCAAAGCTTCCACTTACAATCGCCGTGACATAGGCAGCGAATTTTTACTCCTACCACGCTGACCATCACGGGCCTACCAAAGGGAACAGGGACAGCGACCCGTGTCGAGACCGATGCTCAGTGTTCGGTTTCTCAGGGCGGGGTACGTACCCTCCTGCTTCGAGACGCGCGCGCCCGAGAATGCCGCGGGTTCTAGTGGATGAAAGTCAAGGTTTCTCGGGGAGCCAGGCCCCTAGAGCAACGCGCTGTGTGGGAAGCTCGCGGCCGGATGGCAGCCGATGCAGACACACCGCTGCCGTGCTTCGATCCTTCCCCGTGCAGCAGCACTGTGCCTGTGCCAACAGGCAGATATCGCCCCCGGGTATGGTCCCCTAAAAAGCCAAAGCTGCATTGCGCCCCCTCTCGACGCGTGTCCTCTCGTCCTCTTCGTTCGCAGCACAACCACATGGGCGCAAACCACTCTACGCTTGTCGTCAGCGATCCCCTCCAGTTCGCCTCTCAGGACGTCAGCGATGACCACTCTCGCTGGCGCACGTACGACTACGTCGTCGTTGGTGGCGGTATACCTCCTTGATTGTCTCCCAACATGACATGTTCTAAACATGCTGTAGGCGCGGCCGGTTGTGTCCTCGCCTCGAGGCTGTCGGAAGACCGGGGGTCAACCGTCCTCCTTCTTGAAGCCGGGAAAGGGTTGCCCAGTTCCTATTATTCCTCATTCTGTGCGCGTACTGAAAGCGTTACTCGTTTGCTTACAGCCACAAAGGGGACGTGCCGACGAGGATACCATTTGGTTTTTCGAGGATCTTCAGGACGCCCATTGATTGGAATTTGTACACAACGTAAGCCTCAGCATCCTCTCTCTTTCGATGGTGCATGTAATGCTCATATACACCCGTGACTAGGGCTCAGCCCGGCCTCGCTGGTCGCGAAGCTTACTTTCCTCGGGGAAAAATTCTAGGTGGTACAAGGTAATTGACCAACCAGCATATGAACCACGCGAGACTGCTCAACTATCTCATTGCAGTGCCACCAATGCGCTTATCTACCACCATTGCTCCCCCGAGGGTACGCAACCACTTGGCCGCCGGTGCTCAATTGTCGAACACTGACTCTCCCTCCGCAGATTTTGATGAATGGGTTTCCTTAGGCGCCGCGGGATGGTCGTATGCCGATCTGGCCCCGTACGTCGTTTCTCTCTGAATGCGTTCTTGTACCAGCTGACTCGTATCCCAAACTTCAGGTACTTCAAGAAATCCGAGAAATTCACCCCAAGCACCAAGTATAAGGACGTAGACATGTCCACACGGGGTCTTCAAGGCGTCTGGCAAACCAGACATTCTCCTGAGGTTGCTGTGAGTGTCAAGCACATGTAGCAGGATTCATATGTTGAGCCACGTCCCAGCCCATCGACAACTACGCCATCGAGGCTTGTCAAAACCTGGGCATACCATACGTTGGGTATGGGTTAGCAGCTTCATATGCTAGCCCACTGGTTTACGCGCGTTGCAGCGATATCAATACGTCGAAGGGTACCATGGGTGTGACTCGCCTGACCGGGAATATCAACGCGAAGGGGCAGAGTGCGTGCTCCCCTCTCACCAGTATGTCGATGGCGCCCGCTCAACAAAACAATTCACTTCACAGGGGAATCTACGGCGACAGCGTATCTAACCGATGAAGTGCTCTCCCGACCCAATCTGACCGTTGCCACCACTGTCTTGGTTGAGAAGATCCTCTTTGATAAATCGGGCGTACCTCGGGCAATCGGGGTCGAGCTCTCTATAAGTCCAACATCGCCTAGGTACCGTGTTGCAGCGTCGCGCGAGGTCATCCTCTGCGCAGGCAGTGTGGGAACACCGCAGATCCTGATGCTTTCGGGGCTCGGTCCCGTCGAGGAACTCGAGAAGCACCGCATTGACGTGATACGCCCCCTCCCTGCGGTAGGACGCAATTTCATCGACGTACGTGATCAATGTTTGCCCCAAGACCCCATTTCTGAATGAGCTTCTACAGCATGTTTCGACTGGTCCGCTTCCCTTCCGGGCGAAACCGGGATTCACCTACGACTACATCACCGGGAAATTCTCTGGACTGCTCGCATACTTCCGGTGGCTCCTATTTGGTACGGGTCCGCTCTCCGCAATGGCCTGGCCTTCTGCCGCCTTCGTGCGTTCGACGGATCCCAGGTACCGCGCTGCTTTCGTCGTTCATCGTTCAGAGACTCACCTAGGTTTGCCACATAGACTCCCATACGGGCGAGGACAGGAGGAGCCCGCGAAGGTCAAGGATCTCACAACTGGCCCGGGAGCGCCGGACCTCGAGCTCATCTGGCTGCCCCTCACTGTCTTCGACGACCGATTCGTGAAGCCACCGCCCGGGACCAATGGTGCCTCCCTCGTACGTCTATTTGCATGCCCCCGTAGACAGGGTATATCCCTGGGTATCTCTGACCTTGTCCCAGGCCGCTCTCATGCTCCGCCCTGAGAGCCGGGGACAGATCACGCTGAAGTCCCGCAGCGCCTGGGACGCACCCCTCATCGACCCGAAGTGAGTACCGACTAGCATTGCCTACCCAGCGCCGGAGAGTTCTTACATTGCGGCAGCTGTCTGGCCACCCAGAGTGACATGAATGTCCTCATCCGCGCGACGCGTCTCCTAATGCGCCTTGCGCGCACGGAGCCGCTCGCGTCCACGCTCGACCTCAGACCTCACTCGGACGACAAGACGTCTTCGTGGTGGCTGTGCGATGCCGACCCGGACAAGGTCAGTCTGCCACCCTGCCGAGCTGCACGACGTCCACACAACTCTGTCTCTGACGTCTTGTCGCCCACTGGCAGGTTACCGACAGTGACCTTGAGGAGCTCCTCCGCCAGTCCGCGCTACCCGCCAAGCACCCGGTGCGTGACGTCTTGTTCTGAAGCGTCCTACGTTGCTCACATTTCACGCTTGGATGGTGCTGGTTAGGTCGGAACGGCGCGCATAGGGACGTCGCAGGAGAACAGTGTCGTGAATGCCGAGCTACGCGTGCACGGGGTGAATGGCCTGCGGATTGTGGACGCATCGGTCTTCCCCTCTCAACTCTCAGGGCATCCGGCGGCAGTCATCGTCGCTATGGCGGAGAAGCTGGCGGACATGATCAAGCGGCCTTCGGCCTGAAGGGGCTGAGGGTAGTGCATACAACATAGTGTCTTGTCTGTGAAAGACGTGTGTGTGAGTATAAGCGCGCGACTGGGACCACCTTGTCTACTTATGTTGTTGTTGCTACTATGCGAATGGAGCCCGTACATCACGGCCCTGCAGTTGAGGTTCTCATAGTCGTCCCACGAGTTTCACATGCCCAAGTAGCGTGACTCGCAAAGGCCAGAATTACGATGGGCGCTGCCATGCCCGCTACCCATACTACTGTGCAATCACTATCAGGAGTGTCTCGGGGGCAGTAGTACTTACTATGCACGTCCATGGGAACAGTCCGGGCGCATCACGGACGAATAACCGTGGCAGCGCCCGACTTTGTTGCAATATACACGGCGTTCACGCGCACCGGCATGTTCACACGGGCGCGAATCGCACGCTGTGTCCTCTATATAACGACTACGATGTGGGAGCGGACTCGCCACGGACGTTGAACCATCCGGCCCGTGAAACTGAGCTATCATGCCGACCGCGTTCTATACGCCCATTGAAGAGATCCCAAAGGTACGTACAACGCGTCCTACTACGTCCACCTAAGACGCCGCCTGAAGTCTCGATGCTGTCAGATTCACAGCCGTGCGCGACAAGCGTACCGTTTGGGAAAGGCCAAGTCAATAGCCTTCCGGAAGGAGCAGATCTCGCAGGTCGGATACCTCCTGAAGGACAACGAAGAACGGTTCGTCGACGCCCTCAAGCACGACCTCGGACGGCCCAGCCAAGAGACGAAGTTGTACGTCCACCGCGCACGCGCGTCACCACTGTCAACGCGCGTGAACACTAGCAGCTAGACTGACGGATGGGGAGGGGGCGCAACACAGCTTCGACTTCTCCGTGGTGTACGCGGAGGTGCGGATGGCGTACGAGAACGTGGAGAAGTGGGCGGGGGCGCAGAAGCCCGCGTTCGACCTGCACTTCTTCGCGATGCGCCCGCGGATGCGCGCGGAGCCCAAGGGCGCGGTGCTCGTCATCTCCCCCTTCAACTTCCCCGTCTTCCTCACGCTGTCCCCGCTGGTGAGACCTCGTGCGCGTGCGCCCGAGCCGAGTGAGTGGTGGTGAACTGATTCGTTTGCGTGTTTGCGCGAAGGTCGGGGCGATCGCTGCGGGCAATGCGGTGGTGATGAAGCCCTCGGAGCAGACTCCGGCGTTCAGCGCGCTGCTTGCGGAGCTGGTGCCGCAGTACCTTGACCCGGAGTTGTACCATGTCATCAACGGTGGCGTCCCGGAAACCACAAAGGTACGCACCGGTGGTCTTGAAAAGTCCGAGTCACACGACTGATGTGGCTTTTAGATTCTGGAGCTCGAATGGAATCATAGTGCGTACGCCGCACCAGCTCCTATACGTGGTGTGAGCTGACGAGGGTGGTATATAGTCCTGTACACCGGTGAGGCGAAGTCGGACTTCTGCGGCGCGGCCGAGGTAGAGTTGCTCATGCTACACAGGTAATGGTCGGGTGGCTCGCATCATCGCGCAGGCCGCGGCGAAGCATCTCACGCCGTTAACGTTGGAGGTGAGTGCTCACGCGTACGACCACCCAAGACGCCATGTCGAGCATTCTTGGCTGACAACTCCGCGGACAGCTCGGCGGTATGTCTGACGGTATCTGCGAGTACAACACGGGTTAGCTTGACGCATACTCTGCGGCGCAGGGAAGAACCCCGTCGTCGTAGATCCAAAATGCGACGTGCAGCTGACCGCCCGACGACTGGCGTGGGGCCGGTTCTCCAACGCAGGACAGGTTCGTAGCGAGAGCCTTGAACATGCGCACTTGTACTCACCTCGTCTGGTCCGTAGATATGCTTGTGCCCCGAGTACGTGCTCGTCCCCGAGGGCTTCCAGGACACCCTCGTAGAGGCGCTCAAGGAAGTGTAAGCCCACCATCTCGTACTCACTTGCTCGCCGCGAGATGGACGCATCTGATATTGACTGTGATTGGGATAGCTATCATTCGTTCTACCCCGACGGACCAGAGAAGTCCGACTCGTTCGGGCGTATTGTCTCAGAGGCGCACACCGAGCGGATCAAGGGGCTGATCGAGGAGACGAAGGGGACGATCGTGCTCGGGGGCCAGACGGACGTGGCGCAGAAGTATGTCGCGCCGACGGTGGTGAAGGACGTCCGGGGCGACGATGCGCTCATGCAAGAGTAGGTGGCCGAGTGATACGAGGGGCCCGCGTGAGGCTGATGGTGAGTGTAGGGAGATCTTCGGACCGGTTCTTGCCCTTGTACCTGTGAAGGACGTTGACGAGGCTATCGAGTTCATCAACCAACGGTAAGTGGCCTTGGTCAGTCAGAATGACACGAGTCTGTACGAATCACCGTGGCGTGTAGAGAGCATCCCCTCGCTGTATATGTCTTCTCCTCGGACAAGGCTTTCCAGAACAAAGGTGAGCCCACACAGTGAACTGCGCGCTTCGCACAGTTGAACGAAGAACGTCAGTGTTCGACAACACTGAGAGTGGCGCCACCGTCGCGAACGAAACCATCATCAGCTGTGGAGGTATGTCCGCTGCTACAGTCCGTCGTCTGCTGGATTTCTCACCACCTTTCTACAGTTCCCGGTTTGCCCATGGGTGGGGTCGGCGCAAGCGGATGTACGCACCTCTGTTCAACCTGAGCGCTACTCACATTCATCCGCGTTCCAGACGGGTATTATACCGGCAAGCACGCATTCGACGAGTTCAGCCACCTGCGCGTATCCATCGACAACCCCGCATGGTACGTCTCGTGCTTGTCTATTGGCAGGTACGGAGGTGTTGATCACTTTCTGCAGGGTAGACAAGGTCGCGTTCGGGTTCCGTTACCCTCCCTTCAAGGTGCGCTTTCGGGCTCCTGTATGCGTGGAGACTGACCGTAACCACTACCTCGTCCAGCCGAGCAAGCAACTGCAATCTCTGGGATCCTCGCTCCCGCCCCGGGTGGGAAAGGGCAGGGCTTCGTCGGCGAATGGGAAGAGGTGGGAGTTCTGGCTCCTCTTCGTGGCAGGCGCAGGTGCAGTGATACTGACGGGGTATGGCCGGGGTCTGTGGAGCAGTTGAGGATGGTGATCGCAGACTGTGGGTACTGGGGGCGGTTGGCATCCGGCGGCGTCGAAGAGATGAACGTTCGACGTCTTGAAGGGGGGAATGCATACACCTCCCATATATTTTAACTCGCTTGTACCGAGATATTGTGAGCTCAGAGCAGCCTTGACACAGTAGAGCCTAGGTGCGAGGTGGGACGACGAAACGGCAGAACAAGGGTGATTCCGAGTTGACGCGGACGTTGTTGCCAGATTGGTCCCCCGAGAGATTACATCGCACAGACCGGTTTTGGATGCGACCTTGAGTAGCAGACTGACCTTGTATGCCTAGACGGAAGCGCATGCAGAAGAGTGTGCAACGGAGCAGTAAGATCTAGTGAATTATAGATGACATATCATACGACCTGGGCGACGCGTCAGAAGGAGGCGTTAATGCAGAGGAATATCCTGTGCTTACCTTGGGAGCCAAAGAGACGATCTTCCCCCAACCCTTCATACGAAGGTCCGCGCTGACGACTCCACCGATACGCGTGCCGAGCATCTCGCGCTTGTTGTTCAGGAGTACGGCGGCATTGTCGTCGAAACGGACGAAGCGGCCGTCTGGCCTGCGCACGGCTTTCCTCGTGCGGACGATGACAGCACGGCGGACGTCGCCCTGCCGGACCTTGGCCGCGGAGGCGGAGGTCTGGCCTGATATTGGGCGTGCGCGCTTTACGACGCAGACGATCTCATCGCCGACGGAGCCCCAGCCGTTGTTGACCTTTTGCTTGAGGACGTTGACACACTCGACGAGGAGGGCGCCCGAGTTGTCGATGACCTAGCGGGAGCAAGGGGCGTCAAGCGGGGCGAGAGGGAGGAGAGAGGACGGGAGTACGTTGAGGGTTCCCTTGAGGCCGATCATGCGTCGCTGCGGGGGCGGGGAGACTGAGAGGGAGGAGGAGAGAGGAGAGAGAGGAGAAGCTGTCCGCGGTCGAGGCCTGGAAAACAGGAGATATGACCTGGGATATGACGCGGCAAGGGGGGCTTACAGGGGCAAATGAAGCCTAATAAGGCGTTATGATTGGCGGGGAGGACGGGCGCCTGAGTGTGCTCCTGGCCACCACCGTCGTCTGTGTGCATCTCCCAGTATCTCCCAGTTTCCATCGCCCCCGCCGCTGCTCGTATATAATGGCCTCCCGACGCGGCAGCACGAGCGTCGTGCTCCCCTCCGGTCAAACCCTCCCGTCCTACACCAGGTCCAGCGAAGATGACGACGGCCTGCCTCACGCTACCAAGAAGTACGTTTGCAGACATCCTCCCCCGTTCCCCCGACTCGACTCCAGCGATCGGTGACAATCACAGGAAGATGGCGGACCACCTCCGCAAATACGAGTCCCTGTGAGTCCCCCCGCTCCGCTAGAACCACGTTCGGGCCTTCACAGGCGCGAATCCGCACCCAGGTTCACCCTCACGCCTCAGCGGATGCGCATCATCGTCGAGGCGTTCAAGGAGTCACTGGAGCTCGGGCTCGCCAAGCATGGGCAGGTCGTGGTGCGTACCTCCTGTCTGCTAGAATTGCGCCATGTCCGAGCGTTACCCCTTTGCAGCCCATGATCCCCACCTATGTCTTCGGCTGGCCATCAGGACAGGAGACGGGCAAATATCTCGCAGTCGATCTCGGTACGTTATCGTTGGTCATAGTGGTCGTCGTTTTTCAGTGGGCTCCGTTGCGCCCTGGACTATTGCTGTTACGGCCATCTGAATCGAGTATGTATCGCTGACCGATTTGTCTCCAGGTGGTACCAACCTCCGTGTGTGTTTGGTCACACTCGAGGGTGATGGCAAATTCGAGATCACGCAGTCCAAATACCGCCTATCGGAGGAGCAGAAACAGGATGACGGCCAAAAGCTCTTCGACTTCTGCGCAGAGTGCCTGAAGGCGTTCATCGACTCTAACATCGAGGCCGAAGTCATCGAGAAGGACCACATCCTCCCCCTCGGTTTTACAGTGAGTATTTCGGTGGCTTGCCTGCCAGCTCGCCTGATGACTGACCTATTCCGCAGTTCTCCTACCCATGCTCGTAGGTTGATCGCGCTTTCTGCCCCTACAACCCTCTCACAAATCTCGCAGACAAGACCGGATTGACCACGGTGTCCTCATCCGGTGGACGAAGGGTTTCGGTGCTGCAAACACCGAGGGCCACGACGTCGTGGCCATGTTCCGCCAATCGCTCGCGAAACATGTACGCTCTATCTCTGACCCATCGCATCTATCGCCGCTGACGTCATCTACGGGTCGACAGTCCGTGCCGGCGGAGGTCGTCGCCCTGACGTGCGACACGACGGGGACGCTGATTGCGTCCCATTATGTGAACCCGAAGACTCGTATCGCGTGCATCTTTGGAACGGGCTGCAATGCCGCGTACATGGAGCGCGTGGGCGATATACCCAAGATCGCGAACCTCGGCATCGACCCGAATGCTGAAATGGCGATCAACTGCGAATGGGTGAGTTTGTGTTTGTATCTGGAGGGAGTGAATCAGCTGACTGTGAGGCTGCAGGGAGCATTCGATTCGTTCGAACATGAGAACCTCCCACGGACAAAGTACGACATCATCATAGACGAAACATCGAACAAACCTGGCGAGCAGGCATTCGAGGTACGCGTCCACCTTCTTCCACTCCTAGACTGGCCCCTGAGCGACGCTTCCAGAAACTCATCTCCGGGCGATACCTGGGCGAGATCCTCCGGCTGATCATCTGCGAGCTGATCGACGAGGGCGTGCTCTTCCTGGGGCAGAACACGTACAAGATCGAGATCCCGTACTCGTTCGACACCGCGTTCCTCTCGCTCATGGAGTCGGACCCGACGGACGAGCTGCTAATGATCATCGGCATCTTCTCGCATTTCTTCGCGCTCGAGACGACGCTCGCCGAGCGCCAGTTCTTCCGCGCACTCGCGAAGCTCGTCGCACGCCGCGCCGCGCGCCTCTCCGCGTGCGGCATCGCCGCGATCGTGAGCAAGATGGGATACCTCGAGGAGGGCTGCGCCGTTGGCGCGGACGGGTCGCTGTACAACAAGTACCCGATGTTCGCGGAGCGGATACACGAGGGCCTGCAGGACATCTTTGGGGAGAAGGGGAAGTGCGTATCGTGTCCCTCGATCTGTTGCGTTCGACACGGGTTGGCTGACGGGTGTGTACAGGAACATCATCACGACGCACGCGGAGGACGGCAGCGGCATCGGGAGCGCGATCGTCGCGGCCATGACCAAAGTCAGGCGCAACGCGGGCATCTACCCGAACCTATGAAGCGCCACCTCCCGCCGCCGCACACCACCGTGACTGCAAACCTGATCGACCAGTTCCAACAGCGAGGGGGGTAAGACAGGGAAGAAGAGAGGAGAGAGGGGAGAGAGAAGAAGTCAACGACGCAAACCTACCGACCATATCCCGTGTACACGTACGAACTTCAGCGTCACCATCCATCACCCACTGCGGATGCGTCTGCATCTTGTGTATCGCTTACTGCTACTTTTTTGTGCCAGGCGTGGCCGTATGACTAGAAGGACTTTGCTTCACTTTCTTCGCCCGTCCGGTCCGTCTCACATATCATAAGTGCGTCGTTGCGCTACTCAGCGTTCACGCCGGCGGGGGACACACCTACTGCCGCGCGCTGGTGGTATGGTTTGTGCGGGTACATTGGTCGGGGCAGGCGGTCTCCCGGTTAGTATGTGGGGCCCGTGTTCGCACCAACGCCGTCAGACAGAGTAACGCCCAGATTTACGAAGCTATGTCAACGTTACATCCGTTCATAGTCGCAGCTCTGCACTCGATGATGACGAGGAGATAAACCGTGTGCGAGAACAACAGCGTATGCCGCTTATATGTAGCACTACCGGTGAGTGCTTCTGCTTGTGACCGTCTTTCGTCGACGGTCTCAGCTCAACGATGGACTGTACGCGATGGTGTGGATCAGAAGCATTATCCGAGCTCTGTAGCTACCGGTGGCCACCAGATCCTCGTCCTCGGGATAGTCGTTTTGTGCGGACGCGCGTAAGCTCAATACACCTGTGGTCATACAACCTGAACTTGCGAGCGGGGTGAGACGTAGGTACGTGAGCGTTGCATGAATTGTCACTTGTGACTCTCCTCACTGGCGAACCAGTGGGTGTCATATACTACACAACATAGCGCAATTCTGGATATCCTAGAGAATGATCACTTCTCGCATGATTGCGGAGTGATCGAGAGCTTCGAGTGCGGGGGAATAGTGGAACTGGAGAATCGCCGTGTCAGTCGCATGCTACAAAGGCTAGGTGGAACCAGTCCAAACTCACCATCGGTTCAGTTGTCGTCCTCAGTGTTGGCCCCGACTGCCGGCTGTTTCTCGCGGAGGCTTGGAAAGGCCAACATCAAGGCATACCATAGGTCACGCCTCCCGGCCGCCGAGTGAGCATCATCCATCTCCCAGCCACCGTAGATTTCCGACCAGGTATTCAACGGAAAAACATCCTCGAGGCGAGGATAATTGTCGTTGTAGCCTACTGGTAGGTTGTCCGTGGTTGGCGTGTGGGGCTGTTTCTCTTTCCCAATCTGAAGTTGTTGTACGGTTTCCTCGATCCCCTCATTGTCGGATACGTTCCCCCTCTCTGTCTGTTCAGGGTGAGCCGTTCTGCCTTCTGAACGCATTTCCTCCTGGGATCTCGTGTCGTCTTGATCACCAGAGGATGCATTGTCCCTTTCAATATCCTCATCGTCGGTATCTTCTCCAATGATGGCTCCAGTGTCCCGGTACTGCAAAGGATCAAAGTGAATAGGCGGGCTTTCACGAGGGTCCCTCGTGCGCTTTACGCCGGGCCTTGTCGGAGAGAAGCCTAGGTCGACGTGAAGACCGCTACGAAACCGATGCAAATGTCCATGGATCAGCACGCAATCTTCACTACTTGCGGATATCGAAATGTGCTCACAAGGCGCCTTCATCAAGCTCCAACGCCCCCAGATCACTTCCTCCCGTGAGAGCCTGTATCACTTGCATTTCCTCAATATGGTTCACGTTCACGCCGTATCGGCTCGCCGGGGCCACAGGGGAGTAGGGTGCGACCGCACCCGGGTCTGCGGTGGGATGACTGGGAGAAACATCTACGAAGTGGATCGTCAACTGACATTCTTGCGCCCGATCCCGGACCCCAACTTCAACTCACCACCACGGCCGTCCGGAGAGTTACTTGTCTGATCCTCGGACCAATCTATCTGAGAAGGTGTGATGCTCTGTCCATCGTCCGAATCATGGCCCGGGTCCGAGCCCAGTGTATTATTGTCGGCATGTTCCACCGTACGTCCAGAGAACAATCCTGCCGTCGGGTTGCTGGGGCTTACCTCTCGTGTTGCATGCGTTGAGCTTCCACGAGCCTGACCCGGCGCCCGACTCTCGTTTTCGGTTCCAGGCCTGTATCGACCCAGTGTCATTGTATGCACCACCGACGCTCGGAGAACGGTACGACTTACCCAGCCTTCCGTTTTCCCTTGCCCTTTCTGCGCCGACTTCTTGATTTCCCAGACTTACGGCGCCGTTGGCCTCCCTGTGTCCATGGATAGGTGGTCAGTCATAACACACGTTCCAAGGGAGGTAGTACTCACGGGGATCGTTCTCCATCAATGGATGGGTTGTCCGACTCGTTTCCTGACGTACTAGGATTGTAGTCGGGGTCTTCAAGCTGCTCGTAACTCTTCTTGGGATCTCTCTTGACCGCTTTCCACGAGTACGGACTCCCAGATGCGGCAATTAGAATGACGTACTTGGAATCCTTGTTCTTGCTATCGGCGAAGTGAATCTCTGTGCGTGAGTCGGCCTGCTCTTGCGCGTCCCTAATGTACTCCTCATATCCCCTCCAAAGATGAGCCCTACGGTCGCGTGGTGACAGCCGCTGCAGTGCGACCGAGTCAGGTCGGGGAGCACGTTTGATTTCCACAATGATATCGCGTGAGATGGAGGTGACTTTGTACTGCCCCAAATATGCACGCTCGACCCATGCATTGTCCTCATGAGGGTCGGGGAGTGGGAGATGGAGAGCCTTTGAGTGTATGGCGAGCCCGGAAACGTCGATCAACTTATAGGACCTCTTCTTCTTATCGTCATTAGTTCTCACAACGTTACGGAGAGGTCCTTGGCAAAGAGGTACGAGCCCTAGCGAGGACACAACCTGCTCCCAGTATCTGTACCAGTAGTATTCCACGCCTGTAGGGTTGCTCTCTTTGCTAGACGCCACAGCGTGTGCCTCCTTGATTTTCTCTAGATCGCCCTGAGACAGGTTGGGCAGAGGCCTCATGTCTAGTACAGCAGAGCTTCGGATAGCTGGGTGATGATGGGAAGTCATAGGTGTTGCAGGGCACCGGATAGTAGTAAGTGAACTACTATCGGCGTAGCGGAGGGTAGGTTGGCGTTTGGACTGGTGTGTGCGACGAACCTGAGTGAGAGGATGTGCTGGTGTCCTCGCTAAATGGCAGAGGTATATATACTGTCCCGAGCGCCATACGCGCATGCATGCTCAACAAGGAATTCAAATGTGTCATGAGCACACGCGGGTCGGAGGCGGCTTAGGACGGTACACATAGTACAGCTCGAGTGACCATGGTACACAGTTGCCAGCGGCGCTTGAGTACCATTATCAAGGCGTCTATGGTATGCCACCCGGCGGCCGTACGTGTAGCATTTCAAGCTGTCCTAGGAGCTCTTATCGGATATCCAGGGCGCGTGCTGCGTTGGATACGCCACAAACAGCATACTCCAAGGTCGCTCATGGGGCGGCCGCCAGCACTTGATCACTTCACGGCATAACCGCAACAGGTTCTCCGGAAGCGTTAAGCGAGAGACCATCTGTAACGCCACCGCGCCCGGATAGTCTAGCTAGGGGCACCACTGGGTAGCGATCTCCAGAGAAGCCGCGCTTCCGAGAAGTCGTACAAATTAACCTATTGTGCAGTGTGGCGTGCCGCCTGAACATCACAACTAGAAGCGACTCCACTTAGGCAATTCGAGTCGGATGTCCAACATTACTTCAGAATGAACCCAGCTGGACTGCGAGCGTAGGTGAGGCAACCCTGGTCTCCGATGATGCAACGGGGTTGGCCATGGCGTGTTCTCTGCGCCATCTCCATACAATTGCACTACGCCACGGTGTTCACTGCTATCCCGAACTAGCTCCTCGCGCCAAGCCGCAGGTCCTAGCACTCGCCTAACACAAGACTCCGAAGACGCCGCAAAGGGTGGTACTCACATGCCGTCAAAGCCTCGGAGGCACTGGGCAGTAACTATCTGGGTTTAGAGCTGTACGTGTCACGGAGACCGTTGACAATCATGCTGCGATCTATTGCACAGTTGCCCCCGCCGAACTCCGTGGTGGCGTACGCCGCCCTTCCCATGGATGATAGAACCGTATGCTAGGTCTCCGAAGCTCAACCTATTCGCGAGGTCAAGCGTGCCCCCATTGGAAGCTCGTGCAGCTCGGAGCTCGGAGCGCCGCGGCTCGGTGTGCGGCGCTGCTACCCGTCGCAGCCTTACTTGGCGCTCTGATACAGTAGATGTGGTCATGTCATACATGCAGGCGTCCCGTTCGCCACGTCTTGCACATCTGGCGTGTGCCGTAAACAGGGCGAATGCCCACTCGTAGGTGGCTGAGCCCGCCAACGGTAATCCGGCGGCGTCATGCCAAAGCTTCCTCGTCTCTGCCAGCAGACGACCCGGGGCGTCCTCCGAGTCAGGCCTCAGGCCTTAGCGCGCGCCTAGCAGCCGCAAACGTCTATATAAATCGACATGTTTGCTTCACGGGGTCACTCGTGCAGCACTAGACGCAGTCATACGACCACCGCTCCTCGCTCCTCATCGTCCACACCACCTTGCTTCCTGCTGACGATGGTAGCAGCTATTCTAGGCTATCAGCTCTCGTTTGAGACCTGCAGGGCCTATTTCGAGAAGCACAAGCCCGACGTCCGGCGTCCGATCGGACCGACCCCATCATACAGCATATTAAACGACCCAGAGCCCGAAAAATTCGCAAACAGCATTACGGCAGTCCAAGTCACTGGTGTCATCGCAACAGATTTCAACCGCAAATTGGGAATCACCGATGAATACAGGCGATTCAGGGTGAGGAATACCTTCCCAGTCAAGTCCCGTCCGGCCTGCGTCGACGCGGTCATACTTTCCGTGGTCGTCATAGGCGAAAGCGGCCTGAAGGAGGTCACGGAGGAGATGCGCGAGGAGGCGCTCTCGTGGCCTGCGGTTCAGTGGCGCATCCAGGCCGCGAAGAAATGGCTGGAGATCGAGGAGGACCCTACTTGGTTCCTCACGAATCCCGGATACCATTACGAGGACGTGACCTACCCGGATGAGCAGGAGGGTTTCGGCCCCTAGATTCCGTTATATATCCAGCGGTGCAAGTCGGTGAGTCGTAAAGCGATGCCTTACCTAGAACTCGCCTGACGCCACTTGATGCAGACCCAGTCACCGATACCAGTCCCGAATTCGAACGATGCTACGTGGGGAAAGGGGAGGCACACCAGGGGTTGTTGGACGTGGACGTGACTGTCTGTGAGAAATACTGTCGATCAATGAATTTCGTCGCTTCACTGTTCCACCGCTCGACGATCCGGGCAGTTATCCGCACCTGCAGCTGGTATAATGATCCTCCGAGTGTCCCTTCGTGCGATCGGAATTTCATAGAACTACATCAAGTCAGGCCTCACGATGGTTTTCGGAGAGGTATACACGTATCAGAATGCCTGTGATTCGCATCAGCATATGGCTCGTTCTCTTTGTTCCTGAGGCATCATCGGAGGCTCTATTGCGAGATGACACCACGGTAATCTCTCTTCATCCGACGCTGGACCAAGCACGAACAAAGCTCAAGCCCAGAGAGCTAACGAAGGTTGAGCCGCCGTGGACGAGATAGGCGAGGGTGAGCACCCGCGAACCGGCGCAAGAGCAAGACGAGAACGAGCAAGAGACAGCTGAGAGTGAGGACGAGCGGGCGAAGATCCCGGCGAGTGGGCGATCTGAGGGGTTCATGGACGCGATAGGCAGTGTACCTTACAAGTGAGTAAATGAGCGAGATCGTACCTGAGGAGTTCACGGACGCGGTGGGCGGATGTGAGCTCCTCGCGAGCAAAAATTGACGATATGCGGTTCCGGCGCCCGATGCGGGCCGGGTCGCGAGCTCTATCGTACGAACGAGCAAATGTCTCTACGCTACTACCACCACCGCGGACCAGTCGAAACACAAACGAAAAGTACGCGAAGCTAATGAACGAATGTATGTGCCTAAGGAAAGCGTCCGTAATCGACATTTCTGTCGTCACAATCAGGATGTATATAGTACAACGCCAGCTTGAGGCCCGAGGCCTGAGGATAGGCGTGTCACTTTGGGTGTAGCTTTGGGGAGCCTGTCTTGTGGTAAGACGAGGCCACGAGTCGCTCTTCCGCAACACTCGTCGGTGTGAGGGACGGTGTGCCTTAGCGAATGCTTGGCGGCCGTGGACATTTATGTAAACCGACACGTTTACTCCACGGGGCCACTTATGGACTAGATGCAGCCATACGGCCACTGCTCCTCCTTCTTCATCCTCCACACCACCTTGCTTCCTGCATAACGATGGTAGCAGCTATTCTAGGCTATCAGCTCTCGTTTGAGACCTGCAGGGCCTATTTCGAGAAGCACAAGCCCGAGGTCCGGCGTCCGATCGGAGAGACCTCATCATACAGCATATTGAACGACCCAGAGCCCGAAAAATTCGCAAACAGCGTTACGGCAGTCGAAGTCACTGGTGTCATCGCAAGCGATCTCAATCGCAGATTGGGAATCACCGAGGAATACAGGTGGTTCACGGTGAGAAATACCTACCGAGTCAAGTCCCGTCCGGCCTGCGTCGACGCGGTCATACTTTCCCTGGTCCTCATAGGCGAAAGCGGCCTGAAGGAGGTCACGGAGGAGATGCGCGAGGAGGCGCTCTCGTGGCCTGCAGTTCAGTGGCGCATCCAGGCCGCGAAGAAATGGCTGGAGATCGAGGAGGAACCTACCTGGTTCCTCACGTATCCCGGATACCATTACGAGGACGTGACCGACAAGGACGAGCAGGAGGGTTTCGGCCCCTAGATTCCGCCATATATCCAGCGGTGCAAGTCGGTGAGTCGTAAAGCGATGCCTTACCTAGAACTCGCCTGACGCCACTTGATGCAGACCCAGTCACCGATACCAGTCCCGAATTCGAACGATGCTACGTGGGGAAAGGGGAGGCGGACCGGAGTAGTCGCGCGAGACTGTATGTGAGAACTACAGCTGGTCAATGAATCTCGTTGCTTCACTGTTCTGCTGCTCGACGACCCGAGCAGCTAGACGCGCCCGGTATGATGATCCTCCGAGTGTCCCTTCGTGCGAACGGAATTCCATAGAGCTACACTAACTCGGGCATCACGCTTGCGTTCAGAGAGGGATAGAATAACCCACCTGCGACCCTCATCGGCATATTACTCGTTCACTTCGCTCCATGCATCGACATCCCTGAGGCGTCAATCGGAGGCTGCACATGTGCTATAACACTACGGTAATCCTCCGTCGCTCAACGTCGAATCAGGCGCAACAAAAGACGTCCAGGTGATGTTGATCTTGGTATCACATGGGACTTCGTAGATGACCAGCCCGCGACCCGGTGGAACATCGTCTTCGGCAAGCAGCTCTGCGCCGGGCAGATCTTTGTATATACGATGCGCATACAACGGCGGGGCGCGAACTACATTCGAGTCGCAATATTTCACTGTGCTCAGGCGTGGACACGGAAGAGGGTGGGCATGGGAAGGACATACTGTACGATGTCCCGGTATCGAACGTGGCAATGGTATTCCCCGCGGGAACGAGCATTCCAGCGGAACGGTACGCCTCGGCGAAGTCGGAATCCCCATCGAGAAATTCACCATTGACGTAGACTCCGTCCATCGCGACGGTCCATTTGCCTTCTGTCACGCTGTCGATCTTCGGTGCGTCGAGGATGCCAGACATGTTTGGCGGAACCTCCGCTTATCGGTATAGCTGTGAAATTCAGCAAGGCCTGGGTTGATGTATGGACGACGAGCGTCGCGTACCGTTGTTGATACCACCGCTGAAGAGACCCGCCAACGCGAAGCACCCATATAAGACACCTTGGGAGGTATCAGACAACCCGATGTCACTTAGGCCGCCCGCGCCGAGGTTCGAGACGGCGCTGAACATGCCCACGGTTGCAAAGCTTCGGAGTCGGCGTTGAGGAATGAGCCGCGATGGACATAGCGCCTGAGATGAGACTACATGCATCGATCTTTTGATGCTTACCATGTGAAGCCTACGAGCACGACTTGCGCCATCGGAGAGCTGAGGTAGAATGTTGCATGTGCACCTCCATCATCAGGAAGTGATAGAGGGTCGTAGGAGACGTACGTGTACCAAACCGGGTACTTGATCGATTTCGTTGTCGCCATGGCTCAAAACTCGGGTGGGGAGGCGGGCACAGGCGATCTGGGTGGATGTAAGAGAATATGGGGCGAGCACTTGGCTCTCCACGTACAAAGGAGCGCCGACTGCAGGGACGGTAGATAGAGCAGATGCCTACCTATCCGTCAACTGGAGGTGTGACCGATACTTGACAGCGCATGGGGGAAGATACGACCGAGTCCACATGGACCACGCTCCTCCCAGCTGCTCGCAGCCGCACTCGTACCTTCTGCTGAGCATCTCAACTTCGAACTGCGCACATGTGAGCTCCTGCGGATCGTATCCGCGCAGATCGTCTCGCTGCTTTGGGCGACGTCGCGGATTCGCGTACAAACGTCCATATGGAGGCCAAACCTTGATATTCTTGACCTGAGGCGAGTAAGCGCAGAACGGAAATGAGTATCACAAAGAACGTGCTTTGCAGCGGGCACGGCTCTGTCTCGAGCACCAGCAAGTACTACAAGATGCTATACATTCCCCATGGAGGAGCTGTATATCTGATACAGTGCCCTTAGTATGAGCGTTGCGGGCGCCATACGGGTACACTACTCACCTCGGGAGCTACAGACTCAGCTGAATTGCGCCCTCTCCGCATCGCCGACCTTCCACACCTCAACCCCACCCTCCCCGCCGACACCAACCAAACCCCTCGCCCAATCCACACTCAAGATCTTCCTCCCGCCCGCCGAAGCCTGCCCATCCCACGCCTTGAAACTCGCCACCGCGCCCTTCGCGCTGCGTAGATCCCACAACCGCACCACGCCGTCGTACGCGCCCGTCACGACCCGGTGCTCGTCCGCCGTGTCCGCGGGGACGGCGACAGACGAGGGCGTGGCGGGGTGTGCGAGCGCGGCGACGGCGGGGGTCATCGTCGAGGACGCGGCCGCGCGGACGTCGTACTGGCACACCGTGCGGTCCGTCGACGCCGCAAGCGCGCTGCTTCCGGACGGGGTGAGCGCGATGTCCAGGAACGGCTTGTTCGCTGCAGTCTATAATCGTCGTTAGCATCGTGGTGCGTGAGGTGGAGATGGGGACGAGACGTACGATCGTGCTCGTGCAGACGGCGTTCTCGAGGTCCCACGCGCGCACGGTGGAGTCCATCCCGCAGCTGTACGCCGTGTTCGTGTCCCGTCCGCGCCCAAAGACAACGCGGGACACGCGCGCGGTGTGGCTCTTGAGCACCTGCACGGGCGCCTTCCGCTTCGGCCTCGGCGCCGCTGCGCCCTCGCTGTCCTCTGCCACCTTGCGCCGCTTTTTTCTGCTCTCCGGCGCGGCGCCCTCCTCGAGCGGAACCTCGTCCGTCTCCGGAATCGCGGCGTCCCAGAGGCCAATCAGGCCGTCCCACGAGGACGTGAGGATGTGCGAGGCGCTCGCGGCGACCGAGGACAGCGGCGCGGTGTGCAGGTGTAGGGACGCGAGCGTCTCGGAGCGTGGCTGCGCAGGGTCGGAGAGGTCGACGCGAGTGAGACGCGCGGTCAGGTCGTGGGACGCGCTCGCGATCAGGACCAAGTCTGAGGACTCGCCAGCGAGTGGGGGCACGAGCGCGACAGAGGTCGCGGGGGCGCCGTGTGCGGGGATGGTGTGGAGCAGTTTTTGGGAATAGTCGAATATCCGCAGGGCGCCATCGTAGGCTGCGGTGAGGAAGTGCCTGGGTAAAGCACGTCAGTACGGCTACAAATTCAGGTTCTTCACATCGGCGCCCAGAGGATGGTCTGCGGGGCCCACGAGATGCCAGAAAACCTGGCCCGAGAATATGCCCAGGAAGAGGAGCGGAACTGAAGGGGAGCATGCTCTGACATCCCACTTACCCAGGAAGTTGACATGAGACGGAAGACACCCAGTCCTCGTGCGGTATGTTAGACATGCGCTGTGGGGGCAATACCGACTCGAAGTACTCGATCTCGAGCGTCTCCTCCTGCGGCCGCGCGAGCATTAGCGAATACAGATGCTGCGAGGATGTACGGACGCACCTCGCCAACGCCGTTCTCTGTACACCATTCTGCTAGGGTCCCGCGTAGAATCTCACCGCGGACGAGAAATTCGAAGGGAATGGGTTTGGGGAGGGAGAGGGCCTTGTTCACGAGTTGGGAGAGCTGGTAGCGCTTCCACGAGGCCGGGATCATGAACTTTTGGGACGGCAGCGGGTACGCCGTCTGGGTCGTAAACACGACCGGATGCGTCGTTTCCGAGGCTGATGTCGACGCCATAGCCGGAGCAGAGAGCACAGAGAACGAGGGCAAGAGCGCAGAGCGCAGAGGGACTCGGACAGGCGAAGACGATCGCGCGCAATATTTTGTCACCGTCATGCGTCCTGTCACGCGTCTGACGCGCCAGTCACAGTGCGGGGAAGTCACGGGACGCGTGCCCGGACGCCGGGGAGAGCTCCATCACCGAATCCTCCGGGATCTTGTGGAGCGGTACAATATGTTCGCAATACTCTTACAAGGGCCGCAGGCATGGCAATGAACGAAATGACTACGATGGCTTCGCTTTCATCCACTCATCCTTACAATGGCACTGCTACGGTATAACAATATATTTGACAGAAGCTCATGAACGGTGTTACTCGCGACTGCAAAAAGATCCATGCTGTTCGTATGCTCATCGCGATTCCGTCGTGCAGACGCTGGTTATGGCGTCCCTCACAACATATATCGTTTCCGTACTTATTGCGTGGATATTAGAAGTGTATTGCACTATGATCGAGAGCCCGTCGGGACCCATGCACAACCTGAAGGTACTTGGAGCAGATACTTACGGTGGGGCCAGGAACCTGGGGGAGAGTGGAAGCGGAAACACCGCTGCGCGGCGGCATCGAATTTTTTTCCAATACATACAGATGAACATGCATATGGGACTACAAAGCGGGATACCTCGCCATACGCCAGCACCTTACCGTGACTCCCCGCCGGTATCTGCTGCAGCAAGCGTGTTCGAAGTCGGCGGGATGCTGCCGCTCCTCGGGGAGGCTAGTGCTGTACGCGTGGCAGCCGCACGTTGGGCTGCTGCATTTGCTTGTTCCGCCGCAGCGAGTGCGGCTGCAGCCTGTCGACGTTGCTCGGCGTATGCTTCCATTTGCGCGTACATGTTGGGGGTACCTCTCTCGACAAGCGCTGTTTCTTCGGCCTCAAGGTGTGCATTGTGGCTGGCGTTGAAAATTTCCCTGTAGAGGCCGAGTTAGCAGATTGGTTTGGGTCGCGATGATGAAGCTCGGAGGTAATGAACATACTGGTTCCACCAGCCAAGAAGATCAGCCCGCTCGTCATCGAGGAGAGTATGCTCGATGAAGTGGACGATGGATTGATAGAACTGCGTGTAGTTGAAACGATTCATGTGCCCGATCGCATTGAATGTGTCTTGAGAGCTAAGAGCGAAGTGGACCTGCGCGGAAGGAATAGGATTAGCATAGTACCCGACTAGATACAGATGCGCGACTGTCTTGCCGCAAAAGGCTGGCGCGCAATCGATTTAGAGACGTACCATAACTGCAGCATAGGCGATCGCGGCGGGTGTAATTGACCGGATTTTGAAGCTTTGCGCACGGGGTTTGCGTGACCCGATCTTCTGACCTGCGGTGGTAGCCGCTTGCGGACCGTACAGAATATGCCGCATGGCCTGCCATTGCGTGAGCACATTTTCGTTCACCAAACCGACAGCTGAGGAGCATACCTTGAGTAACAACTGCCCTCGTGCATATCCTATCCAGTGGTCCTTTGGATCCGGCGGCGCCTTCTCATCCCGCCACAGAAAGTTGGGCGGGTGTAGTGGGCTGACGGGATACCGACTGCTCCCATGGCGCAACCCGCGAGCGACCCTGTGGGCAGATACGACAACGTTAGTGTGGAAGTACTAAGCATGATCATACATAGGGGCGGGCATCATCCTTACTCCATATCACCGTAGTCGAACTGAGCCGGGCATAATAGCCTCCCGCAGACGGGGTGATTGAAACCGCGCAGCGCCTTGTCACTGTTGAGAGCAGGGACAAAGGCATACCACTCGCCTATGGACTTCTTAACACCATCGAGGGTGGTCCCGCGTAGCGACGTGCGACCCCTGTCGAGCTGGCAGTGCATGGCGTCAGTAGTCAAATATAATGGGCACTTCAATTCGCAGATACGTACAAGGTAACCTATCTCTTCAACATATTCCGGCCCTTTCGTTGCGATCTCATCCGGAATCTGTGGCAAGCTAGCGACGATCCAACGATAGAACTCGAGGCGTTTCGCTTCACTGTGTCACCAATTAGCGGTTAGTCACTCCTGTTAGCGGCAACCATATCAATAGCATAAAGGCAGACGCACGAGGCAGACATTGCAGACCGCGGTGTATGGAGATTTTGGGCAAGACCGTGATGGATGGCCTGCGTGAAGTCTCTGAACAGATCACCGACCAGACCTAACATCGCACCCTTGCTGGTATACAGCTGCTTCCCGGTCCCCTTCTTCTTCCTATGGATGACAAGCTTTACGTTAGGTGATTGACTTCGCACCATCAGATGTCGTACTCACTTTTTGCGTGGCGGATGCTCAAGGCTCGCATCAGAATCCGAGTTGTCTAGGTTACCGCTTCGGGTCCCATTATTTGCATGAGCAGGTTGGCTATGAGGGCGAGGCGTAGCGGGGTATAAGACTGACCCCGATGGTAGGTTCGTGGATGCCATCGTGGGGGATGACTCGTCGGATGTCCGAGTCAACGGTAGGGAAAGGAAAATTGTGGTATTTACAAGGTTCAAACAGCGCCAGCCATAGCGGGCCGTCGGAGTCGAAATTGAAGCTCAATCAGATGAGTCATTATACCAGTGCTTTGAGAGTTGATTCATCAATATACGACGGAGTTAATATCCCAAGGCAGAATACCGGCGAGGGCTACTATAGTTCAGCATACTCGTTATCTATTCCTCCTACGGAGTACCTATCCTCATCACCGTTCTCATCAACTTGCCCTGCCTCCTCATCACTATCTGAACTTTCACCGTGGATCTCCGGGGATGCGTTTACGTGTATAGTCGTGTCAGGGACTGGTGATGTTGCTTCCGCCCGTGTAAGGAGGCGCACATCGAGCATCTCAATGATGGCAGCACAGCCCTCAACGTGCCCCACACCGCAGCCGACATAGCGTACGAACATGTCACGGTCCACAAAGCTGCGTGGAGTCCTGTTATATGATGCCCATATATCAATGATGGCGGAACTCACCGGTTGACATAGAATTTTGCCCAGTCACCATCTGAATGTCTGACCGAGGATGGAGGGAGGTATCCGAGGGAACGACCAAAATGGAATGCAGGAATGAGGTGACAGCCACGCAAGATGTGTGCAGGGTCGACAAATCCGAAGGAGTCCGTCCAGGAACTGTTGGCAAAGGGTACAAATCCCACGCGCTCCAGGCGGGATGGCGACGGACCGCATGGATGGTTGATGTCGCGATCGAGCCATCGTACCCAGACGAAGTCGAGTCGTTGGGTGTCCACGGTGTCGTTGGCGTGCACATATTTGACGTTAGCATGATATACCCCAAGAGCAATGGCATACGACCAAGGATACGAGCCAGCGGACTCAGTGGCAGGCAGTGATGATGTCGGAGATCCAGACTCTGCCTGATAATGATCAGAGGTCAGCGATGTGTGGACCATGAGCCCGTTCTTGGAAGTGCCAATGTGGATGATGTCTTGGTCGCGCTGAAGGTCGTACGTAGTATAGTTGACCTGCAGAGTTGCATGGGCGTAGATGCGGTCGTGCTGAAGAACCATCGTATGCGGCGAGATCTGCTCCGATGGGTGCAAGCTGTGAAGACGAGCATGGCAGTGTTCATGAAGAGCTTCAGCAAAACCCTATCAGCCGGTGAGTGCGCCTGCTGAGTGGGATGCAGAACAAAAGCTTACCTGTACGGCAACGTCATCGGGGCACTCCCTCAGCCATTGAGGCAACGAGATCGGAGTCTTCTCATTCTGCGCGATATGGTGATGCTCGGAGGGGGAGAGATCGGCGGTATCGCTTGTCTCCGGCGGCGTTCCTGGGAGTTGGGACGATCCCGGGACATCCACACCAAGTTCAGAAAGCTCCTGACCCATGCGTCGAATGGTAGCCTCGCGAACGTCCATCTTTACCATTTGAGCATCGGGTGAGACATAGTTGGTACGTTTACGCCGGGCCTTCGTGCGCCGGTGTTCATGTTCTCCCTGCATCGATATCAAATCAACGATGGCTACTACGCGATTCTGAGAAGCCGCTGCTCACCGTTTGTGAGGTGTAAGAATCTGTAGTCCCACAACACCGGATGCAATGGGAATAGTCGCCGAGGAAGTGGAGTTTGACCACTTTCAGGTTGAATGTCCGTCGGCGTCGGCCACTAGACGTAGCAGGAGCCATTGGGTGGGGCGCAAAAGCCACAGCGGTGCCGGCAGGACCCGTAACGAGATGCCGGGTCGCATCAGGAGCAGTAGGAGCACTAGCAGTAGCAGGAACCTGTACTGTATTGATGGTAGAGGCAGGCCGGGCGACAGTATCGGTACTGGCAGAAGTAACGGGGGTGACGCGACTAGAAGTGGTGGCTGCGGTGCCAGCAGTTGCGGTACGGATGGATGAGGCAGCTCTGGGAGCTGTAGGCTGTGCGGCATGGCGAGCATTGGCACGCAGGCGAGTGCTGTATTCGCTGGCTGTCTCTTTGGTGTCGAAAGCCGCACATGTCGTGTAAGCGAAGTATCGGAGATGGTGGCCCAGAATGATAGTAGAGTTGTCCAGGAGCGAGAGCGACGTGTCAGTGTGCATGCGCATCTTTGCGAGCGCGTGCCAGTACGCCATATGGTAGAGGAGAGTAAGAATGCTTTCGTTATGCGGAGAGGGAATGAGGCCTTCAATGCATGGGATGATACACTGGCAGATAGGGTGATGATATTCAGCACGATCACGCGAACATTTACGGGCGGGTATCCTACGTACTTGCAGTATATCCTCGAAGTCGCGTGCAGCCATGCGCTTCATCTCTGAGACATTGTAGGCGAACTTGCGTATGGTTGACCGTCCAAACGTTGGAACCTGGCGAAACCTGCATACTCAGCGTAAGCCAGGAGCACTCGTACACACGGACGTATCAGAAACCCACCTTTGATTCAGTTCCTGGACTACAGCACCGTCTATAGCATCTAGGATACGCACGAGGTGCGTGAAGAGGCTTTTCCAGATTCCAAGCTCGTACTCGTGCAGAAGGTCGACTACAAGCATGGTTTGCAGGTCGAAGTTGAACGGATTCAAGCATCGCAGAAACGCGTTCTGCATTGATGCCATCGCCATGAGTATATGAGGATGCAGTAGAATCTGGACACGGGTAAAGGAACTGACCGTTGTCGGCACCAATGATTGGTCTTGAAGTATTTCATCTACCCGGGTGCTGTTCACCACATAGCCATCGTTATAGATCAACGACCGAGCATCGGAAACCTTGTCCATGCGCAACTGGTCGTCAGCTCGGCGCCTGTCTTCACGTAGGTTGCGGTCGCTCTCCTCACCCAGATGAACGATGTCATCGAAAGTTACGAGGCACCGAGGACATGGACAACGTCCCTTGTCCCGAACGGTGGCTATCAGGACCCTGGTACGACAATCAGCAAAGTGTACATGCATGAATGATTCGCTCTACTCACTTTTCGGGGTAATCTGCAGAGTACGTAAATATACGGGGGTATATGCGCCTTCGGACACCATCGATGCAGTCTACGACGATTCCGTGTTCATATGCATGAAGGAAATCAGAGTCCAGCAGGATACTCCAGGCAGCATGGAAGAGCTCTCTGCGACAGTGAGCGAGCAGCTGTGGTGTAGGTGGCTTGCCGGTGTGCTCGAGGATGAAGTCATGGATATTGTCTGGGAGCTGTCACAAGGTCAGAGCCGCGGATGACACTCCACGTTCACGGAGCTTACCGAAGGGAAGTAGGCAATATGGTGCCCTGCGCATGCGGACGGGCGCGCACGCCCATACTTCGACTGATTGCCAAAGTAGAGATAGCCGGGCCAGACCTTGTCCCGCCCAAACTGCGTCACCTGGGTTGCATCGGACCAGAACATGAGACCAGCGATGGCGCGAGGCAGGTCGCACCCGGGTTCTGCAGGGGAGTTCTGTAGGCGGATGTCTTCCTGCACGAACAACTTGGAATTGTACAACTCCCCATAGATCTTCTCTATCTGCGTCATACCGGGGCATTGGTATTCGACATAGTAGGGGTCGTACACGAAGTCCTTTGCTGCGGCGTCGCTCGATAGGGTCCTGACGATTTCTGCGCATAAGCTCTTGTGCCAGAACGATGGTATCGTGTAGTGGATACCGTCAACCGCGTGCGATGGCGGACCCCCGGGTAGTTGTTCGCTACGCTGCAGACGTCGCGTTAGAGCTGCATGGTCTCGCCGTGACGCCTGGGTTGGTTTGTGGCCAGAAGGAACCCCAATAGTCACCGACGATGAACGCCATCCATCGCGCTCGTCCAGAAGGTCATGGTCTACATGGCTATTGCCTTGAGCAAGGAGATCATCAAGCCTGTCAAAATCGAGGCCTTTGATATCCTCAGCATGGAAGTCCTCACGTGTCAGGAGCGACTGTAGTGAACGGCGATCGGCCTTTGACTTCGTCCGTGACGAGTGATGGTGGTGGGCGAAAAGCCATGCGCTGAGGTTGGGGAATGGATGAATGATAGCGTGCAATGTGCGTCGCAGCTTCGGAGCTGGTGCGGCGGCCTTGGGCACGTAATGCGCCTCGAGGTTGATCCCAGGAGCGGGCACCTTGTGGGGGCGGCGTTTGTAGAATCGGCGCAGGCCAAAGTGATTTGTTGCCGAGTAGATACGCTCTGTAACCAGAAGCACCACGCGGCGCACAGCGCCCTGCGAGGAAGGAGTCTCCGATGGCTCAGTCTCTCGAGTAGCAGAGTCCAAGTTCAGCGGCCCATCGCCTTCAGGCAGTGCGTCACGTAGTTTCCACGTCGGTCGTACATTCCGACCCCTTGTTGTTTGCAGGAGAGGTGGTCCGTCGTCAACAGAGGCTGTGAAAGCCTCCCAATTCGACTCCAGTCGGCCGAACGTGGCCTCAAAGTGCTCGGGCTGCACAGATGCCTTTTTAGCGCTCATCCCAAACCACCAGAGAGACGGCTCTCACCTCAGATGCTGGCCGTTCTGATTGAGATCCTGTAGCTGTAGAACTGGGAATATTCTGAGTCATGGGGAGATTCCAGGGCTGGACGAGGGAGGTGAGAAGGGAATGGTCTTCGGTCAAGAATTACAGACACACCAAAAGACCCCCATCCTCGTCCCCACGAGCCCGTTTCGCGGCGCGCTCCTCTTCCTGTGCCCGCACATAGTGATACGTACGCTGGCCTTGCCGCGCGACCACTGGACAGTTCTTCTTGTGACGGGTGAAAAGCCGCTTGAGGGTGAATGTAGAGTCGCAAACACAGGAGAACATTCTATACAAACACGTCATCGACGCCATGTGGACACATTGTGCAAGTGAAGACTTACTGAGGCTTACTGGGCGACCAGCATTGTGTTGGACGATGACAAGGAGAGCACGCCCATCACCGCGCTGCGTCCGGTGCCCAAAGCCTATAGGAGGCTTGTAGAAGTCGTGGGAATATATGAGCGTCGGGCGTCTCCGAGTGAGCAAATGGGTCGACGTGACGCTCAGGCTGCGGTATGCCCGGCGGTCTGTCTTGAAGCCCGGCCATTCGTGCAGCTGCCATGGGCCCCACGGCGAATGGGAAGGACCGGATCACACTCAACGTGCAACAGTTAGGGAGGGATGAACCTCTCATGCTTGCGGTGACAGCGACCGGACCTGTAGGTACTAGTCAATCATGCGACGACGGGCAGCTTGTACTAACCAAACGTACACTTGTAGAGCCGTAATATCGAGATCACTATCGGGCAAACCTCTGCATCCAACGTACAAAAGATCGGGGGAGATCATGGGGGCGTGACGGTATCATTGGAGGCCGATGTAGATCCAAGTTACCAGCCGCTGTCTCCTGTCGCAAAGGCTCGTGCGATGGACCCGAGAATCCCGAGTCTGTCGCCCGAGTCTGGAACACGTCAGGCTCTTCGTCGCCCTCCAAGTTCTGTCACGCTAGGTCGCCCGGGTGCCCCCACAAACGGAGTCGGCCAATCGCGCGCATGGATACCCACGAAGCGGCGGATGAACGACTCAGATTCTGAAGAATCTCTCACAGAGCCCGACTCCGAAGAGGGCGAGGCAGCGGAGTGGAAGCACTACGCCCGCCATGTATACAAACGGCAGCAACTCTTGGAGAAAGCCGTAAGTCTGCGAGTCACGGCTTCTTAGGTGTCAATTGACATTGCTCACCTGCGTCATTGTAGCTCGCTGCTCGCCGAGCCGAGGAGGAAACGAGCCCGAAGCGCGTAGGTGCCGCGGGTGGTAGCACGGCCGCACGCGTGGTGAAACTCCCGGGCCAAAACTAAGTCGAACGAAGGCTCAGCGTAGATTGCGACGACGTCGCCGCCAAGTATACTACCATATCACCGGGGCGGCTAGTAGTGACAATATGATACCGTGACATACCACGCTCCTCCCATCGGCGCACTTGCCTACTACTACTGTGTCCTTGCCCTCTCAATCGGTGGGAACCGTCAAGCTCTACTTGCTGAACATCACGCTCACTGGGCCCATACCGCGCGAGTCTCCAGCAAAACAGGCCCGGGATGTGGCATCAGGCCGAGTCTTAGATGAAAGCGGACCAGACGTTCAAATTGGGGGGTGTGCGATATCATTCCAAGGACGTTGGAAGCAGTACAGGCATTGCGATACGATGGCAAACAGGCATGTTATTGTGCGTTGTTTGGCATGCGCAGGCAAGGCGCCCAACGGTTTGCGGGTATCGCGAGCGCTCTAGGAACGAAAGCCAAGGGCTTCGGGAGACACGCCATCGTCGGGCCGTTCGCAAGCGCCAATATCCGCTGGAGGAATCTGTGATGACTCGTTCCGGGCGATGTGATTCTCTCGCTCGCTCTTCAAGCAGCCCGCCCCTCTTCCTCACGTTCGACCACCACCCCCACAAACTATACGCTCGCGCTGATCACCATGTCCAAGATCGACCTCGCTTCAGCTGTCGGTTGGGAGGACGAGGACAAGCCCGTGCGTACCGCGCCTCTTCTCATTCAATCCGGGTTGGGTAAACGCCATGTCTTTCCAGGTCTCCTGGAACCAGCGTGACATCCTCATCTATGCCGTTGGCATCGGCGCCAAGAAGGATGACTTTGCGTTCATCAACGGTGCGTGCAATTCCTCGCAAGCAGCCCTGACTGTCCGCTGACCTCCTTCCAGAGCTCGGTGAGGAATTGTCGTGTGCATATGCATACGCACGCCGTCTTACACGCCTGAGCAGACAAGTCGTGGGCACCGTTTCCCACGTACCCCGTTGTACTTCCTTTCAAAGGTCAGCATCGCTCTGCTGTGGAACCCCCGACTGACCTCCGTCGCTCATTGCTACAGGCGAGAGCCAGGATGTCGTCGACTTCCGGAAGCTCATGACAGGCGGCAAGGCTGCGCCCGGTCTCCCCAAGTTTGATCCCAACCGTGGGGTAAGCATAGTCCAGGCTATACCACGTCCACACCGTCTCACGTAACAATGTCAGGTGCACGGCAGCCAGTCGATTGAGATCCTCAAGCCCATACCTGCTGTGAGCGGCCGCGGCTGGAAGCTCAAGAAGCGGATTGTTGCTGTTAGCGAGAACAGTACGTGCCCCGGTCATCCGCTCGGATAGAACTGGCCTAAGCAAATCTGCCTTGCAGAGTCCGGGATCGTCGTCGAGAACGAGGTGTTGCTCGTCGACCCACGGGGCACGCCGTACGCACGGCTCCACGTGAGTCCTTGGCCAGACCGTCTCCACCAACACGCTCACTAAGCTCGCACTCGCACAGAGCGCGTCGTTCAACCTCGGCGCAAAGGCGACGGGGACGAACTTTTCGAAGCGGATCGGGGGCGCGCCGCAGGGCACGCCGCCGCCGAAGGACCGGGCGCCGGACTGGGTCGTCCGCGACCAGACGACGCCCGAGCAGGCCGTCGTCTACCGCCTCAGCGGGGACTATAACGAGCTCCACATCAGTGCGTCCTCCTCTCCCCTCCACTCTCCGGCTTCCTACTAATTAGCGCATGTGCAGACCCGGCGATCGGCGCGGCGACGGGCTTCGGCGGGGTGATCCTGCACGGGCTCGCGACGTTCGGCTTCGCGGCGCGGGCGATTGTCAACGCCGTCGGCGGCGGGGACCCGAACTCGCTGCGGCTGTTCGGCGTGCGCTTCACCGCGCCCGTGCGCCCCGGGGACGCGCTCGAGACGGCGATCTGGGAGATCGGGCCGGCGAAGGCAAAGGGGCACGAGGGCGAGACCGAGGTTGCGTTCGTCACGAAGAATGTCGCGACGGGCAAGGTGCGCTTTTCTTGTGTGGGAGGGGGTTAGTGCGGGAGGAGGGTGAGTGCTGATAATATGTGTTGTGACAGGTCTGTTTGGGCGCGGGCGTCGCGTATGTGAAGAAAGCGGAGAAGAGCAAGCTCTGAGGAAGTCATCTCTCTTAGCGGCGCCGGTTCGCACTCGGCTGCGGGCTGTCAACCTCAATTGTTGGTGTAGGTGTCGTGTACGATATTCTTTGTTTCCTGCAAGGATCGGATGTACGGTGGTCATATAGCGTGGAGGATGCTGGCTGGCGCCTATCAACCACCCTCGGCACACCTTCACAGCATGCTGAAGATTGAAGCTTCAAGCCGCGAGCGCAACAGGTCGTGAAGAGCGGTCGGCGAACCTCGAGTACTTGGAGCCCGAGATGGCCAAGTGGGAGTTCTGCGCTGGCTCGTGCCTCTGTATCATCGTGGAGGCGGCGCGTGTTAAGCGTCCGTTTCCCATGCACTGGCCTCAGTTCTCCGTTTTCCAAGTACGGTTCGCGCGTCATGCACCATTCAGGCCCACATGGACATTCTGACCTCGAGACCCTACGCCTCATGTGACATAGTCCGCAGCTGCTCGCGCAGGTGTAGTTACGGTATGTCCGTAGTCTGAGTTCTGTCTCAGCTCCATTCTGACAGCGTTTATGACATATAGATAGCATCTCGGTGCTTGTCGGAACGGCATTGATGCCTCGAAACAGATGTGCACACAAGATATAAACGCACTCACCAGGCAATCACCCTTCCGTCTGTGCATCTCTCCACACTTTCGCTGAGCCTGCACACCCTCACCGTCTCAAAGGCCATGCGCTTACTCTGCGTCGCATCGCTCACTGTGGCCGCACTTGTTACCACTTGCGTTGGACAGTCCGCATGCACCATTGATACCCCGTGAGGGCTTGCTGGCGGATCAAGCACAACGAACTCACTAGTAATGTGCCTCGCTTCAGCTCGCCCCCTAGACAGTGCACGTTCGCAGTGCTCGAATGGTCAGGGTGTTCCCGTGAGTACGCGATGTCTTGCAAGTTGTGGTCAACATCTGAACTTGGGCGGACCGCCCGTTCGTGTACTAGTGCCAGTGACGTTGGTGAGTAACAATCTCTTTTCCGTGTATTTTTGCTACACCGCAACGCTTCCAATAGGAGTAAGTCCTCGGCCCGTTCCTGGTGTTCTCTACCGGCTAACGACGACGCCTGATGTAGTATATTGGGGTTCCCTTCTGGCAATCTTGTTAATGGACCGTTTGTCGTGAACGGTACCGAGTTCGCGTGGCTGGCGCGCCCGACGGCAGGTACGAAACCCCGCGTCTCTGCTATAGCCCAACGAACCACGGTCTCCTCCTCACGATGCTTCCGCAGGAACGACGGTCTCCTTGCGGATTGTCGATGCCGTCGGGGACGTCGCCCAGTCGGGCGTTTTTACGATTCGCCCCGGTCGTGCGTACCTTCTTGTATGCCTCTGGATGCGCCTATCATGCCCACTTACCTCTACCGTCGTAGCGACCGGCTGCTGAGAGTGGTCACCACATGGATCCTTGACTCGACCGTGCGGGCATATACGTACAGCCATTTTATACTTGAAGGATCACGACAATCAAACACATAGAGATTGAACTGGCTGTCCTCACACTATTCCACTGTAGGACCCTATGGAGCCGCCCGATCCGCCCGTCACACAACGGGAATCATGGAATCGGCTGGACATCAACAAGGAACTTGATGTCGTGGATGACGTCCCTAAGCCATTCGCCGCTGGTCTCCGTCTCCGTCCCGGTGCTCTCTGAGGCCTTGGTGATGACCTAGGGAGCCTCGAGGGTGCTGCGCTTGCCAATGGCCGTGGCGACAACCGTAGCGTGCGGCGGAATGGCCACCGTGACCGAGTGAGTGATGTCCTTGGTGAAGGACTCGGGGATTGTCCGTTTACGATATTGCCGTCGCCATCGACTGTCGGCAGCGCGGCTACTAGTAGCAGCATTTGGGCAATGTTGTGGTCAGCTGCGATTCACCAGTAAGAATATAGCGATAATATGCGAGGTTCACCGGAGGCGGGAATGCCCGCGGGGAGGGGGAAGCCGGCCTCGTAGACTCTCCTGAATGCCGAAGGCCCGCGCTCGACCTCGAGCTCACTGACGTTCGTGAAGCTTAGTGTAAGAAACTTGAGGGGGTCCGTGGCGCGGACGAGGTGCCCCGCTCGATATCGGAGTCGACGTTCTTGAAGTTGACCTCTTCCAAGACGAAGCTGAAGAACATACTGGCGTTATCGTTGGCCTCGAATAGGTTGCCGAAAGGGCGCGTACGCCTTCAAGTTGGAGTAGATCGCCGTCTTCGTGATGGGGACCACAAGGCGGAAGCGGCTGACAACGCCACCTCCCATCAGGTAAACACTGTGCGCCTCGAAGGTGGTGGGCGCTACTATGTTGAGTGGTGAATTGTCGCGTTCACCGGCGAAGAGGGTGGCAAAGTCGGTGTTGTGAAATCTGGTAGTGAATTCTCCCATGCACAAATTCATCCTAGTCTGCAGCGTAATGTGGGGGGTTGAGGGGAGGTCCCCGATTCTCAATGCCGAGTGATGGCCGTAAACTCCGCTGTCCTTTCATTGGCCATCTACCAAAGCACCATCAATCCTCCTCGTGGCAAGGCGCCAAGCGCTCGTGTCCAGTGAAGGCCGAGAGAACCCCCAAGAGGACCTTCTGCGTTGTAAAAGGTCTGAGCAAGAACATTAAGGCTTCAGGAGTCTACCTATTTGACTTCTGCTACCGCGCAATGCAAAAGTTGTGCAATAGGTCGCGCATTGCGGTCAAAGGACGGTAGGGCATTTGCTACGGGCGCTACGCGGAGTTTGAATCGCTCAAGAATTGGCGACCTCCTGCGAAAGGGTCAGATTACGTAGCAGACGTTCGTTGTGCCTGCACAACGGACGTCTGCCTAGGGGAGACTAAATTCATCCGGTTTCCTGGGAAAAGTCGGGACATCCAAACCTTGAATGAGCGCGCGCGACTCGACGATCTCTCGCTTGGTGCTTTCCAATAGTCTCCCCTAGGCAGACGTCTATTGAGCAAGCACAGTAGACGTCTGCTACGTATTTCCCCCCCTTCGCAGGAGGGTCCCAATTCTTGCGTGGTTCAAACTCCGATTAGCGTACGTGGCAAGTGCCCTACCGTCGTTTTAACGTAATGCACCACCTATCGCGTTCTCTTCATATATGTGTGGTAGAAGGGACCACATACGAAGACTCCACACGCCTTCGTGGCTTTGCTTCCAGCTTTTCAGCGCAGAACGCGCTCCCTAGGGCTTCACTTGGCCTTCATTGAATACGAGCGCTTGACGCCAGGCCACGAGCAGGATTGATGGCGCTGTGGTGGATGTCCAATGGCAGGGCAGCGGAGTCGGCGGCCATCACTCGGCATCAAGAATTGGGACCCTCCCCTCAACCCCCCGTAATACGCTGCAGGCTAGCTTTCCAACAGCCTTTACTACCTCTTGTTAGGCTCGGTACCTACTGTATAGATACGTATACATCCGCCAGTGCTTGCCGCGCCGAGTATGGTTTGTTCTACCTGAACACTGCACAACTGACTCTCCGAATCACGACCGTGATAACTGGCATGCTCGGCGGCCTCGGATCTGGAAGCCGCGAAGCCAGCGACATGCAAATTCCCGGAATGCCGGACATGACAGAGCCTCGCGCAGGTTACAGGCTCGGAAGGATGATACACGGAAGGTATGGGGCACCCAGCAGAGCTTGCGCGTTGACGGTGAGCATCCGAGTCGCCAGTCTCATGCACCATAGGGCGGCAGGTTTGGGGAGGTTCTGAACCGGCGTGCCGGTGTGCGGGCAGTGATGAGGTGGAGTGTAAAGATCACAGTGGGCAAGCCAGCGCGAGCTCAGTATGAAGGTTTGGAGTCCAGCCCCTGCAAGGGCAGTGATGAGGTCGAGTAGACTGGCGGTAGCAGCGATGGCGAGGGGATGTATGGAACCACCAGTGGCAGCGGCGCTCTTATTGGCGGCCGTGGATGTGACGACTACGCGTGCATTGGCAGGGGAGCATGTATGGGAGTGCTCAAGTCTTCGGCAGCGCCGGTGGGAGAGATGCGGTACAGGCTTTACTAGTACAGTCCATAGTTGAAGGCGTATATGCATAATCGTTGTGGCGGCGATCTCGAGGCGGGTGGAAGCGCTGAGGGGGTACAGGAGGATGAGCACAAACAGACAGGTAGTGAGCCGCAATGCTTGAAACGTACAGTATACCTTACTTATTCCGAAACGAGAGCGAGGCCTGGGAGGTCACTCTGGGACACCACCTCCGCTGCCCTAGCGGCGCCATCTGTGGTGTATTCAGGTATGAGTCTGCAGCGTGCATTTGTGCTGCCGTGTATTCCACTGCTTACCATGTACCATAATTATTCATCCACCATGTATACTGCCCGCGTGAGGGTGCCGCTGCGGTCGATGACAGCGAACTCGCCGCCGCGGCCGAGTTTGACACGACCCACGACACATTGCACTGTCGAGATGTCGACGACCTCGACGTGGCCCAGCTTCTTGTAATAATGGATATTGAGAATTTCCTGTGAGTCGCTAATCAGACATTGCTGCACGACACCGAGGAGCAGTGTCGAAGGCATGAGCTGAGGCAGGTTTGCGGAGGGGATGGCAGCGACTTCGACTACGAGAATGTGTTGGAGTTGCCCAACGAACGTCTTCTTCTGCAAGATTACTGGCCGGTTGCGGTAGCGTGCGTTCTTGTCCACTAGAAGCTCATACTATGCAGGAGCATCGTCGGTCAACAGGCGACAAATGAATTAGTATCAGCCAATATTGTGGTAGCATTATGCACCCGGACATAGCTTGCATCACAACCGTCTGCCGCAGATACTTGCATCTTCGAAGCCCGTATAGTGTCGCCGTCGTTCAGGATCCGTAACTTTCCCCATTGCTGTGCATCTCTCGATACTGCAGCACATATGGCAGCTGGAGTTGCACCGTATCTTGTAGCAAGACAAGAGGTGATCTTGAGGAGTAGACCGGTGTCCAGAGTGATAGGGCGGCATGGGGCGAGCAGAACACAGGTGGTATCTGCAACATCAAGGCGATCGTAATAGTGCGGCAAGCGGCAATGAGAAAACAAGACAAACACATAGAATATTGCTTTGTCTTACAGGCAGGAATTACGACGCCAGTCATGTCTGATGAAGGGCGGAACGTGAGCTTATCACGAAGGTTGTACAGTAACACAATGTGTTTGAGTCGAGCGTGATCGAGAGCGTGCCGATTGAGGCTAGAATAAGGGTATCGACAGTTACGTATTGCAGGCTGTAGGCTGCCACAATAGCGTTCCTAGGAATTCAGAGAAGAGAGACAGGAGGAAGGGACTAAGCCATCTGCGCAGGCGCACCCCTCCGCTGCAAAGTGGCAGACGATCATGATAAAACACATCACAACAAAGCGTCCACAAAACCAGCCTGCGCGATGGTTATCAGCACTCATTTTCCCCCCTTGTTGGCGTGTTGAACGCACCTGTCTCGTATTTCATTCCTTTTGCACGACATTCTCTTGATTCATACGGCAAACCGGCAAACCAGCAAACCATCTCCTGCAGGCAGGACCAGTGCCATTTCACCATGTCGACGGTAAGCACCTACCAGAAGAGGGTGATCATCAGATATTAATCCAAGCCGCAATCAAGAGAAATCTCACAAAGAAGCAGCTTGAGGAGCTCATCACTGAACTCCGCAGGGAAGTTGGGAACCTGACGTTAGGTACACATGCCTGCAACTTGGTGCCAGCTAGCGTATCGAGCTCAGCTGAATCGATTGAGCTGATCAGAATGTACCGGTGCATATACTGACCTACAAGCTGCACAGGCTATCAACGAAGAGCAAGCCACGGCACTCGAGGCACTGCGAAGGGAGCTCACCGAAGCAAATCAAGACTGTGAGCGCTTCCATCAAGCTGCTATCGACGCCCAAGCCCAGGCCGCTGCCGCTCGTCTAGCACAGCAAGAGTTGCAGGCCCAACTTGATGCCGCCGCCGCCGCCGCTTCAGCTCTGGGTCAAGGTGTGCCGCCAGTCAACCCACCTGCACCCGACATTCCGCGACCTCACAGATCAGTGCGGTCAATCAGGCAGGCCATGGTGATGGACCGGTCTGATTACGCAGAGATACAGGTGAGTAATACCGATGGCTTACCGTGGAGAGCATCATTCTCAGCCGTAACCTGCATGGCATGCGTATCAGCGAACTGTGCGCAGCCTTGTCGTACAATCACAGCTTGACTGGACTGAAGATTTCCGCCGTCAAGATGCAGATAAGCTGTCGACTCTCTTCCGTGCAGTAGGCTACGGCTAATTGATCATTGTCATATTATAAACTTACCGGCCATTGCAGGCACGCAAGGCCCATCCTGTCCTCCGGCACTATGTGAATAACTGGGTGACCGCGGCAATTGTGTCGCGGAGCTAGGCTCAACGTGACCGGCAACGTGCTACTGACTACGGCTACTACTGAAGAGAGGAGAAGGGATCTTGCTTGGGGCGGCGGACTCGGGGTCAACGCGCGCCTGACTTAGACTCTCACGACGAATCTAGCCCAAAGACCAAGTTAACATTCGCTAATCAAAGGTACAATCAACAGGCTTACCTAGCCCAAAAACCAAGAGGTCAAGATGCGGGCCAGGGTCGCTACAGGGTCGGTTATATACTACTTTGATGGAGCCACAACATGTACAAACAAAAGGGCGGTCTGTGCGCCGGTATTGCTCCACCTGTAGGTGAGAGTCACATGACCGTCCACATGCCTCAGCCTGCTCGTGTATCGTAAACTGTCCGTAGAAAATGAGGAAAAATAGGGGAAAATAGCGGAAAAATACAGGGTCTCCGTCGTATCCACGACATTACCCCCCTCCTACTGTCCATCGTCCCTGATGGACGCCCTTCCCGGGTGTCGTCCACTCTCCCATTCCAGATCGTTTGGCTCGGTGTTGGTGAAGTTCTCTCGGGGCCGCCATGGTAGGGCGCTGAGGTCGACCGCCGAGATATTTCGAGGGGCGCTTGGGTTACGTCAGTGAAAATCGGCCACGGCTTCCGGGGTGTTGTCCAGGTTCTTAGCCGGTTCCCAACTGTCCTCGCCTTCCCCGTACCCTTTCCATCGCACGAGGCACTGCAATTGATTACGGTACCGGCGGCTGTCCAAGATCCGATCCACTTTGTACTCTTCCTTGCCATCTACTTCGATCGGATCTGGAGGGGGGGGTACGTCCGTTTACTTTGTTCTCATGCCACGGGGAGAGCCGGTCGACGTGGAAGACATCGTGGAGCTTGAGCGCCGGGGGTAGCGCCAGGCGGTAGTCGAGATCTCTGACCCCTTTGGTTACTTCGAAGGGGCCGAGTTGCCGAGGTCCGAGCTTAGGTGTGGCCTGATGGATGTGGATGTTCTTAGCCGATAGCCACACCTTATCGCCGACTTTGAACTCGTGTGCCTTGCGCTTCCCTTCTTCGTACGTGTGCTTCATCCGCTCCTTACTCATCCTGAGGGCGGCTTCGGCTTTTTTTGCGTGCTTTGCGGAGCCGCTTGAGCCGCGTGTCTACGGCGGGGATCGGGGTCGGGCGTCTGGCGGGGATAGTGAAGTCGGGCCGGTATCTGTAGAGTACCTCGAACGGAGTTTGGCCGTGTGCCGTGTGAATCCGTGAGTTGAGTACGAACTCGGCGGTGGGAAGGAGCTCGGCCCAGTTGTCCTGTCGCTTGTCACAGTAGATCCGAAGATACTGCTCCACCTCCTGATTGGCCCGCTCCGTCTGCCCATTGCCCATGGAGTGGTAAGCCGTGGTAAGGCCACTTTTGATGCCGAGGCGCTTGTACAGTGCTCGAGTGACCCAAGCCGCGAATTGCGGGCCTCGGTCCGTGTCACGACCCGTGCCGGACCTCCGCCGGGTTCCGCTTCGGGACTCCTACCGGATTTCCTCCGGACATCCGCCAGTTTCCTTCGTAAGTAGTTAGCTAGACCTTTCCTTACATTACGTCATCCTTCCCCTTATCAGTTTACCCTTCTTCTTGTCTTACGTCAAGGGTGCTCGGAACGTCTGGAGTTCCGACGCCTATGATGTAAGGCCTTCTTATCGATTAGTCTCGCTTAGTATATAAGCCGCTGCTGGAAGTAGCGTTTGCCTTAGTTCGGACACTTGTTACCTCACCTCGTTACCTACGCCTGTAACTCCGCTCTACTCCGAATATATCTCTTCCCCTCATCTCCGACATCCCTCCGGAACTCCGTCAGTCCGCCCTCGGTCATCCCTTGGTCTCCCCCCGCCCTTCGGTCGTTCCCTTCCTCCTACTCCGCTTCCCCTCGGAACTCCGTCGGTCCTCCGTCCGCAAATAGAGGACAACCGCGAGATCGCTCAGGGCGTTGCCAATAGCTTCGCCGAAGTCCTCACCCCTCGTGCCGTATCCCATCGGATCTCCCCGGACCTCCTCCCAACCCCGTCTGCCCTTCGGACGGCATGCGCCCTAACAGTGTGTCCGAACTCACACTGAGGATCTCGCCATGACTCAACGCCCCGAACCCGAGGATCAGTGGCCTGGCTTCACCGCGCGACGCTACCGGGTCTCCACGCAGCCCACCAGCACCCCGGTAACACCGACGCGCGCCGTGTTCCCACCGCACCTTCAAGCCACTACCCAGTCACCCATCGAGTCGACCGCTGGAACTCCGGAGACAGGCTCGTCCCGTCTTCCCGGAGCTCCGCTCCTCGATTTCACCGCTCAGGCCACTGCGGTACCTCGTAGTTCGCCCAACCCCTTCCTCGCCGCGTCTCCGAGCAACGCGCCTCCCGCTCCGGGTCCGGACTCCCGACCACCTCCGCCACACTTCCCTCCAGAACCGCCCACATCCGTCCCAACCCCTCCGGACCCCAACCGGGAGCTCGCGCAGGCTATCGCCTTGCTCGCTCAGACGCTCCGGCTCTCCCAGACCGCTCCGGCTGCCTCCGCCGGGAACTCCGCCTCCTCCGAACGGCACAACGCCCGGGAGCCCGACCAGTTCGACGGGTCGGACCCCACCAAACTCCGTTCGTTCTTCACTCAGCTGGAGCTGGTCTTCAAGGCTCGCCCTAGGACGTTCGACACCGACGAGAAGAAAGTCACCTATGGCATCTCCTACCTCCGGGGGATGGCCCTCGCCTGGTTCGAACCGTACCTCCTAGAGGGCGAGTCGGAGAATCCGCCGGAATTCCTGCACGCGTACGAGAGGTTCCAGGAGGAACTCCGGGTCAACTTCGGTCCGTTCGACGTCACCGGACAGGCCGAACATGAGCTGGAGAACCTCCGGATGCCCGACAACCAGCGGATCGCGAAGTACGTCACTCAGTTCAACCGCCTCGCGACGCAGGTCCGCTGGGGTCAGGCAGCCCTCCGGTACCAGTTCTACAAGGGACTCCCGTCGCGGCTCAAGGACCGGATCTCCGAAGTCGGCAAGCCCTCGTCACTGGAGGAACTCCGCAACCTCGCGCAGGCCCTGGACTACCGGTACTGGGAGCGCAAGGCCGAACAGTCGCGCGAGTCCTCCGGCTCTCACAAACCCTCGTCATCCTCATCCGCCAAACCCCTTCAGGACTTCAAGCCGCATGTTCGGACATCCGGCTACTCCAGAAATCAGACTTCGTCGAGCCAGACGTCCGCGTCCCCTGGTACCCGGAACACCTCCGCACCTCCAAGAACTCCGGCTAAGCAGGCCCCCAAGCCCTATGCGGACAAGCTGGGCAAGGATGGCAAGCTTACCCAGGAGGAGCGCCAGCGCCGCTTCGTGAACAACCTCTGCCTCTTCTGTGGTGGTCCGGGACACACCTCCGCGAACTGCCCGAAGAAGTCGTCAACTCCCGCGAAAGGCCGCGCTGCGCAAGCTTCGGAAGAGTCGGACCTCCAGCCGGAAGTCCCGCAGGACTCCGAGCCTGAGGAGGAGCCAAAAAACTAGTCAGCAGTCCTCGTGCATCCGTGTCTGGCGAGGACTGCGTTGACCCTCCCGGCACGGAACTGCCTCCGGTACTCCGGCTCAACGCGTCCGCTCTTTCTGACCCCCTGTCCCTCCATGTCTCCCTATACTCTCCGCTCATCTCGTCGGAACTCCGTGCGCTCGTCGACTCCGGGTCCTCTCACTGTTTCCTGGACTCTGAGTTCGTGGAGCGCCACGGACTTCCGACGGAATCCGTTCCCCCCATCCGTCTTCAGTTATTCGACGGCTCGTCGAATCACGTCATTACTCGGACTTCCACTCTGTCGGTTCAGTTCCCTCTGGGGAGGTCATCTCGGTCGACTTCTACGTCACTCCGCTCGACAAGTCGGTCTCCGCCGTTCTCGGATATAGCTGGCTCTCCGCCTACAATCCCTTGATTGATTGGAAGAAGCGCAGCATTCAGTTCCGAACAGTCCCGCCGACTCGTCCTGCATCCTCGGTCCCTTCGGTCTCTTCGGTTCCTTCGGTCCCCTCGGTCCCTCCGGCTGGAACTCCGTCGGACTCCGACGGAGCGAAACCGGAGCTCTCTCCCTCGACCTCCCCATCGTCGGTCCCCCTTTCGTCGGTCCCCCGGGTTTCCCTGGTCAACGCCGCTGCGTTCGCGCGCGCGTGCCGGCTGCCCGGTTCGGAGAGCTATACGCTCAGTCTGTCGGACATTTCGCCGGATTCTGCTAAGGCTCGCAGCTCGTCGGTCTCCGAGGAAGCCCCGGACCTCTCCGGGATTCCGGAAGAGTACCATGAGTTCGCCGACGTCTTCAGCAAGAAGAAGGCAGATACCCTCCCGGAACACCGCCCGTATGACCTCAAGATCACTCTTGAGGAGGGCAAGCTTCCGCCTCTCGGTCCGATATACTCGCTGTCCCAGGTGGAGTTGGACACGCTGCGCGAGTATATCAACGAGAACCTCCGTTCGGGTTTCATCCGGCTGTCCAACTCGCCGTGCGGAGCTCCGGTCCTCTTCGTCAAGAAGAAGGACGGCTCCCTCCGCATGTGCGTGGACTACCGGGGGCTCAACAAGATCACCCGTAAGGACCGCTACCCCCTACCACTCGTCTCGGATCTCCTCGACACTCCCCGGAAGGCCCGTATCTACACTAAGATCGACCTTCGGCACGCCTACAACCTCGTCCGGATCGCTCCGGGCGACGAGTGGAAGACGGCCTTCCGGACGCGGTACGGCTCCTTCGAGTGGCTTGTGATGCCCTTCGGACTTTCGAATGCTCCGGCCGCATTTCAACGCTTCGTCAATGAAGTGTTTGCGGATCTCCTGGACGTCTGCGTCGTGGTTTACCTCGACGACATTCTCATCTACTCGGACTCCCTCGAACAACATCGGAACACGTCCGGGAGGTCCTCCGGAGACTTCGGAAGTCCGGCCTATATGCTCGCGCGGATAAGTGTGAGTTTCACGCGACCTCCGTCGAGTATCTGGGCTACATTCTGTCCCCTGACGGTCTGACAATGGCGGAGTCCAAGGTGAAGGCGATTCTCGACTGGCCGGAGCCCCGGAAAGTCCGCGATATACAGTCGTTCCTCGGATTCGCGAACTTCTACCGGCGCTTCATCCATAACTACTCCGAAATCGTCCTCCCCTGACTCGGCTCACGCGCAAGGGAGTTCCGTGGAACTTCGACGAGAAATGCCGGAACTCCTTCAACGCCCTCAAGGCCGCCTTCACATCAGCGCCGATCCTCCACCATTGGGAACCGGACCGTCAGATCACTGTCGAGACGGACGCGTCGGACTACGCCATCGCCGGAATCCTCTCCATCACCACGGAGTCCGGTGAACTCCATCCGGTCGCGTTCCATTCTCGCACACTCTCCGGCGCGGAACTCAACTACGACACTCACGACAAGGAACTCCTCGCGATCTTCGAATGCTTCCGGACTTGGCGGCACTACCTCGAGGGATCCGGAACTCCGATCGACGTCGTCACTGACCACAAGAACCTCGAATACTTCTCCACCACGAAGCTCCTCACCCGCCGTCAAGCCCGCTGGTCAGAGTTCCTGTCGCAGTTCAACCTCGTCATCCGCTTCCGCCCCGGAAAACTCGGAGCCAAACCGGACGCCCTAACGCGCCGTTGGAACGTCTACCCAAAGGAGGGGGGCAGTGACTACTCCGTAGTCAACCCACACAACTTCCGACCGGTCTTCACCCAGGAGCAGCTCGCGTCCTCCCTCCGGGCTTCCGCGCTATACCGCCAGTACTCCGAGCCACCTTCCTGTTGGACGACCACCAACTCCGTTCGGACATCCGCTCGGCGCTCTCCTCGGACTCTCCGGACCCCGAACTCGCGGCCGCCCTCAAGGCAGCATCCCAGGGCAGCGACTCTCGCTGGTCTATGGACGAAGACGGTTTCCTCCGCCTCAATGGTCGCATCTACGTCCCGGACGTCTCGGACCTCCGACTGCGCGTCCTCCGGTCCCGACACGACCACCCGATCGCCGGGCACTGGGGACAGAACAAGACGCAAGCCCTCATCCTCCGAGACTTCGCCTGGCCGGGACTCCGAAGCTTCGTCCGCGACTACGTCAAGTCCTGCACCGCCTGCGGGCGCGCCAAAACCCCTCGCCACCTTCCGTACGGGACACTCAAGCAACTCCCGATCCCGGAACTCCCTGGAACTCCATCTCCATGGACCTCATCGAGCAACTCCCCGCCTCCGACGGCTACACTGCTATCCTCGTCGTCGTGGATCGCCTCACCAAGCAAGCCATCTTCATCCCCACGCACGACACCCTTACCGCTCGGAGCTCGCGGACTTGTTCGTCCTTCACGTGTTCTCCAAGCACGGAGTTCCGTCGCACGTCACCTCCGACCGGGGTTCCGAGTTCGTGTCCCACTTCTTCCGCTCCCTCGGAAAGGCCCTCGATATGCGCCTCCACTTCACTTCCGGATATCATCCGGAAGGCGACGGCCAGACCGAGCGAGTCAACCAGACCCTGGAGCAATACCTCCGGATCTACTGCAACTACCAGCAGGACAACTGGGCCCGTCTCCTCCCCCTCGCGGAGTTCGCGTACAACAATGCTCCGAACGCGACGACCGGAGTTTCGCCCTTCTTCGCCAACAAGGGCTACAACCCCCGCCTCGCGGTTCATCCGGAGCGCGACCTCACCTCCGCTCGGGCCCGGGAGTTTGCAGTAGACCTCGAGGAACTCCACGCAGCTCTCCGGTCGCAGATCGCGGATGCGCAGCGGCGCTATCAGGTACAAGCCGACCGTCACCGACTTCCGGCTCCGGACTTCCGGGTCGGAGATCCGGTGTACTTGAAGGCCGAGCACATCCGGACGACGCGACCGTCGAAGAAGCTCTCGGAGAAGTTCCTTGGCCCCTTCGACATCATCGCGAAGGTCGGAACTCACTCCTACACCCTCCGCCTGCCAGACTCCATGCGCGCTGTGCACCCCGTCTTCCACGTCTCGCAACTCGAGCCCGCAACTCCGAACGGAATTCCGGGCCGAGTGCAACCCCCACCTCCTCCGGTCGAAGTCGACGGTGAGCTAGAGTACGAGATCGCGGAGATCCTGGACTCGAAGCTGGACCGCCGCCGGAGAACCTGCCCACTACTCTACTTAGTCAAGTGGGCCGGGTATGAGGGCACAGCTGACGAGTCTTCGTGGGTACTCGCCTCGGAGCTCGGACACGCGCAGGAAGTCGTGGCGGACTTCCACCGGAAGTACCCGGACAAGCCCGGACCTCTGAGCAAGTTCGCCTGAGGTCCCTCTCAAGCGTTTCAAGTTATTCTTACTCCTTTTCACGCGTTCACACTAGTTCATTCAAGAAGATGGACTTTTATTCGCTACATTTACCCCTTTACTATCTACGGTAGCGTACTTGTCCGGATGTCCGCCGGAGTTCCCTCGCCGTGTCCGCCCTACTCCACCGCTTCCTCCTCCATCGCTCCCTCGTCCTCGACCTCCTCCTCGCCTGCACCCTCGGAGTTCCCCGCACCTCCGGCATCCTCCGCCGGCGCCTCGCTCTCACCCTCGCCCTCCTCCGCCTCGCCCTCCGCCGAAGAAGACGAGTGCTCGTCAGAGGACGGCACATACTCGCCCTCCGGGTCGGGCGTCTCCACCTTCGCCATCCACTGGCAGAGCTCGGCGAACCGGTCTGCCCAGTGGTTGCGCTCAACCACCGTCCGCGCCGCCATCCGCTTGATGTCGCGGAACTCCGCCCGGAACTCCCGGACGGACTCCTCAGTCCACGCGACCTCGCGGCGCAACCCCTGCACCTCGACGAGGAGCGTCTGCATGAGCTCCTCGCCGGTCAACTCCGCGGAGTCCGCCGGACCCGCCGACCACATCCGCCGACCCATCCCCGACCCCCCAGCCTCCGGCACCGGACCCGTCGCCGGCCTCCCGTCCACCTGGCACGCCATCTTCTTCGCGTGGCACCCATTGCAGGTGCGCACGCGCGGGGAGTCGCGAAAGAGACATGCGACGCCTGCCCGCCGGCAGCCGTCGCAAGGGACCCTAAACTCCGGTTAGCATGCGCGGAACTCCGAGAAAGTTGCCGGACTTACCGGGACTCGATGTCCGGCTTGGGCTCCTCGGGCTCCTTCTCCTTGCCGGGGGCCTTCTTCGCCCGCTTCTTCTTCTGCGGGGTGGTCTCGGGGGTGTCGTCTGCCGCCCGCTTCCGGGACTCCGCCGCCTTCCGCGCGTCCTCCGCCTTCTTCCGCTCCGCCTCCGCAGCCTCCTCCGCCTTCTTCCGCTCCGCCTCCGCAGCCTCCTCCGCCGCGGCCGCCTGCTCCATCTCCTTCATGCGCGCCTGCATGGCCTCGAACTCCTTCCGGGCCTCGGCGGCGCGCTCGCGCGCGGTCTTCTTCGGAATTCCGGTGTTGGGGGCGGTTGGCTGGGACATGGTGGGAGGCAGAGGGCGTGTGTGTGATAAGCGAGTGATGGGCGACGGGAAGTGCGGAACACCTACTGCGCGTCCTCCCTTATACTCCGCCGGACCTGCGACCCTGAAGCGCTCGGGCCTCCACATACTGCTTCCGTTTTGCTCAGTGTGCGGGTTGGCCTTCGGGGGCTCAGGCCTAGTGGGGGGGCACTGTCACGACCCGTGCCGGACCTCCGCCGGGTTCCGCTTCGGGACTCCTACCGGATTTCCTCCGGACATCCGCCAGTTTCCTTCGTAAGTAGTTAGCTAGACCTTTCCTTACATTACGTCATCCTTCCCCTTATCAGTTTACCCTTCTTCTTGTCTTACGTCAAGGGTGCTCGGAACGTCCGGAGTTCTGACGCCTATGATGTAAGGCCTTCTTATCGATTAGTCTCGCTTAGTATATAAGCCGCTGCTGGAAGTAGCGTTTGCCTTAGTTCGGACACTTGTTACCTCACCTCGTTACCTACGCCTGTAACTCCGCTCTACTCCGAATATATCTCTTCCCCTCATCTCCGACATCCCTCCGGAACTCCGTCAGTCCGCCCTCGGTCATCCCTCGGTCTCCCCCCGCCCTTCGGTCGTTCCCTTCCTCCTACTCCGCTTCCCCTCGGAACTCCGTCGGTCCTCCGTCCGCAAATAGAGGACAACCGCGAGATCGCTCAGGGCGTTGCCAATAGCTTCGCCGAAGTCCTCACCCCTCGTGCCGTATCCCATCGGATCTCCCCGGACCTCCTCCCAACCCCGTCTGCCCTTCGGACGGCACACGCCCTAACAGTCCGAGACGATCTTACGGGGGATGCTGTGGAGTCGGAAGATGTGCTGGTAGTGAAGATCTCCGATGCCGTCGGCCGTAACCATGTCGGTGGTGGCTGCTAGGTGGATTTGTTTACTATACAGGTCCACGTAAGTGGTGATCGCGTTCTTCCCCTTTGACGGAGGTAGGCCGGTGATTAGATCTACCCCGATGACCGTCCAGGGCACTTCCGGTACTTCGTGCGGCTGTAGAGTGGCACGAGGGTGGGCCGCCGTCTTGTACCGTTGGCACTGATCACAGCCTAGTATGTACTTTTCCACGAAGCCGCTGATCCCCGGCCACCAGTACAGTCGACTAACCAGTTCTAGGGTTCCGTGCTTGCCCAGGTGTCCCGCCGTAGGGGCATCGTGACATTGCCGTACGATCTCCTGTCGAAGTCCCTCCTCGGGTGGGATGTACAGCCGCCCTCGGTAGTACACCAGCCCATTGTCCTCTTCCCATTCCCACATCCCATCCGTCAGCTTCCTCGGCCCGTCCTTCCGCAGGGCTTCCAAACCCCGCAACACCTCTGCTTCTCTCTCACTACTAGCCCTGATCCGTTCCTCGAGCGGGTTTGCTGCGTGCAGGGTGGTTGCCACGAGGGTTGCGAAGCGTTCCGGTCGGAGGACGATCTGATCCTGATTGTCCTCCGCGTCAGTGACCTGGAGGTCCGAGATCCGCGATAAGGGGTCCGCTTGAGTGTTGGCGGTGCCTGGCTTGTGCGTGAGGCGGAAGTCGAACCACGAGAGCCAAAGCGCCCACCGTGCCTGCCGTCGGGTGAGGTGCTGTGCCGTTCGCCAGTACTCGAGGTTCCGATGGTCCGTGATGATCTCGAAGGGCTCCGGTAGGCCTTCCAGGAAGTGTCACCAGTCTTCTAGGGCGCAGATGATGGCCAGGAGTTCTCGATCATAGATCTCATAGTTCCGTTCTGCTTCCGACATGGATTCCAAGCGGAATGCGACTGGATGCCAGAGTCCATCCTCGAGCTTCTGTAGCAGGAGTCCCCCCGTTGCATACCCGGAGGCATCCACCTCGACTTTGGTGGGCTGATCCGGCTCCCAGGTAACCAGGACGGGTTCTGTGGTGAAGGCCTGTTTGAGCGTCTTGAAAGCCAACCGTTGCCGTGTATCCCATTCCCATGGAGCGTCCTTTTTAGTCAGATCATGGAGGGGGCGTGTGATCTTGGCAAAGTCCTTGATGAACCGGCGGTAGAAGTTGGCAAAGCCAATGAAGCCGCGCACTTCGCGTAGGTTGCGTGGGGTGGGCCACTCGCGTACAGCCTGGACTTTGACGGTGTCGTGGATACGACGGAGACCCTGTATTTTTCCCCTATTTTTCTCTATTTTTCCTCATTTTCTACGGACAGTTTACGATACACGAGCAGGCTGAGGCATGTAGACGGTCATGTGACTCTCACCTGCAGGTAGAGCAATACCGGTGCACAGACCACCCTTTTGTTTGTACATGTTGTGGCTCCATCAAAGTAGTATATAACCGACCCTGTAGCGACCCTAGCCCCCATCTTGACCTCTTGGTCTTTGGGCTAGGTAAGCCTTTTGATTGTACCTTTGATTAGCGATGTTAACTTGGTCTTTGGGCTAGTTTCGTCGTGAGAACCTAAGTCCGGCGTGTGTCGACCTCCGGTCTGCCACCCCAAGCAAGATCCCCCCTTTCCCCTCTTTTCGGTAGTCGTAGTCAGTAGCACGTTACTGGTCGCGTCGAGCCTAGCTCCGCGACAGACGGGATCCATGCCGACTTCACCCTGCTGGATGATCATGCCAAGATACTCAATCTTTGTCCGTTCAAACTTGCATTTCTCCGGTCGCAGGAATAGATCATGAGCCTGGAGCCGTCGCAGGACTTCATGGGTGACCTCCCGATGGGTCTGGAGGTCGCTACTGAAGATGAGGATGTCGTTGAGATACACTGCCACCTGGCCGGCTGCAATCAGGTCTCCGAAGATGAAGTTCATCAGGGCCTGGAACGTCGCCGGGGAGTTCGTAAGTCCGAAGAACATCACCTGGGGTTCGAACAGGCCTTGATTCGTGGTGAAGGCCGCCTTCCATTCATCGCCCTCCTTGATCCGGACGTTGTTGTAGCCCCAACGAATGTCGAACTTTGTGAAGTACTTGGAGTTTCGAAGGCGATTGATGATGTTGGAAGCGAGGGGAAGCGGGTACCGGTTCTTGATCGTGATGTCGTTCAGCTTACGGTAATCTTGGACCATGCGCAGCTTCCCATCCTTCTTCTTGACAAAGAAGACGGGTGATGCCATCGGAGATTTCGAGGGGACGATGTACCCCTTACGGAGGTTCTCGTCGAGGAATGCGTCGAGCTCGGCTTGTTCGTTAACCGGCATTGGGTACACCTTGGACCGGATAGTCTCGGGCGCTCCGGGCTTCAGATCAATGGCGTGATCATAGGGCTTATGCTCCGGGAGGTGCTCCAATTCCTGTTCTGAGAACACCTTGGCGTATTGTCGGTATTCCTCGGGTACCATCTCCTCGAAGGTCCGCTTCGGCTTGTCGCGCTGCGCTTCCGCCGCTAGCTCGGTGGAGTAAGTGAACCCGGTGGCACACCAGAGTTCCTTGGTGGCTTCCTCCAGGACTCCGAGCTTCTGCATGCGGCGGCGCAGACGCTGGTTAGCCGCGATTTTCTCGAACGGTGGGAGGTCTCCCACAGGGTCCGCCGATCGGTCCCCTGCCTCGACCTCAACCTGCCCGTCCTTCCAATCGATGTGCGGATTGACTTTACGTAACCAGGAGAGTCCGAGAATGAGGTCCTTCGGGCCGATGTCTGTGACCAAGAACTCAATGCGCTCGACGTACTCGCCAAGGCGGATCTCGAGGCGTGCGAAGTGAGTGATGCTACCTGCGTGGTTGCGAGAGCCGTCTACGTTGTGAAGGGCAATAGGGCGTGCGAGGGGGTGCGTGATAATGTGATGGGTGTCAATGAAGTGTTGGTGGATGAATAGACCCGTGGCTCCGGAGTCTATCATGGCTACAGCGTTTACGTTGCGGTTCCTTCCCTTGATGTTCACACTGATACGGAAGTGTGAACCGGGCGTCTCTATTTCCGGTATGCTAAATGTACATGACGAGATGGAGTCGTAAATAGAGGGGAGGGGGGAGTCCGTACGTAAACCTTCGGGCGGGGGTGGTGTAGCCTTGTCACGCGCCCATTCTAAAAAGCCTGCTTCATTGCCTCGATCTGCGCGGCTAGCTGTCGCTGTCCTTTGAGTAGCTGCGCGATCACATCATCCCGGCTGGCCGAGATCATTGCTTCAGGGGCGGGGGCTGCGGGGTCCAGGATCTTATCCTCGGTTGCTGCCACCCGCTGCTTCTTCGGCTGCCCCATGTACTTGCTCTAACACACGACTTCGCGATGGCCGGTGTGTCTGCACTACGAGCAGAGGTCGTGCTCGTGGTTCCCGTCCTTCTTGCTGTGGGTGGTGGATCCACAGCCGAAGCACTTCCCTGTCATTGATCGGAGGAAGGCTTTGCGGGTGCGGGAAGCGTCGATGTCCATCATGTTGGGGTCTTTGGTGACAAAGGGGGCGATGGGGGTTGTAGCAGTGATGGGGTGCTTGGGAGGCGGGGTGGACTTGCCCTGCTCGCGTGCCTTTTCGGCTCGGCGCTGCCGGATGCGGATGTTGATGTCGGTGGCAACCGTGATGAGCTGATCGAGGGTTTCGATCGGCCAGGCGGTGTGCACCAACTCGTCCTTGATGTTGCTTGTGAGATGCTCGTAGAAGCGATCTCGGAGGTCAGCGGCGGAGTAGCTGGTGCAATCCATCACCTCCTTGAACTTGGCGGCATACTCGGGGACGATCTTGCTCCCTTGCCAGAGGGACCGAAGCGCGTCCTTGGCATCAACGGCCTCGTTAGCCGTCTCGAAGCGCTCCTTGAACGCAGTCTGGAATGCCTCCCAGTCGTCGTTGAAGGGGCGTTCAGCAGCTGTATCGCCGTCGACCTTCTCGAGATAGGGGGTGGCCCAGATGCCCACTTCGTCCTGGAGGAAAGTGAGGGCGGAGAAGATCCACTTTCCTCCATCACGAGCGTATCCCCCTTCTTCATGGGGGTTGTTGAGAGTGGGGCCGGTCAACAGGGCGTAAGCCTTGAAGGCTGCGAGGAACCGGCAGGCGTCTGCGCTTGAGTCGCCCTTGAAGGGAGCTGGCTTCTGGCTCGCCTTGTCAAGGGTGCGGCTGTTAGATTTGGCAGCGAGGGCGGTGACCGCCGTCGTGAGAGCGGCTAGCGCCTGTTGGACTGCCGCCTGGCTGTTGATGAGGGCTTGGAGGTTCAGATCAGCCATGGGGGCGTCAGCTGGTATGGGACTGGGGGCACGTGTGATGATAGCGGGGGTCTCGGGGAGTGGGATACTTTCAGGGATCAGTCCGCGGATCTGATCGAGTCTGGTAGGTAGGAAGCGGGGGAAATCCTCGCCTTCTCCGACAGGATTTGGTTCGATGGTGAGGAGGCGGTTGGGGCACGGGAAGTGACGACAATTAAACCACCATTCGCGGTCGGGGATCCAGTGACAGTCAACTAGATCAAGGTGATCGTAGCCGTGAATCAGTCCTTGGCACTCAAGATCCAGGGTGTCTACTCCCGATCTCGGGACGTTATCCGCAGTTTCGCTATCTGACGCTGTCTGCTCAGCCTCCTCAGCCTATTGCTGTGTCTTCTGACCACAAGGGACACGAGCCCAAGGGTCACCTGCCCCGGCTTCCTTTTGTCGCCTTTCTTTGCCTCCTACACCACCAAACCGATATGATGTGATTTCGACGCGAGGACGTAGACCTGAGACGAGGGATGTGTACACGGTCTGCGTGATCGGACGGTTCACGTAGACGAGGGCTTGTGGCAGCCAAGCTCGTGGTGTGCTCGACGCGCTGATCCGCTAGACATCGCCTCGGGATCTCATCGACGCCCAGCACGCAATGTCCACGCGATCGTGATTACGGGCCTGGCGTGAGGTCTAACATTTCCTTACAATCAACCAGAAGAAATGTCGCCGCCATGTGATCGAAAACATCAAATCAAGCTTTCAGAGCCCAATGTGATGATAACGTTCCCCTCGTCGACGTTGTCCTCGGCTTGTCGCCCCTCTCCACCTCTCCCGACGATGGCATATTGAGAACCCAGCTCGAGCCGACTTGTTCGCGATCGCCGTCGGGTGGTGCAAGCTCATCTCCTGAAGCAGCACACCCCTCGTGATGCCTGCCGTTCGTAGCTTCGGAGGCTCCTATCGTATGCATTAGGTTAGTATCCGGCTCCGCCACCAGTGTAGATTATCACGTCCATATGGAAAAACTCCCCGGGCCGATTAGTGCAGACAGGCACCGGTTATAACTAATAGAGCTAATCTAGAGCTAACATCATCTCGTTTCGCGCCCGTCTGTATAACTTTGCCTACACGGTCTCAAAGGGTCTGATTAACCTACAGAGGGTTACACAGAGGGTTAGTTACAGGGTAGGAGCGCAAATCGTGGCAGGCATTGACAGCTGAACTTACAGGCGCTACCCTAGCAGTCCACGGGCGCTTCGTACTTCGACCTCTGGGTCGCGCTGGATCAACAAGCGAGGCGCTCCGAGTTGGGCGCTAAAGACACGGTTTCGCCACATCACCGTTCCACTGCTCCTTGCTCTCCGACCACCACCATCCCTCACAGACCTCAATGTGCTGTACGCTCCTCCCCAAACGTTCAAGGAGCCGGCTCAGACCCAGGTGTAGGTTTCGATGGTTATGGTTGTCTGTGATGCATCTCATGAACCCTTCCATCCTTAGTGCAGCTCAGATAATCTACGGCCAGGACGTCCTTAAGTATGGGCAGCCCGATCTCGCGAGATATCTATCTATGGCCGCCGACCGCCAAGAGGACTAGGTTACGGCCATGGTAACGAGCACTGCCGGAGTTTCGACATCTGCTATGGAAGGCAGTGGTACTCGGCGGCGCAGGGGCTGCTCCGGGTCCTGGTAGTGGAGGCCTCTTTGACCCTGCCGTGATACAGCAGATGCTCGCTGCGTTGGGCGGTGGCGGCACGGGTGCGGGTGCGGCCACAACCCATTTACTCCCTTTGGGGGCCTAGGTGCGCTCGGTGCTTTCGGTGTTGCTGCCGCTTCTCCACCTGCGGATACCCGGCCACCTGAAGCTGCCCACACGTGAGGTGCGTCCGCAAGAGTATATTGTACATGCTTGTCCGTGTGTGTACTCACATACGCCAATTTCACGGATTCAGTTGCGCCGCGTCCTCTTGATTGTCGCACCATCATTCGCTCCATTCACTGGATCACTCATACGATACAGCTGTTCCTAATCGTGCATGTAATTAGATATTGTCCTGATCGAATAATGCATCCATATACTGGATGACAGCCCCAGCTCCGCGGCTTACACGAAGACCGTATTGATTGGTGTTTGAGGCTTGTATGAGAATCCACGATATCCCCCAGTGCATGCTCCTCAGGACACTAGATTCGCGTTATATTGATGCTGCATCAATGCTCATTGTAGGCTCTACAAATATATCAGACCTCCTCTACGAGATATTCCCCTCTAGACTGCATGAGAAGATTATCAATGCTCTACAAATCGAGAAGCTAACGTCTAACATATCAGGGGACAAATGTTAGGTACATTTTAAGGCATAGTTATGATACCCCGTCTGCCAAGCTCGTACCCACCTACGCTGTCGGACATCGTCAGAATGTAACAACACGGGTCTACACGACAGCGCGCGCTCAAGCTCGGCGCGATGGCCCACATCGTACGACGATCCCCAAATTTTCGTCGCAAATGTCCCGGCGACATCGAGGCGGTGGGATTCCCACGTCGGCGTTCAGCTTACTTGAGCTACACCTGTTGACATCGTGTCGACCTCTTTCTCGGAGTGTGGTGTACACCTGAGGGTGCACCCGTTATAACCGACACCAGATTTTACACTGCTTGGTAGCAGATTCCGCGTATTGTACCTGATCCAAAGATCGGCAAGCCAAGGGTTGCGCCCTGACCGTTACTCCGGGGTGACAAAGCGCGTACGCGAGGGCCAACCGGCACAGGGGGTGATCACGAACGGAATAGACTTACACGTAAGGGAGGGACTGATTGGCAGTCCTCCGGTACGGTGGGGGATCTTGGCCTAATGTCGCGGAGCTAGGCTCAACGTGACCGGCAACGTGCTACTGACTACAACTACTACTGAAGAGAGGAGAAGGGATCTTGCTTGGGGCGGCGGACTCGGGGTCAACGCGCGCCTGACTTAGACTCTCACGACGAATCTAGCCCAAAGACCAAGTTAACATTCGCTAATCAAAGGTACAATCAACAGGCTTACCTAGCCCAAAAACCAAGAGGTCAAGATGCGGGCCAGGGTCGCTACAGGGTCGGTTATATACTACTTTGATGGAGCCACAACATGTACAAACAAAAGGGCGGTCTGTGCACCGGTATTGCTCCACCTGCAGGTGAGAGTCACATGACCATCCACATGCCTCAGCCTGCTCGTGTATCATAGACTGTCCGTAGAAAATGAGGAAAAATAGGGAAAAATAGGGGAAAAATACAGGGCCTCCGTCGTATCCACGACATAAACAATGCGTGTTCTCTCCCGGAATAGACGTTTCTCCATGATATACTGATTTTGTTTATCCTGCAGGTATTCAAGAACGAACCTGAGTTGCCGAATTACATGACGTGGCTTATGTCTCGCTCAGAGGTCGGCATATCAGACGGGGGTGTCCTCACCATCTGTGGGTCTTCCTCTGTATTTTGCTTGCTGCATCCTGAAATCTCACACGAGTTACGTGATATAGCGGCAGTGCTTTCAAACATGACGGAGGTCCTGAGCGCCCCCCTTTTTCAAAGCATGTTTCCGAGTCAGTGGACGACTGTGATGGACAGCATCTACGTCAACGGCAAGCTCGTGACCGCAACGACAAAGATGCCCCCAGAGCTCGGTGTGCCTCAGGGGAAGGTGGTCGCCACCTTTGACACTGGGAGCTCGTACAGTCAGTTTTCCAGCTTCTACGTGAATCACGGTGTTGTCGTTTACTCAAAGTGTCTGCAGTCCTAGGCCTGCGAGAGTTCGTCGATGCAATGTACAAGGACATGCCTGGGGCATACCTCGCGACCGAGGATACGGGCATCGTTAGCGCGAACCAAACCGCATACATTGTGCCGTGCAACACAAAGATGAATGTCACTATGTCGTTCGGGTACGTGGTCATCTGGTGCTCCGTGTGATCGACTCGGAATTCATGCTCGTGATTCATAGCGGAACTGTGTGCCCCATGCATCCTATCGACGTCATTGACATTGTCCAGTACCCCAATGGGAGCTTTATCTGCTTTGGAACTGTGATGGGTGGAGAAGCTAGCCTGACAGAGGGTACGCTGAGCCTGTTCCATCACCGTTCATAAAGTTCAGGTCATCTGAAATTGCTTACGCATTTCGCATGTAGACATCCTCCTGGGTAGCGTGTTCCTCAGGATTACATACCAGCTATACGACTACGGCTCCATCGATATGCTATTGGCAAAGCCTTCTGTTCGCTTGCTTAGCGTAAGTCTTCCTCTACGCCAGCGTGTCGCTTCTGACTTTGCATAATCTACATCACTAATTCTCTCCTAGATCATCGACGCGGACAAGGCCTGGGCCGAAACAGATGTTGAACTTCCGGACCTACGGCTGTGCCGGACCGGGAGTGGCAGTGTGTAGTGGCTGTGCGTCTACGATACGCCAGCATGGACTTTCCTACTTACTATTTACGCACTTTCTTTTGTTCTACTGTACATTATCATTCTGCCATCCCTGCAGAAGGTTCCGGTATATTCTCTTGCGTTCTACGCTGCTCCGGGTTCATTCTAGACACGATCCTGAGTCAGCGCATGACATATGCTGAGTCATTCCTCTATGTTTCTTACCAATCGCTCCTCTCGGTATCACATGCTTCATTCCTCTCTGCTTATTCATCGCAGTCCTCCACTTGTATATAAGGAGGACGTTCTCTGCCTTCGCTCTTCAGTCGTTCGCTCACTGACTGAAGAGTAAGTCCTATGTCTATTACATATGCCTTACTATGGTTTACTTACCAGTACTTGTAGCTTCCCTTTTGTGCGGCTCACAGGTACTGTACTATGCAATATAGTCATTCGCTCACTGACTGAAGACTTCCCTTTTGTGTGGCTCACAGCCTTCCCTGATAGGTTCAGAGTTCTTCAGGTTATGAGCCCTGTGCTCTAACTTGTTGCTACCCTGTCGACTTCGCGCGCGCATCAACTCTTTGTCGACCTCGCTGGTTTGTGCACTCTCCCCTCCATTCTCCCTAACCTCTTGACTGTGCCCGCCGACACTGCTGCCAGGGGGACTTTTCTGCGCTCGTGACGCAGCCCTGAGCGCTCTTACATAGCTAGAGTTAGTCTTGTACTTACGTCGCTACACAGACCCTTTTTGTAGTCGGGTCTTTCTTTCCCACCTCGACCAGGCCCTGCACTTGCAGCTGCCAGTCGTTGTATCCGGGCTCGTTCTGAGCTTAGGACCGGAGGACAACCGTTTGGACCCTCCTTACGATAGTTTTTGGTCGTGTAGCTCCGTACGTACCTAGTAGCTTTCTTGGGCACAGTTGGCGACTTCTATCCGGATTTTCGGGCATATCGGCTGCCTGGATCTCTGGCTCACCTCAACAGGTGTTCATTTCTCTCTTTTCCGTGCACACAGCAAGTCAATCATCGCGTCTCTCTGAACCGCTTTGGAGCCCACTACTGCAGTACCTCTTTCCCTGGATTCGGAAGAAGAAGTCGACGCCACTCTCGACATCAGCTCTTCTGAAGAATCCGGTGCCCCCTACGACTGTTCTGGACTTCCGCACCTCTACGACGCGGAAGATCAGTTTGATCGGCACCTTCGCGCTGGTCAAGACTCTTACTCGGAGTGTTACGACTTCCCCTGTCCTCATCGCTACGACCAGGACGGCGATCCAACTGATCGTGACTGGGGCCTCCTTCCAGAACCTTGGCAAACTGCAGTTTACGCTACTCTTCCTCTGTCAGTTGAGGCTTCTCCATCTCTCGATCCAATTCCTCTCCCTCCGGCTTCATCTACTCCTCATTTCACTCTAGACTTCACCGAGGACTTCACCGACTCTCCCCAATTCTTCCTGCTCACCATGGGAGACATTAAGCCGGATTCAGTCCCTATTCTCTCTTCTGCGACCCAGTACGTCGACTGGTCTGCGAAGATGAAGGGTCTTCTCATGTTTATGGACTGCTGGGAGGTCGTCTCTGGCTCCCTTACTCAGCCGTCTCCTACGGACGTCGACGGCACGAAGGCGTGGAAGAAATCCAACGCTCAAGCCTGTGGTCTGATCTACCTGCGGACCGGGCAGAGCTTCCACTACCTTCTTGAGCCGAAGACCGCTACCGCCCCTCCGCTCACTGCAAAGGAGATGTGGGAGGCGCTTCAGGCCAAGTTTGGGACGCCCAACAGCGCTCACATCTGGGCGTTGTTCGAGAACCTCATTAGCGACCCTTGCATGTCCGACCAGAAGTCTCTCCAAGATCAGATAAGCCGCTTCATCACTCGCATTCGCAAAGTGTCCTCCAACGGCATCGATCTTACGGAGAAGATTCAGGCCCTCATCCTACTCTCCAAGGTCCCTGACTCGTACCGGTCCATGATCTCTGCGCTTATGGCCACTACCGACCTCGACAAGCTGACGATCGACAACATCGTTAGCAAGACTCTTGCCGAAGAAGCCATGCGCCGGACCGGACAGGTCGCTTCCCGGATCTCGCAGACCAAGCCCAAGCCGAACGGTCCTTGCAGCCACTGCGGCAGTGCGACTCACCACGAGTCGTATTGTTGGAAGAAGCACCCCGAGCTTCGTCCCAAGGGCAAGGGCAACGGCGGCAGAAGGAAGGGGAAGGAAAAGGACAAGGGAAAGGACTCGAATAACCACGTTCATACTGTTGCTCCGTCCGCCAGTGTACTTGTAGCTGAGTCGTCTGCCTCTGCGTCGACTCAAATGCACGCTTCTTTCTATGCTGCGGCTGATGCCGCTGGTGTGAGGCATACGCGCTGGCTTATGGACTCTGGAGCATCTCAGCACGTCACCTGGAACCTCGCCGACTTCGCTACCTATAAGCCTTACAACACTCCCGTAAACTTCGGTACTGCTGCGAAGGGCAGTGGGAGCGTCATTGTCACGACCCGTGCCGGACCTCCGCCGGGTTCCGCTTCGGGACTCCTACCGGACTTCCTCCGGACATCCGCCAGTTTCCTTCGTAAGTAGTTAGCTAGACTTTTCCTTACCTTACGTCATCCTCTCCCCTTATCAGTTTATCCCTCTCCTTGTCTTACGTCAAGGGTGCTCGGAACGTCCGGAGTTCCGACGCCTATGATGTAAGGCCTTCTTATCGATTAGTCTCGCTTAGTATATAAACCGCTGCTGGAAGTAGCGTTTGCCTTAGTTCGGACACTACGTTACTCTACGTTACATTACTCCTCCTTACGTCGCCACATACGCTACTCGCCCGTAACTCCGCCCTACTCCGAATATATCTCTTCCTCTCATCTCCGTCCATCCTTTCGGAACTCCGCCAGTCCGCCCTCGGTCATCCCTCGGCCCCCCTCCAGCCTTCGGTCGTCCCCTTCCTCCTACTCCGTTTCCCCTCGGAACTCCATCGGTCCTCCGTCCGCAAATAGAGGACAACCGCGAGATCGCTCAGGGCGTTGCCAATAGCTTCGCCGAAGTCCTCACCCCTCGTGCCGTATCCCATCGGATCTCCCCGAACCTCCTCTCAACTCCGTCTGCCCCTCGGACGGCACGCGTCCTAACAGTCATCCAAGGTCTAGGCGAAGGTACCGTTGTTGCTGAGATGTACATCAATGGCGTGAAGTGGTCAATCTCGCTTTCAGACGTATGCTATGTCCCTAACGCATCATTGAGATTGTTCTCCACTGGAACCATCGAAAAGAATGGTTATTCGATCTTCCAAGGAGATGGGAAGATGACCATCTTCGACAGGCTGCCTAAGGGCTCTGTCAAGCATGGCTCGACGGTTACGATCACCAGTCGTAAGGTGCTTGAGGTGATCTATCAGCCTGGTGTCAATCTATATGACCTAGTGCTTGAGATCAGTCCAGGCGGACACCTTAACCTGAGCACGCGAAGCTATCGACTTTGGCATCGCCGCTTCGGTCACGCAGGCAAGGAGGCCTTGAGCAAGCTTCCTAGCAGCGTGAAAGGTGTTGACGGTATTGATCCCGCGGACAGTGAACCTTGCGAAGGATGCGCCTATGGCAAATCCCATTGCCTTCCCTTCCCACCTTCAGAAAAGCGTGCGACTGAGGTCCTTGAACTCGTCCACACTGATCTGGATGGCCCTATGCGTACTCGATCAATCGGCGGATACCTCTACTTCGCTGGTTTTCTGGATGATAAGTCAGGTCTTGGACGTGTCTACTTCCTGAAGTTCAAGTCTGACACGGCAGCCGCGTTTGACGACTTCAAGGCATGGGCCGAGAACCAGACTGGAAAGAAAATCAAGCGAGTCCGTTCGGATCGAGGGGGGGAATTTCTATCTGAAGAGTTCACCACTCATCTTCGCCGCGCTGGCATCGAGCACCAGAAGTCTACGCCTAAGATGCCTCAGCAGAATGGACGCGCTGAGCGCTGGAACCGTACTATCGTCGAGAAGGCAATGTCCATGCTGCACCAAGCTGGACTTAGCCACGGTTTCTGGCAGCTTGCAGTCGAAGCAGCCGTTCATATCTACAATCGTCAGCCTATGCGTCGCCTTAAATGGCGCTGCCCCATCACAGTCTGGGACGGGACTGTGCCGGATGTCTCGTACTTCCGTGTATTTGGGTGCAAAGCTTACGTCCACGTGCAAAATCCGAGCGCGCAGGTAAACTCGACAAGAAGGCAGTCGAGATGACCTTTGTGGGGTATGAGTCTGGTTCCAAGGGGTATAAGTTCTGGAACCCAGCAACCCGCTCTATTGTTGTATCTCGCGATGTGATATTTGACGAAGAGTCTTTCCCTGCACGTAAATCGCCCGGTGTCCTTCCACCTAAGGACAGTCCGTTCCCAGAGCACGCTGAGTCGTCTCACGAGACCTCCAATGTCGACGTCGATGACTTCCAGATTCCTCTTCCAATTCCTCTGTCTCTTCCTGACCCAGAACCAGAGGAGCGTCCACCCGCTCCTGTCCCTGCTGCTCCTCCAGCTCCAGCTCCTGCTCCAGCTCCTGCTGTAGAGCCTGAGCATCCTCCGTTCCCTGACCCAGTTCCTCCTCCGCGACCTAACCACCGTCGAAGACGTCATGAGCCAGTGGGAGATGAACCGAGCATTGCGCACGATCGTCCTCGCCGCGATATTCGCCCTCCTGCTCGCTACAGTGATAGTTCGTACGGAGATGAACCATTCACTAGTGTCGAGGGACGTACGGACGCAGATGGCACTCAGCACTCCGAGACCCTTCTCGCTTTTCTCGCAGCGGCGCAGTATAAAAGTGGTCTTCCGAACTCCCATCGTGAAGCCATGAATTCACCTGATGCTGAGAAGTGGAAACTCGCTGAGAAAGCGGAGTATGACTCGCTCATCGAGAATAAGACCTGGATCCTCGTACCACGGCCTAAGGACCGGCATGTCGTTGCCAACCGTTGGGTGTACGACATCAAACACGATGGCCGGTACAAGGCGCGTTTGGTTGCGAAGGGCTTCACTCAGATCTGGGGTCAGGACTATCACGAGACGTTCTCGCCTGTAGCGCGGTTTGAGTCGATCCGATACCTCCTCGCGCACGCTGCGCTTGAGGACTGGGACATCGAGTCGATGGACGTCAAAACTGTGTTCTTAAACGGCGACTTAGAAGAGGAGATCTACATGGAACAACCGGAAGGTTGGGCCGTGCCTGGAAAGGAGGACTATGTCTGTTTGCTGAAGAAGGCTATCTACGGCCTTAAGCAGGCGTCACGTCAGTGGAATCTCAAAATCCACAAGTCTCTCCTCAACCTGGGATTCAAACGGACGTACTCTGATGCCGGAGTCTACGTATATCGGCGACAAGGGGGGGATTCAGTTACGATTGTCGTACTCTATGTCGACGATCTACTCCTCATCAGCGACTGGCCTTCGCATATCAAGCATGTCAAAGACACCTTGAAGAAGCAGTACAAGATGACGGACTTGGGACCTGTTCAACGTTTTCTTGGTCTTCGCATCACTCGAGATCGATCTACTCGTACGATCGATATCGACCAGACCGAGTACATCCAGTCTGTCCTTGAGCGCTTCAACATGGCTGACTGCAAGCCGGCTCGCACTCCCCTCCCGGCTGGTGCTGTCTTGGATTCGACCGAGACTACCGCCACTGCCTCGCCCTCTTTTCGGACGCGTTACCAGAGCTTGATTGGCTCGTTGCTCTATGCGACTCTTGGTACACGTCCTGACATCGACTTCACCGTTACGCGGTTGAGTAGATTCAATGCCAATCCGTCGTATGCGCACTGGAACTACGCCAAGTATATCCTTCGCTATCTCCAGGCGACTAAGGATTACCGGTTGCGCTACTATGGAGCGTCCAATGATGGTCTGATCAGCTACTCGGACTCAGACTATGCAGAGGACCGCGACGATCGGCACTCAACCTCCGGCTTCGTTTTTTTGCTGGCAGGTGGCGCTGTGTCTTGGGCGTCGAGGCGTCAGCCTACTGTCTCCACATCCTCCACTGAGGTGGAGTACAAGGCAGCATCCGATGCCTGTCGACAGTTGATGTGGCTGAGAACGTTCGGTGACGAGCTCGGCGACGATATCTCAAGACCGACCCCTTTATGCGTTGACAATCAAGGGTCGATCTTCCTCGCTGAGAATCCTGTCATTGACCGACGTTCTAAGCACGTTGACGTCCGATACCACTTCATTCGCGAACAGTGTGAATTGAACACGGTTAAAGTATTCTACATGTCTACCGAGGACCAACTGGCTGATACTCTGACGAAGAGTGTGTCCTTCTCCATATTGGACCGCTTTAGGAAGCGCATTGGTTTGGTTTCCTCCGCATCTTGAACGAGTGGGAGTGTTGAACTTCCGGACCTACGGCTGTGCCGGACCGGGAGTGGCAGTGTGTAGTGGCTGTGCGTCTACGATACGCCAGCATGGACTTTCCTACTTACCATTTACGGACTTTCTTTTGTTCTACTGTACATTATCATTCTGCCATCCCTGCAGAAGGTTCCGGTATATTCTCTTGCGTTCTACGCTGCTCCGGGTTCATTCTAGACACAATCCTGAGTCAGCGCATGACATATGCTGAGTCATTCCTCTATGTTTCTTACCAATCGCTCCTCTCGGTATCACATGCTTCATTCCTCTCTGCTTATTCATCGCAGTCCTCCACTTGTATATAAGGAGGACGTTCTCTGCCTTCGCTCTTCAGTCGTTCGCTCACTGACTGAAGAGTAAGTCCTATGCCTATTACATATGCCTTACTATGGTTTACTTACCAGTACTTGTAGCTTCCCTTTTGTGCGGCTCACAGGTACTGTACTATGCAATATAGTCATTCGCTCACTGACTGAAGACTTCCCTTTTGTGCGGCTCACAGCCTTCCCTGATAGGTTCAGAGTTCTTCAACAGACGCGCTCAACCTCGCTCACATTCTCACCTTCGAGTCAAAATGGCAGGCTACTGCAGCCTTGTCCTCCAATGCGTCCGCGACAGAACGTCCGGTGTATAGTGTATACCAGGAGCACGCCAGCATCGAGCCTGACGAGCATTGACAACGAGCCCGCGTCAAACGCGGTAACCACCGCGGCCGGTAATGGCTACCGTACTTCTGCTAGTGTGCCTGCGGCGGTGACGTCCGCTGTCGCAGGACAGGAAACCCAGCCCGCCGTACGCCTGGCCGGTGCGGTGGAGGAGGACACGAAGAACGGTTCAAACCCCGTTGACCTCTCAACACTGACGAGAAACTCGTACATCATCCTCGACCTTCTTGCAGCCGTCGTCTTATTGCTTTCCGGTGTCGCCGTCCTGGTTGTCAGAAGTAGCCACACAAGTAAGGGGTACCGCGCTGTCCCGAACATCAAGTCGTTCGAAGGGCAGTCGGGCTCGTACTATTCGCAGTCATAGAGCGTTATCAGTGTGTCGATATCATATGCGCATCCCAGAGAATTTGCATAACTTACCAGGACTCATGGTCAATGGAGATATCATCGCACTCGTACTAGCCGCGTGCCAGTGTTCCACCACGTTGTGCGCCTAGGAGCGTGCGCTACGCGAACTTCGAAAAGTAACTGTCACGTGCTCCAGTCACGACGTGAGGGCCACGTTCGAAGCGCTCGCCTTTCTCTCCTTTGACTCGTGCCATCAACCTGTATATGTTCTCCCTGCGCAGCACTTTCTAGATATCAAAATTATTGCAGGCATTTCAATTAAAACGTCTAGGCGATGGTCTATCAATAGGCTCGAATGTCTGTGATGT